>CM030363.1:53294022-54510923 GCA_017893485.1 Hemerocallis citrina
TGATTAATTCTCGGCCATCCGATCTTCTTGATCATCACCTTTGATTATGGACCGTTGGATCGCATTCTCATTATCTTGGAGTTTTTGATCATCTTTGATTGGTGGCCGTCCGATCGTCGATCTGACCCGATCATCATCATCATCATCAAGATATTGATCACATCTCGATCTTGATCTTCAATCAGAGTCGTCCGATCTGATCCGATCGCCTTGATCTCTTGATCTTTTGATCTCAGCCGTTCAATCGTGTTCGTGGATTATTTGTTCTTTGGATTTGTGATCATTGTTGTGATCATCTTGTTCGTGATTCGTTGTTGTTGAGTTCGTGTCCGGGAATATGGTCCCGTTATTCTCTCTCCGTTGGATTCGTCGTCTTTCAGGCAAGTAATTTGTACTCCAATTCATTTGTTTGATACAAGTCAAAAAGTTCACCTATGTTGTAGTTGGGTCTAGAGACAACTCTTGATTGTGTTTTTCTTGATGGATTTTGTCTCTATTGTGATAATTTGGCCATAGATGACTCACGACACCATATGGACATGATTAACCTAGGATTCGCCCAATTTTTGATTTTTGAACATGTACAAATTTGTATTTTGATTGAGATCCATATGATATATTTGGTATGGACATGTTAATAACTCTAATTCATGATGTTTAGAGACTTGGTAGACTTTATTTTAAGTTTGGATGTGTTTGGAGCAATTTTCTTGAATCTATGTTGATTTTGTTTTAAGGGGAAAAATTTGTATTTTTGGCACTGTTCTGTTTCATTGCTGTTTTCGATTGAGTTAGAGTAAGTATCTTGATTTCGGTATAAAAGATGAGTTTTAGATAATTTCTTCTATTTTCAAACCTCTCTGATCTTGCTTGATTTTGATTTCGTATGAGTGAGTTATGGCTGTTTTAGTACAGAGGTGTCGATCTTTTCCAGATTCTCTTTTTAGGTAATTTTGATAACAAACTATTTTCAAAAACCATGTTATACAAATTATTTTGATCTGAAACTTTGGTCAGTGTTTATTTATTAAGTTATGGATTACCCAAAATTTTGGTGAATTTTATTGATAAGTTTTATGTGATGTTTCATGCTCGTTTCTAAAATTTATACATGTTGTAATTTACTCCCTATTCTGTAAAAAATCCTATTTTTACTATGATTCCTTTTACTGTATGAAAAATATTTGTGAAATGTGAAAGTTAGTAAATTCTATCTATTTTTATATTCCTTTAGCGGAATTGGATTTCCTTTCACTGGTTACGAAATATCTTAGTTTTCGTACAGCAGTGTTGGGATTTCCAGATTTGCTAAACTATGTTTTCTTGTTGCTTTCATATTTTTGATGACTGATCTATTTTCACTAGAAAAATCTGAAACTTTATATTTTGGTACTGGACATATAGGGAAATACCCCACATTTTTCGTGAATTTATTTAACGTGTTTTCATGCTATTTTCATACTCTTGAATTCATTTTCTTGATTTCTGGCTGAACCTAATTTTTGTATTCAAATCAGTTTTGAGCTGTGTTGTTGTGAATTAGTATATGAATTATTATATTCACTGGATTCGTGTGGAAGTCTATTTTCCAGATCCTTCGACGGATCCAGATTTGCTTGTTTATAATACTGGAAATCTCTATTTTACTACAGTATGGTCTTGCTGTCTTGAACTTGAGATGTGTTTATTATAGTCCCTTTATGAGATACCTTGCACACGTACATATTTATCTTGCAACTTAAACTTGTTACATATCATAACATGATATAATTGATATGCTTTGCACACCTACATGCATGTTTGACATTAATAATAATTAATCAAGCCGGGGTTAGGAGAAAGATCTAGTAGTGGATAGTGCAGAAACGTGTATTCGGAAGAACCTAGTGGTTATTGGAGCTTGTTTACATGTGGAGCTTGACACGATTTACATGACATGTACACACATGACACTAGAGCTTGTTTACATGATACATGATTACATGATACTTGGAGCTTGTCCCTGAGTACACTGCCCTGTATGGTCCCCTACAAAATCTAAAGCGAAACTGTTTGTTGTAACAACCATGTAGTAAACAGTGGGATGCATGAAGTGCTACCTAGATAGTAAATCATTACAAGACTTGAACATGCTTGCTTGATACTTGACTACATGATACATGAGACTTGATACTTGACTACATGATACATGAGACTTGATACTTGACTATATGTTACATGATTACCTGTTTACCTGATACCTGTTTACCTGTATACCTGATACCTGTTACATATTTACTTAATTTCTTGATACTTGATTTAAGCCATTTATACTTGTTCACTTTTGCCATGCTAGTTATTTATTTTGGACATCGTGATTATACCATACTAGGTTTGTTACTTAGATTCACCCATTTCCATGCACTTGTATTCTACATTATAAGTGGCCCGTAACTTACAATTAACGGGTACTTATTTTTCTTTTTTTCTCTTTCCTGCATTCGTTGAATTGCAGATTTTGGAGAACAGGTTCCAGATGGTATCGGTGACATGAAGTATTAGTGCTGGATCTTGTTATTATTATTTCTTGTTTTCTTGCTTTGAACAATATTGTATTTTTGATACTTAGATTTATTCTTGTATTTGGATAATGTGACCCAGGATTTATTGTGTATTTCAGATCATGACTATTTGAGATTAATATATTTTATTTCAAGTATTCTTGTTGGCATTTGGTTCATATGTGCATGTGGTTGACTCTTCTGGCTTCTGACTCTGATTATATTGTGATATGTTGTAAAGATTCTTGAACAACTTATGGATGATGAAAATCATTTGCTGGGCCAATGTTACGTGCTCATATTCCGTATTTTTGAGAAGCGGGCGTGACACACATGCTCGGAGGTAAGTGGCTATAGCGACATTAAGAAACCTGAGTGGACATCGCACTTGTTCGGGGTTATTTTGGGAGCAATTGAATGGCAAGGCGTGCCCCACACACTTACTTGAGGGCAAGTAGCTAGAACGACTAAGAATCATGAGTGGATACCGAATAGGGTTACGACGAGTTTTCGGAGCAATCGAATGGCAAGGCATTCCTCACACACTTGCTAGGGGCAAGTGGCTAGAGCGGCTCTAAGAACCATGAGTGGACTACGCACTTGTCCGGAGTTGTTTTGGGAGCGATCGAATGGCAAGGCATGCCTCGCACACTTGCTCTGGGGCAAGTGGCTAGAGCGACTCTAAGAACCATGGGTGGACTCCGAACAGGGTGACGACTAGTTTTGGAAGCAATGAAATGGAGAGGCGTGCCTCGTACACTTGCTCAGAGGCAAGTGGCGAGAAAGACTCTAAGAACCATGAGTGGACTCCGCACTTATCGGGGGTTGTTTTGGGAGCAATCGAATGGCGAGGCATGCCTCGCACACTTGCTCGGGAGCAATTGGCAAAAGCGACTCTAAGAACCATTAGTGGATTCCGAACAGAGTGATGACGAGTTTTTAGAGCAATCGAATGGCAAGGCGTGCTCTGCATACTTGCTCAGAGGCAAGTGACTAGAGAGACTCTAAGAACCATGAGTGGACTCTGCACTTGTCTGGGGTTGTGATGCTCGGGGGTGAACCATGTGTTTGCCTCATTGTTTGCATATGATGGAATTGTATAAGAATTTTGCAACTGAAAGGACTGAAAATTTATTGAAGAATAAAACTAAGCGGCTGCTTTGATGCTAGTCTTTATCGCATGTTGTAACCGTTATAATAGTTGTTCTTTATTACATGTTTGAAGCTAACTATTAGGGCAGGGGGGGAGCATTAAGCATCCTTGTTGTACTTCATCAGGTGCTCGATGTTCCAGGTGAAGAGATCTTGGTTCTCAAGTGATGAGTTGCTCCTTGACATGATGGGGGGCCTTGCTCACCTGAAAATACTTAACTTAATCCTCTTGGTATAAGGGAATTTCTGCTAGTTCGTTTATGAGTTCGGAGTTGGCTTGTCCCCTATTTTGGGGGAAGTTCTACAGCATCAAGGGGAAGGACCGAGCCCCCCATTGTGGCTGTGTAACATGCCCAAGCAGCTTCTTGGCTTCCTTTGGCTTCCCCTACCCCTGCTGCTATTGGGAACTTCATTTTCATGTGGTAAGCTGAGGCAACCGTGTGAAGGGCTATTAGCCCCGGGCGACCAAAAATGGTATTGTAAGCGGACTTCATGTCAACAACTGTGAAATTGCGAGTAGTCGAAGCGTTCTTCACATTCACGTCGAGGGTTACTATTCGCTCGATTAGAACTGAGACTCAGAGAATTCATGGAGGGTGTACCCGATAGGCTTGAGACAGTATCGCTTGAGAAGTCCTCGAATACATTCAGGAAGATGATATTTACCAAGTTGTCGTTATCTACCAGGATGCAACACACCACATGATTTGACATACATATGCTGATTTTAAGTGCATCGTAGTGAGGTGTTTGAACACCCTCGAGGTCTTGGTTTGAGAATGTGACCGGAACCCCCCGAGATCTTTGGAGGGGGTTGCTGTGCATTGAGTTCACTTCACCGAGAAATGCATTTCTTGAAAAGTTTGACAGTCCCTCCATATGTCCCCCATGGATGGAGTGAAATACTTCAATGCAAAACTCGGGAAGGCCTCTCTGGTCGTTTTCTGGCTCCTCTCGTGAGAGAAGGTTCGATGTTGTTCCTTTGGGCGAACTTGGTGGGTACCCCCATTGGAGCAGGGCTTCTAGCTCATCTTTGAGGGCTCGATAGTCATTTGCGAGATACCCGTGATCTTTGTAAAACTCGCACCACTTGTTCCTATCTCTTCTTCTACTTGAGGTGTTCATCTTAGGTGGGGGCTGAATGAGTCCCTCCTTATCAACTTAATTGAGAATTGCAGAGATAATGTCATTAAGTGGAGTGTACTTCTCAGAACGAGACATTGGGGGTGGACGATGCTGGCCTGTGGCATCCTTCTGGGACTTACTGGGTTCATCTCCATTGGTGCTCTTCCGTTTGATCCCGGATGAGGGCACTTTCTGTTCTTGAGGTCGAATAACATCATCTACTTGGATGTACTTCTCAACTCTTTAAAGGAGGTTCGAGAAGTCATGAGGGGGCCTCTTGATAAGAGAAGCTTTGAGGTGGTCATGATTCACATTGTACTTGAAGGAAGTCGTGGCTACGACTGAGTTGAGTGAGGGGATGGACCAAGACTTAGTTGTGAAGCGCTGAACGTAACTTTTGAGTGACTCCTCGTCCCTTTACTTTAGGTCCAGTAAGGAGGCGCTTATCTTCTCTGTCTTATGGCTGGTGATGAAGTGCGTGAGGAAGAGGTCCTCCAGTTGGTCGAAGGAGAAGATGGACCCTGGATAGAGATAAGAGAAACACTCCTATGCGGATCCCTTGAGGGTTGCTAGAAAAGTCGTGCAGGGGAGGGAGTTGGATACTTGGTGGATCATCATGAGGGTTGGACTCTCAATGTGGTCTACCGGGTTGGACTCTCCGTTTTAAAACTCTCAGTGTGGTCTATCGGGTTGGACTCTCCGTTGTAAGACCGAAAGGCTAGGATTTCGAAGTTGACCAGAATAGGAGCCTCGATGATCTTCTGTAACCCTTGTTTCTGATTTTTCAGATTTTCTTTGTATTCTTTCCCTCTCCTCATTCCTGTAATCTATTATTTTTAATAATAAATTTTTGTTATTTATCTTCTTTCAATCCATTTATTTTCATTGTTGAATTATGAATCCTTGTACACTATATTTATTTGTGTATGAGGTGTTGATCCATCTATTATATTATTTCATTTGGCTTCTTTAAATTTAACCAACTAATTGATTTATTTCCCCTTGTTGGATCCTAACCCGTTAACCCAAGCCCATTCTTATTTTCTAATTCATATTTATTTATTTTATTGAAACTCATAATTCATTTGAATACTCAAGCTCATTCCTTGTTGGATCCTAACCCAAATCCGCAAACCCGTCAACCCAACTCAAACCCAATTTCCCCTAATCTGTTAATTTCCTAGTCTCCAACTCCCTTTCACATTCCCCCACAAATCTCTTTATATCCCCACTAATCCTAACTAAACCCCATAATCTCCTCCTCAATCATCTCCTAATCCCCTAATTAATATCCCTAACCTAATTATCTATCTTCTCAGCCTAATCCCCTCCCCCCGACCCTTCATCTACCACCTTCTTCCTCTTCTCGTCCTGCTCTGAAACCCAACCACCATCCCGATCGTGCTCTCCTCATCCCCTTCATCCTCCACCGCATGTCGCAATTCTGCCTTGCTGACACTTGCACCTCGTGCTGCACCACCACAGCCCACAACCTCGCCACCGCAGCCTCCTTACTGCCTTGACCTCGTTGCCCTCCATCTTCACCATCGCCACCACTGCCTTCCTCGTCGACCACCATCAACAAAACCCTGCCCTACCATTGCCGAAACCCAACTCCATTTCCCTCGCCAACCCCCATCGCCACCGCAACCCCGATCGCCGCTCCCAACACCTCATCCCCCTTCTCCTCGCCTGCATCCCGCAACCACCACCACTTCATCCCGCAACCCACTGCACCTCATCATCGTTGACCGCCACTGCACAACGGTCACCGTCGCGACCCCGATCACCTGCACCACCACCACCACCTTGCCTCCCCGTCGCCCCGCTGCTCCTCCATTGCAGTACCTCCTTGACAGCCGGGATCCACCATCCCTAGCATTGCCGCACGTCAACCCCGACTGCAATCCTGTTGATGTGTCTAATTTATATACAAATATTTGTACTCATTTACCTATTAAAATGACTTGTTTTCGCTGATATTGTCTATAATTCATCTTATTTATATATGATTTCATTTAATTAATTATTTTTGAAGAAATAATATTTTTGATGCAAAAAGTGAAGAATTGTGGAAAAAAAATCAACAAACAGAGTAAAATAATTGATTTATCGATTTTTATTGTTTTGTTGACTTAAAAATGCGACAAATAATTTTAAAAGGATTTTTATAAGCTAATATGATTTGTAGTTAGTTTAATTAATTTTAAACTAACTAATTTTATTTTATTTAAACATCCTAATTTCTGGTATTATTTTGTGTATGCAGAAACACGTGTCAGGAAAAGGAAGAAAAGAAAGAAAGAGAAATAAATAAATTCAGATCAATTAAAGGAAGGAAATAAAGGAAAGATGTGGACTTTTATGCAAAAAGCGCAACCCTAATTCTCCTTCCCGTTCTCTATAAGAAGAAGCAAAGAAGAGAGAGATGAGTAGGAGGTGACGGCTGTACCAAATACAAATAAAAAAAATAAGAGAAGAAAGTAAGAGAGAGAGAAAACGTGTGCAAGTTCCAAGGCAAACAGTACGTGTGGGCAGTAGGGCTGCTCTTCATCGGCGCAGTTTTCGAAGTGCACCCAACGCAGCTGTGTGACCAAACGAACTCTGACATCTGACAGCTCCTTCGTTCTTTCTCTTTTGCGTACCAAACTCAGAACAAAAGGGAGAGAGAGAGCATCAACAGCACGTGCGGCACAGCTCCCGAGCACCACGTCATCGCTCGGAGGTGACCCACGTGAAGGCGTGAAGCAGACGAAGGCTTCTTCTTCTCTCTGGCGTGGACAAAGCGACAAGAACAGCTGGCGACAGGACCCTCCGACGTGACAGAAGTACCAGGTCGACGTGACTGCGGCGATTTGACTCGGCTGACGTGGCGTGTGGCATGCGTTCTGACTTCGACGCGTTTTCAAGGGCTCTGGTTCGGTATTTTGAGAAGGGGTGCATATATATGTTTTATTATAATTTTTGTGTACTTCTTCTTCTTTAAATATTTTTTAGATGAAACCCAAACATTTTATGAATTGCAAATCAAACATGAACTGAATTTATTATTGTTCTAGAGGCTAAGATGTAGCCGAGTTTTGTAGAACACAAATTTTAATTCCTTATTATTACTCTATTTTTCCTGATTGTGTTTTAATTTTTATTATTTATGCGTACAACATGGTGGATAGACATTTGTATGATTTTTCAAATCATAAAGAGACCGAACAGGTTATTTGTGATTAATAAAAATTAACACCGTATATTGGAGGACGTGACCGTTAAGAAATCCAATTTCTCAATTAATAATTTGATGGATAGGCGAAGAATTAGTTGAGAATAATTTTTAGACTATGTGGATAGAGTGGTTAATATCTTCAGGATTTTGGTCGACAATTTGAAAAAATAATATTTTTTTATTTATAAGGAATAATAATTTCTGTGTGTGATAAACTAGGTGAACCAAGAGCCCTAGAACAAATTTTACCCTTAACAAATTACAAGAGCTTCAAAGTTTCACAGCCCTCTCCCTCTTCACCAATTTAGTTAGATTTAATTAGAATAATTTAATTTAGTTGTTTTATCCTTAATTAAATTCGATCTTCCAAATAGTGATTCATCTAGCGATATTGGTACTCAGTAAAATATCTAGTTCATGTGGGTTCGACACTCTATTCACCTATCTATATTACTTGTGCGATTTTGTACACTTGCAAATATCAACATCAAGTTTTTGGCGCCGTTGCCGGGGACTAGTTATTCTTTTATTGATATTGAAAATTGCTAGATTATTACTAGTTTGGATTTTTTGTAATTATTTTTATTTTATTATTATTTTACATCTTTATTTTCTTTTGACTAACTTTTACTTTTTTTTATTTTATTTTTCTTATTTTAGTTTTTTTTAGTTTTTCTATTTTTTTTCTTTTTTCTTTTTCGATACTTACATTTCAGGACATACAGTGCATTATCATGGCGAACGATGAAAATATGCCTTTGAGAGACTATGCTATGCCCTCAATTTATGAGTCAAGCATAAAGAAGCCGATTATTGAAGCTAACGATTTTAAAATTAAACCGGCGATGATTCTAATGATTCAACAGACTGTTCAATTTTGGGGACTACCACACGAAGATCCTTATGCTCACATTGCAGATTTTTTAGAAATTTGTGACACTTTCAAGCACAACGGTGTATCAGACGATGCAATTAGACTGAGACTCTTTTCTTTTTCCCTACGAGATAAGGCGAAGGCTTGGCTACATTATCTACCACCCGGTAGTATAACTACTTGGGAGGGACTTGCACAAAAATTTCTAACCAAGTATTTTTCTCTAGCAAAGACAGCAAAATTAAGGAAAGATATTGTCACATTTATGCAATTTGAGACTGAGTCTTTGTATGATGCATGGGAAAGGTTTAAAGAGTTATTGAGAAAGTGTCCTAATCATGAACTACCAAAATGGCTGCAAATGCAAACATTCTATAATGGTTTGAGAGTTACACATAGATCTATCGTTGACGCAGCAGCTGGTGGTGCACTCATGAGCAAAACTTACCAAGCAGCCTATGATCTTTTAGAGGAGATAGCATCAAATCATTACCAGTGGTCTTCAGAGAGAACGATGCCAAGAAAAGTGGCTGGAGTTTTTGAACTTGATCCTTTTTCTACTTTAAATGCAAAAAATGATATTTTATATAAACAAGTAGAAAATATAAATTTTAATGTTATGCAATCTAATATGATTTGTGATCTTTGTGCAGGAAATCATGCAAGTGCAGATTGTCAAGTGGGGAACCCTTTTGCTCCATCAAATGCCGAACATGAAAATTTTGTGTCAAACTTTCAAATGGAAAACAATCATTATGCAAACACATACAATTCAGGATGGAGAAACACCCCCAATTTTTCATGGAACAACAATCAAGGAGCAGTTATACACCCTCAAAATTTTTTACAGGAAGAAAAGAAGCCGACACTTGAAGACATGTTTATGCACTACATGCAAAAGACAGATTTGACAATTCAAAATGTTGCAAATTCAACTTCGGCTTCCATTCACAATCTTGAGGTACAAATTAGTCAATTTTTAAATATTATTAATGAGAAAACTGCAGGAATATTACCAAGCAACACAGTTGTCAACCCCAAGGAAGATGTCAAAGCAATAACACTAGGAAGCGGGAGGACAATTGAGCAACCACAAGAAGAAAATGAAGAACATGATGTGGTTGAAAAGCAAAGTGAGATTGAACAAATTATGGAGGAACAAATTCAGCATGAGCAAGTAATGTATGACATTTTTAATTCCATAAAAATTCCTCCTGAAGAACAGTCATCTATTCAAGTAAGTAAAACTGATTTAATTGTGGGCGAGAAACCTAAGGCTAAATTTGAAAAATCACCAATTGAAGTATATCCAACAAATTCAACAACTTTTGAACTTGTTAAAGAAAATATTTTTGAAAATGTTATGTATTTGGATGCTGAACCTTCTATTTATTCATTTTTGCAGCATAAATTCGAAGAGGTGGGGGAATCAAAGACATCATCATCTAAAAGGAAACGCCTCAAATTAGAGCTTGAACCTGATCCACATCAAAAGAGAAAAATTAGAAAGGATGTGTTAATGTTGTTGGATCTTGGCGTTACATAATCATCTCACCCCCATGTCTAGCTGAATACTTAAAACTTAGCGCTTCTTGGGAGGCAACCCTTGTTTTATTTTATTGCATTTAGTTTTGATTTATCTTTCAGTTTATTTTATTTTAATTTTTGATTTTATTTTGTAGGATTGCATAAATTTTGAAAGTCGCCGGGCGGAGCTGTTTTGAATACCTGCATTGATGGCTATTTTTAAGCAGTATGGAGTCAGAATCTGGAAAAGTGATTCAAAGAGAAGTTGTAGACAATTGTCTTAGCTTTCCAGCAAAAAACAAATCAGCCCATTTCGACATCTACAGCTCCAGATATCGCCAAAATACTGAACACTGCGCGTGCAGAAAATTAAAGACGAATCAGGGGAGATATTCTAAACTTTTTGCATTCTTTTTGTTTTTATTTTTCTTTTCCATTGAGGACAATGTGATATTCAAGTTTGGGGGGAAGGTTTACAAATTTATTTTTATTTTTATTATTTTAGAAAAGAAAAACAAAAATTATAAAAGAGAATTCAATTAAGCTCACCATTACACTTTTGAGTTCTTTATTGAGATGAGCATTGAAATAAATTTTTTTGGTATAAACAATTTTTTTTTATAAAGCAATATTAAGCATACTTATTTACTTCAGGATTATTGAGTTTCAAAATTCATTACAAAATTGTGTGGGTCATGCTATTATACATAAAAGACAAATGTGATGCTTTTTCTTGTGATTATCCCCTTTGATCTAGTCCTAAACAGAGTTTAAGTAAATAGAGTAATAATAAAATAAAATTAAAAAAAATTATTAAAAATATGAATAAAGTCAATCTACTCCAATGTTTTGAGTTGCTTAGTAACTAGGGGTATTCATCACAAATGTTTACTTTTACGTAAAATGGCAACTTGAAATATGAGTATGCAAAGCACTTTAAGTTTGTGACTTGTTGAGTAACCGGGTGAATTCATCACAAATGATTTGCATTCGCGTAAAAAGGCAAGTGACAACTTAAAGAAGGGACTTAAAAAAAAAAAAAAAAAAAAAAAAAAAAAAAAAAAAAAAAAAAAGAAAACAAAACCTTTAGGTTGCTACTCGGTTTGTAGTAGAGAGAAGGGATAATCACAGATTAAGTTGTTGCATAATATAATTACATTAATTGCATGACAAATGCGATTGGGTTAGGAGTTGTGAATAAATAATTGCACTGGAGAAAGTGGGTATGCTTAGGTTGACTTTATTTTCAATTGTTTATATTTTTAATTGAAATTTTGATGCTTGCATGATAAGATCTTTTAGTGTGATGGGTTGAGTCCACTATTATTATTCCCTTGTTTATGATTCTACTTTTTGCTCGAGAACAAGCAAAATCTTAAGTTTGGGGGTATTTGATCTGTCTAATTTATATACAAATATTTGTACTCATTTACCTATTAAAATGGCTTGTTTTCGCTGATATTGTCTATAATTCATCTTATTTCTATATGATTTCATTTAATTAATTATTTTTGAAGAAATAATATTTTTGATGCAAAAAGTAAAGAATTGTAGAAAAAAATCAACAAACAGAGTAAAATAATTGATTTATCGATTTTTATTGTTTTGTTGACTTAAAAGTGCGACAAATAATTTTAAAAGGATTTTTATAAGCTAATGATTTGTAGTTAGTTTAATTAATTTTAAACTAACTAATTTTATTTTATTTAAACATCCTAATTTCTGGTATTATTTTGTGTATGCAGAAACACGTGTCAGGAAAAGGAAGAAAAGAAAGAAAGAGAAATAAATAAATTCAGATCAATTAAAGGAAGGAAATAAAGGAAAGATGTGGACTTTTATGCAAAAAGCGCAACCCTAATTCTCCTTCCCGTTCTCTATAAGAAGAAGCAAAGAAGAGAGAGATGAGGAGGAGGTGACAGCTGTACCAAATACAAATAAAAAAATTAAGAGAAGAAAGTAAGAGAGAGAGAAAACGTGTGCAAGTTCCAAGGCAAACAGTACGTGTGGGCAGTAGGGCTGCTCTTCATCGGTGCAGTTTTCGAAGTGCACCCAACGCAGCTGTGTGACCAAACGAACTCTGACATCTGACAGCTCCTTCGTTCTTTCTCTTTTGCGTACCAAACTCAGAACAAAAGGGAGAGAGAGAGCATCAACAGCACGTGCGGCACAGCTCCCGAGCAGCACGTCATCGCTCGGAGGTGACCCACGTGAAGGCGTGAAGCAGACGAAGGCTTCTTCTTCTCTCTGGCATGGACAAAGCGACAAGAACAGCTGGCGACAGGACCCTCCGACGTGACAGAAGCACCAGGTCGACGTGACTGCGGCGATTTGACTCGGCTGACGTGGCGTGTGGCAGGCGTTCTGACTTCGACGCGTTTTCAAGGGCTCTGGTTCGGTATTTTGAGAAGGGGTGCATATATATGTTTTATTATAATTTTTGTGTACTTCTTCTTCTTTAAATATTTTTTAGATGAAACCCAAACATTTTATGAATTGCAAATCAAACATGAACTGAATTTATTATTGTTCTAGAGGCTAAGATGTAGCCAAGTTTTGTAGAACACAAATTTAATTCCTTATTATTACTATATTTTTCCTGATTGTGTTTTAATTTTTATTATTTATGCGTACAACATGGTGGATAGACATTTGTATGATTTTTCAAATCATAAAGAGACCGAACAGGTTATTTGTGATTAATAAAAATTAACACCGTATATTGGAGGACGTGACCGTTAAGAAATCCAATTTCTCAATTAATAATTTGATGGATAGGCGAAGAATTAGTTGAGAATAATTTTTAGACTACGTGGATAGAGTGGTTAATATCTTCAGAATTTTGGTCGACAATTTGGAAAAATAATATTTTTTTTATTTATAAGGAATAATAATTTGTGTGTGTGATAAACTAGGTGAACCAAGAGCCCTAGAACAAATTTTACCCTTAACAAATTACAAGAGCTTCAAAGTTTCACAGCCCTCTCCCTCTTCACCAATTTAGTTAGATTTAATTAGAATAATTTAATTTAGTTGTTTTATCCTTAATTAAATTCGATCTTCCAAATAGTGATTCATCTAGCGATATCGGTACTCAGTAAAATATCTAGTCCCTGTGGGTTCGACACTCTATTCACAAATCTATATTACTTGTGCGATTTTGTACACTTGCAAATATCAACATCACATGTTCTCCATCGCTGCCTCGACCTCCACCCTCGGCAACCATGACATCAAACCACTGCATCCACCACCCTGATTGCTGCTACACCTTGCTGCCGACCACCACAACTACTTTGCTATAGCCGCAACTGCACACCTTGTTGCTACTCGCTTCCCGCAGTCAGCACCTCACCCAAACCCATTGCTGCTGTTCTCGATCTCTGCCCAACTCGTAGCTAATCATTTAGCAGGAAAAATTGAAAAACTCAACATGAGGGAGGAGAAAGAAATAATAGTAACCTAAAAGAAAAGAATCTCTCGCTGTGTGTTCACTACCGTCGTTCATAGTGTTGTTGTGCTGCATTGTTCCCACTCTTGTTGTTGCCACTGTCATTTTTGTTGTGCTGCCGAAGCCGCCGTCTCTTACTATTGTTGCGATTGTCCGTGTTTGTGCACGTCGTGTGTTGCCCGTGCCTTGCTCGTTGTTGCGCCGCCGTCTCCGTTGCCGTCGGACGCTCATCCCGTTATTCTCTTATTATCGAAATCATCGCGTGAAAGGCAAGTCTCCTCTTGAACTAGATTTCTTTATTCTTGCTCAGGGAATCACGTTGATCCCCGCAAGTAGTTCCACATGATTATCGTATATTGATTGTTTGATACCCTTCAAGAGACTACTACGGATTCATCGGCAAAACCAAGTAGTAGCTCTCTTCTCGTGCCATCCCCTTGATTCAAACCCAAGCCTTATTACATATCGTCATATGCATACACCACACATTGATTAGAAACATACATGTAAAGAATGATGATTGAATGCTTGTTTCGACTAGATATGATATTCATGCTATGATGTCTTGTTAATAGTAGAATTCCACCACAATGACTGAGATTAATTCCATGTTAAATGTTACCATAAATTTATATGCATGTGTACAACATTGTCGCTAATTAATGATTACTCGACTCACTGGCCTGCTAGTTACTCCATGTTGTTTTGAAATTTTGACCCAGTTACGGTTGGAATCAGATTAAACCTTGTAAATGAAAGTCATATTCCCTTGAATCTAGTTTCTAGAACATTCGACGGTGTAACGCCCCGAATTCCAAATAAGACTGAATTCGAGATTTTACAGGATCTTTACTTCACTTCGTACAATTTTACAAGGAAATTAAAACTTTTCAATAATACATCAGGGTTCATTACAACTTTGTTTACACAGCGGAAGAATACAACAATGAAATAAAATACAACTTGTACAACTATAACAATGCAATTCATCAACTGCATCATAACATCTTTACTTCTTCATGGAAAAGTCCATTACTTACATATCAAGCTGTGGGCACGTTAGTCACTTACAACTGACGAAAATGTTATACTCGGCCATCCTCTCTATGCCGTACATATAACAATCTCATTACTTTAACAAACCACAAAAGTTGAATGAACAATAAAGTGTTAAATCGTGACTACGCTAAACATGTAAGTGTATGTCATGCCTTAATGTCTAATGCACACATTTTATACTAGGATGACACTAATGCATACTTGTTTGAATTCTATGCATCCCATACTACATAGGTCCGAGAGCAAGCACCTACGTACTCCACATTTAAGGGTTCGGTCCCTCGCCATGAAACTACCCAGTAATAAAGCAAGGTTTAGATCATTCAACGAATATAAATCCCAGCTCGCCAGCTGTTATAACAGATTCCTCATCGTGCGAATCATCCCGTAAGTGCCCCTCTAGCCCCGATATACGTATATACATTGGAGTATGGCAACTATCTGCCCGACTACTCTAAGTCTCAGATTTAAAAATAAAAGCCCATCTCCCACAGAGCAACCACAGTCCACCAACTGGGTCTATAGCCACGTAGATCCACCACCGACTATATAGAAGCGATCCACTTACGTTTGCCCAAGTTCACTACATCTTCACTTATGTGCCTAATTATTTAGTTCAAGACATGAATAAATTTCCAAGCCTAGAATTAGTTTTACCTCCTACCGGACTATATCAACAAATACGAGATAGCTCCATGGCCATATCTCAAAATATATCTCAACTCTTTTCAATTCAATAGTGCCGGTACCCGAGGTCTCACTAACTCTAAATCATAACTTTTTCATGTACAAGAAATCATGAGAATACATACCCTTTAATAAACATGTCTTAAACTTAGATATTCTTCAACTCATTCACAAACGATTAAAGTCTTGTCACTATTCATAATCTATTCATCCATTCACATTCTTTATAAGCAAAAAAAATAATTTCTTTCAAGAACACAATTTCATCACATGAGATTTCATAATAAATCCAAGCTATTACAATATCTCACTTCACTTTAGAATATTTTTTGAACAAATAAGCGTATAATTCTCTTCAAGAAAATCACTTCATAAACTAATACTTTACTCTTCAAAGAAAAATCTATTCTTAAATAATATATTCTTAAGTTCACATTATTCATCTTTCTATCTCAAATATATACAAGAAAACTTTATATCTCTTAATATTTTTTATTTCATTTTACATAAATAATAAAGTTTTTATCCTAAATCTTTTTCATATCAAAACTCAATATATGATGTAAAACCCAAAAAATTTCAAAAGGTGGCGTTGAGTTTCGAACCAGAGACCTGCCGACACACACAGACAGCGCCAAAGCCCAAACCCCCTAGCCACTAAGTCCTTTTGGACTTGTGTCAAGAATTGCGACCAAAACCCCCCTTATACACTTAGTACAGGTTCAGAATTATATTGGGTGAATCAAAATAAAATGTGACTGTCAAGTTTCGAACCCAAGATCTCTCACAACAGTGCTCTGTGTTGCACTAGCTAACCAATAAGTCCAAGTGTATTTTCTGATATCAAAATATACTGTTATGCTTTTGTTCAACTTTTCTGTTATTCTATTATCTTGAAAAATTCAATTTTTCTCTAATCTTTCATAAAAAATAATTTGTTCATCTATACTGAGTTTACTCTTTCACAGTAACTCATAATTTCAGAAATCATATTTTGCAAAAACAAAACAAACTTTCAAAATTGTTTCCTCTTATTAATAAACATAAATTTGCATTCATTTCTTTTAACCAAAGATAGCATATTACATCTCTTATAACAATCAAATGAGTTCCATAGCATCAAATTTATTTTACCAAAATGTATTTGCTTATCAAAAAGGAAGACTCAACAATCATTCACATAATCAAAAATCTCTACATTCATGTATACTGGTTTATGACAACTAATTAATTATTTTTTTTCTCATTAACAACTACATGATGAAATTTTAATTTACTAAACATAACATGATTCAATACTGCAACAAACAATAACATAAATTACTTTATCACATCAAACTTTCTATACTACTCATTCATTATTATTAGCATGCATTGCTCTATAATTAGAAAGCATGAGAACACCCAGCTCTAATGAAGGTTGAATAAACAAGATGGAAGTACTCCTAGCTCCAACCAAGCAATCCTAGCTCCTAGCAATTTCTTCTTCTCCTAGCAAGACTCCTCCAAGCACGAGAACACTCTTACTCTCTTTCTTTTTCTGTCACGCTCCGCTTCCCAAAATACGGGAATGTGAGTACGTGACTGAGACCCAACGAATGATGCGAATACACCATTCAGAAGCTGTACAGGTAACTCAACAACAAAATAACAACAAAACCACGCAGGCATGAAAAATCACAATAGGATAACAAAAAGTACCTGACATAGTCCATAACATAACCAACAGCTGGGAATAAAAATATAGTTACTGGTCAAACATGCCCGGATTACAACAAAGAATAGCATGAATATAACATGAACTAAAGATAACATAATAATAAACAAGACTAAAATACTTGATCAGCAACACCTTCTGATAACTCTGCATTGGGCCTGCTAGTACATTATACAAAAAAAAAAGAACAAGAAGATGCCCGTTAATGCAAGTGACGGACCGCAAGTAGCACAAGCTAACGGGACAAGTACAAAAAAACAAAACAAGAAGCAGGAAAAAGACCATGGAGTCAAGAATCATGTATTAGGAGAAATACAATATGTAAACAGAATCATGAACGAGACATCATGAAACAAGTTGCATGTAAACAAGTAATCAAATAAACAAGTCAACAAGAACATGTAACATGTAATTGGATCATGCAAGTGTACGTGTTAATCTTATGTCTTTTATTAATTCTATTTAGGTAGCACTTCATGCATCTATACTTTTACTACATGGTTTCTACATACAATCAGTTACGTTTAGGTCTACTGGTGGATTTTATAGGTCACGTACTCGGAAAAAATATATTAATTATATCTTGTTCGAGAAACGTGCAAACTTGTAACATGAAACAGATACAGTGTAAACTTGTAGCGTGAAATATATAAACATATAATCATGTAATGGATTCTAGAGATGGCCCCCGTAGATTCTAGAGGTGGCCCCCGTCAATCCCTGACGTGGCACTTAGTTCCATATAACTTGTAATCATGGAAAACACGACCCCTTTCCGAGTACACTTAACTATATTGTCTACTACTATGGTCTTTTTCTTAAACCCTGGCTTGTTACTTTTATTAATTTTAATCAACAATAACAAGATAACATATTTAACTACTATCATGGGTAAAACAATCATGCACATAACCATGTATAATCCTAATAGTACATATGTGTATTAATCGTGTTCATGTGATGCATGTGGCAATAAGGTATTCGCGATCATGTGATGCATCTGACAAGACACCTGATATAAGAATGTTAATTAACAATGTCAGGAACTTAATTATAGTTTTTGCAAGAATTTCAGTTAAGTTTTTAGTGGAATTACACGTATAATAACGTGATGCTCAGTTGCTGCCTGAACAGTAAACTCGTGGAGAACCAACTAGTAGACACATTTACTGTAGTCGAAATGTATCGTGCGAGTATGCGTAGGAACCGGCAGAGAGTCTAGTTTCTAGAACCTTTCGTAATACCCCAGATTTTTAAATAATGATTTTGCGATTAATAAATGAATTAATATGATTTTTGGTGATTTAACAAATACTTTCTAAAATGTATCTTTTTACACATGCAAATATTTTCTCGGAAAGTTCAAAATCAGAAATTATTTTGGGAGAAATCTATTACTTATTAGTAAGCATTATTTTTGAATATTCTGGATTTTTCTGATATTTATTTGACCTATTTGTAAATATTACAAAAGAGAGATTTTTGTGCAAAATTACCACTTGGAGTGAAAACTCCAGATTTTCTGATTTTTGGGCTGAACATGATGCCTAGGTAACTCAGAGGTAAAGAGTTTACTTTTTTGTTTTAATAAATTTGGTTTATTTTGCAAGTTTTAATAAAGAAGGGTCTTTTTACAAAATTGCCACTTAGAGGGCAAAAAGTACAATTTTGTTTTTCTGGATTTTATAAACAATGCCGGCCATATATTAGGGTGGTTATTTTGTTTTTAAATTTAAATTAAGTTGTTTTAATCAAATTTCCAAGTATAAGGATTTAAATATGTAAAGATATATTCAAAAGAGATATTTTGCAAATCTTTTCAAAAACCTTAATCCACTGATTTTTGGCCTATTAAATAGAGAGTGCAGCCGTCTCTTTGCTGAACTACACAAAGAGTTTTCCTTATTATTATTTTCTTAGAGTTTCGAGACGAGGATCTTGGTTTTCTTACGAAAAGAATGATTTTCTTATTCTCTTTATTATCTTCGGTTGATTCTTCAATATGGTGAGTGACATATGTTTATTCTTGTATTGTTCTAATCATGTTGTATGTAATGATTTATCTATTAGAAATCATATCAGGGATTGTATGTTGATATAATGAAATTTGATGGAAGGATGAACTAAAAATTGGATCTTTCCATGAAACTATGCTTTTGATGAATTAAAACCCTAATTGTTGAATTGAGATTGTTAAAGAACTTAATAGAAATCATGAGTATGTTGTTTTCCTTCATATACTTGCTGTTTTGATTCATTATAATGAGTTGTATGATGATATTGCGTAAAAGTGAACAAAAGTAGATCTTTATGGTGTAGGCTAAGTATATGCTCCGACTCAAGCTTTCAGAGAAGTGAAATTTGATTGTTTATATGTTATAATCACCTATTATTCATGAGTACGCTGATGTGAATGATTGTACATATGGTTAATGAATCGTAAGAGAAGTTATTAGATTAAAAAGATCAAGTTTGAGTAGAAGAAGGAATTTTTTAGTTTGGGTCTGTGCATGTTTCAGCCGATATTTACTTTTTGTGGTTTTAGAACTTTCTAGTTGTATTTTGAGTTAATGGCATTGGGATAGTTTTGAACACTATATGGCTTCTAATTGATGAGATTTCTATGCTTTAAACTGATGCAAATATACACTTACACTTATAGATATATACACTCTATTTCACTGTTGTGAAGAAACTGAGTTTTGTGTGTTTTGCAAATTTTAAAATTAAATCTTGATTATTTTCATACTGAGATTGAATGGGATATTATACTACTTCTATTTGGTAAATTTTGATGCTATAACTAATGCCCAAACTCTTATATAAACACATATATATACATATCTGCTGTTTTGAAGAGATTTTGGGAAAATCTACTCTTTTATGGATTTGATGAGATTTGGAATTGTTTTATAAACTCTTATATGTTATACAAGTCATTTTAAATCATCTCAGGATTTTAGTTTTGCAAATTTAAGATTTTACAAAGAACTATAGATGTATCAGTAAAACATGCACAGAATTTCAAAACCGCAACCTGTTGGAATTGACAGTCGACCGCTTCGTTTTGAGCTGATGTCGACAGTCGACTGTCAGTTCTTGAGTTTCGGATTTTCACATGACATTCGACCGGTCATTCTTAAACTGGCTTCGACAGTCGACTGTCAGTGCTTGGCTGATCGGTTTTTGTGAGTTTTTGTTGTCTACTTGAACGATTTATTTCTTCGATATTATGGATTATTGATCTACTGTTTTAGATGAAGTTTTTGCTACAGATTACAGTATTTTACGGAGAGTTATATTTTTGTTTATAAGAAAATTTAAATTACATTCCTATAACTTTATAAAGGTAGATACATGTGGTTTTCAAAGGAATTGACGTTTTGTGATATTCTGCGACTTAAAAATATGATTTTCAGTTTAATGGATTTAATATTTTATTTGAATTCTGCAATTTTATGAGTACATTATATAAATTGGATTTGTTTACTTTTAAGAAGTTTTCTTGATGTAAAAATATTGATAATGGGATTATGAGTTTTATTGTGAGTTTTGGGTTGATGGTTGAGTTATGAGTCTCTAGAGGGTAAGTTGGAACCTAATTACCGGCGGTTGAGATTTTTTGATTTGGTTAGTTGAGGTCTTGTTGTTGATCAGTTGAGATTTTTTTGATTTGGTTAGTTAAGGCCTTGTTGTTGATCAGTTGAGATTTTGTGATTTGATTAGTTGAGGCTTTGTTGATGATCAGTTGAGTTAAGTCCAGTAGGGTACACCAAACTCTAGGAGATTCGTAATCAACTAATTAACTTATAAGATAAGGATATGCACTAGATGGTGATATGATGAAATGGGAACATGGGTTATGGACCTAAGTATGGCCTGCGGTGTGAGTGAAATAGTCTCCGAAACTATCGGGGTCAAGGTGACACTCATGGGGTATTCGTGTGATGAGGCGTCATAGCTTGCGGTGTGGGGTATTCTCGAAGATTCCCAAGTGTGAGTGAAATAGTCTCCGAAATTATCTGTGGATAGAGATTGACCTCCGGAATTATCGAGGCATGGGCTAATACTTACCGCTTATCTAAATCTCAAAGTAGTCATCGTAGTATGTTTAGTTGAATAACGGGGGATTTAACCCTATTAAGTGGAGAACGATAAGGGCTTGCACCGGACCAATGTAGAGTGGGATGCATAGAATCCAACAAGTGTGCATTAGAGAGTCAGCATATAGTATTTCTTGACTTGGTTTTATACATATTGTTTTCTGTTTTCCTACACTTGATACTTAGTCTAGTTTCACTTGATATTTTCATATTTTTTTTATTGTTATTTTATATTCTTTTCATTGCTACTGTCGATACATGTTGTTTACGACTCTATCCTTATGTGTTATTTATGTTGCTTTTCTTTTATGTCAGTCACACCGTTATGGCTGATAAGCGTTGGAGGATTTTCACGTGTGATATATGTGTTAAGAAATAGTTTTGGAGTTGGACGTGTGTTGCACGTAATTGGAAAAAATATTTTGAAAAAAACTACGATTCGTACGTACAATGCACGTGTTTATAAATAGAATTTGAGTTGTGCAACATATATGTATGTTTGGTGTTAACAAATATTGAAATTTTATTTTGCACGTGGGTTGCACATTTTAAGCATGTGAAATTTTGTTTGTTTGTTAGTTTTTGTTGTAACTAATATGGGAGAGTTTGAGTCGCACGTATAATATACGGGTTTGTATGTTGACCAATTACAACTCCAACTCTCCCATTATATATAGAGATAGAGATGAGCACATACAATATGCGTTGAAAGAGCTAGATATGTAATCAATGCATATTTCGTAGTGATAACTGTAAAATGGTAGTCCACACTTGACGGTAAGCCTCAAGCAAAAGTAGTGAGAGGTAGAGGCTTTAAAAGTACTCTCTCTAAACTCCGCAAGCAGTAGAATGTGCATATATGAACCCTATAAATAATGTTAACCTTTACATGAACGAGTGCAATACCCTTGCTCTCCATGGCCTGGTTTGCAGTCGTCCTACAAGTTTGATAATGGACGCCATAGTAGCTGATATTGTCTCTGTTAATCTCTATGTGTGGAAGCAGAGAGCAATAGAGAGTATGAGATTAAAAAACGGTCATTGTAGGTCAATCTAATAGAAGATTACCTTTTTTCAGAAAATTTGGGAGAAGAATGCTTATTTATGAAACTAAAATTAGTCCAAAATGAAATATAGATTTTGATTGAGACTAATAAGTTAAAGAAACCCTTTGATCCGTATGTATGGACACTTGGTAGTTTCTGGGGTGCTTTCTTTCACAGATAGCAACAAAAAACACCAATTCTGTGCATCTATCTGCTCCCTTCTCGAAAAGCGATTTGCAAAAGCTACTTCAGTTTCCTAAATTTCAAAAGGCTACTTCAGTTTCCTAAATTTCAATAAAAAATCATTTTAGGAGATTAAAAACGCTCTTCATTCTTCATATCATTTGGGTAAGATTCTACAATTGTTAATCTCCTCTTCATTCTTTTATTGAATTCTGTTGTTTGAATTATGCATTGTTGTTCAATGATCACAGTAATTAATAGAGAAAAGAAACAGATAGGCAAAATTATTTCAGTTTAATCCTTTGGTTGTTTATTTGTTTTAACTTTTTATGCTGATTAGACTGATATAGATACAGAAAGGAGAGAGAGTGAAATGGGATATTTGAAAGGTTTAGCTACTACTTTTTGGTTTTGATTTTGCTTCAATTTGTGATGAATATTTATGTGTTATTGTTCTGTTTCCCCTCCTAGATTTAGTCTGATATGGGTTTTTATTTTTTTATTATTTTTGTTCATTTGATTAGGAATTCATGGATATAAATACATCGTGTCAGATTTTAGGAAGGCTTATCTCTGATATTTTGAAAGCAAAAACATCCTAAAATATTTTTGTTTCAAGTGTAGCAAGTTCCTCGAGCATAATATATGCTAAAACTTTGACTCTGAAGTTGAAGACTCATAAACACATTCAGATACCAACAACCTATAAGTTTTCTTAAGTGAATGCCAAACCGTTAAACTGTGTTACCAAGGGGTTAGTGTTCCAATAACTGTTGAAATGTAGTAAGTACTAATGTATATTCTGTTTCCTAATCTGTAGGAAACAGATTTCTCAAATCTTTCACCCCTCAATCTTTTCTCAATCTCCTTTCTTCTCCTTCAAGAATGTAATCCTTATATATAGATGTATACTGAAAAGAATAAAATACAATAAGAATAAGAATCATTTTCCCCAAAATCTGTTTACTTTAATAACATTCATGTGCCTTCGCTGACATTGTAGGAGATTCGAGTACACTATCTTACTAAATACTTTGCAGGCTGCGTACCCTTAAGTTGCTACTTGCTGGATTACATGATTTTATTATTCTAATGTTAGATGTTGTATTATATATATTTAGTTCCATATCGGGTTATGTATCAGTTTAGTATTTTCCCCAAAATCTGTTTTCTTTATGGTATCATAGCCTAACAAGATCTAGGCTAGTTGAAAAAGAAAAAGAGACGGAGGTGTTCGAATCTGACGCCTCCATCCCGTCCCGATCCCGACCAGTCACCGACATTCCCGAACCCTCGACAACCCCGAACTCCCCGACGCTCCTCTCTGTCGTCGTCAAGGCCCCGATCCCGACCACCCTCCGACGTCGTTAGTCGACGCCCAGCCCATCGATGCCCTCAGCACTGCCGCTCTCCTCCAGAGCGCCGCCCATCGACTCGCCGCCCTCATCCAGCGATGCCCAGCCCCGATGCCTGAACCCGCCATTCGCTGCTCTTCCCTCCCGACTACAGCAATCGATGCCCTCATCCTCTTCCTGATCACCGGCCACGCCAGCGACCACCACCGCTCGACGCCCTTGAAGTCCCTCTCTCCCGTCGCCATCATCGATCCCTGATCCCGTCGCCAACATCAATCCCCGAAACTTCTGTCCCTGTCGACGATCCCGATCCCGTCGAAATTTCATTGATCTCGAGGTTTCCTTCTTGCTGTGTGCCACCGTCGATCCTGACCCCGATCCGAAGTTTCCTGCCAATACCACTGTGCAGCGTTACTATTTTTTCCTGTTCGAGTTGCTGTTTGCCAAAGATCCAAATCCAGATTGTTGTTTTTGGGGTTTGCTGATCAAATCGGCTTACTGATCTGAAAGCTCCTATTTGTTGTTGCTGATCAAATTAGATCCGTTGTTTTCTTGTACTGCTACCATGGGACAAATTGATGAAGCTGAGAAGAGTATTGGACTCGCCTCTATATTAGTTACAGCTGCAGGTAATGATGGTAATGTATTTAATATTTTTGCCTCTGTTATGAATAATGCATAGATAATTGATTCGGGAGCTACCGACCATATGAATTTTGATTCTAGACAAGTTTAAAATTTTCAACCAACCACCAAATCAATTGTGTCCACTACCAATGGTGATCCTGCCATTGTTACTGGCGAAGGTACCATACCTCTCACAAACAACATAACCTTAGCTACTACCCTAGCTTTGCCATCCTTGAATTTTAACCTATTAACTGTTACTCAAATAACTACTGCCTTATATTGTATTGTAGTCTTTTGGCCTTCACATTGTGTGTTTAAGGATATTCGGACTCGCGGGACAATTGGTTATGGGGTTAGACACGGGAAGCTCTATTATCTTGATTTAAAATCTGAAAGTTCAAGCAACTTGACTCAAGGTCTAGGTGTGGAAGGATCCGAAGATGAGAAGAAGAAATCAGATATTTGGCTATGACATCGACGTCTAGGGCTTGCTCCTTTTGGTTATTTGAAGAAATTATTTCCAATTTTAGTTTTAAAGTTAGATATATATGTCTTTCGGTGTGATGTGTGTGAACTCACAAAAGGTCACCGTGTCTCTTTTCCTCCAAGTCCAAGTAGAAGCTTCTTTCCATTTATGATTATTCATTCTGATGTTTGGGGTCCATCCAAAACAACTACATTTGGAGGAGCCAAATGATTTGTGACATTTATTGATGATTGTACCCGTATGACCTGGATTTGTTTGATTAAGTCGAAAAGTAAAGTCAGTGGCTTGTTTCAAAAATTTCACAAGTATGTTATGATTCGGTATAAATCACAGATTTAAGTTCTTAGGAGTGATAATGGTAGAGTAGCTGAGTTCGAATTTGCAACAATATTTGGTGGAACATGGAATTGTTCACCAGACTACATGCTCATATACATCTCAACAGAATGGGGTTGTAGAAAGAAAAAATAAACACTTGCTCAAGGTGGTCCGTGCTTCTCTCATCCATGGTAATATACCACTCATTTATTGGGGCGAAGCCCTTGCTTCTGGTGCATACTTAATCAACCGAGTTTCCTCTAGTATCCTAAACTTTCTCACACCATTTCAAGTATTAACTGAAGCTGTGAATGCACCAAAAGTCGTCAACTTTTCACCTCGTGTGTTTGGGTGTGTTACATTTGTTCATCTTCATCAACATGAACGCAATAAGTTAACTCCTTGAGCTGTCCACTGTGTTTTCATAGGATATGCACAGAATAAGAAAGGGTATCAGTGTTATCATTCACCAACTCAAAGGATGTTTGTGACTATGGATGTTGTGTTCCATGAAAATGAGATGTATTTTTCTTCTTCTACGACTGAACTTCAGGGGGAGTACCGAAGTGAAGTTCAGACTCTCAGGTATGATGAAGGGATTAGTGAAGTTCAGACTCTTGTGTATGATGAAGTAATTACCAGTCAGAACAAACAACTAGATACAAATACTGGCGAACACTTGAATGAAGACCTAGCAAGGGAGGAAGACCCTCATGAAGAAGACCCTCTTGAAGAATTGCAACCAGTACCGAATTTCAATGAGAGTGAACCGTCAGAACTCCAAAACCAATCGTCATCGTTGTTTGAAGCTCCTAGAAGAGAACTCCCGCACCGTACTGATAGAGGTATTCCAAAACCCACTTATGAACCTGATCCCACTAGTAATGTCAAATATCCCATGAGTAATTATGTATCCACTTACTGCTTGTTGGAATCAAATAAGTCATTTGTGAATTAATTATCTGTTGTATCTATTCCTAACAGTTTGCAGGAAGCTTTAGCCGATCCAAGGTGGAAAGCAGCTATGGATGAGGAGATAAAGTCCTTGAAGAAGAATGAGACTTGGGAGATAGTCGAGCTGCTAGTAGGGAAGAAGCCGGTAGGATGCAGATGAATTTATATGGTGAAATATAAGTCGGATGGTTTAGTAGATACAAGGCAATGCTGGTTGCCAAAGGGTACACTCAAACGTATGGAATTGATTATGACGAAATATTTGCACCTGTGGCAAAGTTCAACACTGTTCGAGTTCTACTGTTACTTGCTGTAAATCTTGACTGGTCGTTGGAGCATTTTGATGTGAAGAATGCATTTCTGCATGGGGAATTGACCGAAGAGGTTTATATGGATCTACCGTCAGGATCAAATAGACCAGTCCAACATAGTAACAAAGTGTGTCGATTGTGGAAGGCATTATATGGTCTCAAACAATTGCCAAGAGCTTGGTTTGGGAGGTTTACAAAATCAATGAGGATATTCGGATATTTTCAGAGTAATTCAGATCATACCTTATTCCTGAAAAGGAAAGAAGCTAAGATTACTACTCTCATTATAGATGTGGATGACATGATAGTAACCGGGAATGATCCTGAGGAGATAATGGCATTGAAGAGCTACTTGTCACAAGAGTTCGAAATGAAGGATTTTGGCTCTTGGAGATATTTTCTTGGTATTGATGTTTCTCGCTCGAGAAATGGTATATTTCTGTCTCAAAGAAAGTATGCTCTCGATTTATTGAAGGAAACTGGAATGTCTGCGTGTCAGCCGATTGGTACACTATTAGAAGAAGGACTGAAATTTGCAACGAATCTGATCATGTGCCTTGTGATAAGGAAAGATATCAGAGATTGGTTGGACGACTGATGTATCTTGCGCATATACGGCCAGATTTATCATATGCTTTAAGTGTGGTAAGTCACTTTATGCATACACCTCAGGAACATCACATGGATACAGTGATGAGAATTCTGAGATATATTAAGTCTGCTCTAGGAAAAGGGGTCCTATTTGCGAAACATGGTCACTTGAAGGTTGAGGCATATACTGATGCTGATTGGGCAAGATCTATAATTGATAGGCGCTCCACTTCTGGATACTTCACCTTTGTTGGAGGAAATATAGTTACATGGAGAAGCAAGAAGCAGAATGTTGTTGTTGCTCTAGTGCAAAGGCTGAGTATCGCGGAGTAGCTCTATGTATAGCAGAAGTTTTATGGCTGAAACTCTTATTGCAGGAATTAGGCTGTGTTCCGAATGAACCTATGAAGGTGTATTGTGACAGTCAAACATCCTGTGATATTGCCACCAATAAAGTTCAACATGATAGGACGAAACATGTAGAGGTGGAAGGATTCTTCATCAAGGAGAAATTGGATGAGAAAGTCATTAAGATATCTAAAGTGAAGTCAGAAGATCAGCTCGCAGATATCCTGACCAAGGCAGTTTCGAGTCGGCTCTTCTTGAAATTTATTGACAAGTTGGGCATGTTTAATATCTATGCACCAACTTGAGGGGGAGTGTTGAAATGTAGTAAGTACTAATATGTATATTCTGTTTCCTAATCTATAGGAAACAAATTTCCCAAATCTCTCACCCTTCAATCTTCTCTCAATCTCCTTTCTTCTCCTCCAAGAATGTAATCCTTATATATAGATGTATACTGTAAAGAATAAAGTACAATAAGAATAAGAATCATTTTCCCCAAAATCTGTTTTCTTTAATAACATTCATGTGCCTTCGTTGACATTGTAGGAGATTCGAGTACTCTATCTTACTAAATACTTTGCAGGCTGCGTACCCTTAAGTTGCTACTTGCTGGATTACATGATTTGCTTATTCTAATGTTAGATATTGTGTTATATATATTTAGTTCCATATTGGGTTATGTATCAGTTTAGTGTTTGGTTCCTTCCTATATATAGGATACATTGTACTCAGTTATAATCAATACAATAATATTTTCCAATTTCTCTGTTAACAATAATCACATGGATACAATAATACAATAATATTTTCCAATACAATAATATCAGAGGTATAATTTCAAAAAAAATTTTCTTCTCTCTCACTAATCCCTAACCCTAATTACTTAAACTCTAGCCCTCAACTCCATCATCAACATCAACAACAGAGCAACAACAGCAAGAAACCCAACTCTCCTTCTTCCAAATTCAACAGCAAGAAACCCAACAACAGAACAACAACAACAGTGGAATCAGCAATTGACTCCACCATCGCCTGCACTCCCATTCCCATCATCGACAACAACAACAACAACAACGACATCTACAAATGGCGCCATCATCGCCCTCTACCTCAACCTGCAACAAGAACCCAAACTACCGCCGTTCGTCCCCCAACCACCGACGACTATACAAATCCCAATCCCAAAAATTCTTTCGTACCCAACTTCATCGACCTCCACCATCTCTAAAACCACATCATCAAAACCACCTACTACCTTCATCCCCAAACTCCTCCGAAACCCAACTTCTCCAAAACCCTAGCCGCAATCACCCTACTCCTCCTTTTGATCCCGTATCCTCATCTCTTTCCAAATACCCACAAATCCAAATCCTAATACCTATACTTGTTTCTAGTATAAAATAAAAGAAAAGAAAATCATACCCGTAACAGTATCCCAGACCCGACCCGCAACCTATACCCATTTCCAAAAAAAAAAAAAAACCCTGACCCGACAATCCTTACAATCCTTAACCCAAAACAACTCCAAACCCTAACACAACCTTAACCCTACCTCTCCATACTATTATTGGTCTGTTGCTGCCGCCACTGATCGTCGCCGCCGTCGCAACCTCCACAGCCGTTCGTCGTCGTCTTCATTAAAAAAAGTCAAAAAAATGGAAGGTACTAGAACTTCTCCAATGGAACCCTAGTTTCACAAGTATATTTCTGTCTCCACCGACTTCCCCACTTCTACATCTTCCTCTTCACTCTACCATACATCTCAATCCCTATCCAAATTCAAACAACAGTTGCGTCGTCATCGTCCTGATTCTGGCCTCCTTCCTCCTCCAAGCATCATCCCTAACCCTGCCCTACCCTTCTTTCAGCACCAGTAGAACCGTCAAGCTCCATATCCTGATATCAACACCAGCAACCTAGGAAGTACGGATACTTCCAAATGCTCAACGTACCCGTGTCGGGTGCGTATCGGGTGCCGATACTCCTTGGGTACTCCCGGGTGCGTACCCAAAGAGTATCCATTTTTTTAATACATATTTGTAACTTTTGGACACAGTTAAGTGAAGATGAATGTTTAGGTCCCTAATGTAATTTCAAAAACTTGATGTTTTATGTTATGCTCAAACACAAAATAAGTATACACAATGTTTTGATAGTTAGATTATCAAATTTTTTCTCTAAAAATGCTCATAATTATAATGTATTCTTATAATTCTATGAAATAGTTTAAATATATGCATTTTAAATAAAATAAATAAATATTTATTTATATATATAATATAATATATATTATATTTAACGTATCCACCAACGTACCCGTATCCTACTTTTTTGTAAAATCACGTATCCCCGTACCCGCGTCGTGTCGTACCCGCACCCCGTACCCGTATCTATGCTTCATAGCCAGCAACATCTCCTTCCTCATTTCAATCTCTACCACAACACCACCAATCTCATTTCCCCTCACAGTACTTCTTCCCCTACCTCTTCGGCCATGACTGTTACTCCTTCCCTCTCTTGCTGATTGGGCCAATCTCCAGCATCGTCTCACTCAGCCGGAACTCCAGCTCTTAGGTCAGTTAGTCACTGCTGGCCCTTCTGCCTCTGCATTCTCTGTTACTTTCAGTATGAATTCTTCCCAAATTTTAGATTCTGGTGCATCACATCATCTTACTAGTAATTATACGCTGATCACCACTAGCATTGGACTTCCTTCCCACTCTCCATCGTTTCACATAGCCGATGGCTCACAACTTTTTACTACACATTCATGGTCTATTAGCTCTCCCACTCTCACATTACCTTATGTTCTTTATGCTCCCATTTTATCTATGAACCGTATTTCCATTAGTATGCTGCACGATAGTGGTCTTGTCATTACTTTTGATTCTTTAGGTTGTTCTATTACCAATTCTCATACTGTTCAGGAGTTTGGGCGAGCTAGTCGGCAGGGTCATGTATATCATCTAAATTTTCTACATGCTCATACATCTCATCCTAATTTTGCTAGTATTGTGTCCTCTGATCCTCTGATCTGTGGTACAGATGTTTAGGTCAAGTTAGTGAGTATCGACTCAAGACTTTATCATATAGTGGTGCCCCTGGTCCTCTTTTTTTATACACATTTGTCTAATTGTCAAGGTTGTTATTTGGCCAAACCCATTGCACTTCCTTTTAATAACAAAAGCACTTCTCAAACCACCTATTCATTTAACTTGTTCATTCTGACATATAGGAACCCTCTCCTACACCTTCTCGTAAAGGTTATCTTTATTATGTTAGTTTCATCGATGACTTCACTTGATACACATGGCTGTTTCTTATGCGCCAATGCTCTGAGATACCTTACATTTACCAGTTTTTTTACGACCGTGGTTTACACTCAGTTAGGTGTGCACATTAAAACATTTCGCTCTAACGGTGCTCGTGAGTACACTTTCGCTGTTATGAGATTGATCCTTCAGTTGCACGGCACCCTTTTTCAGCAATTATGCCCTCACACAATGAGCAGAATGGTGTAGCTGAATGCATGTATCATCACATTCTTGAGATGGATCATGCTCTTCTACTCTCATCTTCTGTTCCACGTTCTTTCTGGGTTGGAGCTGTCATGACGTCCGTCAGTCTTATTAACATCACTCCCTTGTTTGCCTTATCTTCCACAACATCTTATGAGGTTCTTCAGCACTCATTACTGAACTACAGTATGCTCCGTACTTTTGGATGCACCTGTTATATCCTTTTCCCTCCCACTGAGCGCACAAAGCTCACCACCCGAGCGGCTAAGTGTGTTCACCTAGGTCTCAGTCCAGAGCATAAAGAATATCGTTGTTTTGATCCTATGGCGGGTCGTGTTCGTATTTCCTGATATGTCTCCTTTATGGAAGACTCTCCCTACTACTTGACATCTCCTGAGAATGCTAGTTTTCTTGATTCCCCAGTTGTTGGGCCTATCTCCTCGACCATACCTTCACTCATTCCATATGATCCCACTCCTTTGTCTCCTTTACACGCTGTCCATCCACTACTGGTCCGTCAGTCTACATGTTCTACCTCGGGCATCCTACCAGCACGTTACACACCTGATACCACTGATTCCTCTGACCAGTTTGGCTTTGCCACCCTGGCCTCCTACTCACCACAGTTTCATGCATATCTCACTACTATACATTCCACACGTGAGCCCAAAACCTATTAGGAAGCTATTGAATTTCCTAAGTGGCTAGAAGCAATTGCAGAGGAGTTCTGTGTATTTGATTAGACTAACACTTAGGATGTTGTTCCACTGCCTGTAGGCGTCTAGCCTGTTAGCTGCAAGTGGATCTTCAAGGTCAAATATCGACTTAATGGCTCCATTGGGTGGCACAATGCTCGTCTAGTTGCTCGAGGATTTACTCAGAAACATGACATTGATTGAAACGAGACTTTTACCCTGGTTTCGCAAATGACTACAGTTTGCACTCTTCTTGCCGTTGCCGCCATTCATCTGTGGCTATTAAACCAGATGGACTTGAATAATGAATTTCTTTATGGTACCTTATCTGAGGCTATTTACATGCATACTCCTCTTGGTCTTACCACTCCTCATCATCATGTTTGCCGTCTGCGTTGAGCTATTTATGGCCTGAAACAGGGCCCACGAGCCTGGTTTGAGTATTTTTGTTGTGTCATCACCCAGGCTGGCTTCAGTTAGAGTTCACAAGAGCACTCTATGTTTATGCGATTATCACCGCAGGGAAGGGTACTTCTACTATTATATGTTGATGATATAATTATTACTGGGGATGAATCCGCAGGCATTATATCCACCCAAAAATAACTTCACCAGCAGTTCCATATAAAAGATCTTGGTAGACTACGCTTCTTTCTGGGTCTAGAGATTACCCATAAATCTCAGGGGATACTCATTTCTCAATAGAAATATACATCAGATATTAACTCTGATGCATCTCTCTTTGACAGTCTATCAACCGATACTCTCTTAGAGCTTCAGGTGAAGCTTCTTCCCACAGATGGTGAGCTCCTTTCCGATCCCACTAGATACAAACAGATTGTTGGACAAATTGTCTACTTATGCATGACTAGACCTGATATTGCTCATGCAGTCAATGTTGTTAGTCAGTTTGTTTCTGCTCCTATATCAGTTCACTACGGTGCTCTTTCGGATCCTCAGAAATCTTCGAGGCACTATACTCCCTCATTATTCATGTCTTCTATTTCCAAACTGGAACTCAGTGCATATTCTGATTCAGATTGGGCGAGTGATCCTACTACTAGACTGGACGGTCTACCACAGGTTTATGTCTATTTCTTAGTGATTCGCTGATCTTATGGCAAAGCAAGATCAGGCAATTGTAATATGTTCTTCCACAGAAGCTGAGTGTAGAGCAATGACAGCTACTACTAGAGAGATTGTTCATGTTCATTGGTTGTTGTCAGATATGAGTGTCACTCTCACATGAGCTACTCCTCTTCATTGGGATAACCGGAGTGCATTTCACAGTGCAAGCAACCCAATCTTCCATAAGCGAATGAAGCACATAGAGATAGATTGTCACTATGTTCGTGAGTGTTATGAAGCATTATGTTACCTCTTCACAGTAGACAATAGACTTCATCACCAAATTCCACACTATTCAGAGGTTTCGTTACTTGGTGGGCAAACTTACACTGTTCGCCGTAAGTTTTTGAGGGGGTGTTCGATATCGTATTATATATATAGTCCCATATCGGGTTATGTATCAGTTTAGTATTTAGTTCTCTCCTACATATTGGAGACATTGTATGTATTCAGTTATAATCAATCAAATAATATTTTCCAATATCTCCGTTAACCTTATCATCTAAAATAACCAGGGAAAACTTTGAAGAGTTTGTTTGTGTTTTGAATAGTAATATCACCTTTATTTTGCAAAATTCTTAACAATAAAGCACAGACATGGATAAACTGGTGGTCACAATGAAACCCATGCTCAAAATGTTATAAAATGATACATTGAAATAGGTAGTATTGTTTCTGTTGCTGCTGAAATTGGTGTGAGGGCAAACAGATAGATTTGTAGATTCGAGAGAAGTTGAATAGTCAAACCTAAACGACTTTACCGAATTTTGACCGAGACCTCTTGCCGTTGACCTTCAAAAAGTGCGAGACACCAGGGTTGATCCCAACGACGCACCCTCCAACGCTCTTGTCAATAATCTGAATGATTAAGAAAGAGCTTTAATTGGCAAAACATTGATTACCTAGTAACAGTGGGGGAGAGGGGTATTTATAGCGAAATCAGTTTCAGGATAAGATTAAATCCCTACTTCCCGTTGTAAATGGATAGATGTGGTTAAGACTGCTGATTAAGGATAATCATAAATCTGAATCCTCTCCTATCCAGTTGGACTGGGTTTCTTACGGGTTGGGACACGTACCCATTAAGACGAATCCGTTTATGGGTTATTGAATTTTTGGAGAAAGACCCAGTCCCCATTTTAGACCCGTTTGTTGGTGAAATTACCATTTTACCCCTGAGCTTTAAGAATTGTGCCTGATTTGAATGGTTCCAATTTAACCCTATTTTTAGCCATATCATGAGTCCCCCCACTCCCGAAGAATGAGTTTGATCAGCCTTTGAGGAGTACTTTTACTGGTTTGATGGCTTACGGGGTTGTATCAGAGTCCAAATGAGGGGTTTCGGATCTTAAACGAGGGATTATGACATTCTTCTGAGTTGGTAGCGCACTCAAGATTATTCTTGAGTTCTACTGAATTTTTAAATTATTTTTCGGATCATTTATTCAATTTTGCGAAGCGGTGATTTATTTTTCGAGGGTATTAATTAATTATTCTAAGTAATAATTATTTTTCCGGGGGCTCAAAAATTTTCCCCGAATTTATAATTATTTTTTAGAATTTTTAATTATTTTTCCTAAATTTTTAATTATTTTTTCGCAATTTCTAAATAAATAATTCGAATTTAATAAAATAAAAAATAAATTTTTAATACCATTTATGACGTGGCGCAATCTGAACCGCCCATCTCGTGTCGACGCGTGATTCTGAATGATCAGACGGCGGGGCGGCACTAAGCGACATGGACGAATCTGGGACCTCGATCAGATTATGATGCGAATTTCGAAGTGATCTGACGGTCTGTGTCGCTTGGCAGTACTTTCTCCAGATGGGCAACTCGGAAGGCCAATCGCTCGGATTAAGATTCTGAGTGACGTGGCGCAATCTGGGACGTCCATCAAGCTGCGGCACGAATCCCGAAGTCATCTGACGGTGAATCTTACACTTGGTCCTGTGGCTGAATCAGGCCCGCTCATCAGGTGGGGGCACGAATCACGAGGCAATCGGACGGTTCCTGTTGCTCGGCATCATTTTCTTCGTATGAGTAGCTCGGAAGGCTAGTCGCTCGGGTCGAGATTCCGAGCGATGTGGCGCAATCTGGGACGTCCATCAAGCTGTGGCACGAATCCCAAAGTCATCTGATGGTGGATCTTACACTTGGTAACATGGTTGAATTAGGGCCGTTCATCAGGTCGGGGGCACGAATCACGAGGCGATCGGACGGCTCCTATTGCACGGCACCATTTTCTTCGTATGAGCAGCTTGGAAAGCCAGTTGCTCGGATTGAGATTTCGAGCGACGTGGCGCAATCTGGACCATCCATTAGAAGATCTTGCACGAATCTCAAGGCACGACGGCGCGGATCACAAGAAAACATGATCTCGCTTAGCATGGCTGAATCAAGGTCGTTCATCAGGTCGGGGCACGAATCACGAGGCGATCGGACGGCTCCTGTTGCTCGACACCATTTTCTCCGTATGAGTAGCTCGGAAAGCCAGTCGCTCAGATTGAGATTCCAAGCGATGTTGCGTAATCTGAGGTGCCCATCTGACGATCTTGCATGAATCTTGAGGCAAAAGGCGGCATGGATCACGAGAAAACGTGATCTTGTCATTTTGTGATCGTAGCTAAATCTGAGCTGTTTGATTGTGATCAAGCACGAATCCTGATGATGAAGTCATTTTTCTCCAATACGCAGCTCGGAATGCAAGTTGCTCGGATTTGGATTCTGAGGGACGTGGCACGATCTCTGCCATCTGATTGAACATCAGGCACGAATCTTGAGGCAAAAGATGGCATGGATCACTAGAAATTTGATCTTGTTATTTTGTGATCGTGGCTAAATCTGAGCCATTTGATTGTGATCAGGCGCAAATCATGATGATGAAGTCGTTTTTCTCCAATACGCAGCTTGGAATGCAAGTTGCTCGGATTTAGATTCCGAGGGATGTGGCACGATCTTCGCTGTCTGATTGAACATCAGGCACGAATCTTGAGGCAAAAGATGTTTAGGCTTCAGGGTTAGTCGTTTGTGCTTCTGACGAGCCGTTACGTGGGCCCAAAGTGTTCCAAGGCCCACCCGAAATTTTTCTGACTCTTATAAGTTCTCACTACTCCCCTTTCCCCTCATTTTTACAGTTTCACTTTTACTTCACGTTTGCTAGAGCTATTTTTGTTCTCGAGCGGCGCTGCTAGCTTTCGCGGCCAGGCGTGTTCGATCTCCGGCAATCTATTCCGACCGTAAATGTCACTTCGAGGTTAGTCACTCCCAACTTAATTTTGAAAATGTCTAGAGCGTCGTCTGGGGATGAGACCTCCACCTCGGACCAAGATACTAGCCGAGTGGTAGTGGTCGTACCGGGGAAAGGGAAGGGAGTGGTCAAGTCGGTCGGGGTGACGACAATAGTGGAGACTCCGAGGGGGGCAGGAGAGTTGGGTCTGCTACCGTCCACACTGTCGAGCATCAGCAGGGTAAGGAGTTACCCCGAGGACCTCTTGGAAAAGGCGGTGCACGGGATGGCCTCGGTATATGAGGAGAACAGCCCGAGGGATCCTTCCGAGGTGGATGGGATCCCTTCGATCATGACTGAGGCTGATCTGCATTGGATCAGGAAGGGATTCTGAAGGAGTGCGTTCTGCTACTTCTTGGCCCCAGCTTTCGAGCATGTACGGGGACATCGCCTGACACGTGCATCTTCCCGTACGATGCACTTAATGCTGGCCTTCGGCTACCACTGCATCCTTTCGTGGTCGAGGTACTGCAGTGGTACGCCTTAAGCCCCGTGCAATTTATACCAAACATGTGGCGGCACGTTATCGCCTTCATCCTCCAATGTTAGGCGGTCGGCGTGCAACCCCAAGTTGTTCTACTCCGAAGCCTCTATCGCATCTGTCAAATGAGCAAGATGGAGTACCGGTACTACTTGTCGCCGAGGAAGTGGGTTAAACTGATCGAGAACCCGGACTCCATCAAACATTGGAAGGAGAAGTACTTCCTGATCTGAGGTCCCGAGCCGTGAGGGTTTCCAACGGCATGGAAAGAAGATGTTCCGAAGTGGGCAAAGGCCAAACCGGTGCTCACCAGAGAAGAAGAGGAGGTAGTGATGAAAATCGTCGGTCTTTCGACCCTCGGTTGGAAGGATATTACCGAGGAGGTCTTATTCGGTGGAGGTCTTAGTCCGATCGACCCTAGTACGCTTTCTTTCTTTTTTTATTTGCCTGAGTATTCATTTTTAGCATTTGTGTTTTTTCACTAACTCTTTTGCTCGGTTTTTCTTTGTGTGCAGAAGCCCCCGGCATGGATTACCGAGCGTTGATGGCGAAGAGGAGCACGGCCACGGCGAAGGGTGCTGACACGAAGAAGAGGAAGAGGACCACAGCGGGGCCTCCTTCTGGCCGAGCGGTACAAGCGCCCTCAGCACCAACGGCCATTGTGGACTTAGTCAACGAGGCCCCCTCGGAACTGCAAGCTCAGGTCCCTTCGGCAGAAGCCCTGGGATCTTTGAGCAGAGGGTTCTCTGCCAGCGCCGCTCTGGCCTTGGAGGTGCCGTTGCTCACGACCGAGGCAGAGGCCATTCTCACCGAGGAGCAGAAACGGCTCTTCGTCCCCGACTAGCGGGTGATGAAGTTGGACGGCTTCCTCGGTGATGCGGGGATGTGTATGCAGGCGGTACACCATCTGCCGACCCCGAAGGACCGTGCAGCGCTGAGGGCCGCTACCGTTGGTGATGATGCCTTGGAGATCGCCCGGTCGACGATGTCGGTAAGTAGCTGTTACTTCGTTCCCTTCAGCTCCAGGGTTAGTGATTTTTGAGTTCTCACTTTCTTCTGTTTTGTGCACAGACCCTCTGCCACTTTAGCCATATGCTCGAGCAGTTCACCGAGCAAGAGAAGGAAATGAAGGCGGCGAACGATCGTGAGCAGTCGGAGTGCTCCAAGGCAGTGAAGCTGTTCGAGGCCGAATAGCAGCTCTCGGCATCACGAGCTGCCGAGGTGGGTGCCCTCGAGACGAAGCTTGCCTAGGTGATCAAGCACTCAGCGGCCGAGACTGCCAAGGTCGAGGCACTAGAGAAGGAGAGGGCTCGCCTCGAGGAGGAGCTGGCGAAGGCCTTGAAGGCGTCCGAGGAGGCGCTGAAGGTGGCGGAGGCGGAGAAGGCCATTCGGGACGAGGCGGAGGCCCATATGATGACGAATATGGAGGAGGCCTACGCCCGAGCGCTGAAGCATGTGGCGGCGCGCATCCCCGGCTTTGACAGTTCGTCGTATTATTTCTACGATCCAGTAGAGGGCGATGAGCTCATCCCCTTGGCAGAGGTCGAGCCTGAGCTAGAGGGTGACGAGGCTGAGGGAGACGGCAAGGACGAGGTGAACCTCGAAGGGGCGCTCGTCACTTTGCCGAGCGAGGGGGCTTCGGAGCAGCGCTGCGAGGTGGCTCCCTGACTCAGTCGCCTCTCTTTTTTTTCTTCTTCTTCTTCTTTTTTTTTGTAATGCCAAACTGTGGACTAGCCACCGCTCTCTTATGTACTCTTTTAAATTTTAATGAAACGAAGAACTTTTGAGATTTGGCTAAGTGTTGAAAACGTCTTGCTTTGAAAATACCTTGCTTTGAAATTTTGTTAGGTGTTGAAAACACCTTTGCTTTCAAATTTCACTAAGTGTTGAAGACACCTTTGCTCTGAATTGGCTTAGTGTTGAGAACACCAAGTGTTGAGAACATCTTTGCTTCGAAATTTTGCTAAGTGTTAAAGACACCTTTGCTTTGAATTGGCTTAGTGTTGAGAACACCAAGTGTTGAGAACACCAAGTGTTGAGAACATCTTTGCTTTGAAATTTCGCTAAGTGTTTCTCGAGCTCAGCGTTGTTGTGTTCTTACTTTTCAGATCGCCGAGTTGAGCCAGTGGGTCGAGGAATTGCCAAACATGGTAGCGGCTGAGGCCTCTCGTCTTCGAGCTGACTTAAGAGTGACGAAGTTGGCCCTTTCTCGTAGTGGAGAGTGTTTTCTCAAGAGCAAGTTAGAACTTGATCATCTCAAGCTAATGTTGGCAAAGCGCCTCTTCGAGTTGAAGCAACTAAAGAAACGAGCTCGAGAGGCCCCTCCTGAAGGGGAGGTGGAGTCGCTTCGGCAGGCGCTATTTGATGTCATTGCAGAGAGAGATGGCCCGAAGAATGTTGTGCTCGAGAAGAGCTTGGAGACGGCGCAGCTTCGGCAAACAATCATTGAATCTCCTTGTATGGGTAGTACGAGCAGAATTCCTCGCCTAGAAGTTAAGGTAACTGATGATTCGCTGAAGGAGCGCATTGTTGAGCTAGAGATGGAGGTTCACCGGCTATGACGTTTTGTGGAAGGGAGCAACGTCAGGACCACATTTTGCCCTCGAGATGAGTACTCGCAGGGAAGATCATTTCATGAGTTAGCATCACGTTCGCCTCCTATCCCAGGGCGTCCTGGGGATGCTCAAAGTGGAGTTACCGGTTTGTCGAGCGAAGTCTCAGCCGGCACAACACTTAGGGACACAACTAGGCCCGCCGGCTTGGGGACCTCAATGAGTGCGGGGTCATAGCGACAGAATGTTCACAGTCCCCGTTTGTCGCTCAAGAGGAGTATCCCACTTCCCAGGAGGCGTTGAAGTAGTCTTTTAATTTTGGCTTCTCAAATTTTGTAACTCGTCATAGATAAGAGTAGCTGGTCTTGTAATCTGAGTTGTTCCTCAAACTTTATAGAAACGAAACTTGTTTTCTCTTTTGCACTTGCATGTTTTGTTAATCATCTATGGTTGCCGACAGTTGTAGGAGTACTTCTGAATGGCGAACCACTTCTTACTCGCTTATGAGCGAGTAGTAGAAGCGGAGTCGAGTCAAGTATTGGACTTCGAACTTTGTCGTTTAAAAAAGAGCCAACGGTTGTGGGAGCAGTTCCGAATGGCGAACCACTTATAACTCGCTTAAGAGCGAGCTATTCGAAGCGGAATCGAGCCAAGTTATGGACTCCGAACTCGTCGTTTTAGAGAAGTTCAACAGTTGTGGGAGCAGTTCTGAATGGTGAGCCACTTCTAACTCGCTTAAGAGCGAGCTCTTCGAAGCGGAATCGAGCCAAGTTTTGAATTCCAAACTCGTCATTTTAGAAGAGTTCAACGGTTGTGGGAGCAGTTCCGAATGGCGAACCACTTCTAACGTGATTAAGAACAAGCTTGCGAAGCGGATTCGAGCCAAGTTTTAGACTCCGAACTCGTCATTTTAGAAAAGTTCAATGGTTGTGGGAGCAGTTCCGAATGGCGAACCAATTCTTACTCGCTTGTAAGCGAGTAGTTGAAGAGGAATCGAGCCAAGTTTTGGACTCCGAACTCGTCATTTTAGAAGAGTTCAACGGTTGTGGGAGCAGTTCCGAATGGCGAACCACTTCTAACGTGCTTAAGAGCAAGCTTGCGAAGCCGAATCGAGTCAAGTTTTGGACTCCGAACTCGTCGTTTTAGAAGAGTTCAACGGTTGTGGGAGCAATTCCGAATGACGAACCACTTCTAATGTGCTTAAGAGCAAGCTTGCGAAGCAGAATCGAGCTAAGTTTTGGACTCCGAACTCGTCATTTAAGAGAACACAATTAGGGTATAAAACAGAGAGATAAAATGATCACAAGAAAATTATTATGCAAAAGAAGTTCTTTATTAATTATTTCTAATCGGCCGCTTCTAAGTTGCGGGCCGTTATTACAATGGAAGAATAAAAAAAAGAAATAAATAGAATAGCCCAACATTTGATGGTACTTGAAGAGGTGTTCAAACACTCCCTTGGTACTTCAGTAAATGGTCAGCATTCCATGTTCTTGGTATCTCCCTGTCTTCGAGGTCTTCAAGACGATATGCTCCTGGCCGAACTACCTTAGAGACCTTGTATGATCCTTCCCAATTCGGGGATAGCTTGCTCTTTTGGCTGGAGAACGAGATGGCTAGCTTCCTGAGGACTAAGCCCCCTTCCTTAAGATCTGTGGGACAGACCTTTCTGTTGTAGGACTGCTCAATTCTTCTTCGATAATTCTCTTGGCGAATCGAAGCTCTTTTGTGGAGCTCATCGACAAGGTCCAAATTGGCTCAGAGCTCTCTAGCGTTCTACTCTTCATTATATGCAACTAGGCGAGGGGATGACAAACCAACTTCTAAGGGGATTACGGTCTCAGAACCATAGGTGAGGTTGAAGGGCGACTCTCCTGTGGGGATCCTTTTTATAGTGCGGTAGTTCCACAATACGTTAGGAAGTTGTTCTGCCCACAATCCTTTAGCCGACTTGTTTAGTCTCTTCTTAATGCCCGAGAGGATTTTCCTGTTGCCGTTTTCTACTTGGCCATTGGATTAAGGGTAGGAGACAGAGGAGAACCGTTGCTGAATGCTGAGGTCTTCACAAAAGGAGCGGAATGTTGCCCCCGCAAATTGTGTCCCGTTATCTGTTACCAAGACTCGAGGTATGCCAAACCTGCAGATCACATTCTTCCAGAAGAACTGTTGCACTCTATTCTCAGTAATAGTTGCTAGTGGTTTGGCCTCGGTCCACTTGGAGAAATAGTCGATCGCCACGACTAGGAACTTGAGCTGCTCTGGAGCTGGTGGGAACGAACCTAGAAGGTTCATCTCCACATTATGAAGGGAATTGGACTTGAGAGAGATGTGAGTTGGGCTTGCAGTAGGCAGCAGATAGTGGAGAATTGCTGACAAGGGCTGCATTGCTGGACATGTTGTTCTGCATCCTGAAGGAGGGTAGGCCAGAAGTACCCATAATTCAAGACTTTGCGGGCGAGGGACCTTGATCCCGAATGGGCTTTGCCTATCCCTTCATGGAGCTCTTTCAGAGCATACAAGGCTTCTTCTGGAGAGAGACATCTCAAGTAAGGTCGGCCATCTACTTGGGTGTAGGAGCGTTTGTACAAGACTCCCTCAATGAGGGTGTACCGCTCTGCTCTTGTTCAGATTCGGTGAGCTTCTTTGGGATCTTGGGGAAGGTTCCCGTCTCTGAGGAATTCAACTAAAGGCCTCATCCAGTTATCTTCGAGTTGGACAGGTAGCGACTCCATTGAGTCGGGGGATTCTTCTTCGATGCTGGCCCTTAGGAGAACTTCGATCAAGACGGTCTGTTCGAGGCCTTGAAGGGAGGAGGAGGCTAGTTTCGAGAGGGCATCTGCTTGGGCATTCTCCTCTCGAGGGACCCGCTGGAGTTGTGCATCCTCGAATGAAGCCATGAGACTTTTGACCTTGGCCAGGTACTTGGCCATACGGTCGTCGCATACCTCGTATTCTCCCAAGACCTGATTTACCACGAGGTGGGAGTCACTGAATATTCGAACACGCTGCACTCCTGCCTTCCGAGCCATGCCCAGGCCTGCTATTAGGGCTTCGTACTCGGCTTCGTTGTCGGAGGCCTTGAAATTGATGCGGATGGAGTATTGGATGATGAAATCATCTGGGCCTGCCAGGATAACCCCGGCTCCGCTCCCTTCAGCGCAAGAAGACCCATCCACATACACTGTCCAGATGGGTGGTCCATTTTCCACTTGACTGACCTCAGGGATTGTACTTTCCAGTATGAACTCGGCTAGCGCTTGAGCTTTGATTGCGGTCCGAGACTGATAGGATATGTCGTGTTGACTTAGCTCAACTGACCATTTCATTAGACGTTTGGAGGTCTTGGGCTTATACAGGACTTGCTTGAGCGGTTGGTCGGTAAGGACGACCACCGAATGAGATTGAAAATATGGACGAAGCTTCCGGGCCGCCATAACCAAGGCATAGGCTATCTTTTCCAACCTCGGATAACGGAGCTCGGCATCTCTAAGGACCTTCCTCACGTAGGAGATAAGCTTCTGTGCCTTATCTTCTTCCCTTACTTGGACAGCACTGAGGGTTTGTTCGAAGGCAGCGAGGTAGAGGTAAAGGGTTTCCCCGGGTGTTAGCTTGCTGAGGAGTGGGGGGTTAACCAAGTAGGCTTTGAGTTGGTCGAATGATACTTGCTGATACTGGCCCCACTCGAAACCCTTAGCTCCCCTGAGGGCTTTGAAGAAGGGAAAACACTTTTCTCCGGACTTGGAGAGGAAGCACCCTATAGCCGCGAGGCGCCCTGTGAGTTTTTGCACTTCTTTCACATTTAAAGGAGAAGCCATATTGAGTATGACCTTTATCTTCTCAGGGTTGGCTTCAATTCCCCTCTGGATGACCATAAAGTCTAGGAATTTACCCGATGAGACTCCGAATGCACACTTATTCAGGTTTAATCTCATGTTATGCTTCCTTAGCACGTCGAAGGCTTCTTGGAGGTTGGTGACATGGTCCGACCCATGGATGCTTTTCACCAGCATATCGTCGACGTAAGCCTCCATGTTCTGCCCGATCTGATTTTTGAAGACCTTATTGACGAGATGTTAGTAGGTGGCACCGGCATTTTTAAGCCCGAAGGGCATCACTCTATAGCAGTAGAGACCTTGATCTGTGACGAAGGACGTCTTCGGGATATCTGGGGGGAACATTTGGATTTGGTTGTATCTGGAGAATGCATCCATGAAGCTCAGCAGCTCATGGCCCGAAGTGGTGTCGATTAAGGTGTCGATGCCAGGGAGTGGAAAAGGATCCTTGGGGCATGCCTTGTTCAAATATGTGAAGTCGATAAAAATCTGCCAATTTCCATTGGCCCTTTTTACCATCACAACGTTAGAGAGCCACTCTGGTTAGTTGACCTCTTGTATGAACCGGGCTTTGAAGAGCTTCTCCACCTCCTCCTTTATAGCTTGCTGGCATTCGGGGGCGAACTTACGCCTCTTTTGCTGGACCGGTTTGGACCCCGGAGCGACACTTAGATGGTGGACGATAAGCTCTTCGGAAATCCCCGGCATGTCGGCAGCTATCCAAGCAAAGAGGTCCCGGTTTCTTTTTATGCACTGGACTATGTCAGAGTAGAGGGCAGAAGGGAGGGTTTTGCTGATGAGGAATTTGTGGGTCGGATCTTCTTCCGAGAAGAGCACTTCCTCGAGCTCGTTTATCGGTTCCGACATTGGCTGGGTGTTCCCCTGGGGAATTTCAAGGGTCTCGAGGGAGAGGATGGGTCCTCCAATCGAGGTCATATAACATTTGCGGGCCGTTTCCTGACTCCCCCTTACTTCTCCTATGCCTGCTTTAGTGGGGAACTTTATTTTTAGATGGTAAGCTGATGGGACAGCTTCTAAAGCATCTAGGCCCGGTCGACCTAGGATCACATTATAGGCAGCTGGAACGTCAACCATGAAGTCCATTGGCTCCATTCAGGTAGTAGGAGTTTTGCCAGCGGTTACGTTAAGGGTTATAACACCTTCGATCGTCACTGGTACTTCCGTGAACCCATGGAGAGTGTAGCTAGCGGGCTTGAGCCTGTCCCTCGATAATTTGAGCCCTCGGAAGGCCTCTAGGAAGAGGATGTCGACAGAACTGCCATTATCTACTAGAATCCTTTCTACTTTGAAGTTAGCCATGTGGAGGTTAATCACCAGTGCATCACAGTAGGGGGTTCGGACACCCTCTAGATCTTCATTCGAGAAAGTAACTTGAACTCCAAGACCTTTGGGAGAGGGTACACTGTGCACCGAATTGACTTCCCTGATGAAGGCCTTTAGGGAGGAGTTAGAGGTTCCCCCTATTGGTCCTTCATGGATGAGGTGCAAGATTCGTTCTTCCTCGAAGTTGGGAGTCTCCTTACTTCTCTCGGGTCGCTTGTTGGCCCCCCTGGAGGGTGGAGGAGGATCGACCCGGTCCTTTCTTACAAACTTGGTGAGCTGCCTCTCTGAATAAGGGCCTCAATCTTAATTTTCAGAGCTCGACAGTCATTGGTGTCGTAGCCGTGGTCTCGATGGTAGCGGCACCAATTCTCCTTACCCCTCTTCTTCCCAGGAGTATTCATCTTTGGGGCAGGAGGTAGGATCCCTTCTTTCTCTACCTCCATTAGAATGGTTGAGACATTGGCGTTGAGAGGGGTAAACTTTTCAAATCTGGGAGGTGGATGACGCTGACCCCCATTGTCCTTCTGGAGCTTTTTAGCTCCCTCATCTTCAGCTGCCTTTCTCTTGCTCCCGGAAGAGGACCCCTCGAATGTAGGGCAATGTTCGGCTTCCTCCGCCCGAATGTACTTCTCGCTTCTGAGAAGAAGATCGGAGAAATCTCGCGGGGGCTTCTTGGCTAGGGAGGACTGGAGGTTCGAGTTGAGGACATTGGACTGAAAGGTGGCTGCAGCGACCGACTGATCAAGTGAGGCGATGGACCTGGCCTCCGCGGTAAACCGCTTGACATAGTCTCTCAGTTTCTCGCCCTTCTTCTGACTAAGGAAGAGTAGTGAAATACTCATTTTTTCGGAGTGGCGGCTGCTCACGAAATGGGTTATGAAGAGGGTTTCGATTCGAAAGAGAAGATGGAGGATGGGGCGAGGCGGGAGTACCATTCCCGAGCCGGGCCTTTGAGAGTGGCTGGGAAAGTCTTGCATAGGAGGGCATCAGAGGCCCGATGGATCATCATGAGAGTTTTGAAACTCTTGATGTGATCCATGGGGTCTGATTCTCCCGTGTATGTCTCGAACTGCGGGGGCTTGAAATTTGCTGGAACGGGAGCCTCCATGAGGGTTCAGGAGAACGGAGGTCTGCTTGGACGGAGGGTCCTCCCTCTTAGCTCCTCATCCTTATCTAGTTGACCGAGGCGCCTCTCCATCTCGTGGAGACAGCGGTAGACAGTATTATCCCTTCGACGGTATCCTAGTGAACCTCTGGACTCGTCTTCATACGAAGGAGAGCGTGGGCTATGGAGATGGTAGCTCGGAGACTGGTGAGGACTAGGGATGTGATGGCGGTGACTCGGAGCTTGAGGAGGACTTAGGGACCGATGGCGAGAGCTTCGATCCGGCTCAGGAGTGGGGACCCTCTGAATATTATTGTTTTTGTTTGGCAGGATATTGAGGGCCCGTAAGACTGTTGCCTGAAACTCTTGGAACTCTGCTCGGGTGATGGATCCATTCTGGTCCCTCTGGGCTTGTCGACTAGCGGGAGAACGGTGCCCCCTTCGACGGTACTCGGGAGACTCCCTCCGCCTCCTATGAAGAGGGGACCTCCTGCGGTCGCGGCGGCGAGGAGATCGCACATTTGGACGTTCTGAGCGGGAGGCTCCTTTTCTGGCCCGCCTCTCATCCAAACGGTGGCGAAGGTCTTCCTCTTTCTGCCGGTTTATTATGATGTTGCGGAGATCTTCTGAAGGCCGAGGGTTATGGGATGCCATGGAGTCGGTGGAAAGGCTATGTACCGAGATATGATCGCGGTGAGGAGGTTGCTTCTGAGGATGAGGACGAGAGGTCCCTATACCAGCGTTCTGGGGCCCGAGTTGAGCAGACTGGGGGAGGCTGCCCCTGCTGTAGCGGCGGATCTGGTTGAGGAGGGAGCTGTCCCTATTGCTGGACGGGTTGGAGGGGAGCCTTCGGTTGCGGTTGAGGAGGAATGGGAGTGGGCCCACGGTTGGACCCTCTAGATCTTACTTTTCTGGGTGGCATGTCTGGAGACGGTATTGACTGGTGGAAGATGCTGAACTGCTATTCGTAGTTCCCGCAGACGGTGCCAATCTGTTGTCGCTGAAATCGGTGTGGGGGTAAACGGATAGATTTGTGGATTCGAGAGAAGTTGAATAATCAAACCTGAACGACTTCACCGGAGTTTGATCGAGACCCTCTCACCGTTGACCTGCAAAAAGTGCGATACACCGGGGTTGATCCCGATGACGCACCCTCCGACGCTCTTGTCAATAATCTGAATTATTAAGAAAGAGCTTTAATTGGTAAAAGATTGATTACCTGGTAACAATGGAGAGAGGGGTATTTATAGCCGCCTTAGGAATCAGTTTCAGGATAAGATTAAATCCCTACTTCCCATTGTAAATGGATAGAAGTGGTTAAGACTGCTGATTAAGGATAATCATAAATCTGAATCCTCTCCTATCCTGTTGGACTGGGTTTCTTACGGGTTGGGATCCGTACCCATTAAGACAGATCCGTTTATGGGTTATTGAGTTTTTGGAGAAAGACCCAGTCCCTATTTCAGACCCGTTTGTAGGTGAAATTACCATTTTACCCCTGAGCTTTAAGATTCGTGCCCGATTTGAACGGTTCCGATTTAACCCTATTTTTAGCCATATCTGTTTCTGATGAGTGTCATACCCACTTCCAAATAGAAGTGTTTGATATGGCCTAACTGGGGAATCATCCTTTTTTTGCTTTTCGATTCTTTCTTGCATACTGGTTGGTATATTCTTTAAGTTAAAATGATCCTTTTTCCGTTCCATTTTGATACTGAATTAGATACAGTAAATCACTAAATTATGTTCTGTTTGATATATTGCAGGATCATGAGTTTTAGCGGTTATATAGTGGAGGTTTCTAACCTTTCACCTCGTGCAACCAAAGGAGCTCTTTATGAATTCTTTTCCTTTTCTGGGGCCATTGAACGCATTGAGATCATCAGGTTGTTGCCCTGTTTATCTTCGTCCAACTTCTCTTAACTAGTAACCTACCACATACAATTGCACACTAATGTGTCTAAATGAATATATAATATACAACAACATGAAAGTTTATAAAAATAAAAGCAAAATAATAAAAATTATCTTGATAAAAAATATAGTGTAATATTACTTGACAATAGATATGGGAGAAAATTATGGAGAAAAGATCCCTCATAGATAAAAATGTTGGACAATAGATCAACTAATTGAAGCTAATTTTATCATTTCATTTATGATAGATTTTGACAGACAATTTTTTTGGAATATGAGAAGTAAGGTAGTGAATAGAAATGTAGTGAAATTGGTAGTGGCTCTAGCACTACTCTTAGATAATTTGTTTCTTTTAAATTTACGTGTTTCACAGAAAGTTGGGACAGGGTGAAAATTTAATCTATTTTGTTTCTTTTCTCAAAAAATGATGCAATTTTGAAACAGATGTGGAGATTATGCATCTACTGCTTATGTAACATTTAAGGAACCTCACTACGTGGAAACAGCCATTTTGCTCACTGTAAGTTCCTGTCCAATTACTTGCTGTGCACCAAATAGGGATGGTATTCGGGCCATTCGGGCCGGGCCGGGCCGGGTTTGACCGGGTTTTGACCGGTCCCGGGCTTACCCGGGCCGGGCTCCTCGAATCGCGGGCCGGGCCGGGCCGGGCTGGCGGTGAAGAACCCTGGCCCGGACCTGGCCCCTAACCCTTAGTGGGGGGGCCGGGCCGGTTCGCGGGCCGGGCCGGGCCTGGCCCTTGTAATTATTTTTTTTACCCATTATTGATTGAAGTGCATAAATTTGTAATTGTATAAGAAGTATATAATTTTGCAATTGTATAACAATTGCAAAAAGTAAAATTTCATAAATAATTGAATTACATCTTCATCAAAAAAAAAGTTAATTGAAGTACACGAATAAATAAAGTACATGGTTAAATAAATTTGGACTTCTACAATAAAATTAAGTACATGAATAAAATTCATACAAATTTGTCTAATAAAATTCATAGAAATCATAAAATTACAAATCAAGGGAATTACTTGAATTTAAAGATCGAGATGGCCTCTACTTGATTGAAGAGAAGGCAGTGGACTACTGTCGTGCACTTCAACTTAACCTAAATATAGAATCTCATCACTCTAAATTTTCCCATTAATTACAATTAATTGAACAATAATTTAATGTAAATTAACTAAATTTAATAGTTCATTCATCGCTGCTTGTTGATCCACCTCCAGTTTGTGCTTCAAGTAAGTCTTGGGTCCTCTCTTCCGCTTTCATCCAATCTTCGGCGCACACTAGCATCTCCAAATTTTTTGCTGTCAATCGGTTCCTGCTCGGGCTCATTATCCTGCCACCATTAGAAAAAGCACTTTCCGATGCAACAGTTGACACCGGTGTTGTTAGCAGATCTTTAGCCATACGGGAAAAAATATTAAAAATTGCTTCATTAGTCTTCCAATATTGTAACACATCTTCTACATCTGCAACTGCACTTTGTGCATTATACCAATTCAGCTCATTTGGAGAATTGGTCCTAGCCTTTTTCGATTTAATAAGATTTAAAATACCTAGACTAGCTTGACTCTTTCCCTTTGCTAATGTGGAGGAAGAAGAAGAAGAAGATTGAACACTTTGTGTTTGTGTTTGAATAGTGTTAGCTGAATAAATCCTATCATAAGAATCATATAACCTAGTCAAAACATTCTCAAATTTATGAGTGAAAGCAATATGATCAAAATCTAGTATTGCATCGTGTGGGGCATAAGTGTAGAAAATATCTATTAAATTTTTTGTACCTTCTAATTTAATCATAGGATTCATTACACTAGCTAAACAATATAACATAGGAATTGGATGAAAATATTTCAAAAACTTAACATATGCCGCTGATATGGCTAGAAATGGGGTTAAATCGGAACCGTCCAGATGGGGCACGAATCTCGAAGCTCAGGGGTAAAACGGTAATTTCACCCACCGACGGGTCTGGAGCGGGTACTGGTTATCTTCCCCAAAGACCCACTTACCCGCAAAAGGATCCACCTCAACTGGGTGCGGGTCTCAACCCGCAGCACACCCGATCCAAAAGGGATAGAATTAGGGTTTCTGATTAATATTAATCAACGGCCCTGATTCATATCTATCATTTCACTGGGAATTAGGGATCACATTCCTTATCTGTATACACAGGAATTACATGCCTAATCTGTTCCCTGAGACGCCTATAAATACCCCCCATCCATCTCCATTAAGAGGTAATCAATCTTTCACCAGTTTTTACGCTCATTCATAGTCTTCCTAGATTACTGACTTGAGCGTCGGAGGGTGCGTCACCGGGAACAACCCCGGTGTCTCGCACTTTTTGCAGGTGCACGGCAGGAACGACGAACGAGGCCCGACGGAACAGGTACACAGGTTTTCTATTCAGTTTCCCTAAGAATCCACAAATTCATCTGTTTGCCCCCACACCGAATTTAGCGGCAACAGATTGGCACCGTCTGTGGGAAACTAACGAATAGAGATCTCTCCTCTTCCCGGTGAACAGGTCTTTTCCAGCCATGCCACCTCGCAAAGTTAGGTCAAGAGGGTCTAACCGAGTACCCAACCCTGACCAGCAAGAAGTCCTTCCTGATCCCGCTCAGCAACAAGGGCAACTTCCCCCTACCATGGAAGAGCCGCTCCAACAGAACCTTCCACCTCCTGATCCAAAGGGTCCTAATCCTCAGAAACAGCCTCTTCACCAAGAGAACCTCTCCATCCACAATGCCTCCAGTGCCTCCATGGCCTCCCATCATCCCCGAGCCTCTGGTCGCCACAATGCCCCCCCAAACGCCCGGTAGATGATGACCTCCGTCGCCACCTGGATGAAAAGCAGGCTCGGGAGGAAGCCTCCCGCCAGCAAGAGCGATCCCCCCGTCGCCGAGAGCACAGGAGGTCCCCCATCCGAAGAGGGAGGAGGGACTCCCCCGATCATTACCGAAGGAGGCACTCTCCAGCAGGTCGGCAACAGCCTAGGAACAATGAGGTACCAATCACCCGTGCCGAGTTCCAGCAGTTCCAAGCGACTGTCCTGCAGGCCCTCAACCTCCGTCAGAATCCTATTGAGCCGAAGCTCCCATCCCCTCCTCCGGTCCGAAGCCCTCGCCGACGGTCCCCTTCTCCTCGACCCGCTCCTACCAACTCCAGGCGCACCCCAAGTCCTCGTCGTTCTCGAAGTTACCATCGCCGCAGCCCTCGCTCCCCTCATACGAAGACGAGTCCCGTGGCTCGGCAGATTACCGTCGGAGAGATGACACCGTGAACCGCCGTCTGAACGAGGTGGAAAAACTCTTGGGTCAGATAAACCGAGAAGAGGAGCTTAGGGGGAGGACCCTACGTCCTAGCCGACCCCCATTCTCCCGGACCATAGTAGATGCCCCTGTGCCGTTCGGTTTCAAACCTCCCCAGTTCGAGAATTACACCGGGGAGACCGATCCAGTTGATCACATCGAAAGCTTTAAGACTTTGATGCTCCTCCATCAAGCTTCCGATGCCCTCCTCTGCAAAACATTCCCCGCAACTCTCAAAGGCCCAGCTCGAGAATGGTACTCTCGCCTGGCCCCAGCGTCAATATTCTCCTTCGAGCAGTTCGAAACCCTTTTCATCACCCATTTTGTCAGCAGCCGAAGGGCCGAGAAGACCAGCATCTCACTATTGCACCTCCGTCAACAGAAGGGGGAGAAATTGAGGGACTACGTGAAGAGGTTCACAGCTGAAGCCAGAACCATCGCATCCCTCGACCAATCGGTTGCTACCGCGGCGTTCCAGTCCAATATCCTCAATTCCAACCTCCGCTCCTCCCTCGCCAAGAAACCACCACATGACTTTTCTGACCTTCTCCTCTGCACTGAAAAGTACATCCGAGCTGAAGAGGCCGAGCAACAACCCAACTGGGAAGGGACTGCCTCCGGATTTAAGAGGAAGGGAACGGAAGAAGAAGGAGCAAAGAAGCTCCAGAAGGATAATGCTGGCCAGCGCCGACCTCCCCCTAGATTTGAGAAGTTTACTCCCCTCACCACTAACATCTCCGCCATTTTCATGGAAGTCAAAAAAGAAAGGGTCTTGCCTCCTGCTCCGAAGTTGAACACTCCTGCCAAGAGAAGAGATAAAGAAAAATGGTGCCGCTATCACCGGGACCATGGGCACGACACCAACGACTGTCGTGCACTCAGAAACGAGATCGAAGCCCTCATCCAGAGGGGGCAGTTGGCAAAATTCGTGAGAAAGACCAAGCCGAGCTTCCTCCTCAGCCTCGGGGGGCTAACAAACGTCCGGAACGAGAAGAGACACCAGAGTTTGAGGAAGAGCGAGTCCTCCACCTCATCCATGGGGGTCCAATGGGGGGCTCCTCGAACTCCTCTCGGAAAGTTTTTATTAGAGAAGTGAATTCGGTCCGAACCACCCCTCCTCCCAAAGGCCTCGGAGTGCCCGTCACCTTCTCTGACGAAGATCTCGAGGGTGTCCGCACCCCTCATAGTGACGCACTCGTTATCAGTCTTCACATGGCCAATTTCAAAGTCGAGAGAATCTTAGTGGATAACGGTAGCTCCGTTAACATCCTCTTTCTCGACGCTTTCAAGGGCCTGAAGCTCTCCCGAGACAGACTCAAGCCCGCCGGCTACACGCTCCATGGGTTCACGGGAGTGCCGGTGACTATTGAAGGGGTAATCACCCTCGATGTCACAGCCGGCAAAACTCCTACTACCCGCACGGAGTCGATGGATTTCATGGTCGTAGATGTCCCAGCAGCCTACAACGTCATTTTGGGTCGGCCCGGCCTAGCCGCCCTTGAAGCCGTCCCTTCTGCCTATCATCTCAAAATGAAATTCCCCACCCGGGCCGGAGTAGGGAAAGTGAGGGGCAATCAGGAGCAAGCCCGAAAGTGTTATATGACCTCCACTCTCGGGCCCGTTCTCTCATTAGAAACACTGGAAATTCCCCAAGATGCCGCTCGGCCGACCTCCGAGCCGGTAGACGAATTGGAGGAGGTGCTCTTCTCGGAGCAAGAGCCGACTCACAAGTTCTTCGTCAGCAAGACCCTCCCGTCCGCCCTATACTCGGATATCGTAAAGTGCATCCGGGCCAACCAAGACCTCTTCGCCTGGTCAGCTGCAGACATGCCCGGCATCTCCGAAGAACTCTTGGTCCACCGCCTGAGTGTTGATCCGGGGTCCAAACCGGTTCAGCAGAAGAGGCGCAAGTTCGCCCCCGAGCGTCAGCTCGCTATCAAAGAGGAGGTGGAAAAATTGTTGAAGGCCCGATTCATACAGGAGGTAAATTATCTTGAATGGTTGTCAAACGTAGTAATGGTGAAGAAGTCCAATGGGACATGGAGAATTTGTATTGATTTCACCGACCTCAACAAGGCTTGCCCCAAAGATCCCTTCCCTCTGCCGAGCATCGACACTCTGATTGACGCAACCTCGGGACACGAGCTCCTAAGCTTCATGGACGCCTTCTCGGGTTACAATCAGATAAGAATGTTCCCCCCGGATATCCCTAAGACATCCTTTGTAACCGATCAAGGCCTTTATTGCTACAGAGTCATGCCATTCGGCCTAAAGAATGCGGGGGCGACGTACCAACGTCTCGTCAACAAAGTATTCCAGGCCCAGATTGGCCGAAACATGGAAGTGTACGTGGATGACATGCTTGTGAAAAGTATCCGAGGCGTTGATCATGTGGCCGACCTCCAAGAAGCATTTGATGTTTTGAGAAAGCACAATATGAGACTCAACCCGAACAAGTGTGCGTTCGGCGTCTCATCAGGGAAGTTCCTCGGCTTCATGGTTAGCCAACGAGGAATAGAGGCAAACCCGGAAAAGATCAAGGCCATATTGGACATGTCCCCCCCAGAAATGTCAAAGAAGTTCAAAGATTGACTGGTCGCCTAGCCGCCATTGGGCGCTTTCTGTCGAAGTCCGGGGAGAAATGCCTCCCGTTCTTCAAATTCCTCAGGGGGGCTAAAGGATTCGAGTGGGGGCAGCAACAACAAGACTCCTTCGACCAACTTAAAGCTTACCTCGTCAATCCACCTCTTCTCAGCAAACCCATACCGGGCGAACCACTCTACCTCTACTTGGCAGCTTCCGAACAGACGCTTAGTGCGGTCTTAGTCAGAGAAGAAGAAAGGGCTCAGAAGCCCATTTACTACGTCAGCAAAGTGCTTCGGGACGCCGAGCTCCGGTACCCGAAAATTGAGAAAATAGCCTACGCACTGATAATGGCCGCAAGAAAGCTTCGGCCTTACTTCCAGTCCCATTCGATGGTCGTTCTGACCGACCAGCCGCTGAAACAGATCCTTCACAAGCCAGAGACTTCCGGCCGCCTCATGAAGTGGTCGATCGAGCTGAGCCAACATGATATAACTTATCAGCCTCGGACCGCGATCAAGGCTCAGGCGCTGGCCGAATTCATAGTTGAAACAACTATCCCCGACTCCGAGCAAGCAATGAAGGGACCACCCGTCTGGTCGGTCTATGTCGACGGATCCTCTTGCAACGAGGGAAGCGGGGCAGGGGTCATCCTCGTGGGCCCAGACGACTTTGTCCTCCAATATTCCCTCCATATAAACTTCAAAGCCTCGAACAACGAAGCCGAATACGAGGCACTCATAGCCGGCCTTGGAATGGCCCGAAATGCAGGGGCGCGACGCCTGCGGATCTTCAGCGACTCTCAGTTGGTCGTCAACCAGGTCCTCGGCGAATACGAAGCCCGTGATGACAGGATGGTTAAGTACTTGGCTAAAGTGAAAAGCCTTATGGCGCTCTTTGAGGAGGCCCTCATCCGTAGAATCCCCAGAGAAGAAAATGCCCAGGCCGACGCCCTATCCAAATTAGCTTCCTCATCCCTTCAAGGCCTCGAACAAACTGTTCTGATAGAAGTCCTCCTGAAGCCGAGCATAGAGGGCGAGGCTCTCGACTCCGTTGAAACACTGCCAGTCCTCCTCGAAGATAATTGGATGAAGCCCCTCGTCGAGTTTTTAAGAGACGGACTCCTCCCCCAGGATCTGAAGGAAGCCCGAAGGATAAGGACCCGAGCCGAGCGTTACATATTAGTCGAAGGCATTCTATATAAGCGCTCCTTCACCCAGGTGGATGGTCGGCCCTACCTAAGGTGCCTCTCCCCCGGACAAGCCGACTACGCCTTGCAAGAACTCCATGAGGGCATCGGCAGAGCCCACTCCGGCTCCAGAGCCTTAGCGCGCAAAGTGTTAAACTACGGGTATTACTGGCCCACTCTCCTACGGGACGCCGAACAACACGTTCGGCAATGCATCTCCTGCCAGAAGTATTCCGACGTCCGACGCCTTCCGCAAGCACCACTCACCTCCCTATCAAGTCCGATCCCCTTCGCAATGTGGGGGATGGATTTACTAGGGCCATTTCCACCAGCTCCCGGACAATTAAAGTTCCTAGTCGTGGTAGTCGACTATTTCTCGAAATGGATAGAGGCCGAGCCCCTGGCTACAATCACCGAGCATAGAGTTGTTCAATTCTTCTGGAAAAATGTAATCTGCCGATTCGGCGTTCCTCGGGTCATAGTTACAGATAACGGAATGCAGTTCGCTGGGGCTGCCTTCCGAGCCTTATGTGAAGACCTGGCCATACAACACCGCTTCTCCTCTGTCTCTCATCCCCAGTCAAACGGCCAGGCCGAGAATGCCAACCGACAGATCCTCTCCGGCATCAAGAAGAGACTAGACAAGTGCTCCAAGGGCTTGTGGGTCGATCAGCTGCCCAATGTGTTATGGAATTACCGCACCACGAAACGGACCCCAACAGGCGAGAGTCCGTTTAATCTCACCTATGGGTCCGAGGCCCTCATCCCGCTAGAAGTTGGGATACCCTCTCTTCGTTTGATAGCTTTTGAAGAAGAACAGAATGCCAGAGAGCTCAGAGCAAGCCTAGACTTGATAGACGAAATCCGGGAAAGAGCGGCCATACGGCAACAAAGTTACCGGAGAAGAATCGAACTCGCCTACAACAAACGGGTCCGCCCAACAGACCTCAAAGAAGGGGATCTGGTCCTCCAAAAATTGGCCATCTCGTTCCCCGGACAGAAAAGCAAACTGGCCCCGAATTGGGAGGGACCATACAAGATTTCAAAAGTGGTTCACCCCGGTGCGTACAAGCTAGAAGATCTAGAAGGCAGAGAAATTCCCAGGACTTGGAACGCCGACCATCTTTTGAAATACCAAGAGAAGGCAGCTACGCCTATCTAAGTAACTCGAGATGTCGGACCACTCCTCTCCTGCTACTAGTAGTAATTTTTCCTTTATTTTTTTCATTGTAATAACGGCTAGCAACTTTAGAAGCAGCCGACCATTAGATATTAATAAATGAAGTTTTTCATATTTTTGATACTATCGCATCCCTCTGCCTTTAATTCTCTAACCAAACGATGGTTCGGAGTCCAGCACTCGGCTCGACTCTTCCTCCTCGGCTCGTCTATAGACGAGCCGGAAGTAGATCGTCGTTCGAAATTGCTCCTGCAGCCGTTGAATGGATCGGAGTCCAACACTTGGCTCGATTCTGCTTCGCAAGTTCGCACCTAAGCGGACTAGAAGTAGCTCGCCATTCGAAACTGCTCCTGCATCCCTTAAACTAACCACACGATGGTTCGGAGTCCAGCACTCGGCTCGACACTTCTTCCTCGGCTCGTCTATAGACGAGCCGGAAGTAGATCGCCGTTCGAAATTGCTCCTACAGCCGTTGAATGGATCGGAGTCCAACACTTGGCTCGATTCTGCTTCGCAAGTTCGCTCCTAAGCGGACTAGAAGTAGCTCGCCATTCGAAACTGCTCCTGCATCCCTTAAACTAACCACACGATGGTTCGGAGTCCAGCACTCGGCTCGACACTTCTTCCTCGGCTCGCTTACAGACGAGCCGGGAGTAGATCGCTGTTCGAAATTGCTCCTGCAGCCGTTGAATGGATCGGAGTCCAACACTTGGCTCGATTTTGCTTCGCAAGTTCGCTCCTAAGCGGACTAGAAGTAGCTCGCCATTCGAAACTGCTCCTGCATCCCTTAAACTAATCTAACGATCGGGCCTCTCCCATGGCTCGACCCAATCTCTCCGACTCACCCTCAGTCGGGCCGGAATTAGGCACAAATCACTGTCCTGACGCGCCGAGCCGAGGTACCGGGGTACCGACCCTCGTATATGGCAAAAAATCACTCCGAGGTGAAGTCACCGTCAGATCGTCTCAGAAAGTGTGCTAGGGCGTGATGAGCGGATCCCATTCAGCCACGTGTCCACAAAACGACAAGATAGTGTTTTCTTGGGAACCGGACCCGCCTCAAGATCCGTGCAAACATCAAACGGCCCTGATCAGGCCACGTAGGCGCAGTCGAGAAGCAACTACGCCATAGCAGCCAGACCAAGCCTATGGCTCGGAAGCGCAGCAAAAAAGGAAAGTTCGAGGCCAAGGAGTTCGGCGAGACGAACACCAGCCTCGTGGTTCGTCTCGAGCCTACTCTAGTTGACACAACAATAGCTCAAATAAGGAGACACCCGAGGATAGTTCGGATAAAACAACTCCAATTCCATTAATAAATTTGATAAAGTTACAAGGTGGATTACAACAGCAAAAACTTGCACGAAGGTTACAACACAAAGACACGACCCGTCCGCTACTTCCGAGGAAGGGGAATGCTCCGGTTTAGAGACACTTTGGGTCGACGCTTCTTAACCTCCGAGCTCGAGTCCAGGCCGACGAACCGAGATGCCTCCTCACCACTAACCCTGACGGTTGCTCCTACCGAAGCACCGCTTGAAGACACTGCCACACCGCTTTGGGCATCGGCGGCTGACCTGCCTACGATAGGAGTCCGGCTCGCCGCTTGGTAGAACGTGATCCCTCGCTCGATCTCTTCGCGGGTGCACGAGGTGCTCCGGACGTTAGCCCTCACCGGCTGAGGCTTGAGCCGAGCAACTTCTTCCTCCAGTTCGACGATGCGATCCTTCAATGTGCCATCCTTTACTATCACCTTAAACCGAGGTAGTTTCGCCGAACCAGGGTATTCGGCGCTGTCGGAGATAACGCGACGCAAGTGGGTCACTTCGATACTCTTATCGACCGTCACCCTCTGCAGCTCTTCCACCTTCCTCGCTAAGCCATCTCGTTCGGCTGAAACTCGCGCCAGTTCCTCTTCCCTAGCAGATAGCTCGGCCTCGACTATCTGTAGGTGGTGCAGTTCGACCAAAGCATCACTATGTCTAATCTCCAAGTTATGAAGTATCCTCCTCGTCAAGTGAACCTCACCCTCGAGACGATCCTCCTGAGATCGCTTAAACAACTCGGCTCGGCGCTGTTCAGCCGAGGTGTTACGAGTCTGCTCGGCAATCTGAAATAAGAAAGTGATAGGATTGAAATACCACACTACCGAGCCAAACACTTAGACAAATTTTGGGATCAAAATACTTCATTCATTAAAAAGCGGTGGCCAGTCCGCAAAAGTCATTACAATGATCAAAAACAAAAGAAAAACTACAAAGATTTAACAAGAGGATCAAGGGTCCACCTGCGTCGCCGTCTCGACCACGGGCGCAATAACAGATGGCCCCTCGGTCCTCCCTTCGTCGACCTGGCCGTCCGCCACCGGTCGGTCGTCCTCCCCCTCCTCGTCTTCGCCTCCTGCGTCGTCGCCCTCACCTTCATCCCCCTCGTCGCCTGAAAGGGACCCTGGCCACAGTCGGTAGCCGACCCGGTCGAAGCCCGCGATCCGTTCCTGAACATGGTCGAGCGCCGTTTGGTAAGACCGCTCCATGTTCTCGGCCATGTGCTTCTTTGCTTCGTCCTCGACCTCCCTCTCCACTTCGGCCCAGATCTTCGTCGCCAGGGCCCCTTTCTCCGCCTTCTCTTGGGCCAAGGCCTTCGTCGCCGCATCCAGCTCCTCGGCGGCCTTGGCAGCCTTGGCAGACTCTGCTTTTAGAGTCTCCTTGACCTTCTTCAGGTCGGCGACAAGGTCGGCCACCCGAACCTCCAAGGCCTCTGCCCTCCTTTGCTCGGCCTTGAGTTCCTTAACCGCCCTCACCTTCGCCGACCGGTCTTTATCGCTCGCGGCCCTCAGCTCCTTCCCCTGCTCGGCGAACGTCTCGAGGAGATGGCCGAAGTGACAAGTGGCCTGCGAAGACAACGACGAGCGCACTAAGCAAACCGAGCAGTAAACTTGGCAAAAAGAAACTTGGCAACAAGAATCTTACCGAGACGAGTGACCGAGCCACCTCGTAGGTGTCGTCACCCACCGTCCCCGCCCTTAGTGCGGCTCGATCCTTCGGGGTCGCCAAATGTTTGACGACCTGCACTGACATCTGCGAATTGCCGAGGAACCCGTCATGGTTCTTCACTCGCCAATTCGGCACGAACAGCTGCTTGTGCTGCTCTGTCAGAATCTCTTCGGCAGCCTTGGTTAGTGGTGGCGCCTCGATCGACAGCGCCGCGTTCACGTCGAAGGTCCCCTCGACCACGTCAGGGACACCGGAGGACGGGGGCTCCTCAACGACGACAACTTCCGAGGGCGCCTCGACGGCCGGAGGAGGCGGAGAGATGGTCGAGGCAACAGCAGGCGGCGGAGTCGACGAGACAGTCGCGGCCGCCCTCTTCCTCTTTTTCCCCCGGCCAACTTAGACCTGTCAGCCATCATGGAGTTGAAGTCAATCTTCATTGCTTCTGCAACGAGCCACAAAAAAAAAAAGACGAGTTAGCAGGCCGAACCAAAAACTTAAAAGAAAAATGAAAAGCGAGATGTCAGGAGCATACTCGGGTCGATGGGGCTTAGGCCGGACCCAAACAACACCTCCTTCGTCAAATCCCTCCAACTCAGTATCGGAAGGGTCATTATCTTCCTCGCCACCTCTTCCTCGGCCTCAGACAAAACAGGGTCGGCGCGCGCGAAATTCGGCACCTCCACCTTCCAACGGGTCGGAATGGGCCGAATCGCCTCGCCCCTTACTATAAAATACTTTTCCTTCCAACCCTTAATCGAGTCAGGGTTTTCTATAATCTTAACACCCTTCCTCGGCCCCAAGTAGTACCGATACTCCGTCTTGTGCTGCTGGTTTACTCGATACAATCCTCGGAAGACCGTGAGATCCGGCTCCACCTCGGCTCGGTAGCACTGAAGCATAAAGGCGTTCACATGGCACCATGTGTTCGGCATGAACTGGGTCGGCGCGAGGCAATACCAGCCGAGGATCTCGAGAATGAATGGTTGCAGAGGGAAACGTAACCCGGCATGAAAGGAGTCGACGTCGAACATGCACATGTCCGACGACGGCAGCTTGGAATTCGCTTGTATCCCGGGACCTGGGAGAATCAGTTTGTACTCCGGAGGGATAGCGAAAGCCCTTCTAACCCGGAGTAGGTCCTCCTCGGATACCAGCGTGATGAGCTCATCGGCTTCGGTGGCAAGGGCCGAGTTAGGTTCTTCGACGATCTTAGACTTCCCATAGATCGCCTTCTCCAGCAAGTCGCCCTGGTACTGCCTGACCCCCGAATGACCGGACAGGACGGAAGGATACCATCCTATCTCGGGTGCTTGCTTCGGATTCTCCACAATCACCTCCACTATGGGGGATTGGGCGTCCACCCTCCTCTTCTTCTTCTCCTTCTTCGTCTCGACTACAGACGGTCCAGCAGCTTGCTTACCCTTCCTCCTAATCTCCGACCTCCTCCTCTCCTCGGCACTCTCGTCGCCCGAAGACGAGGCCCCACTCCCCGAGTCTACTCGAGACATCTCTAGAAAAATTATTCAGACTAAGTGAACTGACCTTTTGAAGTGACGTCCACGGTCGGAGTGCTCTCGCCGGAAATTGCCTGGCCCACGCGACAGCTAACGGAAACGCCTTAGAGAGAAAATCGCCGCTAGCAGAGAACTTAGAGATCGAAAGTAAAAACTTGAGTAAAAAGTGAGAAATGAGCTTTAAGAGTAAGGGTGAGAGCTTTTAACCCCTAGCAAGTTGGGCCTCCTTGGGAAACGCAAAAAGCCCACTAGGGAGCCAAAGCGACAGGCGGAAAAGATACGAAGGTTACTCAAAGCAAGAGACTCTTCAAAATACCAAGTTAACGTCTCGGCCACCTATGAGAAAACCATAGGGCACCCCGGCTAGGCAACCGAACCACTGCCACCCTTTGGAACAAACAGCTTGGCTCCGCCGAGATACCAGGGTACCGACCCTCGTATATGGCAAAAAATCGCTCCGAGGCGAAGTCACCGTCGAATCTCCTTAAAATTCGCGACAGAATCTGATGGACGGTTCAGATCGTGCCACGCCCACAAAACGACAAGATAGCATTTTCTCGTGATCTGAACCCCATCCTCGAGATGTGCGCCATGATGGACCGCTCAGATCCAGCCACGCGTCCCTCCTTGCTGCCTGCCATCGGCTCGCCCAGCCGAGCTACCGAACAGCTCAGCCGAGCCACCGAGCTACTAGGCGCAGAGGAGGGGAGCCCTCGTGAGGTACTTCCTCCAAAACACCCAACTCAGTACCTCGGCCAAACAGCCCTGATGCGCCGAGCCGGAACACCGGGGTACCGACCCTCGTATATGGCAAAAAATCGCTCCGAGGCGAAGTCACCGTCGGATCTCCTTAAAATTCGCGACAGAATCTGATGGACGGTTCAGATCGTGCCACGCCCACAAAACGACAAGATAGCATTTTCTCGTGATCTGAACCCCATCCTCGAGATGCGCGCCATGATGGACTGCTCAGATCCAGCCACGCATCCCTCCTTGCTGCCTGCCATCGGCTCGCCCAGCCGAGCTACCGAACAGCTCAGCCGAGCCACCGAGCTACTAGGCGCAGAGGAGGGGAGCCCTCGTGAGGTACTTCCTCCAAAACACCCAACTCAGTACCTCGGCCAAACAGCCCTGATGCGCCGAGCCGGAACACCGGGGTACCGACCCTCGTATATGGCAAAAAATCGCTTCGAGGCGAAGTCACCGTTGGATCTCCTTAAAATTCGCGACAGAATCTGATGGACGGTTCAGATCGTGCCACGCCCACAAAACGACAAGATAGCGTTTTCTCGTGATCTGAACCCCATCCTCGAGATGCGCGCCATGATGGACCGCTCAGATCCAGCCACGCGTCCCTCCTTGCTGCCTGCCATCGGCTCGCCCAGCCGAGCTACCGAACAGCTCAGCTGAGCCACCGAGCTACTAGGCGCAGAGGAAGGGAGCCCTCGTGAGGTACTTCCTCCAAAACACCCAACTCAGTACCTCGGCCAAACAGCCCTGATGCGCCAAGCCGGAACACCGGGGTACCGACCCTCGTATATGGCAAAAAATCGCTCCGAGGCGAAGTCACCGTCGGATCTCCTTAAAATTCGCGACAGAATCTGATGGACGGTTCAGATCGTGCCACGCCCACAAAATGACAAGATAGTGTTTTCTCGTGATCTGAACCCCATCCTCGAGATGCGCGCCATGATGGACCGCTCAGATCCAGCCACGCGTCCCTCCTTGCTGCCTGCCATCGGCTCGCCCAGCCGAGCTACCGAACAGCTCAGCTGAGCCACCGAGCTACTAGGCGCAGAGGAGGGGAGCCCTCGTGAGGTACTTCCTCCAAAACACCCAACTCAGTACCTCGGCCAAACAGCCCTGATGCGCCGAGCCGGAACACCGGAGTACCGACCCTCGTATATGGCAAAAAATCGCTCCGACCCATATCAGCCGTTGGATCTTGTGAAAAAGCGTGCTCATCATGATGGACGACCGAGATTTGGCCACGTCCAATAAACGACAAGATAACGTTTTATGGGGATCCGCGCTGAGATGGACGACCCAGATGATGCCACGTACCTCGGAATCACCGAGCCGAAGCACTGACCCGTCAAGCCGAGGCACCGACCCTCCGAGCCGGGGTACCGGGGTACCGACCCTCGTATATGGTAAAAAATTGGTCCGACCCATATCAGCCGTTGGATCTTGTGAAAAAGCGTGCTCGTCATGATGGACGGCCCAGATTTGGCCACGTCCACTAAACGACAAGATAGCGTTTTACAGGGATCCGCGCTGAGATGGACGGCTCAGATGATGCCACGTACCTCGGAACCGTTGAGCCGAGGCACTGGTCATCCGAACCGAGGCACCGACCCTCCGAGCCGGGGTACCGAGGTACCGAACCTCACATACGGCGAAAAAACGAGCCGAAGAACAGGGACCACACGATCTCTCCGAAAATCGCGCTCCGCTCTGATCGAGGGCTCCGATGACACCACGTCATAATGAGTATTAAAAATCAATTTTTATTTATTTTAATCGTTTTATTTATTTAAAAATTGCGAAAAAATTACTAAAAATTCGGGAAAATTCACTAAAAATTCTAGAAAATAATTATAAGTTCGGGGTAATATTTTTGAACCCCTGAACAAACAATTATTGCCTAGAATGTATGGTGGAGGCCCCCGAACGACTGGATAACACATCGCAAAATTAAATAAATAATCCGAAATAATAGATAAAGACCGTCGGATATTCAGAGAAGCTTAAGAACAGCTTACAGCTTCAAAAATCACCTCACTACCCCCTTCGAGATTCAAAACCCTCCATTGGGGCTCCGATACAACTCCGCTAGCCACTAAAACAGTTAAACTACTCCTCAAAGGCTGATCAAACTCAGTCTTTAGGAGTGGGGGCTCGTGATATGGCTAGAAATGGGGTTAAATCGGAACCGTCCAGATTGGGCACGAATCTCAAAGCTCAGGGGTAAAACGGTAATTTCACCTACCAGCGGGTCCGAAGCGAGTACTGGGTCTCCTTCTCACAGATCCAATAACCCGCGAACGGATCCATTCCAACTGGGTACGGTTCCCGACCCAAGACAAACCCAGATCAGCAAGAAGAAAATCAGGGTTACTGATTTGACCAAATCAACAGGCCTGATTTGCTCTCACCGGGAATTAGGGGATCAGTTTCCTAAACTGGTTAGGAGGATTTTACTCCTATCACAGGAAATCAAATCTCTAATCAGATCCCTAATTAACTCCCCCATGGCGACTATAAATACCTCCTACCCACCGCTGTGACCAGGTTAATCACTTTTTGCCAACTTAAGCTCTTTTTTAATCATCACTGGTTACTGACAAGAGCGTCGGAGGGTGCGTCGCCGGGATTAACCCCGGTGTTTCGCACTTTCCTTGCAGGTGTACGGCGGGAGTCAGCAGCCTAACTCAGACGAACAGGTTCGGATCTGCTATTCAGGTTTTTCCACGAACCCACAAATTCTATCTGTTTACCCCCACACCAGAATTAGCGGTAACAGCCGCATTAACCATATCTCCAATAAAAGGGTCATTTTGTAAATCCTTAATTGTTGTCATCATAGTCACAATTTCAAGTAAAATACCACTAGATGTAGATGTATATGTTTTCGAAAATTGCAAAGTTGCATCGTTAAAAGGTTGTAAAAATTTATATAAACTATCGGCAAAAAATCAAAAATCATCATCTAACATACAATTTTGCATACCCATTGCGACATAAAAATCTCTAAGACTATAACGATAATGAAGAACAACACCTAATAATTCAAAGATTGAATTCCAACGATGTCGTACATCTCTAGGAAAACGTCTACATACAATGCCCCTAAGTTTACACCAATCATGAAAAGCTTGATAAATTGGACCACTCAATGTAATATAATGAACACAATCTCTCATAGCTTCTAGTTTATCATTTCCATATTTTAGTGCATCTTGCACACAAAGATTTAAAATGTGGCAAGCACACCTAACATGAAAAATTTCGGGTTCCACAGGATCTTAAGTAATTTTTAAACTCTCAATTGCCTTAGTGTTATTGGATGCATTATCAAAACCAATAGCCAACACTTTATCATAAATATAAAAATTATTGCATGCTTCCATAATGTGTTCGACTATAATTTCACCCTTATGTGGGTACCTAACATATCCAAAAGAAATTATTCTCTTTTGAAGTAACCAATCCGAATCTATCCAATGACATGTTACACACATCATTGGAACCCCGTTTACTCCTACCCATCCATCCGATGTCAATGAAACTCGAGTGTTTAGTGATTTTAGTGTTGCTATCAAAAAATCCTTCATCTCATTGTAAACTAATTTACAATCACCCTTAACAACATTCCTAGCAATTTTTTTAAAATGGGGGGTGAAGGTGTCTTGTACAAAATCCTCTACATATTTTTGTTCACCAAACGAATATGGCAATTCACCCTTAATTACCAATTTCGCGATTCCCTTACGAACGTGATCGTGATCATATGTACTACTATCTACTTGACCGGTTTTAGGATGTATTTTTAGTTGTGTGAGATGATCTTTCGAAAATTGTGGTTGACATTTGTTTAAGTGACGTTGAAGTGTACCCGTGCCCGATCCTACTTTAAACTTATACGGGGTTTGACACTTCTTACATATTTTAAGTCCTACACTCTTATCATTTTGTGAAGGGACAAAATTGAAAAAATTGTGTACTTCCGAAGTAGTCCCTCTAGTTTTCCTTGAGTTTAGAGAAGGACCTTGTTCCGATTGTTGTGGTTCTACATGATCTTCTATTTCTATAGGATTTGAATGTGTTTCATTCAAATCGGGAAAACTATCATAATTAACAAATGTGTCTTCACTATCTATATATTGGTTAGGAATGGAAGGAAGGTGATGACTAGTAGATTCTTGACTACTATGCCTACCACCACCGCGTGATCGATTAGAGGCCATTTAACTTTGAAAAAATAAAATTAAAGTAGTGAGTGAGTGGTGTATGTTTCTTTTACCACTTTACCAAAATTAAAAATAAAATCTAAAAAAATTGAGAGAAAGAAGATCAAGAAAACACAAATTATATGACAATAAAGAAGTATTATGCTATGTTAGTTCTAAAAATTAAAATTATACTAAAATGAGTAGTGTATGTTTCTTATGCCACTTTACCAAAATTAAAAAGAAAATCTAAAAAAATGAGAGAAAGAAGATCAAGAAAACACAAATTATATGACAATAAAGAACTAAAAGAAGTAGTATGATATGGTAATTCTACAAATTAAAATTATACTAAAATACCGTAAGAAAGTTGAGATTTGAGTTGTTGTTGTAGACAAAGATGAGACTTGAGTTGTTGTTGTTGAATGAGTTGATCACTTTGATTGTTGTTGATTTCCCTCCTTCAAATTTGAACTTGATCCCTTGAAAGTTTGTTGAAAGAATTAAGAATAGTAGAGAGAAAGATAGTGAGTGAATTGGTGAAGAGAAATGAAAGGAATGGTGTTGTATTTATAGGAAATGTAATTTTTTTGATTTCCTAAAGTACCCCCCAAAACTAGTCGTTTTAAATCCGCTGGGGGGTATTTTGGTAATTAAATTTTTTTTTAAAAATTTTCTGGGAAAAAATAAATAAATAAATAAATAAATTCACAACGGTCGGCCCGGCCCGGCCCGAGCCCGCCCGGGCCGGTTCAACCGGTCCCGGTCCATTTGCGGGCCGGGCTTGACCGGGAAAATTGGGGACCGGACCTGGCCCACCTTTAGGGAGGCCGGTTCAGGGGCTGGACCGAATATTTGGGGGGCCGGGCCGGGCCGGGCCGGTCCCGGGCCAGCCCGGCCCTGATGCCATCCCTAGCACCAAAGTATATATGGTTGTGAAAGCTAATCTTATATTTGAGTCCGTTAAGAAACTATTTATTTAATACATGGTTAATTTGGAATCATGTTTTTGTTTAGTATACTCTTAGATTTTCTTTGGTCATGGGTTCAAGTCCAAACCTCGTCATGGACAATTTTAAATATATATCAGGTGAGTCTTTAAAATTTGGTACATAGGACTGAAAATTGAACTTTATGACCAGAAGTAACCAACTAACCGTTATCAAAGCAGTGATGTTTAGTTTGATTTTGAAGATAGTCATACTTATGAAAGGTTATGAAGAACCCTTTAACTCTTTTAACTAAGTATAATCATATATTTAATTTGTCATTCAAAAAGTAGTGAAATGGTAAGCGGGTGATAAAACGAAACCTAATAAACTTGGTGCACTGCATCCTTCTTAAAAACTATGTTGTTTAAGATTTGAATGAAATTGTTTAAGATTTGAATGATATATTAAAGGAAAAATAAAGCCAAACTACATAAGTACTTACAGAATTCCAAGCGCATCTATTTTATTCGTTTAAACCACCTTTCCTTCCTCGTTTTTCCACAATACGCACAATAACAACTCAAGATTCATAATCTTATCTCACCAAATATAACAAGAAGTCATTTGTTCGTTGGAACCCTTATAACTTAAACTCAATAAAATAGTCATACATTTCATGATGGAACTCTTATAAAATTATTTGCCATTTTATGCATTTTATAGCTTTTGTAGCACTGCAGTCATGTACTATATATGCATAATTTGGCATTTGAGCAACAATAGACTGCTATAATTGGCATAAAAATAGCAATATGTATATTGTAGTACATCATGTTTCGTCCCAAATATTTTATAGTATTTTTATTCAATCGGACGAACATGATGATGTTTCGTCCCAAATATTTATAATATTTTTTTGGGATAGGACGAAGTCTGATGAAATTAGAACTTATAATAATTTAAAAAACCTCGAAAAAATAGAAGAATCTCGGACGAAACATCATTGTAAAATTTTTGATAATTTTGGGATTCTATGGGTTGGATTGCATATGATTTTCCATGGATCGTTGATTGTGACCCTTGTATTTTCTATGGATTATTGATTGACTCATATGATTTCCTATGGGTCACTAAACTATAGAGAAAAAAAACAAATTACTTTCAAAAGTCGACGATGTTTCATTCGTCGAAAAAATACTATTCAAAACAAAAAAAAGTTTATAAATAATTAAATATTTTTTCGGACGATCAATTTTTCATCTCCTTTGCTATTTTTTTAGCATTTCTTGACTGCACCAAAACCAAAAATTGCTATTTTTATTTATTCATATTGTCATTTTTTAGCTTTCACTACTGTGGATACTCTCAGCTGTAACTCTTATAATTATTTGTTAGTGTATTAAATCATATTTATTAAGCTTTGTGAAGACCATTTTTAGATGGATCTCGCTCCGTCCTCCATCTAGAAAAGCATTGAATATCTCTTCTCCCCGTCCTTCTTCTCCGTTCAGATCCCCCTTTCCCTCGACCCTTCCCACCCCCCCCCCCCCCCCCTCTCATTAAAGTTGCACATCCTATCTTCCTCTACATACCCATCTCCTTTTTTTCCATCTCCTCCATTTCAGATCTCTCTCTTTCGCTCCCCCTACTTCGGGCGGTGTGCTTCTGTCCTGAGGTTTTTCAACCTTGATTCGTCTCCTTCCTTCGTAGTTGGTTCCCCTCATCCTCCTCCTTGCCCCTCTTCATTCCCGATCTAGCTTATCGTCGAGCGATTTCGCGATTGATTCCCTTGGTCATTTTACTCTCCTCGCCCTAGCTAGGGGCTAGCTCGTGCTGATCTACTTCGTGTTCGGTGATGTTCATTCTTCCCTGCTTCCGCCCTTTTACTTCGGTTTAATTCTTTATGGTCTGATTGTTTACTGGTTGGGAGGGTGTTTTTGATTTTGGGCCCCCTTCTTCTTCTTTGATTTGCTTGACTCCTACCCTCTTTAGGAGATCTTCTGCGTTATTCTCTTCTCGTGCTTAACTCCTACCCTCTCTAGGAGATCTTCTGCGTTATTCTCTTTTGATCGCCTCGGTATTGTTCTTCTCTTCTCTTTTCTCGGATTCCCTTGATCCTTTTTTTGGGGATTTTTGCTTGGATTTTCTTGATTATTTGTTTGGAGATTTTTTTATGCTCCTTGATTGCTACGATTATGGTTCTTGTTTATCCAGATTTTTTGTGCTTTTGTGTAGGCTTCCTTTTGGCCCATCTATCTTTCCTCTTTTCCACCTCAGCTAATATATCTGGATTAGAATTTTTGGCCGTATTGATCCACTTTTTGAAAATATTTGGCACTCTGACCCACTTTCGAAAATAATTAGCGAACTGATCCAGTTTTGGACACATCAGCAAAAAACGTTATTGGAAGAAACGGCATAGGTTATTTACATGCCTTTTTTTCCCAATAACAGCATCTATTTTTAAAAAAAGTGTCATGCCATTTTTTGGAGTAATGGCATAGGTTATTTTGATTTTCGAGAGCTTGTAGTCTCCATTTTGAGAAAAATTACAAGTGTGAAAATCTTATAACAAATGCCGTTATTTAAAAAAACGGCATTTTCAATACTGATACTGTTATTTTGAATAACGACATCAGTTATTTAGTTTTTTTGCCTATAAACAGTGGCCCCCTCATCTCACTTTTCCTTTCTCGATCGATCTGCTCTCTCTCTCTCACACTCCCGAAACCCACAAACCCTAGATCCCTTAAACCAAAAATCCCAAATATTGGAGTGCTCTCTAACTTCATTTATCCTAACTCCTCACTCTCACTCTCATCTCATTCCTCATCCACGACGTATTTTCAAGCTATCCAAGATACGATCTAATTTTATGGTATTATTACAACCATATGTTTAATATGTATTCTCATGTTATGCATATGAGTAGTTAATGAGTTGAATATGTTTGAATCTTTATGTTTAGGTATGGAATATGATATCCCTATTTGGTTATATTTTAGGGGTGAAATAATTAAAGATCTGAAGAATGGATATTGTTATAGCGATGTTGAACCGGTCATTATTTGGGCTCCCCGCAACTTTATATACTCACAACTAATAGATAAGATATTTGAAGTCACTAACTGGGATAGAGGTGAAATGAGTGTCAAAATCAATGCCCGTTATGCTGCCGGTAAAGGGGAAGGGCAATATTTCATGGTGGTTCCCGTAAATAATGATAATTTTCTGAGGTCCATGATTGGTAGGACACTTGATCCAAGTTATAGTTGGAATGCATTGGAGTTATATATTGACCAAATGAGGCTTCCAAATACTAGGCAAGTTGTTATTGAATGTCTAAGGCGCGCCCCGAGTTTGAAATCATCTGCCGAGTCACATGCAAGAATACCAAATACAGAAGAAGACAATAGCACAACTCCAACATAATCTATTACCACCGAATATGAGCACATACATCCGTTGACCTTGACACAAAATATTATCCGCACCGACATGGTAATGCAAGACTTTGACACGCAGTTGTAAATAACGATTTGGTAGAAGAGGAAGAAGATGAGGATCATGGTCTTCAAGTTGATGAGGAAGAGGTTGCCGATGAAGCTCTAGTTAATGATGTCAATGTCGATGTGCCGGTTAACAATGTGGTGTTGCCAAATCAGTCCGTTAGTGCAACTGTATATGAGGTTCAATCGAGTGAATGGATGGCTCGTGCAACCATACATGAACATGAACAGTCTTCCGTCAACTCCTCCAATACGGATCAACTCTACATAGGTTAAAGATTTCCAACTAAAGATTCTATACAACATCAAGTAAAGATGTACTCCGTGAAGAACCACCGAGAATTCATGACGGTAAAATCGACCCCCGGTCTATACTATGTCAAATGTAAATACGCACCCATCAACCATTCGTCCGAGGACATTACAAAAAATCCGGCACTTCTAAATGTAGTTGGTTGTCCTTGGCGATTGCGTGCAATTGTTCCAAAAGGCCGTACTTATTTCGTGGTAAAGAAGCTTGAAGATCTGCACACATATGTGAATCCTATATTGAATCAAGATCATAGGAAAATTGATTCTACGATTGTATCGATGGTCATATTGAATGTTGTGAAGGCACAACTAGGAATAACACCAAGAGCCATAATTAAGAGAGTCAAGCTTCACTTCAATTACACAATTTCATACTGGAAAGCTTGGAAGACAAAACATAAAGCAATTGAGCGGTTATATGGTTCATTCGAAAAAGCTTACACTAAATTGCTCTATCTTCTCAATGCAATTCAAGCTTCAAATTCGGGGACAACCGTACATTGGGCCAAGATTGTGTCCGGTCCGGCCGAAGAAACTTTTAAGGGGTTTTTTTGGGCATTTGGGCCTTCCATCGAGGGGTTTAAGGCATGCAGACCAGTTATAAGTGTAGACGGAACTCATTTGTACGGAAAATACAAAGGTTATTTGTTGATTGTTTTTTCATCGGATGCAAACAGTAGGTTGTTTCCATTTTCGTTTGCAATAGTTGACGGTGAGAGTATAGAGACGTGGACATGGTTCATGAACTGTATTCGGTGCTTTATCACAGATCGTGTAGGTCTATGTGTAATTTCTGATCATCATGCAGGCATTTTATCAGCAATGGAAAATGAGTTCGGAACATGGAAGGAACAACTTGCTTATCATCGTTATTGTATGCTGCATTTTGCTAGCAATTTCCATAAAAAAAAATTATTGCAAGTTTATGATGAACAAGCTGAAGGTGATCGCGTGTCAAAATCAGTTGAAGAAGTTTGAGGAAAAGATGGCACAGTTTGAATATGCTAATATTGATGGGGCTAATTGGTTGAAGGAGAAACCGATTGAGAAGTTGGCACTTTCTGCCGATGGAGGACGTAGATATGGTATAATGACAACAAATCTATCAGAAGTTTTCAATTCGGTTTTAAAAGGTGTGCGTATCTTGCCCGTCACCGCAATTGTTGAAATAATTTTTTTTTGTCTGAACATGTACTTCAATGATCGTCGTGAAGCGGCACAGACCCTTATCAGTGAGGGAAAATTATGGGCACCACGTATTCAGAAGATTATTGATTTAAGCAATGAGAAATCTAATTTGCATGAGGCAATAATGTTCAATAACCGACCTAGTATTTTTGGGGTTAAAACGGGCATTAGAATGGATAATGGACATTAAAAGGGTGGACATTGACATACTGTTGACCTCGGGGGGCGTACTTGTACTTGTGGAAAATTCCAACTCTATCACATTCCATGTTCCCATGTATTGTCCGCTTGTGCCTCCTGTGCAATTGATTATCAACCTTACATTGATGCATTTTATTCTACAAGTTCATTAGCACTAACGTGGGCACCAATTTTTAATCCTATTCCAGACGAATCTTATTGGCCGACACAAAGTGGATCAATACTCATAGCCGATGTGAGTCTACATCAGTTGAAAGGTTGACCTAGGAGTACTCATATTCGCAACGATATGGATGCTCAAGAGGGTGGGAGCACCAACAAAATTTATTCAAAATACGGATTAAGTGGACACAATAGGCGTAGATGTAAGAATGTACCCAATGTGGGCACATCCCAATCTACCAATATTTGAAGTTGTATCCCAATTTGTCAACATGTGTAAAATCTATCCACTAAATTATTACAAATTAGAGATGTTGAATTTTATGAACATTTGAAGTAATATATGGTAATGTCATCAGTTGAGTCTGAGATATATGTTAGTGTAAGATATTTTTTGTTGAATGACTGTCCATGTTTTGAATTGTTGTACATTTTTCGAATAGCCATGCATGTTTTGTATTGAAATGATAAGTAAGAGATGCCGTTTTTCAAGACATGCACAAAACATGCACAACTGTTTGGATAATAGATGCCGGTTTTTAGAATAACGACATCCTTAAGAGATACCGTTATTCAGAGAAACAACCGTGGAGTTAGATAATTTGGCAGAGATTCATTTTCCTCGAACCAAAAGACTCAACTGGTGCCGTTATTCTAAATAACGGCATCCTTAAGAGATGTCGTTAATCTAAATAGCGACATCCTTAAGAAATGCCATTATTCAGATAAACGACTGTGAAGTTAGATGGTTTGGCAAAGATTCATTTTGCTCGAACCAAAAGACTCAACTGGTGTCGTTAATCTAAATAACGGCTTCCTTAAGAGATGTTGTTAATCTAAATAACAACATACTTAAGAGATGCCGTTATTCAGAGAAACGACTGTAAAGTTAGATGATTTGGCAGAGATTCATTTTGCTCGAACCAAAAGACTCAACTGGTGTCGTTATTCTATATAACAGCATCTTTAAGAGATGCCGTTATTCAGAGAAACGACTGTGGAGTTAGACGGTCTTTGGCAGAGCCTCATTTCTCACGAAATAGAAGACTCAACTGATGTCGTTTTTCACAATAACGACATCATTTACATTGGTGCCATTGTTATGGAAAACACTATCAAGTTAGTTTATAATACAGACCAAGTTGTACATGTATTGTACCGATGTCGTCGTTACAAATAACGTTACAGGTAACAGATGCCGTTATTTGCAATAACGACATCTGTTACTTATAAATTACAACTAAAACATGCACAAGCATGAGACAAAACTTGGTTTTCATTGTTTCATATGATGAAAGCATAACAAAAAATTTTGCATATGATGAAAGCATATGATCAAAGCATAACTAAAATATGCACAGGCACGAGATAGACATTTATTTCCTGTTTGCTTCAAATGATAAAAGCAGAAAAAATTACAAAATATCAAATACTTCATAACATAACAAAATATAATAAAATTACACATTCAAAATGAATCTGATGTGATTGGGCCATTCAAAGCTTAGAAGTTTATTAATTTAAACATTCAACACTAACTAGGCGTATAGTGTTGTGGCTCCCTCCTTCTCCGAGCTGGGACTTTCCTCCTACGTTCGGCAATTTCTTGTATCGCAGGTACACTTGGCCCGATATCTTCTTCATGCCCTGCTTGTACTTCTTCAATCTCTCTAGATGATAATTGACTTCCCGAAGGAGGAAAACGAATACTCTTACTCCGACGTGGCCGTTGTGAAGGAGAAGCTCCCGAATGTGTAGATGACCTAGGTGGAGATTGTGGTTGTCTCTCTGTTGGTGCGGGAGGTTCAACTTGTCTTGTTCGTGGTGGTGGAGGTAGAGCTCGGGTAACACTTACTCGGGGCGGTTGAGTGAGAAGTTCGGATGAGGCTAAAAGAGCAACGAAGCGCGGACCGTCACCAACCTCTTCAAGTGAGATACGACATGGATGGATGATTTCTCTCACTAACTCCTTGCAAGCCTTTGAAGCGTTGTTCTTCAACACACGAGCATATTTCCTCGCAATATCCCATGTATTGTCAATCTACAATACCAACGAAATAAATTAGTAGTAAACCAAACTTTTTTCAACAAATAAAAGCAAAATGTGTAAAAAACATATATAAATTCATGTTTGTTAACAATAAAATTTTTTTACCATTAGTCAGTACGAGGAAGCTTTGGGTTGATACATTGGTTGCGACGTGAAATGTGTCGGTGGTGGTTCTACTTGGTGCCTAGGAACCGACATTTGGATAGCTGCGGGGATATCCGATCTTGGAGAAATATACAACCGTGTAATACGCCGGTACCACGCTATGTAAGCTGTTTGAATCGACTCGTCGTACGGTGCAATCCCTTCTACCACCACATCGTATTTCCTCTCATTCTAGCATGCAACATGAATGCGGTGATGATCGGCCACATTCATACTTAGTAATCGACCCTGACCAATAATATTGTGAAGTCTTCGGTCGTGCATTGTTTTTTTTGGGATGGGCTATTGTGCATTGAATTGTCGGAGAACTTGGTCGGCGCAATAAAACTCCACAACAGAGAAATTTATAAGTGGATCTCATGTCAACCAAAGTTGATTATTGGCGGTGCATAGTAGGGGTAGGCGTTGTAGCCTTTTGGCCGTGTACAGTGTCCAATTGACGTACTCTTCCCTAAGCTGATCGAGTTCATCCCTATAATACATCAAAACACCACGTGGGTTATCTCTCCATGCGAGTTTACCTGTCCAATACACACCTAAAGGATCCCTAAACATTGGATTCTCATTAAGCACACTCCAATTATCTGACAAAGCAGTTACTCGGGGCCGACCGAGGTGTACTCGTTCCCAACACCATATTTGCAATAACCCCATCGGCCTCGTTATTTGTATCTGTAACACCTTAGTTTTCATTTATCAGATTTTGTGATTTTACGTGTTGTTCACGTATGATTTCATTTGTGTAATTTCTTTTATAAAATATTTTTTATATAAGTAGTTGTTCTCTTTATTTTTTCAAAAAAATATTCTCTTTAAAAGCCTAATTAAAATCTAGGCCTAATTGTCCTAAAGCCCACTCTATTTTATTAATTAAATTAATTATTTAAGCCCATGGTTAGTTTGGCCCATTAGTGAGTCCATTTACTTTAATTCTCTTTTGAAATGATCTAACTTGTAATGTAGACTCATTTCATGGACAATTAAATTTGTCACATTTGTAAATGGGGGACACTAGGTGGCACATGCATGCAATGGAGTGTGCATTGCACACCTTCTTCACCCTAGGCCGGATAGGATTGGAGGAGTGGGAGAGATGGGAGTGGTGGAGAGTTGGTTACTCTCATCATGGAAAGTTATTTCAACTCCCTACTTCATCTTGGCCCTTAATCTCTAACCATTTGATCTAATCTTGGCCCTCCATTCACCCTAGAAAATTGTATAAATACCCCCTCCCACACTCTTCATTCTCACACTTGGAAAAAATTAAAATTGAAAGAATAGAAAGATAGAAAAGAATACAAGTAGTAAGGCAAAAGATTAAGGAGTTGTGAGTTGAAAGAGTGAGTGTTGTGTGAGTGCTTCAACCCATGGAGAAGGAGGCCGGCATTCAACGACAAAGAAGGCTCGGGTTCAAGTTGAACGAGGAGAAGGCAATTTTCGTGGAGGAGAATGCTTTGTTCATTCGTTGTAGGAGATTCTCTAGGAGTCTATTTGATTGTTTCTCTCCATTTAAGGTGAGTGTTTCTCTTAACTTCTAATTAGACATCATGTTAGGATGTGGTTGACAAACTAAGGAGAAACTCTAACTAATATAGCCATGCATTATGAAAATGAGACAAATTTCTATTAGTTTGATTATATGTTAAAAGAGTGTTAAATTGATTGCCAAATTATGATTTGTTAAATGATTATCATGTTGCCATGCCCAATTTTGTTGTGTTGTGCTAGAAAAACAAATACATGCTTGTATGTTGAACAATTGAATAAAGAACTATGGATATAGGTGATTTTGATTAATGTATTGTTAAATGACATGAAAAATGTAATTTTATTGCTGAGATAATTGTACAATGTTAACAAAAATACTATTTGTGATTTAGGGAAATTTGAATAGTAAATTATAAGGAGAATATGCCTTTTCGCCCAAATTCGAAAATTAAAGAACAAAATGAATTAGAAAGCAATTTTTTTTTGTCAAAAGTTAAATTTTTATTTACTGAAATACTGTACTGAGGTGAAAAATATAATCTGGAGTTTTTGAATAAATTTAGAGAAGAAAAAGAACTAAAAAATATGTGTTTTTGTAAAAATTCGAAAAGAACAAAGACCTCACTTATAACCCCAGTAATCTAAATCATATTAGTTGGTTCACTTGTCCATAATGGTTATCCGGTGAGTGGGTTCGGTTACTATAACAATGGGTTTGGGTTGGTGGTCTTGGGTTCGAAACCTGGCGTGAGCTTTTGTTTCTTTTTTCAAAAAATCCGAAAACCGAGATTTACACCTTATCTAAAGTTAACCCTACTATGTATCGTTGTGACGTCTTGGCTATTCTGGCTCTCGGTGGTGGTTGGTCACCTTGTGGTCGTGAGTTCGATTCCTAGCTTCGGCAGGAATTTAACTTTTTATTGTTTTTGGGTTTTAAAAATCGATTTGTGGCTTCTAAAATTTGGAAAAAAAATACTATAATTATTCTAAAAATATGTGGATTCAATGAAAAATATTTGTGCATTATTTGACTAAAATAAAAGTAACTTAGAAGTAAAAATTGAGTAGACTTATATGAAAATTGACACTTGTATAAATATGAAAAGTGATTATTTTCATGAGAAAATTTTATTAAGTTATAAAAGAGATATTTTGAAGGGGGGAAAGTTTAAGTGTGTTGATTTTGGATTTTGTTCATCTATTTTGGATTTTGTGTGCTCTCTAAAGATAGATGAAAAATACAACCTTGTTGAATGAATCAAATAAAAGAGAGAAATACTAGTTTGGGAATCTAATGGATTTATTGAAATAAATTTGAGTATGGAATACATGAATTGAAATGAACGTTATGTATGAGATTTGATTCCTAGAAAAGAATGGAAATCATGTTAATTATGAAAAAAAATTTATGAGTACAAAGACTCAATTCTTGTGATTATGAATGGAAATTGAGAACTAGAGTGTAGTTAAGCCTCATACCGGCATTGAAAAGAAATGTGTTGAAACGAAATTTGAGATGAAAAGACCAAGATTTGGGTCATGTGATATAAATGGTTAATAGTGGAAGGGCTAACTCTAGAAAATTAATTTTTGTTCATGATTCAAATAACTAAGGATTAGATACATAGTGAAGATTTGATGAAAATAAGAGAAAAACACGAGTATGAGGGCCTTGGAGCTACGGTGTGAGAGTATTTACAGGTTGTCTTCATGATGCGTCGTGACATGACATGGGTATGTCTCCAGAAGTCCGTACTGCAGGCGGCGCTCGTGGGGTGTTTGGTGACTGCGGGTGGCGTCATGTCCCATGACGGAGGCTGAATTGTCCATAGGTTCTTCACGATGCGTCGTGACATGACGTGGGATTCCCCTCCAGGCTATCTGGACATGAGCTCGTAACTCATAGAACATCTAGGATACTTATTGTAGTTACAGTAGTAGTTTAAGTCATAACGAGAGATTGAACCCTACAAGATAAAGAACGGTTAAGGGCTTGCCCTCAGACCTATGTAGTATGGGATGCATAGAATCTGAACATGTGTGCATTAGTGTCATCTAATATAAACAACTGCATTAAGGACTAAGTGCACCGCATAACACGATATCTATAGGATAGTTCCTTGTAGTTTCTGTTTGTGATCAAGTTTGTGATTGTTTAAGTATTTGAGAATTGTTATACTATTTCGGTATAGAGAGGATAGCCGTGTATAATATTTCGTCGGTTTTAAGAAACTAACGCGCCTACAGTTTTTATGCAGGGTAAAGTGATTAACAAGACTAAAGAATGTATGCTGATTAAAGATTGATTCAAGTGTTATACATTTCAATTTATGTAAATTATTGTAATTTGCTTCCGCTATAAATATGTAATGTAAGTGTAAACTCTGATGTAACAAAAAGTTTTTATTTTCTTATAAAATTGTACGAAAAAAGTGTAAAGATCTTGTGGAACTTCAAATTCAGTTGTATTTTGAAATTCAGGGTGTTACAGTATCGATCCCAAGGAACAATTGCACAGGTCACGGTAAAGAAAGGCTAAAGCCGCACTTCTCCAACTATATCGCCCGACTCTATGTATGTCCGCAATCAAAGGAAGGTACATTAAATGGACTACACCACCGGAAGAATTAGGAAAGAGAATACCTCCGATCATTGACAAAAGATAAGCTCACGTGTAATATTGAATTTTGAAGTCGGTCGGTTCATCCCCTAAACTATTGTTGAATTCTGTAAAGAGCCATGAACGTCGATTGATTCCCCGACGAATACACCTCTATCATCCTCTGCAACCACCTTCCCAAGATAATCTCTAACCAACATCATCTTATTGAAAATCAGGTTTCCGGTGACCGCCACCCCATCGATTGGAAGACCCGATATGACGGCTATATCTTAAAGCGTGACCGTCATCTCACCAATGGGTAGGTGGTACGTGTGTGTTTCTGGCCTCCATCGCTCCACAAAAGTGGTAAGTAATGAATGGTCGCATTTCACTTTGGCTAACATGGACATTCCATAGAACCCACTATTAACCAAATAGTTTTGTATTCGAGGGTGCGTCGGCAATATAGTGTGCATTCGAAAACTCATTTTCTCGACATCTCCAGTCCACACTGTCTGAGACCTATGATCTTCTTGCAAATAAAGTGTAACACCCCATGTTAAAAAATAACTATAATAATAAATACTATATATGTATAATGGCAGATGTGTGAATAACTTGAAAAGGAATAGTTAATGGGGGGCTCACACGTGAAAAGAGACAGCAAAGCTATTGCTGCTGTTTCGGTTTGGAAATGCTGCTGACGTGGCGATCTTGAATGGTGGGCCCACCTTATTGAAATGTGTTGTGTACTCAGGAGAGAGAGTACGGGAGATGGTAAGTGCAATTAGTCCCATATCGGGAGATAACTTGAATAAAATAATATATAAATATAATAGACTATGATCAAGAGTCACCAATTCGGTTAACCACCTTTTGAGAGGCAGCCTGTGGTGGACAGTTGTACTACATAGTATCTAATTTGTCTTATAAATTATATAAATATTCTGAGCTAGGGGCAGGGACATTACAAATGGTATCAGAGCTGACTTTCGACACCGAGTGTGGGTAAGAGTGGGCGAGATGTATGCCTGAGATGGAGCTAGCAGATGTACGGGTATACCTGAGAGGGAGCGAGGTGGCGGCCTGAAATAATGGACCATCCGCAGAATCGGGGTACGGTGCAGCTAGCAGAATCAAGGTCCTCCACTTCACATCGGCTAGAAAGAAGATCCTGCACTAGATTGTGCATGTCCGTGCTCAGCGAGGATGATGATTTCTGAAGGGGGTGTCTGTAACACCCCGTGTTAAAAAATAACTATAATAGTATATACTATATACGTATGATGGCAGATTTGTGAATAACTTGAAAAGGAATAGTTAATGGGGGGGCCACACGTGAAAAGAGACAGCGAAGCTATTGCTGCTGTTTCGGTTTGGAAATGCTGCTGACGTGTCAATCTTGAACGGTGGGCCCACCTTATTGAAATGTGCTATGTACTTAAGAGAGAGAGAGAGTACGGGAGATGGTAAGTGCAATTAGTCCCATATCGGGAGATAACTTGAATAAAATAATATATAAATATAATAGCCTATGATCAAGAGTCACCAATTTGGTTACCACCTTTTGAGAGACAGTCTGTGGTGGGCAGTTGTACTACATAGTATCTAATTTGTCTTATAAATTGTATAAATTGTCTGAGCTAGGGGCATGGGCGTTACATAGAGTACGGACAAGTCTAAAGGACCCGGACCTCCTTGTTGTGCGTGCGTGCGAAGATGAAGCACCAACATCATGGGAAGAAAAAATGGTTGTGTAGGATCCATTTATCTGTGAACATAAAAAACAATGTGTCAAGAACATTATTAATGAATGATGATGTATGAAGATAATCAAATTTGTATGCCACGTTTCTTCAACAGAATTAATAATCGATGTTTGAAGATAACAACTTCTCAATACTCGTATCCAATTACTACTCATAACAATCACCACCACAAAATCTCCACACACTACATATCTATGTATATAAACAAATCTCATATCAATATCCATTTATACATACCGAACTATAAATATAATGATTAGAAATATAGCAATTCTAATGTATGACCATTTATCCATCAATGTCTAATATACAACATTGTCATTTTTAAATTAGATCATCGACGACAATCCTCAGCTCTCATTTCACAAATGTTGAAAGCCCAAAATCTAATTTCACATATCTAATACTTAGATGAATCTAATCTTCATCTATTATACTATACTACCAATATAGCTTCTATTCATCAAAATAAACATTTTACACATCATCAACAACAATTCTTAAGTACATTTCACATATCTACTACTTAGATGAATCTAATCTACATCTCTTGTACTATGCTACCAATATATATAACTCTCATTCATTAAATTTAATTTTTTCAAATAAATTTAGGGATCTAGAATACTTACCACAATTTTGGATCTTGGAAGAGTTGTAAAGGAAATGAGGGAATCACAATTAGGGTTTATGTATGGGAATTTAATTGTTTTGTTTAGGAAGTTTGAGAGCACTCCAATATTTGGGAATTTTGGTTTTAGGGATCTAGGGTCTGTGGGTTTCGGGACTGAAAGAGAGAGAGCATATCGATTGAGAAAGGAGAAGTGAGATGAGGGGGCCACTGTTTATAGGCAAACAAACTAAATAACTGATGTCGTTATTCATAATAATGGTATCAGTATTGAGATCGCCGTTTTTTTAAATAACGACATCTGTTGTAAGGTTTTCACACTTACAATTTTTCTCAAATTGGAGGCTACAAGCTCTCGAAAATCAAAATAACCTATTCCGTTATTCCAAAAAACGGCACGACACTTTTTTTTAAAATAGAAGTCGTTATTGAAAAAAACGGCATGTAAATTGCCTATGCCGTTTCTCCCAATAACGTTTTTTGCTGACTTGTCCAAAACTTGATCAGTTCGCTAATTATTTTCGAAAGTGGGTTAGAGCCCAAATATTTTCAAAAAGTGGGTCAGTATGGCAAAAAATTCTCTGGATTACCCTCATATTGTGATTCTCCTTCACTAATTGCTTGCATGACCCATTGTATTGGTGATCTGATTGATACTTCCTCTACTGTCTGTCTTCCTTCTGGCTGCCTTCTGTTGTGTGCCAAATTTCTATGTGGGAACCTTCAGGATCGGGTTTCCGAGTTTCAGCTTAGAGTTGGAGACTCCATCTGTTCCATTTCTGTCTCTTATGCTGATGATCCTTATCTGAAAGGCCCTTCTTCAATTCTGACTCCGGCGTCTTCCACGCCTTCGCACACTGTTCCTTCGCTAACTGAATACAGCTCCCAGGCTTCCTTGTCTGCTAATAGATCCATACATTCGCGTGAGGGCTTTTCAGAGAGGGGAGGACTTAGAGGTGGACGTGGTGGTAAAAGGAAATTGGCTCATAAGAGAAATGGCTCAACTACCTTAGTCCTTACTGCCACTGTTCCTCCTAAGTCCACCAATTTAGTGTGGAGGAACCCAGAAACTCACATGACTGAACAGCCTCCCTGTCCCCCTCTAGCTCCTTCTTCTCTGCCGTCTTTCCAGGCTCGTGCTATTGTCTCGGTCAGGAGCTTAATAATCTTGTTGCTGAGCAACCCCCCCCCCCCCCCCCCCGCGCGCGCGCGCGCGCGCGGTGTCTCACTCCCGGCTACTGACTGGGATCGTTATGTTCCCTATTCTTCCCTTCCGTCTAAATTGTAATAATGGAATGACTGTTGCCGCAACCCTAACTACACTCCCGACTTGGAGCAGTTTAAGAATGGATGCCCTCCGACCATGTCTTTCCCTCCGATTGCAAAGGAGTTTGGTAAAACGTCCTCTACTACAACTAATTGGGAATCTGATGATCTTCTACTATTAGAAGAACGTGGGACTTTCGTCTCTCTCAAATCGGGCAATGTATGTTTTATTTTTGTACATTTTTCTGCATCGGTTTTAGTATTATATTCTCTCTGCACTTCTCTACCGTTACTTCTTCTTTTAGTCTCTGTTGCTTTAATTCTAGTATCTTTCTTCGCTCTCTTAGAATTTTTTTAGCTATTCTGCAATGCTCCCCTTCGAGCCGTTCTGTTCTTTCTTCTTCATCTACCAATTATTTGCTTGTTGGTTATCATCTTGGTGGCTATGCCCATCCTCCATGTGGCACTCTCGAGACCTCGCAGGTCTCGCTGGGCTGTTCTTCTCTCGGAATGCCGCTGATTTCGCTGTGTCAGGGCGAGTCTTCGTTTCTGACTCAGGTCTCCCATTCTCCTCCCTCTGCCAAGAGAAGATATACCTGTAAAAAAAATCACCGTTCATTCGGTCTAGCGCCAATTTAAAAGCATAGCGCTCCTCCTTTCTTTCCATGTGCGATAGAGGATCTTTAGCTTCTCAGATCAGGAGTTGGGACTTCCTTCGCTCCCGGATGATCTCCCGTTAGATTCTCCTTTAGGTTATGTTTACCAAGTTCAGTTCAATACTCTTTCTAATGTGGAGATTTGCAAACTTGCCTCTGACATGGGTACCCTATTAGATCCCTCTTCTCCCTCTCGTTTAACTCTATTCATTCTCTTGAATCATCCGGAGCTTTGGAGTTTAATAGTTTTAATGTTTAGCTGCTCTTGGAATATTCATGGACTTGGAAGCTCGCACAAGCGGGAAGCTATCTACGACCTCATCTTTTCTCCTAAGTGTGATATTTTTTTTATTCAAGAATCTAAGCTTGACTGTCTCCTGGATGCGGTTAATAGAGCCCTTGGTGGTCAACTCATGATCCAATGGATTAGTCTCGATATGATTAACTCGCGCGGAGGTATCCTCCTCAGATTCAAGTCCTCTCTCTTTACTCTAGTTTCGGTTCTTAAATTGAAATTCTCCCTAGTTGTGGTCCTTCATTGGGCTGATCTGAAAAGCTTCTTACTGTAGTCTCAGTCTAGGGTCCTTCCACGGCTGATCTTAGAGACGTCTTCTGGGACGAATTTAACTCTTTCAGTGGTCGTATCAATGGTCTACGGTGACTTTAATGTCACGAGATTTGCTCATGAACGCTCGGGTAATTCATCTAGAGCTCAAGACTCAATTCTGTTTAATGTCTGTATTCGATCTTTAGACCTTATCGACTTTTCGATTAATGGGAGGCATCATTTGGTCTAATCAGCGCTTATTACCTTCTTTGGTCAAACTTGATCGTTTCCTAGTTTCCCAAGACTTGATTTCAACTTTTCATAACTCCTTCCTTCAAGTGTTGCCTAACCCCACTTCTGATCACCCACCTCTGTCCCTTCACTCTAATTTTAATTTCGCCAAGCCGTTCAAATTCCAATTTGAAAAATTTTGGTTTGATGATCAAATTTTTGTTAGTATGGTTTCTCAATGTCTTTCCTTTGTGGTAGGTTCTTTTGGGTTAGCCTAATTACTGCTTAAGCTCTATGCCATTAAATATGGTTGTAAAATTTGTAGTAGTGCAAGATTTGGTGACGCTAATTATCTTAAGCGGTCTTTTCTTATCTTCATTCATCACATTGATCAGCTCGAAGAACTGGGGCTCATTTCTTTGGCTGATCGAAAAAAGGGTCGATTGCAAGTCGGAGTATGTCTCACTATTACATCAAGACCATATCAAATGGGCTCAGAGAGCTAAAATTAAGTGGCTTAAAGAGGGGGACTGCAACACCTCATTTTCCCATCAATATGCTTCCCATAGGCAAATAATTAACCACATCAACTTCTAGGCCCTTTTGCCCTTGACTGGGAAGCCCTTTTATGGTTCGGACAACTTCGATCTCACTGTGTTAGACTCTCCTTTCTCTTTAGATGAGATTAAGTTAGCAGTCTTCTCAATGAACAATGATTCCGCTCCCGGTCCTGATGGATTTCCTAGTCTCTTTTTCCAAAAGTATTGAGACCTTCTGAAAGATGACACTATTTAGATGTCCACCAATCTATATAATGGTTCCTTCTATTTTGACCGTATTAATTATGCTCATATCATTCTTATTCCTAAGACCATGGGTGCTAATACTGTTTTGTCTTTTAGACCGATTAGTTTGTTTAATGTTACTTTTAAAATCATCATGAAAGTCCTCGCCAATAGACTTAGTTCTGTTATGTCCCCCTTGATTGACCTTGCTCAATCGGGTTTTGTGAAGGATCAATTTATTTTAGATAGTGTTGCCTTGACACAAGAAATCATTTCTGGATGCCATCGTTCCAAATCAGATGGCATCCTTTTGAAGATTGATTTCGAAAAAGCCTACGATAAAGTTGAGTTGGGATTTCTTTTCGATATCTTCGTTAATCGGAGATTTGGCCCCCAATGAATTGCTTGGATTAAATATAGTCTTTTCGCTGGTACTTCATCTATTATTATCAATGGTGTTGAAAGGCGTAAGTTTAAATGTAAAAGGGGTATGCATCGAGGAGACCTGATCTGTTCTCTACTCTTTGTTCTTGTTGCTGATGTTTTCAGCAGGATGCTTCTAAAAGATGGTAATGCTAACATTATTGAAGGCCTGAGAGACTTTAATGGTTTTCGGGGTGTGCTTAATCTCCAATACGCTGATGACACCATCCAGTTTGCTAAAATCGATGGCGTTGACTTACGTAACCCTAAACTCCTCCTCTATCTCTTTGAAGGTGTTTCTGGTCTATCCATTAAATTTCATAAAACCTCGGCCATTTGGCTGGGTGGCTCCACCATCAGGAAAATCGAGATCGCTAATTTCTTCAATTGTTCTTCTGGCACGTTCCCTGTCAACTATCTTAGTATTCCTCATAGATGGGGCAAACTTTGCAAAGAAGGTTAGTTTCCTTTGATTGATAAGATTGAGTCTAAACTCAACGCTTGGTTTGGCTGGCAACTGTCTCGAGGGGGAAGACTCATTCTTATCAACTCGATTCTATCTGCAATACCCCTTTATATGATGTCGCACTTTTATGTTCCCTTTTGAGTGGTGAAGTGGATTGACAAAATCAGATGCAATTTCTTTTGGTCTGGGTCGGCCATTTCCTTCGTTGGCAAGCACCTCTGTTGCTGGAACAGAGTGTGCAAATTCAAAGTGGAGGGTGGGTTTGGCATCCTAAACCTGAGAAATCAAAACTTGACTCTCCTCAGTAAATGGTTATGGAAGGTTTCAAAACGGGATGACCTTTCTTGGATCCGTCTGGTTAAGAACAAGTATCACAAAAGGAAGAAAGCTATCATAAAAGGAAGAAAGCTTGGGATTTGCAATCCAAATTGGCTATTCACGCTTCTCCTTTTTGGAAAGGAGTGTGGAAAGCCGTGGAACCCTTCAAATGCGGCCTTCTGAAATTCTCCTGTAATGGTTCCACCATTAATTTCTGGTTAAATTACTGGATTGGCAAGAACAAAATCTCCATGTTGTTCCCTTCTATTTTCCTTTTACCCTCTCATCAAAATACTATTGTAGCCTCCTACCTCTCTATCAACAATAATCAAAGAGACTGGATTATCCCTTTCAAAATGGCTATTTCTCTTGCTCAACATTATGACTATATTCGTCTCTTTGTCCTACTTGGCTCATATCAATGCAAGCTAGAGACGATGTTAGATTGAGTTGGTCTAATACGGGTACTTATACGGTTAAATCATTCTACACTTTTCTCAATAATAGTGGTGTTATTTCTCCGTTCTATAAACACATTTGGCAGAACATCACTTCTCTCAAAGTTAGAATTCTCGTTCGTTTGGCAGTTCATAACAAATTTCTTACTGTTGAAAACCTCAACAAAAGAAATCTTGCCTTGGGCTAGTTGTGTGTCCTGTGTAATCGCCAACACGAGATGAATAATCATATTTTTATACATTGTCCCTTTGTTCGTCCCTTCTAGTTTATTTGCAAGAAAGCTTGGCATATCTGTGGGACTCTAGACTCCATGTCTTTGAGCTGGAGTACTTGGAGAAAAAAGAACGTCTCCTCTGCTTTATTTTTATCATGGGATATGGCGATGATGACAATTATTTGGGTTACCTGGCAAGAGAGGAATGCTAGGATTTTCACTAAAAAAATCTGTTCTATTGATTACGTTATCAATGACTTTATCCAAGTGGTTCATTCATGGTCGCTTTTACTCTCTCCTAAGAACAAAGCTTCTCTCAAACATCACCTTCTAGATAATGTGGTGGTTTCCTTGGTTCATTAGGGTCTCAATTTAGCTCCGTGACTTTACTTATTTTCCTCTCTCTCTCTCTTACATTTTTGTTGTTTTTCATGCAGATGTGACGCCGGGCACTATCAGGCTTCCTTGGCTCCTCACGGTCCTTTTGTTTTTGGATGCTTACTTTATCTCCATCTACTGTGGATGGTTATTTTGTATTGTTTTAATTTCTGGGCTTTACTGTTGTGCGTCTTTTGGATACTGGTTGCTTTGGTGCTATTTTTTGTGACTAATGCAGAATCAATTGCAAGAGCAACTATTCAAGTTGGAAAGTAATTGAGTAAGGGCTTGCTACGATCAAGAAGGGAGAGTAGAAGGCCATGATATTTGAAAGATTATGAATAGGCACGTGCAGAGCTCGGGTGAAGTTATGATCAGTTTGTTACAAGTTTGTTATGAATAAGACAAGGGAAATGCCACGTCTGCAAAGGAGTCTATTAAGAATTAGAATTTAGTATGAATACTCTATGATGTAAGAAACAAAGGATAGCTATGAAATTGTTACTTCTTCCTCAATCCTCAATCTTTTTCCTCTTCTTGATTTCTTCCTCCCCACTCTGTAATTCCAAAATCAGAGTATTCTTCTTGTGATCCTCTATTGTTTCTTTCATGAAATTAAATTGATCTTGATTTAAGGAGTAGTAGTATTGTGGATTTCTGGTGATGTCAGAGTTCTAAGATTTGATTACTATTATTGATGCTTTCACCGATCTAAAATCAGGCCATGGTAGACGGTCGTCAATCGGTTGATGATCTTTCACGGTGGAGATCATTGGTGGATGATACGATTTCGGAACTGAAGGAGATTTCAAAAAGGCAGAGTGATCAACAACAGCTTCATTCGATGCAGTTACACAGTCTATCAGTTTCAGTCGATGGTCATACAGATCTCTTATCGCAGGTGATTGCGAATATGTCGATGATCGAGGGGAAATTGGATCAGCCAGCTAATCAAACTAGGAGTTCGCCTACTGGTGAAACTTCAGCTTTGCTAAGATCTCCTAATTCATGGAATTCAAATAATATGAAAACTCTGAGATTAGGTTTCCCTAGATTTGAAGGGGGTGGGCCTACGGAGTGGATATTCAAAGCTAATTAATTTTTTGAGTATCATAATATACATAAAAATAAAAAATTGCCTATAACATCTTTTCTTATGGATGGAAGAGCATTATCTTGGTTTCAATGGAAACATGGGAGTGGGATATTCACTAGTTGGGAGGTGTTTGTAAATGAATTAGAAGTGCAATTTGATCCCTAAGAATTTGTGGATCATCAAGGGGCATTGAGCAATTTGAGCCAAACTGGTACTCTGTCTGATTATCATGATGAATTTGAACGATTAGCTAAAAAAACTAGAGGCTCAGCGATTCCTTTCTTGTGAGTTGTTATGTGTGGGAGTTGAAACTTGATATTAAGATAGAATCTATCGCTCACCAGCCAAAGTCAATGTCAGAGGCTATGGGATTAGCTAAGCTCCAATAAGAGAAATTCAGAGATAGTACGAGATTTGGGTTTAGAATACAAGCTTTCGTCCAGTAGAGCCTAGTTCTACACTTCCCGCTCTATTGACACATCCTCCAGTGACTAAAATCCAACCACAAGTCCAACAGAGTGCAGTGAAATATCCGATTCGAAGAATTTTAGAAATTTTTACCAAATTGACCCACTTTTTATAAGTATTTACCAAATTGACACACTTTCGAAAGGATTTACCAAAACGACCCACTCGCTAACTCCATTAGCGATCCTAGTGAAAACATGACCCCTAACTGAGATAGCGCGTGTATACTTGGTTTTTTCTTCAGGTTTCACCACTTGGAAAAAATATAAACTCAAGTAGAACGAGGATTAGATTTGGGCCACTAGGGTTTTGGAGTGGGAGAAGGAGTGTGGAGACAGGATCGGCCCAACACTTATTGAGGCCTAAAGCGAACTCCAAAATGAGGCCTTTTAAAAATTTATAATAATAATTTGTTAAAATTAATATATTTTATTAAAATGTTATCTTTCAGGCTTTTTGAGATGCAAAATCATTTATTATATCATTGTAATCAATTTCACTTAACATTTCTTTTTCAATTGATGATAAAGCTAATCCATTTAATCTTTGTTGAGACATTGTTGATCTTAGATAAGATTTTATTAATTTTAGTTTTGAAGAACTTCTTTCCGCCGAAGCAACAGTTACGGGAATAGTTAACATTATTCTATAAGCAATATATGCATTTGGAAAAGAATCAAGTCTTTTAATATAATTAAGTATGTCAATTGGTGTATTATTTTCCACTTGTATAATTTCTCTTAAAATTTTAAGTTCTAAAAATAAATCTAACCCAACAATATCTGAGTTGTCCTCATATTTTAATGATCGTTCAAGGTTAACACAACTTTTTTCTAAAATTTCAATTTCTAATGACCTTAATTTCTCAATACTAAATAGAAAACCAAAAGTATCTTGATATATTTTAAATTGTTCAAATCTACTTTGGAATGAAATAATTGCTTGATCTATTATGTACAAGAAGTAGTCAGTTTTAAATGATTCTTCAGGAGATTTTAAAACTTCATTATCCATAATCTCATCAAATTGTTTCTTTCTACGAATAACACGTTTTTCACGAAACTTGGGTTCTATATCTATTTTAATAGCAATTTCTTTAGCAGAAATTATAGCATTTTCTAATCCATCTTCCCTATATTTTTCAAAAAAAGAAATAAGACCTTTCAATTGTTCTATAGCAACATCTATCCGCATATCCTTTGATTGAAAGTTTTTACTAACTGAATTTACCGCAAACAATATCTCATACCAAATAGTCATGCCTAACAGAAACTCAAAATTTTCAAGTTCATAAATTGCTAAACATTCAGCTTCACTTTTTATTTTAGGTTCATCATTAACTTCTACTAATTTCAATAAAGCATCTCTTATTTGTGAAGTTTGAAATCTTAAAGCTTTTACACTTTCAACACGACTTTCCCAACGTGTTTGTGATAATGATTTAAGAGTTAGGCTAGGGATATGATCTTGTAGAATTTTCCATCTTTTAGTTGAAGAAGAAAATAGTGTATATATACGTTGCAACACTCCAAAAAAAGATGTAGCTTTAAGACAACAATTAGTCATATCACAAAGTACCAAATTTAAACTATGACAACTACATGGAGTATAAAATGATCTAGGATTAATGCCTAAAAATCTTTTTTGAATACCTTGATGTTTTTCTTTCATATTAGACCCGTTATCATAACCTTGTCCTCTCATATTACTAATATCAAGTCCAATAGTATTTATTTCATTGATAATAGCATCAAATAGACCTTTTCCAGTTGTATCATCTACTTTTAAAAATTCTAAAAAATATTCATTGATTTGTACTTTGGTTGGAGAAGTATCCACACAGCGTATTACAATAGACATTTTTTCTTGACGACTTATATCAGGACTGCAATCAAGTATGATTGAAAAATATTTTGCGTTCAAAATTTTTGTTAAAATTTTAGTTTTAATTTCATTTGCTAGCAAATTTATTAATTCATTTTGTATTCTATGTCCAAGATAATGATTATGAATTTCATTATCTTTAATTCGACGAATGTGTTCTTGCATTATAGGATCAAATTCTGCAATCATTTCAATTATGCATAAAAAGTTTCCATTATTTTCTTGGTAAATCTTTTCGTTTGTCCCACGAAATGCCATGTTATTTTTTCCAAGAGCTTTAACAACTGCAATAATTCTAAATAATACATTCCTCCAATGCTCCCTATCTCTATTTATTTTTTCTTGAACATATTTGTCAATTGTTTTATTTTTTAACAATCTCATTTCTAATTCACTCCATGAACTCATATTAGTGATATGCTCATTACTTATCTCATGACTCTTCAACTTAGAACTAATATTTCTCCAATCCCTACTACCTTCACTTGCTAATTTACTTGTACTAGAAAGAGTATTAAATAATTTATAACAAAAACAAAATACTTTATCTAAATCTTGGGAATATACCAACCATCTTCTTTCACACTTTTCTCCGTTGGACAACTTTTGAATGTAAAGTGATGACGAAAAATGTCTTGCAAATTCATCCTTAGGAAAATCTATATCGGTAATTTTAATAGGACCATTTTCTACTAATAAATCTCTCAAACTTGTATCAATATTTGTCCATTGACTTGGATCAAATATATTTTTAATAGTGGATTCTTCTAATATTTCTTCGCTATCTTCACTATGAGTATGAGAATCAATACATTCTTGTTCATTAACTAATACTTCTTCTCTATTTTCATTTTCATTAGTAATTTGTTCATCAACTATCAGTTCTCTATTTTCATTTTCATTAATAACTTGTTCATCAACTAACATTTCTTCTCTATTTTCATTTTCATTAGTAACTCATTCATCAACTAACATTTGTTCTCTATTTTCATTTGTGTCTATATTGTTAACTTGTTCATTAACTAATTCATTATTTATTTTGTTTGTTTTAACAAATTTATCTAAAGCACCTTTTTGTGATTCAATCAAAACTTCAACTCTTTTTTTTTAGTTTCGAATAACCTGACTCAAATTTCCTAGTTGACATTTATATATTTAAAAATAAAAAAACACTAAAAATTAACACTAAAAATTAACACTAAATAAATTAAAAACAAAAATAAAAAAAAAATAAAAATTAACACTAAATAAAGGCTTCACTAGATTAAAACTAAAAATTAACACTAAATAAATTAACAATAAAAATAAAAAAACGGTAAAAATTAACACTAAATAAATTAACAATAAAAATAAAAAAAAAGTAAAAATCAACACTAAATAAAGGGTTCACTAAATTAACACTAAATAAATTAATAATAAAAATTAACACAAAATTAGATACCGACTGGGCGAGGCCCGAAGGGAAGTGGAGGCGGAGGTGCGGAGGCGGCGGCGCTGGGAGCGATGTTGCGACAGTGCGACAGGGCGATTCGGAGTTGTTGAGGGCGGAGCGGGCCGGAGAAGCTAGGCGTCGACGCCGATCGGAGTTCGGAGATAGAGAGATCAGAGGGAGAGAGAGAGCGCGCGATTGGAGAGAGAAAGATCAGAGATTAAGAGAATTGGGATTGAGTACTCAGTAGAGAAAGATCAGAGATCAGAGATTGAGAAAAATTATCTCTGATTATAATTAGGGGATTAGTAATTTAGTAGAGGCCTTTCGGATTTCAAGGATTCATTTTTGGAAATTAGAAACCAAAAATAACTACTCTCTTAATTCAAGGAGTCATTTTTGGAAACCAAAAATAAGAAGGGAAGGTGAATAGGTGAGTACTCAGTAGAAGGAAAAAAGAAAAAAATGAGGCCAAAAAAATGGGGGAAATTTGGAGGCCTAAAGCAAGGGCTTTAGTTGCTTCCCCCTAGGGCCGGGCCTGTGTGGAGAGAGATAGAGGACTAAAAAACCGAGATAGCGAGTGTGGTATTAAGTGAATTCTCAATCGACACTCGCTAACTCACTTAGCGACCCTAATGAAAACAGGGTTGCTAACTGAGATAGCGAGTGTATACTTGGCTTTTTTCTTCATGTTTTTCCCCAAGTGGTGAAAACTGAAGAAAAAAAATCAAGTTTACACTCGCTATCTCAGTTAGCAACCTTGTTTTCATTAGGGTCGCTAACTGAGTTAGCAAGTGGGTTATTTTGGTAAATACTTTCAAAAAGTGAGTCATTTTGGTAAAAAGTTCAGAATTTTAAGCCCTGAGTTAGCCCGTCGCAAAGAGAAAGGCCTATGCTTTAATTGTGACGATAAATTTGTCCCTGTGCATGTTTGTTAGGGGAAGAAATTCTTGTTGTTTGTTGATGTGCATGAACAGCCTGTTGAAGTGCAGGAAGAGTTGTTTGTTCATGAGCAGGGTAACATTGATATAGAAGGAATTCCTAAATTTTCTTATCATGCCTTAGCGATACATTCTTCCTTACAAACACTTCATGTTACAGGCATGTTAGGTAATGTAGTTGTTAACATTCTTATTGATAATGACAGCACTAACAATTTTATATAGGGTTGGTTAGCTAAATATTTGCAACTACCTATCCACCATACCAAAAATTTTAGTGTGACCATTTGAAATGGGGGCAATTATGAGGTGTGAAGGAATTTGCAAGGCAATTTCAGTTATGATACAAGGCCACACATTCACAATTGATTTCTATGTGTTGGAGCTCCAGGGAACTAAGGCAGCCTTGGGTGTGCAGTGATTGAAATTGTTGGGGCCAGTCACTTTCGACTATTCTAAAATGACTATGACTTTCACCTACAATAATAGGCAAGTCCTTTTCCAAGGGGGTAGTGGTGGTGGTCCTGCACAGCTGCAAATGCATCAATTAAGAAGAGAAGTTGCTACAAGTTCTGTGTCACAAAATTTTCATCTGGTGCTTCAAGATATAGGTCAAGATGAACAACAAATACCACCAGATTTAGCTCAGGTTCTGCACAATTATGATAGCTAGTGTGTTCAAGGAACCAACTGGCTTGCCACCTTCAAAACCATATGATCATCACCTCCATTTGTTGCCAAGAGTTAAACCTGCAAATGTAAGACCATATAAATATCCACATTTTCAGAAAGGGGAGAGAGAAACAAGTTTCTTTGATGTTGAAAGAAGGGATTATTAGACACAGTCCCAGCCAATTCTCTTCACCGGTCTTATTTGTTAAAAAGAAAGATGGGAGTTGGAGATTTTGTGTCGACTATAAATCCTTGAATGCATTAACAGTAAAGGATAAATTCTCCATTCCCACAGCTGATGAACTTTTCGATGAATTGCGTGGAGCTAAATTTTTTACAAAGTTAGACCTACGTGCAGGGTACCACCAGATAAGAGTAAAGGCTGAAGATGTGAATAAGACTACATTTAGGATGCATGAAAGGCATTATGAATTTTTAGTCATGCATTTTGGCCTTTCAAACGACCCATCGACACTTTTGAAGAAGCTATGAATGATATATTCAAGTCACATTTGAGACATTTTGTATTGGTTTGTTTTTTATGTGATATACTCATTTGGAGCATGTTAGCAGAGTATTGAGAATCTTGGAGCAACACCACTTCTTTTTGAAGAGATCCAAATGTGCATTTGGGTAGACTATGCTATTTGGGACACTATATATCAGCTGTGAGTGTGTGAGTGTGGATAAAGAGAAGGTAGCTGCAGTTTTGAATTGGCCTATACCCAAAAGTTTCAAGCAACTACGAGCATTCTTAGGCTTGACTAGTTACTATAGAAGATTTGTGCGGGATTATGCTTCAACAGCTTCTCCATTAATTGATCTACTAAAGAATGAAGGTTTCAATGGAGTAATAAAGCAAAGACTGCATTTAACAACCTTAAAGAGGCATTGTTAACCACTCCAGTGTTAGCCTTCCTAGATTTTGATCAAGCCTTTCCTATAGAAACAGATGCTTCAGGGCTTGGCATTGGTGCAATTTTGTCTCAGAACAAGCACCCTTTAGCTTATTTTAGTAAGAATATGTCATCAAGAATGCAAGGAGTGAGAGAAATGTTCGCTATAACGGAGAAAGTGAAGAAATGGAAATAATATCTCTTGGGGAGGGAATTTATGATACAAACTGATCACAAGAGTCCATCATATGATGAATCAGGTTATTCAAAAACCTGAACAGAAGAAGTGGGTGCACAAGCTTGCGCGATATAATTTTAAAATAGTGTACAGGCCTGGAGTGGAGAATGGAGGGGCAGATGGTTTATCGATTTTGCAGCTAAATTGAAAGCTATGTCCACCATATCTTATCCCAAATTTCTTCTCATTGATGAATTGTAGGAGTATGGAAAAAATGTTAAATGGGATCAATTGAAACATGCTATACTGGAAGGGAAGGTTGATAGAGATCAATTTGTGTATAGGGATGGTGTTTTCATGTACAAAGGCAAAATTATGTTACCATCTGCATACAACAACAGGAGTTACTCGTATTGCATTCCAGTCTAGTAGGTGGTCATGTTGGGATTGCAAGAACACTGGCAAGAGTCAAGGAGCAGTTTTATTGGAAAAACATGATCCAGGATGTCAAGGAATTTGTTAAAAGATGCATGGTTTGTCAACAATTCAAATATGAAAATAGAGAACCTGCAGAACTTTTACAGCCCCTGCCAGTTCCTGTGCACATTTGGGAAGATATTGCGATGGATTTCATTGTTGGTATGCCTCCATCCCAAGGTAAAGCATCTATCTTTGTAGTTGTTGATAGACTCAGCAAGTATGGTCATTTCATAGCATTGCCTGTCAGTTTTACTGCACCTAAGGTAGCTGAAATTTTTGTTGCACACATACTTAAGCTACATTGGTTGCCTAAGACAATTGTCAGTGATCGGGACCCTATATTTGTAAGCAATTTTTGGAAGGAGCTATTTGTGCAACAAGGAACAACATTAAGTATGTCTAGTGCTTATCATCCACAAACTGATGGACAGTCGGAGGTGTTAAATAGGTGTTTGGAACAGTATTTGCGGAGTTTTTGTGCAAATGAGCCTTGTGTGTGGCCTAAGTACTTACACCTTGCTAAAAACTGGTATAATACTGCTTTTCATTCAGCTATTGGTATGACACCATTTGAGGTGGTGTATGGTAGAAAAGCACCACAGTTACCAAGTTACTTGGAAGGAATGACTGTTAATTTCGAAGTAAATGAAGAGCTGCAGAGGAGACATAAGTTGGTTCAACTATTAAAACAAAATTTGTTCAAGGCGCAAGCAAGGATGAAGAGTTTGGCTGATAAACACAGAGTAGATATAGAATTGCAGATGGAGATTGGATCGTTGTTAAATTGCAACCATATAGGCAGCAATCGATAGCCAATCGCAGTTGTCATAAGCTTTCTAAAAGATTTTATGGGCCATTTCAAGTGAGTGAACGCATCGGGGCAGTTGCATATAGGTTGGATTTACCTGCAAATTCAAAGATTCATCCTGTATTCCATGTATCTTTATTACGTCGCTGTTATAGTGATGCACAACATGCGGTAGGTGGTGCACTTACATCTGATATGATATAGCCATTTCCTGCATTGAGGCTATACCAAGTATTGAATAGGAGGATTGTGAAGAAGGGGACACAATTCAGAGAAGAGGTGTTAATTCAATGAGAGGGTATGTCAAGTGATAAGGCTTAATGGGAGGATTGTGCAAGCATGAGGATATCATTCCCTGATTTTGACCTTAAGGACAAGGTCGGGAAGGCAATGATGCAGACTCAATTGCAAGTGCAACTGTTCAAGCTGGAAATGAATTGAGTAAGGGCTTGCTACGATTAAGAAGGGAGAGTAGAATGCTAGGATATTTGAAAGATTATGAATAGGCACGTGCAGAGCTCGGGTGAAGTTATGATCAGTTATGAATAAGACAAGGAGAATACCACGTCTGCAAAGGAGTCTGTTAAGAATTGGAATTTAGTACAAATACTCTATGATGTAAGAAATAAATGATAGCTTTGAAATTGTTACTTCTTCCTCAATCATCAATCTTTTTCCTTTTCTTGATTTCTTCTTCCCCACTCTGTTATTCCAAAATCAGAGTATTCTTCTTGTGATCCTTTGTTGTTTCTTTCGCTAAGCAGTTAAAATCCCCGATTACGCTCGATTAATCCCCAATTAATCGCTAATCGGAGGCTAACCGATTATTTTTTAGCGATTTACAATATTTTAATAGTTAGCGATTTAATCGAGTATAATCGGCTGATTTTAAGTAGCCGATTAACCGATTAAATCTCCTCTAATTTTCATATTCGTTTACATTATTTGGGCTCAATCTGGGCCAAATTCAAATCCAAATCCAAAAATCCAAACCCCTTCTCGTCCTCGCGCAAAACCCGCACTCGTCTTCTTCCTCGTGCAAACTCAAACTCAAACTGATTCTCTTCTTCTTCCTCGAAGCAAATACAAACCTGGTCCGTTGTTGCTCCCCTTGCGCCATCGCATACTTGACCCAATCCGTATCTACTGCACCTCCTCCTCTTACTGCTAGTACTGCTGCTCCTCCCCGATTATTTTTGTTTGTTGAAACCGATCGACAAACCCGATCCGACCCACATCCAGTATTCAAACTCAGTTCAAACCAAGTACCTGTTTTTTTCTCTATAATTATATGTTCCTATTTAATAATCTCACAATATATATATATATATATATATATATATATATATATATATATATATATATATATATATATATATATATAAAATGATTTTTCCGATTTAATCCCAGATTATTTTTCGACTGATTAATCACTAATCGCTCCGAGACCGATTAATTTTAAAAACCGGTTTTAACTGCCTAGTTCTTTTGTGAAATTGAATTGATCTTGATTCAAGGAGCAGTAGTATTGTGGATTAATTTCTGGTGATATCAGAGTTCTGAGATTTGATCAGTATTAGTGACTGCAGGAATTCTTATTTTGTTGTTTGTCTTATGTTTCCTTTCCACTCTAGCTGTGGACTCTTATTTAGTTACTTGTCTTATGTTTCTTTTCACTCTGGCTGTGTTTGTGGGCCCTAACTTTCTGAGCTACTATCAGTTCTCCATTTCTGCTTCTCTATTTGGTGAAGCCTTTTTTGGTGTTATGGTGTGTTTTGCTGGTTTGTTTGTCTCTGGGCTTTCTCTGCGCCGAAGCTGTTACCTTGCCTGCTGTTTTCGCGTGGCTGCTCCTGTCTCAGGATTTTGCCCACTACCTGCAGGCGAAAGCTCCCTCTTCCTCTCCTGAATTATAATTTATGCTATTAGTGTTCTGACTGTCCCTTCTTGTTCTTTTTCGTAATAGTTTCGATGTTTGTTCTCTTATTATTGAGTCTTCGATGTGGTTGTCTGTGGCACTATTCGGTTGTTGATTTGTAGCTCTTCCTATTTATATATATATATTTTTTCTGGCCGGAGCCTCGTGCTCTATCCTATTTTATCAAAAAAAAAAAGATTTATGAAGATCATCTTAATTCGTTATCATTTTGCAGGGAGCGACTATTTTAGACCAACATGTTTGCATCATTCGCTGGGGACAGTGCAATGAAGGTTCAAACTTTTGGGACAATCCTTCATCTGGCTACGCTGATGAACACAAGGTATACATTTTTGTTTCACATTTCTTATTACTAGTAATCTGCCCGTGTTTTGACGTCCTAATAAATATAATTTTTAAAGTAAATACTAAGACATAATCCGGCTTCGAACCTGAGACCTCTCTTTACTCATCACATACTTTTTACAAATTACTCCTAGTTGCACCAACTATCATTTTATATGAGTGACAATTTTGTAAATAATTATGTTGTGAATAAATTTGAACTGTGATATGGCTAAAAATGGGGTTAAATCGGATCCGTCCAGATTGGGCGCGAATCTTGAAACTCGGGGGTAAAATGGTAATTTCACATACAAGGTGGATCCAAAGCGGGTACTGGATCTCCTTCGCACGAGACCCAATAACCCACGAACAGGTCCACACCGATTGGGCATGGGTCCCGACCCGAGGCGAGCCCAGACCAGCAAGAGACAAATCAGGGCCACTGATTTGACCAAGTCAACGGTCTTGATTTGCTCTCACCGGGAATCAAGGGGTTAGTTTCCTAAACAGACTGTGAGGATTTTTCTCCTAGCAGTTACACTGGAAACCAGGCCTCTGATCACTCCCCTGGCGACTATAAATACCTCCCCTCTGCCACTGTGACCAGGTTAATCACTTTTTTACCACCTTAAGCTCTTTCTTTAATCACCACTGGTTACTGACAAGAGCGTCGGAGGGTGCGTCGCCGGAATCAACCCCTGTGTCTCGCACTTCCTTGCAGGTTGCGGCAGGAGCAAGAAGGCTTGAGTCAGCTGTTCAGGTTTTTCTCGAGCTCACAAATTCTATCTGTTTACCCCCACACCGAAATCAGCGGTAACAGATTGGCGCCGTCTGTGGGAAGCACCACACGAACAGCCTCAGCCCCTTCCTTGTCGTCCTCTCCAACCATGCCTCCAAAGAAGGTCAGATCGAGAGGGTCCAACCGCGGGACCAATCCCGCCGATCCTACAGAGGAAGCTCCTGTCAATCCTATTCCACAGCCCGAACTTCCTCTCCCGGCCCTGCAGGGCCAACCTCCTCTTCCCAAACAGCAACCCAACAATGGCCCTTCCGGACATAACGGTCGGAGGCAGAAGCAGCCCTTCAACCCGGACCATGTCTCGGTCCATAATGAGTCCTCGGACTCAATGGCTTCTCATCACCCCGACCTCCGCAACACGATCCTGAACCGCCAGAAAGATGAGGACCTCCGCACCCACCTAGACGAGAGGTAGGCCCGAGAGGGAGCCTCCCGCCAGCATCATGGTGAGCGGTCGCCTCACCGCCGAGACGGCAGAAGGTCTCCGGACCGAAGGGGCCGAGCGGCATCGCCCGAGCGCCGAAGGAGGAGGCCACATTCCCCCGCGGATCGGCATCATCGCAGGAACAATGATGCGCCAATCACCCGTGCCGAGTTCCTACAATTTCAAGACACCGTACTGCAGGCTCTCAACCTTCGGCTGAACATCCAAAATGCCCAGAGGGCTCCAACGCCCCCGAGGGCTCCCAGTCCTCGTCGCCGAACCCGAAGTCCTTCCCCGGCTCCCAGCCGCCAACATCAGCACTACAGTCCCCGCCGATCCCAGGACTACCGGCGCCGCAGCCCCCGCTCCCCTTCCTATGAAGAAGAGTTCGGGGGATCGTATGATTACCAGCGGAGGGACGATGCCCTCAACCGCCGTCTCCATGAGGTGGAGAGGCGCATTGGTCGCATGGACAGAGAGGAGGAGTCCCGAGCAGGAACCGTCCGCCCCAGCAGACCCCCTTTCTCTCGGTCGATCATGGAGGCCCACATACCGAGGGATTTCAAACCTCCGCAGTTTGAAACGTACTCAGGGGAATCCGACCCGGTCGATCACGTCGAAAGCTTCAAGACCCTCATGCTGATCCATCAAGCTTCCGACGCCGTGCTCTGCAGGACCTTCCCCGCCACCCTCAGGGGGTCGGCTCGGGAATGGTATTCTAGACTCGCTCCCTCCTCTATCTTCTCGTTCGAGCAGTTTGAAACACTGTTCATAACTCACTTCGTGAGTAGCAGGCGAGCTGAGAAGACAAGCCTCTCCCTACTGAACCTGCGGCAGGAAAGGGAAGAGAAGCTGCGGGACTATGTGAAGAGATTCACCGCAGAGGTCAGGTCTATCGCCTCCTTAGACCAGTCAGTGGCGATCGTGGCGTTCCAATCGAACGTCCTCAACGCCAACCTCCGATCGTCCCTAGCCAAGAAGCCCCCGCATAACTTCGCCGACCTCCTCCTGAGGTGCGAGAAGTATATCCGAGCAGAGGAGGCTGAATCCCTCCCGAGCTTCGGGGGGTCCTCCTCCGGGTCGAAGAGGAAGGCGACGGGGGAAGAGGGGTCCAAGAAAGCGCAGAAGGACAACGGCGGTCAGCGCCGTCCTCCCCCCAGGTTCGAGAAGTTCACTACCCTCACCACTAACGTCTCCACCATCCTAATGGAAGTGGAGAAGGAGGGAGTCATCCCTCCAGCTCCGAGGATGAACACCCCGGCAAAGAGGAGGAACAAAGATAAATGGTGTCGTTACCATCGGGACCACGGCCACGACACGAACGACTGCCGGGCATTGAGAGATGAGATAGAAGCCCTCATCCGGAGGGGGCAGTTGGCCAAATTCGTAAAGGCTAACGATCGGGCGGATCGCAACACTCCTCCGCCTCGGGGGGCTAACAAGCGCTCCGAGCGACGCGAGGAGACACCCGAGTTCGAGGAAGAACGGGTTCTGCACCTGATCCACGGAGGCCCCATGGGAGGCTCCTCTAATTCCTCTCGGAAGGCCTTCGTCCGAGAGGTCAACTCGGTTCACAGCGCCCCTCCTCCCAAAGGTCTCGGCGTCCCTGTGTCTTTCTCCGATGAAGACCTCGAAGGGGTCCGAACCCCCCACTGTGACGCCCTCGTCATCGACCTCCGCATGGCCAACTTCAAGGTGCAGAGGATCTTAGTAGACAATGGGAGTTCGGTCAATATCCTCTTCCTCTCGTACTTCCGAGGCCTGTAGCTGTCCCGGGACCGTCTCAAGCCGGCCGGTTACACACTCCACGGGTTCACGGGGGTCCCAGTAACTGTCGAGGGGGTGATAACCCTAGACGTAACCGCTGGAAGCACCCCTACTACCCGGACCGAGCCGATGGACTTCATGGTCGTCGACGTCCCGGCAGCGTATAATGTCATTCTGGGCCGACCCGGCCTAGCCGCCTTGGAAGCTGTCCCCTCGGAGTACCATCTTAAAATGAAGTTCCCCACTCGGTCGGGAGTAGGGAAAGTCAGGGGAAGCCAAGAGATGGCTCGGAAGTGCTACATGACTTCCACGGGGGGACCAGTGCTCTCGCTCGAGACACTAGAAATCCCCGAGCCGAAAGTTCGGCCAACGTCCGAGCCGGCGGACGAGTTAGAAGAAGTGCTCTTCTCGGACGAGGACCCGAGCCGAAAGTTCCTCATCAGCAAGTCCTTGCCGACCGCGCTGTGCTCTGACCTGATCAAATGCATCCGGGATAACCGTGACCTGTTTGCATGGTCGGCCGCGGACATGCCCGGCATTTCCGAGGAGTTGCTCGTCCACCGCCTAAGTGTCGAACCGGGGTGCAAACCGGTTCAGCAGAAGAGACGAAAGTTCGCTCCCGAGCGACAGCAGGCCATCAAGGAGGAGGTGGATAAACTGCTGAAGGCCAAGTTCATACAGGAGGTAAACTACCCCGAGTGGCTCTCCAATGTTGTAATGGTCCAGAAGTCCAACGGCTCCTGGAGAATATGCATTGACTTCACCGACCTGAATAAGGCGTGTCCGAAGGACCCATTCCCTCTTCCAAACATCGACACCCTCATTGATGCCACCTCGGGCCATGAGCTCCTCAGCTTCATGGATGCCTTCTCAGGCTATAATCAAATCCGAATGTTCCCTCCGGACATCCCGAAGACCTCCTTCGTCACCGACCAAGGCCTCTACTGCTACCGGGTCATGCCGTTCGGGTTGAAGAATGCGGGCGCCACCTACCAGCGCCTCGTCAACAAGGTCTTCCAGAGCCAGATAGGCCGAAACATGGAGGTGTACGTGGATGACATGCTCGTCAAAAGCGTCCGAGGCACTGATCACGTGGCCGACCTCCAGGAGGCCTTCGGCGTGTTGAGAAGGCACAACATGCGGTTGAACCCGAACAAATGTGCGTTCGGGGTCTCTTCAGGAAAATTCCTCAGCTTCATGGTAAGCCAACGAGGAATCGAAGCTAATCCCGAGAAGATTAAGGCCATATTAGACATGGCCCCGCCTCGGAACATCAAGGAGGTGCAGAAGCTTACTGGTCGGCTCGCCGCTATCGGTCGGTTCCTCTCGAAGTCGGGGGAAAAGTGCCTCCCCTTCTTCAAAGCACTCAGGGGGGCTAAGGGTTTTGAATGGGGCCAGCTACAACAAGAATCGTTCGACCAACTGAAGGCCTACTTGGTGAACCCCCCTCTGCTCAGCAAACCGGTCCCGGGCGAGACTCTCTTCGTCTACTTGGCTGCTTCCGAGCAGACACTAAGTGCTGTCTTGGTGAGAGAGGAGGACCGGGCCCAAAGGCCTATCTACTACGTGAGCAAGGTGCTTCGGGACGCTGAGCTCCGCTATCCGAGGATAGAGAAGATGGCCTACGCCCTGGTCATGGAAGCGAGAAAGCTTCGGCCGTACTTTCAATCCCACTCGATCGTTGTCCTCACCGACCAACCCCTAAAGCAGATCCTCCACAATCCTGAGACCTCGGGCCGGCTAATGAAGTGGTCCATAGAGCTGAGCCAGCATGACATCTCTTACCAGCCTCGGACGGCAATTAAAGCGCAGGCCCTCGCCGACTTCATCGTAGAGTCCACTATCCCTGAGGTCGGCCACGTCCCGAATGGACCCCCCATTTGGATAGTCTTCGTGGACGGATCCTCCTATAACGAAGGAAGCGGCGCCGGCATCATCCTGAACGGCCCTGACGACTTCGTCCTCCAGTACGCGATCCGTATGAACTTCAAGGCCTCAAACAACGAGGCGGAGTACGAGGCACTCATTGCTGGTCTCGGACTTGCACGAAGTGCTGGGGCGCAGCGCCTCCGAATCCACAGCGATTCCCAGCTTATCGTGAACCAAGTCTTGGGCGAGTACGAGGCCCGAGACGAGCGGATGACGAAGTACCTCGCCAAGGTTTGGGCCCTCATGAGCCGGTTCGAGGAGGCGCTCATCCAGCGGGTCCCTCATGAAGAGAACTCACAGGCCGATGCCCTCTCCAAATTGGCCTCATCCTCCCTACAAGGTCTCGAACAGACCGTACTGATCGAAGTCCTCTCTAGGCCGAGCATAGAAGACGAGACACCCGGCTCGGTGGAGTCATTGCCGGTCATGTTGCAGGATAATTGGATGAAGCCGTTGGTGGAATTCTTGAGGGACGGGGTTCTGCCCGAGGATCCCAAGGAAGCACGCCGAGTCAGAACTCGGGCCGAGGGCTATGTCTTGATCGAGGGTATCTTATACAAACGCTCCTTCTCCCAAATAGACGGCCGACCATACCTAAGGTGCCTCTCTCCAGAGTAGGCCGAATATGCCCTACAAGAGCTCCACGAAGGCATCAGCGGGGCACACTCAGGGTCCAGGTCCTTGGCCCGAAAAGCCTTGAATTATGGATACTTCTGGCCGACCCTCCTTCAAGATGCCGAACGACACGTTCGGCAATGCAGCTCTTGTCAGAGACACTCCAGCATCCGTCGCCTCCCTCAGGCCAACCTCGCCTCCCTATCAAGTCCTATCCCCTTCGCAATGTGGGGGATGGATTTACTAGGGCCTTTCCCTCCGGCTCCGGGTCAGTTCAAGTTCTTGGTCGTAGCCATCGACTACTTCTCGAAGTGGGTCGAGGCCGAGCCCCTCGCCACTATAACCGAGAAAAAGGTGGTACAGTTCTTCTGGAAGAGCATCATCTGCAGGTTCGGCGTCCCCCGTGTCCTCGTGACGGACAACGGGACTCAGTTCACTGGCACAGCATTCCGAGCTCTGTGCGACGACCTTGCCATCCAGCAGCGCTTCTCGTCCGTCTCCCACCCTCAGTCGAACGGACAAGCAGAAAATGCTAATCGGCAGATCCTCGCAGGCATCAAGAAAAGGCTGGACAAAAGTTCCTAAGGCTTATGGGTCGACCAACTCCCCAACGTCCTATGGAACTACCGCACGAGCAAGCGGACCCCCACAGGCGAGTCTCCTTTTAACCTCACCTATGGGTCCGAGGCCGTGATACCCCTCGAGGTCGGAATACCCTCCCCTCGGCTTGCAGTCTACGACGAGGAACAGAACGCCAGGGACCTCAGGGCAGACTTAGATCTGATAGATGAGCTGAGGGAAAGAGCGTCGATTCGGCAGCAGAATTACCGAAGAAGGGTCGAGCTGGCATACAACAAGAAGGTCCGACCCACCAACCTTAAGCAAGGGGATTTAGTCTTGAGAAAACTGGCCATATCCTTTCCCAATCAGAAGAGCAAGCTGGCTCCGAACTGGGAAGGGCCGTACAGGATCACGAGGGTAGTTCGGCCCGGAGCATATCGTCTTGAAGACCTAGAGGGCAGAAAGCTTCCGAGGACCTGGAATGCCGACCACCTCCTAAAATACCAAGAAAGCGCCCCGACGCCACTCTAAGTATCATAGGATATCGAGCTATTCCTCTCCTCTAATTTGTAATCTATTTTCATGGGCTGTAACATGTAAAACGGTTCGCCGTCGATTATCAATAAAGAATGCTCTTTCCTACTTACAAACTTGTTTACATATCTCCTCCCCTATTTCACTGTTATTCGTTATTTTTCAACCAATGGTTCGGAGTCCACGTCCGGCTCGACTTTACCTCCTCGGCTCGCCTCCGGACGAGCCAGGGATAAATCGCCGTTCGGAACTGCTCCCACAACCGTTGAACTACACCGATGGTTCGGAGTCCAACACTCGGCTCGACTTTACCTCCTCGGCTCGCCTCCGGAGGAGCCAGGGATAAATCGCCGTTCGGAACTGCTCCCACGACCGTTGAACTACACCGATGGTTCGGAGTCCAACACTCGGCTCGACTTTACCTCCTCGGCTCGCCTCCGGACGAGCCAGGGGTAAATCGCCGTTCGGAACTGCTCCCACAACCGTTGAACTACACCGATGGTTCGGAGTCCAACACTCGGCTCGACTTTACCTCCTCGGCTCGCCTCCGGACGAGCCAGGGGTAAATCGCCGTTCGGAACTGCTCCCACAACCGTTGAACTACACCGATGGTTCGGAGTCCAACACTCGGTTCGACTTTTCCTCCTCGGCTCGCCTCCGGACGAGCCAGGGGTAAATCGCCGTTCGGAACTGCTCCCACAACCGTTGAACTACACCGATGGTTTGGAGTCCAACACTCGGCTCGACTTTACCTCCTCGGCTCGCCTCCGGACGAGCCTGGGGTAAATCGCCGTTCGGAACTGCTCCCACAACCGTTGAACTACACCGATGGTTCGAAGTCCAACACTCGGCTCGACTTTACCTCCTCGGCTCGCCTCCGGACGAGCCAGGGGTAAATCGCCGTTCGGAACTGCTTCCACAACTGTTGAACTACACCGATGGTTCGGAGTCCAACACTCGGCTCGACTTTACCTCCTCGGCTCGCCTCCGGACGAGCCTGGGGTAAATCGCCGTTCGGAACTGCTCCCACAACCGTTGAACTACACCGATGGTTCGAAGTCCAACACTCGGCTCGACTTTACCTCCTCGGCTCGCCTCCGGACGAGCCAGGGGTAAATCGCCGTTCGGAACTGCTTCCACAACTGTTGAACTACACCGATGGTTCGGAGTCCAACACTCGGCTCAACTTTACCTCCTCGGCTCGCCCCCGGACGAGCCAGGGGTAGATCGCCGTTCGGAATTGCTCCCACAACCGTTGAACTACACCGATGGTTCGGAGTCCAACACTCGGCTCGACTTTACCTCCTCGGCTCGCCTCCGGACGAGCCAGGGGTAGATCGCCGTTCGGAATTGCTCCCACAACCGTCGAACTACAACGATGGCCTCGGAGTCCAACACTTGGCTCCCAGTCCCCCCAAGCTGGTTTCGCAGCAGACTAGGAGTGATCCACCCCTCAGCTTCGCCAGCGGAGGGATACCGAAGCTACGTTCGGCCGCATAATCCGAGCGATCTTGCCTAATAGCCGAAGCCCGAAGCCCTACGCCTTCGGTCGGCTACCGAGCAAGTGCCTTTCCGACCCTGCAAACGGAGGAAACTCACTTTCTCCTCAACTTTCACGCATGATCTCGATCAGACGGCCCAGATCTTGCCACCGACGCTAAACGACAAGATAATGTTTTCTTGGGAACTGAGCCGCCTCGAGATTCGTGCCAACATCCAACGGCCCAGATCTTGCCACCGACACTAAACGACAAGATAGCGTTCTCTTGGGAACTGAGCCGCCTCGAGATTTATGCCAACATCCAACGGCCCAGATCTTACCACCGACACTAAACGACAAGATAGCGTTCTCTTGGGAACTGAGCCGCCTCGAGATTCGTGCCAACATCAGACGGCCCAGATCTTGTCAGAATCGCTAAACGACAAGATAACGCCCCGTCAAGAGCTCGTTTGCTTCGAGACTCTCACCGACGGCACCATGTGCCCGGCTCCAAGACCTCGGCACGGCCCACACACTCATGAGCAAAATAAGAACGCAGGGCAACAAAGAGAATTTTATTAATGATCAGGACACAACACAAAGCAGTCTTTCCATAGTTACAAAGTGTTGGGAAAAAAAAATACAACGCCGACCCATTACACTTGGTCCTCAAACAGAAATGTCTTCACTGGACTCTTCGGTCGCCAACCCTTCCACTTCGGCTGTTAGCTCCTCCGCCTCCTTCCGAAGTTTCGCCTCCACAGTCTGTAAGTGATGGATCTCATAGACCAAATCGTCTCGCTCGGCTATTATCTTCGACTGATTGTGCCGAATACATTGGACCCGAAGAGCGTTGCTAAAAGCAGACGGCGAGTCTTCATCCTCCCCTACGGGAGTCACCTCGACGATCCTGCCCTCCAGGCGTTGGATCTCGGCGTCCCGTTGGCCGAGGACGGACTGAAGGTGGGCCCGCTCGCTCTCAGCCCGACGCAACTTCAGCTCCACGCCACGAAGTTGCTCTCGGCACTTCAATGAGCTGAACTTCGTCGCCCCTGAAATCACCTCGGTCTCAGCATCCTCGTTCGTGCTGTCAGAATCTGAGTCATGGACTGCCACCACGAGCTGAAAAGAAGGGAAGACGAATAGCAAAATTTCAATATACTGCCGAAGTCCAACACTTGGAAATTCTCTAAAGAAACTTTCAGATTCGCATTCAGATATAATAGTGTTACAGACGGCCGAACCGACCCTACAATTAGGTTTTACAACAACCAACAAAAATGAAAAACGACATGATTAGGGCCTCTTCGGAAGGGGAACGCTTCGGTTTAGGGAAACGCGAGGACGACGAGGCCTGCCCTCCGAAATCGATCCTAAACCAACGAAGCGCGACCCCCCTTCGCTGCTGGCTTTAACTGCGGCGCCGACCGAGGCTCCGCTCGACGAGACGGCCACACTGCTCTGAGCGTCGGCTGGACTCCGCCTGGTCATAGGCAAGCGTGTCGCAAGTTCGTAAAATGTAATCCCTCTCTCGCTCTCTTCGCGGGTACACGACGTGCTCCGGACGTTGGCTCTCTCGGGCAGGGGCTTGAGCGACGCGACCTCCTCCTCCAGTTCGATGATTCTATCCCTCAAAGCATCGTCCTTTGCCAACTTCTTCAGTCGAGGGAGCCTCGACGAGCCCGAGGCGTTGGCACTATCGGTCGCAAGCCGTTGGTAATGGGTGGCCTCGATCCCCCTATCTATAGTAATCCTCCTAAGCTTGTCGACCTCGGCTAGCAGATTCTTGCGCTCGGATGACACCTTCTCCAGCTCGGAAGCAAGCTTCTCTTCTTCCTCCGAACGACCTCGCCCCGCTACCTCCAAGTGTCGGATTTTGGCCGAGAGCTCTTCGTTCTTCCTCTCGGCGACGGCGAGCTCCCCACCAAGCCGCTCGACCTCGCCCTCGAGAGCAGAGACCGGGGGTCATTTTCGTAGCTGTGCCAACTCGCGACACTTCGCCCTGGCCAGCGCCTTTACCTCCCCCAGTTCCAAAAATAAGTAAAAGCGCTTATCACGGCTCAGTGACAGCTCTCGCTTCGTCTTGACCAACTCTTTACGGAGGTACGAAACCTCCGTGATCGGGCCGAACTTCACCTGAAAAGCAGAGATAAATCCGATGGGACAATACATGGAAACATCTACAACTAATCACACGCAAATCCGAGACTCAACACTTGGATAAATTTTGGCCAAACACACTGTTTTCATTCAAAACCGAGGAGAAAGTTTTACAAAAGCGGTGGCCAGTCCGCAGTTAGGCTTACAAAAAGGGACAAAACAACAAAAGACTAAAAGAGACAACCGAGTCAGGGGTCGACCTTTTTGTCGCTCGGGTCCGTCGACCCCCCAGTCTTGTCCTCGCCATCGCCCTCGCCTTCGCCTTCGCTCCCGCTCTCCTCCTCGGAGTCGTCCTCCTCCTCGCCCTCGGCCTCGGTCTCTCCTGGGCCTTCGACACCTTCCGTCTCTCCCTCAGGGTCGAGCAGCCCCTCGGGAACATCCTCCTCCCCTTCCACGGGGTCGCAAAAACGGTAGGAGGACGTGTCGAAGCTCGGGTTCTTGGCGGCTACGTGGAGCAAGGCTCGACCGTAGGCATCCTCCATGTTCTAGAGCATGTGTTGTGCGGCCTCCTCCTGCACGGCCTTCTCACCTTCTTCACCTTCTTCTGGTGTTTGGCCATGATCTTCTCGGCCCTCTTCCGAGCCTTCTCCGCTTCCGACCGAGCATTGGCTAGCTCCTCCTTCAGCTCGGCGGCCTCCTTCTCCGATGCCTCAAGCTTGGCCGCCGCGTCCTTCGACAGCTGAATGGCGTCGACCAGCTGCTTCTCCAACCCCGCCACTTCAGCAGCCTTCTTTGTCGAGAGAAGCTGCTCGGCATCAAGCTGCTTCGCGACCTTGACGTGCTCCACCCTCTCCCGCTCGTATTCTTGTTCCTTGCTCGCGAACCCCTCGAGCAAGAAGTTGAAGTGGCAGAGTGTCTGAAAAAAAAGAACGGCACATCAGAACCCGAACCCAAGAACTTAGAAAAATTCTAAGAAAGAAATTTGGATGGGGGAGAGCTCGGCCTACTTACCGACATGGTATTCCGAGCAATCTGCATCGCGGCGTCCCCTGCTAGCCCGGCCTTTAGGGTCGCTCGGTCCTTTGGGGTCGGCAGATGCCTCACCGCCTCCATGCAGATGTTGCCGTCGCCCAAGAAGCCGTCGACGTTCATCACCTGCCAGTCAGGGACGAAGATCTGCTTATGACGCTCGGTCAAAATCGTCTCCGCCTCGGCAGTGAGGGGCGGAACTTGGAGGGATAGCACCTCCTTCACGCCTAACGCACCGCTCGACGAACCGGGAGCATCCCCCTTCGGGGTCGGTGTCGGCGTACCCGAGGCAGGAGGGTCGAGGACCATGACTTCCCCCTGCTCGAGGACCATGACCTTCGGCTGGTCGGCGACCTTCGCGACCGAAGGCTTCTTCGAGGCTCGGCCGTCCTGAGGCCCCGCCGAAGGCCTCTTCTTCTTCGCCTCCTGCTCTGACCTGCCCTTCGCCATCAGAGCTTTGTAGTCCAGCTTCATCGTCTCTGCACAAGCCGAATGAAAAAACTTAGAAAAATTTTCATGAACTTTAAGCAAAGAGTATAAATACAAGAAGCATACTAGGGTCGATCGGACTGAGACCCCCTCGGAACAGATCCTCCTCGGTAATATCTTTCCAGCTTAGCGCTGGCAGGGCGAGGAGCTTCTTCTGGACCTCCGTCTCCTCGTCACTCAGCACCGTCTCCTTCTTGGTTCGCTTGGGCAGGCCATCCCTCGCCCAAACCATCGGTATCACCCAAGGCGCAGGAGCTCGGATGAGGAAGTACTTCTCCTTCCAATGTTTGATCGAGTCCGGATTCTCGATCAGCTTCACGCCCGTCCGGGGCGAAAGATAGAACCTTTGTTCGTCTCGCCTTGGCTGACATGGTTGGTAGAGGCTCCGAAAGAGGAACATACTCGGCTTGGCACCAACCTCCTGGCATCGGAGAACGAATGCCATGACGTGCCTCCATGTGTTCGGCATCAGCTGAGCGGGGCACAAACCGTACCATGTCAAGACATCCACAACGAACGGGTGGAGCGGAAAACGGAGTCTGGCAATAAGGGAGTCGACCGGAAAGACGCACACGTCTGACGAAGACTTCGTATTTGCTCGGAAACCCAGCCCGGGGAGGAGCAGTCCGTAGTCGGCAGGGATCCGGAAACCCTCTCGGATCAGGTGAAGGTCAGCCTCGGTAAGAGACGAGATGGTATGGTCCACCTCGGACAGCTCTCTCGGTTCGTTCTCCTCCACCAACTTAGCCGTACCTTGGGTCACTCTCTCCAAGGTGTCCTCGGCATAGTCCCGTACGCCTCCCACGCTCGACAGAGCAATGGGCTGCCGACCGAACGCTCCCGCTGTCTTCGGCGTTTCTACGATCGTGACCACGGCTTTACCCTTCTGGGACACCGCCGCGACCTCCTTAGGCAGCTCGGCCACTCGCCCTCTCTATCCGGACGTACGACGTTCTGATCGCTCGGCTCCACTACCTCCTTCCCTTTATCCCCTCGGCCTACTGCTAGCTCCGAGGCGGGGGTCTCATCCGAGGACGTGATCTTAACCATTTTCTAAAAGAGAAGGGAGAGAGACTGACCTCGAAGTAACAGCTACGGTCGGAAAGTTCACCGAAAACAAGAAACGCCTCGCCGCGTCAGCTAGCACCACCACCAGGGAGCTAAAAACTTCGAAGGCGAAAAGTAAGAACTGAAGAGAGAGAGTAAAAGTAAAAAGTGAGACTTGGTCTGAGGGGGGGTGAAGATTTATAGTAAAAAGGAACGTCCCTTGGACTTCCAAACGAAAAAGTGCTACTCTTGGGCCGCTCTCGAAACGTCGCGAAGGCCCAACACAACTACCTTCCTCGCCAAGGCAACTAGCTCGGTATATCGGGACCGGGAGCCGAACTATACGCCATCCGACCACGCCAGCAAAGAGACCGGTCGGCTACCGAGCAAGTACCAATCCGAGCTGGCAAACGGAGAAAACTCCTCTTCTCCTCAGACTTCGCGTAAAATCTCAATCAGACGGCCCAAATCTCGCCGAGAACACTAGACGACAAGATAGTGTTTTCTCGAGAAATGTGCCCGTCTCGAGATGCGCGACGCCATCCAACGGTACAAATTGCGTCAAGTCGCTTGGATGGCCTACGCTTCCTCCATACCCCACCTCTGTCTGAAGAAACCAGAAAAAAGTTTAATTCAAAGTTTTAAGGCACCGCCTTCGGCGTGCCCCCCCAGGCCCCATGTCTCGGTCGGTATTCCGCCAACCCACAGGGCCCGGTCAAAAACGGATCGGCACACCCTCCATCTCTAACTCCTTCGGGCCGACAACCATCAGAAGCCGTCGACCCGGAAGGAAGACAGAGATGGGAAGAGGCCCATCATTCCGAAGCTGCTGCAGTCCCTCGGTTTCGGACTAGGGTCATCACCTCTTCTACCATGATCTTCCCCGACCCTGACACCCACGTTAGAGCCCTCAGAATCGGGTGAAGATCTTGGTGGAAGAACGACCACCCGTCCTACCGAAACAGATCGTCCCCTTCAGATCCGGACTTCGGCGGTCAACCCTTCGGCCCGAATCTCTCCTGACCCTGACACCTCCATCCGGGCCGTCAGAGTCAGGAGAAGATTTGGGCGGGAGAACGACCACCAGTCGTCCCGAAGCAAACCCTCCCCTCGGACCGGACTTGGGTCATCACCTCTCCTACCGTGATCCTCCGATTCTAACACCCACGCCGGGGCCGTCAGAATCAGGAGAAGATCACGGTAGAAGAACGACCACCCGTCCAACCGAGGCTCGTCCCACAAATCCGGACTCTAGTCATCACCCCTTCTACCAGGATCACTCCCGATCTTGACACCCGAATCGGGCCGGTCAAAATCGGGTGATGATCATGGTGGAAGGGTGACCACCCGTCCTTCCGATGTAGCTCACCCCTCGGCTTCGGACATGGATCATCACCTCTTCCACCATGATCTCCCCCGACCCTAACACCCACGTTGGAGCAGTCAGAGTCAGGAGAAGACCATGGTGGAAGAACGACCACCCGTTCTTCCGAAGTGACTCGCCCCTCGGGTCCGGACTACGGTCGTCACCACTTCTGCCTTATTCTCTCCCGCTCCTGACATCCCCATTCGAGCCGTGAGGAACGGGAGAAGAACAAGGCAACAGGGCGACCACCCGTCCTTCCGAAGTAACTCATCCCTCGGGTCCGGACTATGATCGTCACCACTACTGCCTCGTTCCCCCCCGCTCCTGACATCCACTTTGGGGCCGTCAGGAACGGGAGAAGAAAAAGGCAAAAGAGCAACCACCCCTTCGGACCTCGAAAGACAAGTTACCCAAGGCCAATACCTCCGAGGTTTGAAACTCTACATTTTGGCGATTGAAATGACAAAGGGAGTGGGGTACGTATAAGCTCTCCTCCAAGATCCGGCCATTATGACCCTTGGAAGTTGAAACGCCACGCATTAATTGAGGGAGTTATCCTTAATGATCTGGGGAAGGTGGAACGCCACGCAAACCCCGGGGCACCATTAATGTCCTTGGGAACAGGATTTTCTAGAGACAGATTGCGCCACGTCGCTCGATTTGCCGAGACCCCCTGTCTTCGGTCGGCTGCCGAGCAAGTGCCTTTCCGAGCTCGCAAACGGAGAAAACTCACTTTCTCCTCAACTTTCGAGCACGATCTCGATCAGATGGCCCAGATCTCGCCGAGGACACTAGGCGACAAGATAGTGTTTTCTCGAGAAATGTGCCCGTCTTGAGATGCACGTCGTCATCCAACGGCTCAGATTGCGCCACGTCGCTCGATTTGCCGAGACCCCCTGTCTTCGGTCGGCTGTCGAGCAAGTGCCTTTCCGAGCTCGCAAACGGAGAAAACTCACTTTCTCCTCAACTTTCGTGCATGATCTTGATCAGACGGCCCAGATCTCGCCGAGGACACTAAACGACAAGATAGTGTTTTCTTGAGAAATGTGCCCGTCTTGAGATGCGCGTCGTCATCCAACGGCTCAGATTGCGCCACGTCGCTCGATTTGCCGAGACCCCCTGTCTTCGGTCGGCTGCCGAGCAAGTGCCTTTCCGAGCTCGCAAACGGAGAAAACTCACTTTCTCCTCAACTTTCGCGCATGATCTTGATCAGACGGCCCAGATCTCGCCGAGGACACTAAACGACAAGAAAGTGTTTTCTTGAGAAATGTGCCCGTCTTGAGATGCACGTCGTCATCCAATGGCTCAGATTGCGCCACGTCGCTCGATTTGCCGAAACCCCCTGTCTTCGGTCGGCTACCGAGCAAGTGCCTTTCCGAGCTCGCAAACGGAGAAAACTCACTTTCTCCTCAACTTTCGCGCACGATCTCGATCAGACGGTCCAGATCTCGCCGAGGACACTAGGCGACAAGATAGTGTTTTCTCGAGAAATGTGCCCGTCTTGAGATGCGCGTCGTCATCCAACGGCTCAGATTGCGCCACGTCGCTCGATTTTCCGAGACCCCCTGTCTTCGGTCGGTTGCCGAGCAAGTGCCTTTCCGAGCTCGCAAACGGAGAAAACTCACTTTCTCCTCAACTTTCGCGCACGATCTCGATCGGACGGCCCAGATCTCGCCGAGGACACTAGGCGACAAGATAGTGTTTTCTCGAGAAATGTGCCCGTCTTGAGATGCGCTTCGTCATCCAACGGCTCAGATTGCGCCACGTCGCTCGATTTGCCGAGACCCCCTGTCTTCGGTCGGCTGCCGAGCAAGTGCCTTTCCGAGCTCGCAAACGGAGAAAAAAGACACCGAGTTACTACAACCGCTGGATCTCTCAAAAATTCGCGCCCGTCTATGATCAACGGCCTAGATCGATCCACGTCATAAATCAGTATTTAAAATCATTTTTTATCTATTTTAATCGATTTATTTATTTAAAAATTGCGAAAAATTGCTAAAAATTCAGGAAAATTAACTAAAAATTCTAGAAAATAATTAAAAATTCGGGGGTATATTTTTGAGCCCCTGAACGAACAATAATTGCCTAGAATGCACTGTTAAGGCTCCCGAACGATTAGTAAACACATCGCAAAATTAAATAAATAATCTGAAAAAAATAGATAAAAGCCGTCAAATACTCGATATGGCTAGAGAACAGCACATGGCATCAAAAAATTACCTCACTACCCCCTTCGAGATTCAAAATCCCCCGTTTGGACTCCGATACAACTCCACTAGCCACCAAAACAGTTAAACTACTCCTCAAAGGCTGATCACACTCAGTCTTTAGGAGTGGGGGGCTCGTGATATGGCTAAAAATGGGGTTAAATCGGATCCGTCCAGATTGGACGCGAATCTTGAAACTCGGGGTAAAATGGTAATTTCACATACAAGGTGGATCCAAAGCGGGTACTGGATCTCCTTCGCACGAGACCCAATAACCCACGAACAGGTCCACACCGATTGGGCACGGGTCCCGACCCGAGGCGAGACCAGACCAGCAAGAGACAAATCAGGGTCACTGATTTGACCAAGTCAACGGGCCTGATTTGCTCTCACCGGGAATCAAGGGGTTAGTTTCCTAAACAGACTGTGAGGATTTTTCTCCTAGAAGTTACACTGGAAACCAGGCCTCTGATCACTCCCCTGGCGACTATAAATACCTCCCCTCTGCCACTGTGACCAGGTTAATCTCTTTTTTACCACCTTAAGCTCTTTCTTTAATCACCACAGGTTACTGACAAGAGTGTCGGAGGGTGCGTCGCCGGAATCAACCCCGGTGTCTCGCACTTCCTTGCAGGTTGCGGCAGGAGCAAGAAGGCTTGAGAAATTCTATCTGTTTACCCCCACACCGAAATCAGCGGTAACAAACTGTAATATGGTAACTAACAATAATTGAGTAAATGAATGGTAAATATAACTCCCATTTAAAAATGAATGGTTGAGATTAGATGGTTGAATGTCTACAAATTACAGGTTGCATATAAATGACAACCCCAACTCTCCTATTATAATATTAGATAATAGATAATTAGATAATATTAGATAGAAGATTAGATTAGAGATTAGAGAGTAGGGATATATTTATTAGCATGTCCGCTTCCTTCATAATGCAAGTCCTTATGAGCCCATATATCCCTCCGTACAAATAAGCACCGGACATTTGCATTGTTGGTTAAAATGGGTAAGTTGAATACAAATGAAATTAACGCATGTGCCAGAGGCCACAGTCACATGGCTACATGTCCGCAGATGCACTCCATCTCTCTGGTTATAATTCTTGTTAATTGAAGATTGAATGATTCAATTCTTTGTTTCTAATGGATGAATATTTTTTTTTTTTTTTTTGGAGGTAAAAGGTGGAATAAGGCCAACCTGTTTCATTAATAAGAAGTTAATAAAACAACCCCGGCGTACCGGGAGAAAACAACAGTATAAAATAAAAGTACAATACAGAAAGAAAAATGCTAGAAAACAAACATACACCTCCAACAAACCCTGGGGGATGGGTCTAACTACTCAAACATCCAGTAGCCAGAGAGTACAGTAGGTAGAAACAAAACACAAGCTGGCAAAAGTGCTGTCATAACTGGTGTAGCCAGTCCCTCAGTCCACCGTCGGCCCGAACTCTACCTCCTCAGTCCAGCGCCGGCCCGAATTCTTTGTTTCTAATGGATGAATATTGAGACCTGTTAAGTTTCTCATAGTGAGAAACTCTGATGTCTTTGCATGTAGGGGTGGCAACCGGCCGATCTTGAGCGGGGCTCCTATGTATCCAATTGGCCTGTCACTGTCCTAAAAAATTGGGCTGGAGCCATAATCCTGGTTAGAGACGAAAATGGATTCAATCTATTAGTACACTTTATGTACAATACCTGCTGAATTTTATTTCAACAACTCGAATTGTTAAGTGTGATATTATTGAGTTAGTAGAGATCAATTTGTGAAGATTTTGTAAATGCTCGTATATATAAATTTCTTTTTTAACATACATTTTAACCAAACTTATAAGACATTAATTTTCTATTTGATACCATAGATGTTATTTTATAACAAATTCATATATATTTGTTGTAAAAAATAATTTCATAGGATTGTGAAGCTTTTGATGGGTGTGTAATATCTTTAGGTACAAGTGGCAGCATGGCATAACAGAAGATCTTCACATTTCCTTGATAGTAAATAAAATCGAAAGATCATATTTCCAAATATGAATAACAATAATTAACCAATTGAGAATAGCTCGTATGCTATTCTATAAATGAACTATGTCTTATTCTTAGATAGGACTTAATCCTCACTCATGGTATAAACTCTCCTATGGTGGGTGGCGAAAGTTGTTTTAAAATTTTCCATATTCCATAGCAGTAGTGATTTTTCAAACCGAGGAGGATTAAAGCACTCAAGCATATGTAGTGTCAAGTGCCAACCCTACCCGTCCTTGTCCTTGCAAGATGATGTTTATAGATACATTTACTTACATGCATAACTTAATGAGGGAAGAGCCCAAGAGGGCACGAAATTTGAGGGATCATATATGGAGCACCTTGGGATGAGCACCACCTGCATCCTAGGGCTTCAAAACCGATTTAGTAAGGAATCTTGTAAACCCGCATTCACAGGGGTTTTCCCTCAGTTTTTGCTATATCACGTTAAATTCTTAATAGCAGAGCACTGTATGGATTTTTCGCAGTCGGAGGCATATGCATACCAGCTCAGCACGACCCCAGGGGAGGCCGTGACAGTCGCGCAGGAAGTGGTCAAGACAATGTTGGTGAAGGGTTATGTACTCAGCAAGGATGCGCTGGCAAAGGCCAAGGCCTTCGATGAGTCCTACCACGTGTCAGCCACAGCAGCTGCAAAAGTTGCTCAGCTGAGCAAGAGGGTGGGGCTCACCAACAAGATCCATGCCAGCTCTGATGCCCTACGAACTGTGGACCAGCAGTACCATGTTTCAGATATTATGGACGGCATGAAATCAGTTGTAGGGGCCACCGGAAGGACAGCTGTTGCTACTTTGCAGCTGGGGCGATGTGGGTTTCGGATGCTCTGAGTAAAACTGCTAAGGCTACAGCTGAGTTTGGAAGCCATGGTAGTAGGAATTGAGACAAGGGAAGGATGCAATAATAAAGAGAGCTATGTTTGTGAAGAGATGTAATAATATGTACAAATGGGATGGTTTTCTTAATGCTGCATTGGGAGTAAAGACTATGCATAGCTAGAGAATAATTGTATTATCTATTTCATTTGATCATTTATTATAATGCTCATGATTTTGCTAATATACTGAATTGAATGGAAAATCTCAACATTCTATCTAACACATGCTGCCATGCATTGCGTCTAATATTGTCGACATTAGTCAGTTTGGCTATACAGAAATTTAGATGGCTCAATCTTATTGATAGCTCTCTTCATCAAATTTGGTAATAGATTCAAATTGTTTTGTGTTTTATCTTGTTTGCTTCTTTTTGTTTGTAGCTATCTGGGGCTCTCTCCCTGTCCTGTATCAAGAATTGATGTTCAAACTTTCAGTTAACTGGGCAAAAAATAGTACAGTAAAACTTAAACAGAGTGAAAGATGACATGGAAAGCATGATCGAGCGAAATACTACATGATTTACATAATTCTTACTCTTAATTGAGGACAACTGTTCAATTTCATTGAAATCAGATTAATCATGGATTGCAGCCCTTGATCGATGGGCTGAGAATTATTAGGCTCCATGAAAGATCTTACAATTTTAGGAGTTGACACTGTTTTAGTATTTCTATAATTAGTTCTAAATTTTTGTCAATACCAATTATAGATCCTTGATTTTGATGACTAGAACACAATACAGAATTGTTCTTACATATCTTTTGCAGTGTATACTTAAAGTGTTCAAGACCACAATACAATGATGAAGCTTCCAAATGCACTAGTTCAAGCCACATAGACAAGAACTATTTCAAGACTCAAGATCAAGATACAAGACGAAGACTTCTCAAGAGCTTCAAATGTAATTAGCTAAAAGAACAAGTGTCTTGTAATCTATTTGTAATATTTGTGTCTTAAAAATCTTTGTAAAAAGTCTTGTCACATACACTCACACATCTCCTAAGAATAAAAAATAAAGTTTACTAAAATAAAAAGTCAAAATAAAGCTTGTATAAATTTAGCTGTCAAGTACCAGTCGACTTACTCTAGTAAGCAGTCGACTGTTTTAGTACGAAACAGATTGAACTCACTCAAGCTCTGAGCAGCCAACTCTTATGGCAACCTAGTCGACTATTCAAGCAGTTTTGATAGTTTTCTGAAGTTTAAAATTTGTTTTTCAAATTCAAATCTTTTACAGTCGTTTTATGGCAGTTGTAAAACTGTTTCCCAACGTTTTGGAGATTCTAACTTTATAAATATAGTGTAGAATCAACTTGAAAAAGGGTCCCACAATTGATTAACAAGTTTTCTTACTTTTTGTGAAAAAAAAACTCGAGTTTTCTAATACTCTCATTCTCTAGACTTGGTTATCTAATTTCAGTCTTGTATAACAAAGATTTCGTTCTAAACTGAAGTTAGAAGTTGACCTTTAGCCTATCAACAGAAAGCACTAAAAAACAAGGCTTTAGGTTATTGTAATCTTTCACTTTTTGTTTACTCTCGGTTTGTGAGAGTGGTCCTCTCGGTTGGAGAGAAGGACTCTTAGTGTAGAGTCAGTGTCATTTTAGGTTGTAGAGTGAGGTCTTGCTCTCTCTAGTGGTGAGAGAGGTCTACGAATTTGACATAGTTGTTGTCAAAGGTCGTAGAGTATTCTTGTATTTTTTCAAGAATAGTGGAAAATCTCAAATGGGTTGCTTGGAAACTGGATGTAGGTCGGGAGGACCGAACCAGGATATATCGGGGTGTTAGCAATGTTGATTCTCTGTGGTTTGAACTCTCTAACCTGCAATTTTATTTTTGCTGCATTTCTTTGTAAATCGTGTCTGTCCAGTCGACTGGTTCTCTATTTAAGTCGACTTAACAGACTCGCTGTTCTCCAGTTGATTACTCTCTTTTATCTGGCACAACAGTCGACTGATCTCTTGTTTACAATCGACTTAATAGTTGCATCAACTTTAATTTATTAAGTTTTTTGTAAACAACACTATTCACCCCCCTCTAGTGTTATTTGCCTTGCATATAGGATCCAACAATTGGTATCAGAGCCTGGTTAAGTGCAATGACTTCTACTTTAAATGCAAGTCAGTACCATGAAGGTCAATCCACACATAGGCCGCCTCTATTTGATGGAACAAACTACAATTACTGGAAATGTAGAATGAAGATCTACTTACAATCCATCAACTATGAGAATTGGAACATGACTGAGACGGAGTATACTGTGCCTATTCTTCCCTATGCCCAATGGAATGTTGATATGAAGAACATACCATGAACAATGTAAAGGCGATGAATGCAAGGTGATGAATGCTCTCTTTTGTGCACTTACCAAAGAAGAATTCAGCCGTGTGTCAAATGCAACAATGACATTCCAAATATGGCATACTCATGAGGTAACACATGAAGGTACAAATATGGTCAAAGAATCCAAAATTTCTGTTCTTATTCACAGGTTCGAGATGTTCCGAATGAAGGAGAATGAAAATGTATCGGACATGACAACAGGATTCACCGACATCACAAACTCTCTTGTGGCTCGTCATAACATATACGCAAGCAGAGATGGAGAGAAAGGTTCTTCTTGCTCTAACCCCTAAATGGGAAAAGAAGACCACTGCAATTGAAGAAGCCAATGATTTAACACAACTCACGCTTGAGAATCTTGTGGAAAATCTAATGGCGTATGAAGTACAATTGGAGGAACGTAAGAAGAACTTAGAACCGCAACAAACCAAAAACAAGACTCTTGCTTTCAAAGCCATGTCCGATTCAGAAGATGATGATGATGATGAAGAAGAAATGGCCATGTTCACAAGAAAATTCAAGAAATTTCTTCGCAAAAGTAAATTTAATTCTAAGTTTAAGGATACTAATGAACCTCCTACTTATTTTAAGTGCAATAAGATAATTCACATGAAGAAGGACTGTCCATTGGGGAATGCAAAATCTAAAGGGAAAGTCTCTAACTTCAAGAAGGACAAAGTCACCAAGAACAAGTACATGAAGAACAAGAAGGCCTACCAAGCAACTTGGGATGATAGTGACTCATCATCAGAAGAAGAAAATGAAGAATCAAATGATGTCGCAAACGTGTGCTTCATGGCAAATAGCGATGTAAGTGATAGTATTGAATCTAATGATTTATTAGAAGCTTTTAATGAAGTTTTTCAAGAACTAAAAAGGGAGAAGATAAAAGCTAAAAATCTAGAGAAAGTTAATCAAACCATTTCTCAAGAAAATCTTGATTTACAAGTTGAAGTCAAATCTTTAAATTCTCGTCTTTCCAACTTGGAAATAGATCTTATATCTCTAAAAAAAGTTATGAAGAGATATCTAAGAATGTATCTAAGTTCAATAAGGGAAAAAAGAATTTAAATGAAGTTCTCCAAAATCAAGTTCAATCCAATAAAATATTTGGGTTTGGTTATGAAAAAAATCTTGAAAAAGGTCATTCTTCTAATAACACTAGTAATAATAAGACTTATTCCGTTTCTAGTGTAAAGAATAAGCTATATGATTTTTTTGAAAAATCAAAAATTATTTTTAATCATGAAAATTGAAATCATTCAGACCAGACCAGTCGACTGACCCCCTAAATTCAGCCGTCTTTCCAGAGGTATGGAGTCTTATTCAAAAAGACAACAACCTCATATAAGTCTACTAGTTGCACTTCCCAGTCGACTGACAGAGCAAAAATATTTGCGTTCCAGTCAACCTGAGTCTTAATGATAGGGTTTCTTATATAAATTCTTTTATTCATAATGTTTTTAATTCTGTTACTTATAAGCCTGCATATGGTGGTAAATCAAACTCACTTTGGGTTTGGTTTCCCAAACACTAATCTCCTTCGGACCCAATGAAAATGGTACCATATTCACAATTAATATTTTGTAGGTACCTAAAAGGGAACGATGAATACTTGACAGTGGATGTTCTAAACACATGACTGGCCATGGAAACTTTCTCTCTTTCATACAAGAGATAGATGGAGGAACCGTTACATTTGGTGACAATAACAAAGGAAAAGTCATCGGAATAGGCATGGTCAGTAAGAATACTACTCCTATTATTGAGGATGTATTCTTAGTTAGTGGTTTAAAGCATAACTTGTTAAGTATTAGTCAATTATGTGATAAGGATTATAAAATAGTGTTTGAAAAAGATGCATGCTTGATTTGTGATTCATCTATGAAAAATGTAATCTTTCAAGGTTTTAGAAAGAATAATATATGAACTATGTTTAAAAACAAATGAGTTTTCGAATATTTTTTGTTTAGTTGCTTCTAACAACGATTCTTGGCTTCGGCATAAAAGATTTGGACATGTAAATATGAAAAACATTGCTAAACTATCTAAGAATAACCTAGTTAAAGGATTGCCAAAATTATCTTCTAAGAAATATAAAATGTGTGATGCATGTCATTTAGGAAAACAAGTAAAATCTACTTTTAAAATAAAAGAAATGATTTCTACTCGTATGCCTCTCGAATTGATCCATATGGATTTTATTTGGTTCTGCTAGAGTTGCTTCTTTAAATAAAAGTAGATATATATTTATTTTAGTAGATGATTTTTTAAGATTTACATGGGTATTCTTTTTAAAACATAAAAATAAAGCCTTTGAAGAATTTGCAAATTTCTGCAAACGTATTCAAAATCAAAAATCTCTAACCATAGTCACTATTAGAAGTGATCATGGTGGAGAATTTGAGAATGAAACGTTTTCAGAATATTGCAACAATTATGGTATAACACATACTTTTGCATTTTCTAGAGCTTCACCATAAAATAGAGTGGTTGAAAGAAAGAATAGGACATTGCAAGAATGTGCACGTACCATGTTTGTTGAAAGTAATTTTCCTAAATACTTCTGCGATGAAGCTGTTTCTACAGCATGTTATGTTTTAATTAGGCCAAAGCTTAAAAAAACTTGTTTTGAATTATTTTATGAACGAATTCCTAAAGTATCTTATTTTAAAGTATTTGGATGTAAGTATTTCATATTAAACACAAAAGATAATCTAGATAAATTTGATGTTAGATCTAATGAAGGTATCTTCATTGGATACTCAAATAGAAGTAAGGCCTATAGAATTTTCAATAAGTCATCTTTGACTATTGAAGAATCTATGCATGTTTCATTTGATGAATCTTTACCTTCATCTAATGTTATTGAAGATGATAAAATTGAATCTTCACCACTAGATAACATAGTTAAATCACTTGAGCAAACTACCCTAGATAAGTCGACTGATGGGCTTCATAAGTTGACTGATGTGTTGCATCAGTCGGTAGATGGGTTTATTAAGTCGACTGATCCTGTAGAGATAAATTGAACTTTACCAAAGTCATTTGTTGAAGTTCGAGATCATCCTCATGACTTAATTATTGGTGACATCTCACATGGCATTCAAACAAGCTCACATTTGAATATGATTTCTCATACTGCCTTCTTATCAGATTTTGAACCGAAAAATATTCAAGGAGCATGTGAGAATGAATTTTGGTTAAATGCGATGCAAGATGAACTTAACCAATTTGTAAGAAATGATGTATGAGATTTAGTTCCACGACCTCCTAATCATACTATTATTGGTACCAAATGGGTATTTAAAAATAAGTTAGATGAATCAGGACAAGTTGTTAGGAACACGGCTAGATTAGTTGCTCAAGAATATAACCAAGAAGAAGAAATTGATTTTGATGAAACATATACTCCTGTTGCTAGACTAGAATCAATTAGAATTTTATTATCTTTTACGTGTTTTATGAATTTCACACTTTTCCAAATGGATGTTAAAAGTGCTTTCTTAAATGGTTTCATTCAGGAAGATGTTTATGTTAAACAACCACTTGGTTTCGAACACAATTCATTAACCATATTTTTAAATTGAAAAAGGCTTTATATGGTCTTAAACAAGCACCTCGTGCTTAGTATGATCGTTTAAAAACTTTTCTTTTAGAAACAGGTTTTGAAATTGGTAACATTGATACTACTTTGTTTATTAGGAAAATAAAAACAGACATATTAATCATACAAATTTACATAGATGTGATTATTTTTGGATCAACTAACAGTAATCTCTGTCAAGAGTTTGCTACCACCATGAAAAATGTGTTTGAGATGAGTCACATGGGTGAACTCAGTTATTTCCTCGGACTACAAATAAAACAGTCTCAAAATGGCATATTTATTAATCAAGAAAAATATGCTAAGGAATTACTCAAATGATTTGGCATGGATAGCACTAGTAGTAAGACCACACCTGTGGCTACTACTACTACACTTGACAAAGATGAATTAGGTAAGAGTGTTGATCAAAAGCTCTATCTAGGTATGACTGGCTCACTCTTATATATAACTGCTAGTAGACCAGATATAATGTTTAGTGTATGTTTGTGTGCTAGATATCAGTCTGATCCAAAAGAATCTCATTTAAAAGCAGTGAAACAAATTTTAAGACATATTAAAGGCACATCTGAATATGGTTTATTTTATCCACGCACCAATAATTTTCAGCTATTGTCATATAGTGACGCTGATTTTGCTGGTAGTAAACTGACTGCAAAAATACTAGTAGAACTTGTCACTTTTTGGGACATTCACTAGTATCTTGGTGCAGTAAAAAGCAAAATTCGGTATCTCTATCTACTGCAGAGGCTGAATATATTGCGACAAGTTTGGCTTGTGCTCAAATTTTATGGATGAAACAAACTTTATTAGATTATGGTATTTCCTTTTCAAAACCCTCTATAATGTGTGACAATACCAGTGCCATTAATCTTTCTAAAAATCCAGTTCAACATTCACGTACGAAACATATTGATATTCGACATCATTTTCTATGTGATCATGTCTTAAAAGGAGATATACTATTGGATTTTATTTCAACTGATAAACAAGAAGCAGATATCTTTACCAAACCATTAAAAGAAGATATTTTTATCAAATTTAGAAGAGAACTAGGAATTTGCTCATATCATGATATTTTCTAAAATTATTTTAGTCCCTAATTCGACTTATATTTATGTTTCAGTCGACTTATACATCGATTTTGTGATGTGTTTTGTTTCTAAATTTTTGTCTCTTGACAAGTCGACTGTATTGATTTCTCCAGTCGACTGAAGATGAATTTATTAAACTTAAGTGTTTGGTTTTATTTTGCTCTCGGCTTAGTCGACTGATCTAAAAACTAGTCGACTGTCGCGACTATATATTTTTATTATTCTGAAATCGTCACAAATTGAGGCATCTGTTTTTTACCCTCTTCAAATCAGCACCCTTGATTCAACCCCTACTGGATCGCAGCCCTCCATTCACGGTAAAAACCCTAGTCTTCTTCACTACCCCCTTTCACTTTTTACCTCTCCTCTTCAATCCAATCGACTACTATTTGGGTTCTGGGTTCTCTAGTTTGCTGCTCTGGATTTTGCTTTCTCTCAGTCCAGATCTGCTCCTTGCTTGTCGATTCCGACGTCTCTCTATTTGGAGTCTTGTGTTCTTGTCATCTTTTTGGGTAATCTTCTTCTTTCTCTTTTAGAGTGTTCTAGTTTTTTTTTTAATTTTAAATGCCTAAGCCTAAGAGAACTAGATCTTCCATTGTTGAAGATGAACAATCTCAACATAAATATCTTCAATATTTGAGGCATCCCTCACTAGTTAAAAAAATTTTCATTATTTGTCAAATCCTTATTTTTCTGGGTCGTTTCATCAATTTCCCTGATTTAGATAGATATCCTATTGCCCTATTATTTCAACATTGTGGGTTATTTGATTTTCTCTCGTTAGTAAATCAACCCTCCTACTATCCACAACTCATTTATTTGTTTTATACAAATATGAAAGTTGCTACTTCTGAGGATGGTAGTGAGATATTTTTCACTACTTCTGTGAAAAATGTTCGAATGAAATAGACTGTTCAAAAATTAAGGAAAATTATGAACATTTCTAATGAGGGGTTAGATATAGGGGAAATTGAACTCAATGATCAATCCATTTTTTCCAAAATTTTTCTTCCCAATCGTGGTCCCTAAATCTATTACCCCGCTTGCCAAATTAGTTGCAGGAATTTTGTCATACAAGCAAAACCCTTCATAAGGATGAGAACGGTAGTTTGGGACGATCAATTTTCGTATGAATTGCAACAATTGCAACAAGCGGTGTATGGTATCTTTGAAAAAAATTAATTGGAGTCGAGTTATCTTTAGTCGTCTCCATAAGGCCCACTCTTCTTTTCTACCTTTTGGTGCACTTCTTACCCATATCTTCAATCACTATCAGATTGATCTCGATTCAGAGTCAAGTGTTGTAACTCGTTATGAATCATTTGATTGTGTGAGTCTAGACCGTATGAAAATACTTCACTCACCTCCTACTTCTCCTTAAAGAAATGCTCCACCTATTCCTTTAGCTACTTCTGTTCCTCGTCGATCTTCTGCGTCCAGTTCGTCCTCTAGTTCTCATCCTAGAGCTAGTTTTTTCAATCCTGAGGGTCTTTATACATCTGTCAACTATCTCATGGATCGTCAGGATCTTATCTTGGGTCGGCAGGACTCTCTTGAGGCTAGTATTGCTAACCTCACCCAAATGTTTGTTAGGCAATTTCCTCACCCTACCCCTGCCTCAAACAGTGATGATGAAGATGACGAAAGATTGATGTTTTCTTTTCCGCATTTGATTTCGGTACTTTTGAATTATGTTTTATGATGTTGTACTTTGTCTTATGCACACTCTATTAGGATACTTATGTATAACTTTCTCTCTTTATGCTATGGTTTTCATCTATGCTGTTGGCTTTACTGTTTGTTTTTGTTGATGACAAAGGGGAGAAATATCGTATGTAGTTCCGTGTATGTTTTTTGTGTAGTTCTGTGCATGTTGTACTTTATTATGCATGTTGTACTTTATTCAGGGGGAGTTTGTTTAAAATTTTATATCTTTTACAATTATGAGTGAAGCATCATGTTGTGTAAATTCTTACTATATACTATTTTAAGTTATTGTGTTGTCATCATCAAAAAGGTGGAGAATGTAGATTCTTGATTTTGATGACTACAACACAATACACAATTGTTCTATCTTACATATCTTTTGCAGTGTGTACTTAAAGTGTTCAAGGCCAGAATACAATAATGAAGCTTTCAAAAGCACTAGTTCAAGCCACATAGACAAGAATGATTTCAAGACTCAAGATCAAGATACAAGATGAAGACTTCTCAAGAGCTTCAAATGTGATTAGCTAAAAGAACAAGTGTCTTGTAATCTATTTGTAATATTTGTGTGTCTTAGAAATCTTTGTAAAAAGCCTTGTCACACACACTCATACATCCCCTAAGAATAAAAAATAAAGTTTACTAAAATAAAAAGTCAAAATAAAGCTTGTATAAATTCAGCTGTCAAGTACCAGTCGACTTACTCTAGTAAGCAGTCGACTGTTCTAGTACGAAACAGACTGAACTCACTCAAGCTCTGAGCAGTCGATTCTTATGGCAACCTAATCGACTGTTCAAGTAGTTTTGACAGTTTTCTGAAGTTTTTTTGATGAAATATTTTAAATTTTTTTTTTGATGAAATAAACATAGCAATAATAAAATAGCCTCAGATACAGCGAGATAATTTATACATCAGTGAAGGTAAGAAACCTCAGCCAGCAATTCCAAATTAACCGATCCTTATAGGATACAGTTTTCTGAAGTTTAAAATTTGTTTTTCAAATTCTAATCATTTACAGCCGTTTTATGGAAGTTGTGGAACTGTTTCCCAACGGCTTGGAGATTCTAACTCTATAAATAGAGTGTAGAATCAACTTGGAAAAGGGTCCCACAATTGATTAACAAGTCTTCATACTTTTTGTGAAAAAAATAACTCAAGTTTTCTAATACTCTCATTCTTTCGACTTGGTTCTCTAATTTCAATCTTGTATAACAAAGATATCATTCTAGACTGAAGTTAGAAGTTGACCTTTAGCCTCTCAACAAAAAGCACTAAAAAACAAGGCTTTAGGTTATTGTAATCTTCCACTTTTTGTTTACTCTCGGTTTGTGAGAGTTGTCCTCTCGGTTGGAGAGAATGACTCTTGGTGTAGATTCAGTGTCACTCTAGGTTGTAAAGTGGGGTCTTGCTCTCTCTAGTGGTGAGAGAGGTCAATAGATTTGATATGGTTGTTGTCAAAGGTTGTAGTGTATTCTTTTATTTTTTCAATAATAGTGGAAAGTCTCAAGTGGTTGCTTGGGGACTGGTTGTAGGTCGAGATGACCGAACTAGGATATATCGTAGTGTTAGCATTGTTGATTCTCTGTGGTTTGAACTCTCTAACTTGCAATTTTATTTTCGCTGCATTTCTTTGTAAATCGTGTATGTCCAGTTGACTGGTTCTCTATTTAAGTCGACTTTATAGACTGGTTGTTCTTCAGTTGATTACTCTCTTTTATCTGGCGCAACAGTTGACTGATCTCTTGTTTACAGTCGACTTAACAGTTGCATCAATTTTAATTTATTAAGTTTTTTTTTAAATAACACTATTCACCCCCCCCCCCCTACCCCCCCCCTCTAGTGTTATTTGCCTTGCATACAAGATCCAACACCAATTCATGTTTAAAACTTGTAGTTTTGTTATTATGTTTAAAACTTGTAGTTTTGTTATTATCTTTTACTGAAATATGTAATGATAAAGAAATGTCTTGACAATTCCTACACTAACTGTTCCTCTCCTTATTCTAAACTATTATCTATAGCCAAGACACCTTTCATCTCCCTATTTTAAATTATCATCCTTCTAAATTAGAGGTGGAATAGAAAATGTATAATTTCAACTTGATGCAATGAATGAAATATGTCATAAGTTCTATCTTCCTGTCATAATCTTTATGGTATCAGAGCTAAACAAAATCCAAAATCCAAATCAAATTCCAAACAAATCCAGATTCAAATCAGATTTCATATCCAACAACACATCTCAAACAAATTCCAACAATCAAATCAAAAATCATACCTTCTGCCTTCTTCTTCCTCCTCCTCCTTCTTCATCTTCTCCACCACCCGTCAACCCATCAACACCACCACCATCTTCCTTACCCGAAGACCGAACCACCACCATCTCCCTTGCTACAACCATGACCAGCTCCATCACCGATAGCTCCCCTTCTTCACCATCTCCCTCACCTCCTCTATCGACAACCAAGCCATCTCGAACACCCGAGCCACCCCAAAGCCCAAGAAAGCAAAAAAAAAACCCCTCACACCTACTGCCCCCAATTCTCCCTCACACCCAAGCACCATATGATGCTTGGTCTTTACTTATTATATAACTAAAGCCCAAGCACACTCCACCAGAGCCCAAGAAAGAAAAAATAATCCACCAAAGCCCAAGCCCAATACAAAAAAAGAAAAGAAAAGAAAAAGCCGCAGCCCAAGCCCAAGCCCCAAAAAAAGAAAAAAAACATGGGCAATGAAAACAATCAAGTTCTCGTACCCAACATTCTAGAACCCACAACCATTTACTGTTAACAATATTCACAACTCTGACCAATTATCTATCTTAGAAACTGCGAATTGTAGCCATTCTTATTCACTACAATCTACAACCATTTATTGATGGCTCCCTCTCGGCACCACCTGCCATGATCACCGTCAATGAAGTTGCCACTCCCAATCCAGAATATCTATCTTGGCTCCGTCAAGACAAATTAATTTTTGGCCAACTAGTGGGTTCTCTCTCTCTCCCCCCCCCCCCCCTCTCTCTCTCAAAATATCATTCCTCTCATCACTCAATGCAAATCATCTCGCGAGGCATGGACGATTCTTGCCAACACCTATGCAAAACCCTCATGTTGTCACATCAAGCAGATTAAGGAAGAAATTAAGCTAGCAACCAAAGGATCCCAAACAATTTCAGAATACATGCAATAAAAGTCACAAGTTACCTTTCTCCATTTCCACTCTTGTTTCAATTTCCCCTCTTGAAGAAATGTTTTCTGATGTGTGGACCTCTCATGTGCGTTCCGTTGATGATTTCAAATATTATGTTATTTTTGTTGATCATTTTACAAAATACATATGGATTTATCCACTTAAAAAAAAGTCTGATGTCTTTGATGTTTTTTTTCGTTTTAAATCACTAGTGGAAAACTACTTCAATCGGAAAATTGTCACATTTTATTCTGACAATGGGAGAGAATATCAAGCACTTTCATCATACGTAAGTTCTAGTGGGATATCTCACTTCACCTCACCTCCACACACTCCTGAGCACAATGGGTACTCTGAACGTCGTCATCGTCATACTGTTGAAACAGATTTATCTCTCCTCTCCCAGGCTTCCATGCCTTTATCCTACTGGTCATATACATTCTCCACTATTGTTTATCTCATTAATCGTCTACCCACTCCCACACTCTAACTTCTATCACCATATGTAAAGCTTTTTGGCACCAATCCCAACTACTCCAAACTTCGCTGTTTTGGTTGCATATGCTACACTTGGTTGCGTCCTAATTCGTCACACAAGCTATCTCCCCGCTCCACCCTTTGTCTTTCTTGGTTATTCCTCCACCCAGAGTGGATATCTCTATCTTGATCCCATAACCTCACATCTCTACACATCTCGTCATGGTAAATTCGTCGAGTCAATTATGTCCTTCAAAAATATTCAAGATAATCTTCCACATTCGTCCTCTTCTACATCATACATCTGATTTCCTTCTGAGTCATCATCTTCGGCCAACATCACACCATCAGTCACTCTAATACCTGCCCCTCAAGAGGATTCCACTCCAGCCTCCATAATCATACCAACCACAATCACTCTCCTCTCCACGCATACCTCTCTCCCACCAAACCTGCAACTTAACATTGCAGTTCCACCTTCACCACACCATAGCACCCAGCAAACAACCCAGACACAACATTCTGAACCCAACTCACCCTATCACCCAGCCATCACACCCCCCCAAACCCGAAACATATTCCTTCCCCACATCAAGGTATAGTCACTTGATCCAAAAATAATATCCACAAACCAATCCAAAAACTCAATCTCACTGCCCAACTTTCCACCAACCCTGACATTGACCCTTCTATAGTGACCTAAACATCAAAAATCCCAAATGGCGTCAAGCCATGTCTGAGGAGTATGATGCTCTTTTTCAGAATGTGACATGGGACCTTGCTCCATTCAATCTGACCCAAAATATAATTGGTTGCAAGTGGATTTTTCAAACTAAACGTTTATCTGATGGTTCTGTTGATAGGTACAAAGCACGTTTATTTGCCAAAGGGTTTCATCAACGCCCGGTTGTTGACTATCTTGACACCTTCATTCATGTGGTCAAACCAACAACAATATGACTTGTTCTCTCTCTTGCCGTCACTCATGGTTGGTCACTGCGACAACTTGACATCAATAATGCCTTTCTCTAAGGCTCTCTTTCTGAAAACATCTTTATGGCGCAACCACAAGGATTCATTGACAAAGATCATCCTCATCATATATGTAAAATGCGCAAAGCAATATACAGTCTCAAAAAAGCCCTTTGTGCATGGTACCATGAGCTACGTCAATTTCTTATCACCTCTGACTTCACTAACTCATGCCGACACATCTCTAGTTGTCTACAATGCTTCCGGCATCATAATATATCTCTTGGTCTACGTTGATGACATAATTATCAATGGCAACAATGATGCAGCAGTACAAAAGTTCATTTATTTTATTTCTAACCGATTGTCCCTCAAGGATCTTGGCCAACTTTCATGTTTTCATGGAGTTGAAGTCATCCCACATCTGCAGGGCATCTTTCTTTCTCAGTGGCAATATACACATGATCTCCTTACTCGCACTCACATGTCCGATGTCAAGCCAGTGTCTACACCACTTGCCACAACTCAAAGTCTTACTCTTCACTCTGGCTCATCCATATCTGATCTCACTGAATACCGAGCTGTTGTTTACAGTCTTCAATACTTATTACTCACATTCCCAGACATTGCTTACACTGTCAACAAGTTATCCCAATTCATGCATTACCCTAAGACTGATCATTGGAATGCAGCAAAGCGTCTACTCTGGTATCTTTGTGGTACTATTGATCATGGGGTTGTTATCTACTGGAATTCCCCACTTCATGCATTTTCGGATGCATACTGGGCTAGCAACAAAGATGACTTTATGTCCACAGGTGCCTACCTCATCGACGTTAGTCACAATCCAATCTCATGGAGTTCAAATAAACAAAGAATGGTGGCCCACTCTTCTATCGAGGCTGAATACCGAGCTGTTGCTACTACAACTGCTGACATTCGCTAGATTTGTTCTCTACTTACCGAGCTTCATATTTTCCTACCTCAACAACTGGTTATCTACTGTGACAACGTTGGTGTAACAAATCTTTGCTCAAATCCAATTTTTCATTCTCACACGAAACATGTTGCTTTTGACTATCACTTCATTTGGGAACAAGTCCATGGGGGTTCTCTTCGCGTTGTCCATGTTTCCTCTGCTGATCAACTCGCTAATGCACTCACAAAACCTCTGTCCCACGCTCACTTCGAGTAATTGGTGAACAAGATTGGAATCACCTCACGGTGCTCCATCTTGTGGGGGCATGATAAAGAAATATCTTGACAATTCCTACACTCAACAATTCCTACACTCAAAAGGCTCAACCTTTCATATCCTCATTCTAAACTATTTTTTATACCCAACAGACATTTTATCTCTCTATTCTAGATTATCAGCCTACTGGATTAGAGGTGGATTAGAAGATGTATAAATTCAACTTGATGCAATGAATAAAATATGTCATAATTTCTATCTTCTTATCATAATCTTTATGTAATAAGTAATATTTCCAATTTTCAATTTTTCTTAAAAAATTCTTCAACAGAAAAAGGGCATTAACTTTTCTAGAAAGGTCATCAATCGAGGCAAGGGATATTCATTCAGTATGCATGTTTGATAAGATTTGGTGAAAGGTCCACATCTTGCTTTCATACACATTGCATGATCCCAAAAACTATGGAAAAAGGGTTATGAGCTACTACAATAATGGTTGAGATGGCTACTAAATAATTGTAGTGCAATTATTGTGTGACACATCATTAATTGCTCACCTAATAAATGAGGTAGTAACTCATAACCTTGTTACTCACTATTCAAAAGTATATATGAATTGGAAAGACAAGGATTTTATTAAAAAATAAAAGTAAGGATACATTCATAACCCTTTTACTCACTATTAAAAACTATATATGGATTGGAAAGACATAGATTTTATTGAAAAAGAAAAGTAAGGATACATCTCAGACTAGCTGCTTAAGGCCTTAAATTTATGAACACATATTATCTATTTTTTTAGCATACACGAAACATACTATATACATACTAAAATATTACATTCCTAACCAACACTGAAGCAATACTAGAGTTTGTTTCTTTTGCAGTGATAATTTGTTGGATTTTATGTCTTGCATACTACTGAGTCTTGAAAGAAGAAGAAGATGATGAAGTGAAGGAATGTTGTAAGAAGAAAGCAGCAGCAGCAGGTGACAGCAATAGGCGGGGAAATGACGATCGACTGCATTTGGGAGGAGTCGACCGCCCCCACTATCTGGATGGATTTCGAGTTACTGTGGTCCACCACCCACTTTAGGCAGTCGACTACGACCGACGCTGAACACATTATTGGGTTGATTATTCGGGTCCAACTTCTACTCCAAGTTAGATCATACGACTCCTATCGAGTGCCTCCTTATTTAGGATATATCAGACAGTTAATGTATCAAGACTACAACCTAGGATTTTTCTAGATCTCTATATATTATTCTACTGAACTCCTTGAGAGGCAGAAAATAGAGTATTAAATTGTAAAGAGCAATTGAGAGAGTTCTTCACTATAAACATCAGATTATCTTTTAGTAAGGCTTGAGAGATAGTTAGGTTCTTGGTGCAAGTGTAATACTTTGTATCTTCTCTAGTTGAATAATATTTCTTTTATTTCTCCCCAAGATTAGGCGTAGACAAATCGGGACAAATCATTGTGTGCTTGGTGTGCTTGGTTTGATCTACTTATTTGATTGTTCATCATTTGATATATTGTCACTAAACTCAGTAACAAATTTCTAACAACTGGTATCAGATCATCATATCATAAATCTGTAGTTTAGGAGTTGCTCGAGTTTCCTTGGAGAAGATGATATGAAAATTAAGCATGGGAGGTCATTTGACATAAAGCAGGAGATTCAGTTGAAGATTTATTTAGACGCATTTGGTTTAATTCAGATATTTTCGGTGAGCGAAGTAAGGTGTAGAAGTGCAGTGAGTCTGTAGGTAAGACTCATAACTGACTACACAGAATCGCCAGTACAAGAATCGATGTACTTGAAGAAAAAATTGTTCAGAAAATGACCACTCTTCAAGATCATATAGGGGAATCCAAATCAGAGTTTTTTGAATTGAGGGCATTGAACGCATATGATCTTAAAACTTTCATCTTGATAAATTCACCACCAGATCCATATAAGCATCTAATAACCACCATGATAAATAGAGAGTCTACCAAGGAGAAATTTTCGGTAGAAAAGGTGATCAAGGGCTTGGAGGATGATGGACTTAGGAGGGTGTTAGATTTAGGGATATGAATAAATAAATTATTGAGTTCTCTTTGATTGATTAACTGAGTACAATATGTCTCCTATATATAGGAGAGAATGGAAGACTAAACCAATCCATTATTAGATATGAGACTATACTAATATCTCATATAATATAATATCTAAAACCCTCTCTCAATTCAAGTTGGTTCAAGCAACATGAGTTTGGAATATTGACGATGTTCATATTGCAGAGACGGCACACGGTGATGCACTTGGAGACAAAGCATGGCATGGGGAAGGCGCTCAAGTAAATGGCACATGGGACGGTGCACTACGACGCATAAAACGGTGCACTATAGTGCTTGGACAATCTGCTATTGGAACTTGAAAGGTGTAGAAGGGGGAAGTTGTAGGAGTTGTGTTAGATCCTGACACTAAAGAAGTTGTAGTAGTAGTTAGATCTTGAAAGGTGTAGAATGGAGAAGTTGTGCACGATTGATGGCGATCTGAGTTGAGATCTCACCCCGGAACTGAAAAGTAGAAGAAGTGTGTTGGTGGTGCATGGTAGCGGCGCATGTTGGGATCTCACCTCCGAACTGAGAAGTAGTAGTAGTGGAGGAAGAAAGTAGTGTGTTGGTGGCGCACGGTAGCGGCGCATGTTGGGATCTCAACCCCGAACTGAGAATTAGTAGTAGGGTAGGAAGGAAGTACGAGATGGTCTCGGTATGGGGATGACGTCTGTAAAACCTACAATTTTTTGTATTTTTTTTTTGATGACGATAACTATGGCCGGCGGTCGACGGTGAGGACAAACAGTGGTCGGCAGCAACAATCAGTGAAGGGGAAGGAGAGATATGGTTATGATTAAGGTAGGAGTAGGGTTGGTAAGTGCAATAGGTTTGGATTTGGATTTGGATATGGGTGTGTAATTGAGTTTGGATTCGGGGTTGAGAATTTGGGTTTGGATTCATGTTTTTTTTGTTTTTTGTTTTTTGTTTTGAAACAGGTTGGGTTTCGGGTGATTTGAGGGTAAGGTTAGGATTTGAGGGGATTTAAGGTCGGGTAGGGTTAGGATGGATAAGGTTTGGATCAGGTACTTTATAAATTGGATCTGAAATAGAATTGGAAAATGTGTCTGGTAGAATACAATTTGGATCTGAAGGGATGGGAAAGAGATGGGCAGCTAGGGTTTAGGCAGCGGTTGTTGGAGAGATTGGAGGCTAGGGTTATCGGATTTGGGTGTGGGGAGTTGACTGTTAAGGTTTCGGCATGGAGGAGGAGCAGCGGAGGTGGTGTAGTGGCTAGGGTTTCGGCTACGAGGAAGTTGAGTGGAGATGTAGCGGGAATGGAGTTCTGGATCAGCAAGGAGGTAGATTTCTTGGGTTCGTCGAGGAAGTGGAAGCTGTGGCTAGGGTTTTTGTGTGAAGAGAAGGGGCGGCTAAGGTTTCAGCGAGTAGGAGGTGTAGCGGCAAAGGTAGCAGCTAGGGTTTCGGTGATCGGGAGTTTGGGTAAATTTGAAAAATTGTTGATCAGAGGGTGTCGCCGGAGTTTGAGGGTTGTTGGGAGGTGAGGCAGTTGCTGGAGTGGATTCACTGAGTCGCCAAAGTGGATTCACCAGTACTTCGTCTTCTTCTTCTTACTGTTCTTCTTTGATGGGTTTGCTGCTTCTTCTGATTCTTATTCTTCTTCTTTGATGGGTGTGGGAGTCTTGCAGTCGAGGTGTTTTGCAGTCGAGGTGTAGTTGTTGACAAAGTTATTAGAGGTAGTCGGGGGGGAGGAGTCGGTCTTTGGTTGTTTTCGGACTTGTTGACGAAGTTGGTGCCAGAGTTGAAGGTATAGTCGCTTGCTGTTGATGATGGTGGCTAGGGTTTTAGGAGAGATAGGTGATGACGACTAGGGTTTTGGATCTTGCTGTTGTTGACTCTGATGGTGGTTGTTGATGTAGAGGGCATTAAGGTTTGTTGTGGATTAGGGATTGATTAGGAAAATTTTAAGATTTGATTGAGAGATGGATGTTAGGAGGTGGAGTGATTCCGATGAAGGCGAGAACCACTCTACCTCGACGACGAGGATACAATTAGTATATGCATTATAGGAGTACATGCTCTGATACCATGTTAGATTTAGGGATAGAAATAAATAATTTATTGAGTTTTTACTGATTGATTGGCTGAGTACAGTATGTCTCCTATATATAGAAGAGAAGGGAAGACTAAACCAATACATTATTAGGTATGAGACTAAACTAAAATCTCATCTAATATAATATCTAACAGAGGGGGACTCAGGGATTGGCGTTGTAATATCCCGGTCGGATATTATATTTGTATTCTTATTATTTTTAAAATTAAAATATTTCTTATGCAAATTACTTGGTTTTACTAATAAAAACATATCTGTATATATATATATATATATATATATATATATATATATATATATATACACACACACACAAGTAAGTATATATAAGCATTGTATCGGTTTTGTGCGCTTGTACAAAATCCTGTAAAATGCGTTTTTAGAAAAAGCCTGAAATATCCGGGTCTGATATTAAAAATTATTATTTTATTTTTATTTTATTTTTATTTTCATAATTGAAATATTTTTAATGGATATTACCCGGTTTAGTTAATAAACATTATATATATATATATATATATATATATATATATATATATATATACTAGTCTGTATATATCTGTATTGTATCAATTTCATGTTGTAATCTCCCGAACTGATATAAATATTGTTTTTATTATTATTTTATTTTATTCTTGGAATTAAATTATTATTTGTGCAGATTGTTCAGTTTAATTAATAAACGTAATCTGTATATATAGATGTATGTACGTATACGTATTGTATCGATTTCGTATATTTGTATAAATCATGTAGTATGTGTTTTGGACAAAAATATCTTTATTTTTGTCATGATTGATCAAGATGGATGGCTAGAATTTTATTGGGAGGGATAAACATAGGTATTAGAAATACAAATTGTATTAATAGGTGTATTCCTTCTCACCTAAGCTAACTCATACACTCACCCCTCCTGTCCCCTCACCATTTTGGCCGGCCATTACTCCCAAGGCAACAAAAGCAAACCCTAGTTTCACCCAACTCACCCACTCATACTCTCACTCTCTCTCTTTTTCTATAAATAGTCGCCCTTCACCCTTTGTCTCATTTACAAGAAAAAGAAAAAAGTAGAGGAGCAAAAGAAAGAGAGAATTTCTAATTTGAGAGTTCTTCATTTGTAGGTTAAAGTAGAAGCTAGGAGGAAGGAGAAGGAAAACTAAGGCTAGTTCTTCCTATTAGTAAAAAGGTGGGGGTTTCTCTCTTCTTGTTATGTTAATTTTTGTTTCTCATTTATTGCATGACGTTAAAAACTTGGACTAAAGAATCTTGTGCATATTTGTGATTGTGGACTAGAATAAAAGGCATATAAGGATTGAGGTGGTTAAACACAAAATAAAACACTAAAGATTTAATCTTGTAGTTTTTACGGTTAGAATTAATTACTTATGCTAAAAATGGAATTTTGACTCCAAATTAATTTGAGACCTTGTATGTGTTACTACCATGCTTTAATTTTTATAGATTTTTAGGGTTAGTTTGATAGATCAAACAAACGTTTCCCCAAAATAGTGAGCTTTTAAGAAAAATGCTGTTTGGGTTAATTTTTGCATGTATTCAAAGAACTGGATTTTGAGATCTATAAGAAATCTGAAAAGTAGTCAACTAGAAAGTTGTAGTAGATGTTTTTTCCTTTCAAAAAAGCCCAATTTTGTTAGATTACAATAAGTATAGCAAAAGTTACGAGCGTTACAAGTTTCAGCTTTTGCTGTCCTGTTTGTTGTTCATAAAATGTGTTCAAAGAGCTGGATTTTGAGCTTTATAAGGAATCAGAATGTAACACTCCGCAAAATTGGAAATAATAATTTTGTCCTCGTGTGTTACGTACGTGTATTTTGTACCGTTACTGGTAATATTTGTAACGTGTTTTCACTACGTATTTTGGATGTCGACTATTTATGCATTTTCCGTATTGATTTTATCCGGCCTATTTGAGTCAACTCAAATATAAATTCCGATCTTTGTATTTTACGTGCTTTTTATGTGTTTTCGATGCACGTATCGATTATATATTTTCCACCGCTACGTATAATATTTTCTATGTGTTTAAATAATTTATTTTATGTATTCAAATAAATATTTATAAAATAGAAATTTATTTTTCTCGCATTTTGATCTAAATACTTTTGTACGTGTAATGCACGTGTTTTCTATGTGAGTAGTGATTACGTCGTGAAATATATACAATTAATAAATATATTTTTCTCATATTTTACTTTTATTATCTTTAACATTTTTTTGTTGATAAAAACCAAATTTCGTATTTTTTGTTTTACGTGCGAAGTACGTGTTTTTCGGTACACGTATTTGAGCGTATTTGTTTTCAAAATATATCTCGGAGTGTGTGTATTTATTTTATTTGCGCATGAAACATTATAAAATTTAATTAAACTAATTTTTACGTACATATTATGTATATATATAATTTATGTTTTTAAAAATAATTAATGAGGAAGTGTGCTAGTGCAAGCACATGCACGTGTGTGGGATTGAAGAGAGGGATGGCCGGGCTGTTTTTGGAGAGGAGGGAAAGACAAATTTTTAAAATGTGTGAGTGGAGTGAGTGAAGTTGTGGAGAGTAGTTATTATAACTACTCTAATACCCTTCTATAAAAATACCCCTACCCTTACACCTTTCTCCATCATTTCTTTTCCCTTCTCTGTTTCATTCCGAAAGACAAATCCCATCAGCCATTTCATGTGCTTCTCCATTCATTCACCAAATATATTTGTATATTTATACACTTATATTTCCTTCACATATTTCCTCCATCCATTCTTTCCTTCTTGTCCTTCTCTGACTCTGCCGAAAGCAACCATCCCATCCAGCATGCCCACGTTACTACTCCACCCCTCTCTGTCCATATATATATACATATTTATATATATATACATATTTATAGCCATTCATTTTATATATGTATATATGTTTACACATATATGTATATGATGTTGAGTTAGGCTGTGCTTGTGTTTGACGAAATGGGATGGAGTTGATGCTCTCACTATTGCTTGGCCGAATGGAGAGTTGGGGAGTTTTCTTGCGCGTGAAATTCGAGGAAGCGAAGCGTGTTGGATCCTGTAGGCAAGGCAAGAAACACTAAAGGGGGGTGAATAGTGTTTTATTAAAATTAATTATGAAATTTAAAAATTATCTTCTGTTCAGTCGACTGTAAAAGGAAGTTTAGTCGAATGAGGCGTCAGAGTAGAAGAGTATTTTGATACTAGTCTGGTAAGTCGACTTAATATAGAAAGACAGTCGACTTGCCAGAAGAGTTTCTGAGAAGATTGTAATACCAGTCTGATCCGTCGACTTAAGATGGGAATACAGTCGATTTACCAGAATGGTTTTGAGAGAATTGAAATGCAAGTAATAAAAGGTTCAAGAGATACAACCGCAGAGTACACACGATGTATCCTGGTTCGATCCTCCCGACCTACATCCAGTCCTCAAGCAACCCACTTGAGATTTTCCACTATTCTTGAAAAAAGTACAAGAATACCCTACGGCGTTAGACAACAACCTTGTCCAACCCGCAGTCCTCTCTCACCACTAGAAAGAGCAACCCACACTTCCACCAAGAGTGGAAACCTGACTCTACTTCCTAGAGCCCTACTCTCCAACAGAGAGGACCACTCTCACAGCCGAGAGTGAAAAGAACAACAACAAAATGTTTACAATCAACCTATAGCCTTGTTGTGAATGTGATTTTGTGCGTGGCTATTAGGTCAACTTCCGAAATCATTCTAAAACGAAATCACTATTATGCTAGACTGATTTTAGAGAACCAAGACTTAGAAAGTGAATGCTTTTAAAATGCTTTTTCTTGTCAAAACCGAAAGCTTGAGAACTTGAGAAACAAAATGCTTGGAAAAAAGTTTTTAACCTTTGTCAAATGATCTCTGTACTCTTTTTATAGAGTTAGAGACGTTTGACTGTTGGAAGGTTGAGTCTCAACTGCCATACAATGGCAGTAAAGATTTGATTTTGAAAAACAAGTTTAAAAACAGAAAACTGTCGAAACAGCTTGAACAGTCGATTGGGTTTCCATATGAGTCGACTGGTTAGAGTTTGAATGAGTTCAGACAGTTTCGTATTAGACAGTCGACTGGTGCCAAATAGCGGTCAACTGGTACTTAACAACTGAGCTTATTCAAGCTTGTTTCGATCTTTTTAAGTTTGTAAAACACTCAATTATTTAAAGATATGTGTGAGTGTGTGTGAAAAGGCTATTACATCATTCTAAGACTCAAAGAAATAAAAGAGTTACAATTGTTACAAGACACTTAATACAACACATTTAAGCATAGGTCTTGTCTTGAGTCTTGAGTCTTGAGATGGAGCTTTAGCCTTTATTTTTATCTTTAAAGCTGGCAACCTTGTAGCTTTCTTGATCAGTTAGCTTTGAGAGCTTTGTTTGTAGCTTTGCTTGATCAACTTGCTTTGAGAGCTTGTTTGAACATTTTGCCTTTATGTACACCCTGCAATATCTAAGAAGTAGCACAACAACTTTGCCTTGTGTTGTAATCATCAAAATCAAGAATCAACAAAGGGGAGTTTCTAAGAGCTCTCATTCTAGGAATGCAATTGCTGGGAATTAAATTCCCTTAGGTGGGTGTTTCTAAAATACTTTCTAATATTAGAAGTAAAAATTGCGTGCTAGATTTTGAAGAATTTAATTTGTTAAATTTTGATTGGCATGTTAGTTGTAGATTACTTAATCTTAATTATTTTGTGTCATGATGTGTTAATTTAATGGTGTGATTCGCATAAACGATTAAAATTCATGTTAAATAAAAAACTGAAAATTGATATATCATCTAGAAAAATTGTTGGTATGATAGTTGATGCATGTTAGAATAGGAGACACAAGAATGCAATATGGATGAAAAAAATAATTTCTTTTTGCTAATGTGATAAAGAAATGCGAGTTTAGCCTCATTAGTTATTTTATGAGTATAAAAATTTCTATAGAGGAGTTTTTGATGAAAAACAACATTTTAGTTGAAAATTGAATAATATGTCTTTTTCTAAGACAATTTGGGAAGTAAGTTTTTGTTATATTTTCAAAAGAGAATTTTATAAAAGTTCAAATAAATAAATTATACAGCATTTGATAGAAATATATTCTGAAAAAGAATCAAGTTTTTGTACAAGTAAAAATTGATTTAAGAATCGAATTTTATAAAGGAAAACTAATGACATTATAGTATACACAAAAAGAATTTAACTCATTTTTACATCGATTAGCCACTTTAGACTTTTTGGTTGGTGGGTGAGTTTTAAGTGTGTTACTGTAGCAGAGCGGAGCTCTTGGTCTTGGGTTCGAGTCTCTCCAGAAACTTTATTTTTCTCAAATATGATTTTTACTCAAAACCCGAGAGCCAAACATTAGTATAGTTTAACTCCCTTCTTTATCAGTTAGTTACTATGGCTGTTTTGGTTAGCGGGTGCGCGCTAAGACTGTTACTGTTCATGCGGGTTTGGGTATTGGACCTGGGTTCGATCCCTACTGTGGCCACTTTATTTTCTTGTTTGTGATATTTTTTGGTATTTGAGTTTTAAATGAAATAAAAGTTGGGAAAAATCTTATTTAATTTTCTAAAAATATTTAGACTTCATGGAAATTATTTCTACATTATTTGAGATATTTTGGGAGTATTGAAGAAGATTTTTTTTTTACATTAAATATTGTTTAAGAACTCGATTTTTTTCGATTAAATTGTGACTATCGTTAATTTAAGAAAAATGAAAGTTGGAATGCACTTAGAATTTCTCTTAATGAAATTTTGTGATTTTTAATATTGATTAAATGAAGATTTGAATTGTGTACATTGTTATAGATGATTAAATTGATAAAGAGATTGAATTGAATTGTTCTCATGTTATGACATTATAAAGAAATATTCTCTTTGAGAGAGATATATTAATAAAGAAATTGAAATGATTATTTTGAGATTGATTATAAAATATTGTTGATCACTAGAAAAAGATAGTTGTTGAAATCTAGAGGCTAGGCGAGACCCTAGTAACCGGTAGTTTTTATTGATGAATTTGAGAGCTAACTAGTATGGGTTGAGCATCTCTTGAGAAGTAGCCAGATAGGCTGACTGTCTCTTTTGTTTTGGTTTAATTCCCGTAGGGTAAGCTAACTCTAGGCTGTGATGATTTTTTTTTAAAACAAACAAAATTGTAAGGACTACACTATAGTGAAGATTGAATGAAAGTAAGAGAAAAACACAAGTATGATGGCCATCGGATTGGCGGTGTGAGAGTGATTCATAGGTTGCCTGCTTGATGCGTCATGTCATGGCGTGAACACTACTCCGGAATTATCGTCCCGGTGGCGACGCTTGTGGGGTGTTTGGTGATTACGGGTGGTGCCATCGTTCCACAATGGAGGCTGAATTGTCCATAGGCTCTTCATGATGCGTCATGTCACTACGTGGGATTCCCCTCCAGGCTGTCTGGACATGGGCTCGTAACTCATAGAACATCTAAGATACATATCGTAGTTACCGTAGTAGTTTAACTCATGGCAATGGACTGAACCCTATAAGATGAAGAACAATTAAGGGCTTGCCCTCGGACCTATGTAGTACGGGATGCATAGAATCCGAACAAGTGCGCATTAGTGTCATGTAATATAAATTACTGCATTAAGGACTAAGTGCACAGCACCCACGACATCAATAGGATAGTCCCTTTGTAGCTTTGTTTGTGATCAAGTTTGTGGTTTGTTAAAGTATTTAAGAATCGTTATACTGTTCTGCATAGCGAGGATGGTTGTGTATAATATTTCGTCGGTTGTAAGCGACTGACGTGCCCACAGTTTTATAAGCAGGACTTGGAGTTTACAAGAAGATATAAAGATGAATTTGTTGCTGATGATTACTTAAATGTTAAAGTTGTTACAATTGTACATTTATTATTGTTGTATTTTATTCATTCCGCTGCGTGTTGATGTAAAAGACTCTGATATAATTATTGTTGAAATAAAGTTTTAAATTCCTTGTAAAATTGTATGAAATAAAGTGTAAAGATTATGTGGAACTTCGAATTCAGTCTTATTTGGAATTCAGGGTGTTACACAGAAAAAGTGGTCAACTAGAAAGTTGTAGTATATGTTTTCCCCTTTCAAAAAAGCCTAATTTTGTTAGATTCCGATAAGTATAGTAAAAGTTGTGAGCTTTACGAGTTTCAGCTTTAGCTGTCATTTTTGTTGTTCTTAAATTTTGTTCAAAGAACAGGATTTGAATTCCATAAGGAATCTAAGAAAGTTGTTAACTAGGAAATTGTAGTAGATGTTCTTAGATTTCCAAACAGTCCTATTTTGTTTGATTCCGACAAGTATAGCAAAAGTTACGAGCTTTACAAGTTTCAGCTTGTGCTGTCTTTTGTTGTTCTTTAATTGTGTTCAAGGAGCTGGATTTTGAGTTCCATAAGGAATTTGAATAGTGGTTAACTAGAGTTGTAGTAGATGTTCTCCCCTTTCAAAAATGTCCTATTTTGTTAGATTTCGATAAGCGGAGTAGGAGTTATGACCTTTACAAGTTACAGCAACTAGCCTTTTTGGGTGAAGCTTCGCTGTTTAGATTGTTCGAAGTTTTTGTGCATTTTATTGACTGAATCTGAGAAGGTTGTCAACTAGAGAGTTGTAGTAGAGGTTCTCACCTTTCCAAAATGTCCTATTTTGTTAGATTTCGATATGCGGAGTATGAGTTATGACCTTTACATGTCACAACAGCTGGCCTTAATTGGCTAAAGCTCGCTGTTTGGATTGTTCGAAGTTTTTGTACCTTTTACTTACTGAATCTGAGAAGGTTATCAACTAGAGAGTTTTAATGGATGTTCTCCCGTTTCCAAAATATCTAATTTTGTTGGATTCCGACAAGTATAACAAAAGTTGTGAGATTTACAAGTTTCAACTTTGTGCTGTCTTTTATTGTTCTTGAATTTTGTTCAAAGAGAAGGGATTTGAATTCCATAAGGAATATGAGAAAGTTGTTAACTAGAAAGTTGTATTAGATGTTCTTAGCTTTCCAAAATGTCTAATTTTGTTAGATTCTAACAAGTATAGCAAAAGTTGTGAGCTTTATAAGTTTCAGCTTTTGCTATCCTTTTTGTTGCAATTTTGTTCAAAGATGAGGGATTTGAATTCCATAAGGAATCTGAGAAAGTTTTTAACTAGGAAGTTGTAGTAGATGTTCTTAGATTTCCAAAAAGTCCTATTTTGTTAGATTCCGACAAGTATAGCAAAAGTTACGAGCTTTACAAGTTTCAGCTTGTGCTGTCTTTTGTTGTTCTTTAATTGTGTTCAAGGAGCTGGATTTTGAGTTCCATAAGGAATTTGAATAGTGGTTAACTAGAGTTGTAGTAGATGTTCTCCCCTTTCAAAATGTCCTATTTTGTTAGATTTCGATAAGCGGAGTAGGAGTTATGACCTTTACAAGTTACAGCAACTAGCCTTTTTGGGTGAAGCTTCGCTGTTTAGATTGTTCGAAGTTTTTGTGCATTTTATTGACTGAATCTGAGAAGGTTGTCAACTAGAGATTTGTAGTAGAGGTTCTCACCTTTCCAAAATGTCCTATTTTGTTAGATTTCGATAAGCGGAGTATGAGTTATGACCTTTACAAGTCACAACAGCTGGCCTTAATTGGCTGAAGCTCGCTGTTTGGATTGTTCGAAGTTTTTGTACCTTTTACTTACTGAATCTGAGAAGGTTGTCAACTAGAGAGTTTTAATAGATTTTCTCCCCTTTCCAAAATATCTAATTTTGTTGGATTCCGACAAGTATAACAAAAGTTGTGAAATTTACAAGTTTCAACTTTGTGCTGTCTTTTATTGTTCTTGAATTTTGTTCAAAGAGAAAGGATTTGAATTCCATAAGGAATATGAGAAAGTTGTATTAGATGTTCTTAGCTTTCCAAAATGTCTAATTTTATTAGATTCTGACAAGTATAGCAAAAGTTGTGAGCTTTATAAGTTTCAGCTTTTGCTATCCTTTTTGTTGCAATTTTGTTCAAAGAGGAGGGATTTGAATTCCATAAGGAATCTGAGAAAGTTTTTAACTAGGAAGTTGTAGTAGATGTTCTTAGTTTTCCAAAAAGTCCTATTTTGTTAGATTCTGACAAGTATAGCAGAAGTTACGAGCTTTACAAGTTTCAGCTTGTGCTGTCTTTTCTTGTTCTTTAATTGTGTTCAAGGAGCTGGATTTTGAGTTCCATAAGGAATCTGAAAAAGTTGTCAACTAGAGAGTTTTAGTAGAGGTTCTCACATTTACAAAATTTCATATTTAGTTAGATTTCAATAAGCAGAGTAGGAATTATGACCTTTACAAGTCATAACAGCTAGCCTTTTGGCTGAAGCTTTGCTGTTTAGAATGTTCGAAGTTTTTGTGCATTTTATTAACTGAATCTGAGAAGTTTATCAACTAGAGAGTTGTAGTGGAGGTACTCACCTTTCCAAAATATCCTATTTGGTTAGATTCCGATAAGCAGAGTATGAGGTATGACTTTTACAAAGTCACAGCAGCTGGTCTTTTTGGCTGAAGCTCACAGTTTAGATTGTTCGAGACTTTTGTACCTCTTATTGACTGTCACGCCCCGCTTCCCAAAAGAGAATACGGAATACGGATACGTGACTAAGCCCAGCGAATGGTTTTCATCATCCATAAGCTGTTCAAAATCTTTACAACATCTCACAAGAATAATCAGAGTCGGAAGCAAAAGAATCAACCAAGCATGCACATATGGACCAAAATACCAACAAGAATACTTGAAACCAAAATATTATAATTTCAAATAATCCAGATCTGAACAAGTCAAATATCATGGGTCACATTGCCCAAATACAAATAATCCAAGTAATAAAGATACATTACTCAAATAGCAATAGGATGTAATAATAATAGCAGGAAAATCATGATAGCAAAACTCCAGCATCTAGTATCTCATCTCGCCTATTCCATCTGGCAACTGATCTCCAAAATCAGCAATTTAATAAATTGCAGGAAGAGGAAAAAGCAAAACAAACTCCCGTCAATACAAGTTACGGGCCGCTTGTAGTACAGGATACAAGTACATGGGAAAATTAACTAATAATATGGAATATGCATGATAACAAAATACAACAACTAGCATGGCAAGATGAATAAGTGTAAGTAGCATGTATCAAGTATCAAGTGAACATGTATCATGTAAGGAGGCAAACAGGTAATCAAGTATACAGGTGACATGTATCAGGCAAGCATGCAGGTAAATAGGTATACAGATGAACAGGTAAACATGTAATCAGGTATACAGGTAAGCAAGTATCAAGTATCATGCGATTAGGCAAACAGGTAATCAAGTATACAGGTAACATGTATCAGCCAAGCATGTAACAGGTATCATGTAACAGTTATCAGGTATGTCAAGTTATGTCATGTCAAGTCTTGTATTTATTACTATCTAGGTAGCACTTCATGCATCCATCCTTTTACTACATGGTTGCTACATTCAAACAGTTGCGTTTAGATTTTGTAGTAGAGTCCATAGGGCTGTGTACTCAGGGATCAGGAAAACAAGAACAAGAAACAGGTTCATGAATCAAACAGGTACACGAATCATCTGATTCATGCAGCAACAGGTAACAGGTACATGAACCAACAGGTCCATGCAGCAACAGGTAACAGGTACATGAACCAAAAGGTCCATGCAGCAATAGGTAACAGGTACACGAACCAATAGGTCCATGCAGCAACAGGTTCATGTATCAATATGAATCAAAATGGAAAATACGGGCCCCCTTCTAAGTACACATTTCTATATTTTCCACCACTAGATCTTTCTCTTAACCCTGGCTTGATTATTTTGTTATTATTAGTCAACAGGCATGTATGTGTCACAAACAGGCCAAGAATAATATGGCATGATCATGTAACAGGTTCAGGTTGCAAGATAAACATGTACAGGCAAAAGATAACTCATAACAGGATAGAACAACAAAAATTATAGTTCAGGACAGCAAGACAGTACTACACTAAATCAGAGATTTCCGTTGCCACAAACATGCAAATCTGGATCCGTCAAAGAATCTAGAAAATAGACTCCCTTTCGAATCCAGCAAACATATATAATTCATATAGTATCTCACAAAATCAAGTATCAAAATAGGTTTGAATCCAGAAAATGTGCTTATTCAGAAATTAGAATGTTGTATTCAAAGTAAGGAAAACAGCATGAAAACTCATTAATTAAATCCACAAAAAATCTGGGGTATTTCCCTATATGTATAGTAACAGAAAATCAAGTTTCATAATTTTCCAACAAAAATAGAGTAGTCAAGTCAAATAAGAAAACAGCAAGACACTACAGTTTTGTAAATCTGAAGTCACAAACACTGCAGTACGAAAACAATAATATCTCTCAAACCATAAATCGAAATCCAAATCTGCCAAAAGAATAATAAAATAGATACAGTAGGCTAAATTTCATATTCAGAAACATTTTAGAAACATAAAGTAGAAATATGTCGAAAATCAGGTTCTTTACTGAACATTAATAAAATTTTGCATATAAAATCTTTATTTGAAAGCATGAAAAGATTTGTAAAAATCCTCAAATAAATCCACCAAAATTCTGGGTAAACCCCAATCAAGTCGAGAAATACTGAGAAAAATTTCAAATTAAAATAATAATTTTAATACCAAAATAAAAATAGATTACTCTTCAGAATTCATAGAAAACAAAATATGGGAATCTTTCGACACCACTATAGTAAAATCAACATAACTCACAAACTGTAAAACAAAACTAAGATCCGTCAAAATGGTTGGAAAGTAGACAGAATTCTCTACAGTTTATGTTCACAAAATATTTTCAAATACTGACCTTAATAGGGTCTAAAATATTGAACAACATCAAGAAAACAGGAAAATACAGATTTGTTCTTCATACTCAAATCAACACAGATCACATGAAATTCATCCAAATCAACCCAAATATGAAATATGATACACTAGATGTCCAAACAATATGATATAGGATATTTCACAAGTATTCGACAATTATATCACGAAAATCACATCAAGCACAGATATCTCAAAATAGCATGAACATACACATCAAAAGTGGTCAACCCTAGGTTAATTCATGTCATGTATATCGTGAGGCAACTATGGTCGAATCAACACTATAGAGACAATATAACCAAGGGGTTTCACACACAAATTATCTCTAGAACCTAGCTACACTACAGGCAGTATTTAGTACTTGTATTTGCAAAGGAATTTAATACAAGTTACTTGCCTGAGAGACGACGATGAAAACGATACAAGGAACAAGAATAATGAGAATGGATCCCGGGGCACAAACACAAACACAACGAACGGATCACGAACCGATCACGAACACACGATCACGAACAAGATGAAGACGATCGAGATCACGAACACAATCGGACAGCTGAAATCGAAGATCAAGATGATCGGGTCAGATCGGACGGCCAGATCTCCCTGATGATGAAGATAATGATGAAGATCAAGATCGATCGATCGAACGGCTGTGATCAAAGGAAATTGATGATCATCATGATCGTGCCGATCAAGAAGAGATCGGACGGCTAGGATCTAATCGGATGATTAAGAGGAGATCGACGGACCACAATCAAAGATGAGATCATGATGATCAGGATGATGATGAAGCAATCCAACGGTCGAGATCCAACATGATCAAAACACAAACAAACAGCTAAAAAGCTTGGCTGTGGCTTGGTGATGCAAGTGGCGGCACACGGCGGCCAGGGGACGTCGGCGCTGTGCTGGACGGCGGGCGGCAGGGAGACTGGTCGTGGGGGCTGCTGGGCTGTTACGGTGGTGTAGGGCAACAAGGTGGCAGTCGTAGGGAGGCTGCGCAACACTGGGGAGGCATCGGTTGTTGTTTCCTGTGAGTCGTGACAGGGGGTCGCGAGGGGCGCGACACAGCGGCGGGATGTGCTGACGACTGTTGGCGCCGAGGAGAAGGGAGTCGCGGTGGCCTACTGCTGCATTGGAGAGAGCAGCGGGAGAGGATGATGGAAGAGGATTCGGGAGAGATGGGGGAGGTCACAGCGGAGTTGCGGTCGTATGCGGTGCTCGGGAGGGCGGCGCAATGCCGGAGGAGAAGACGGGAGTGAGTAGTCGGGAAGAGAGGAAGACGAAGCGGCTGATAGCTGCATGGGTTTATATATAGGTTGGGAAAGTTTAGGGTTAGGTGTTAGGGGGAAAGACGGCTGAAGGGTGTGGATTGGGTTTCGGGTATAATTAGGTAATGGGTAGTTTTAGGTTAAACGGGGTAAGTAGTTAACGGGGTTTGGGTAGATTAAAACAGTGTGTATATGGTAGTTATTTAATGGGTATTGGGTTTAAAGGAGTTTAAATGGGTTTAATTATGGTTTATAAATTCAATAGAAAATAAAATAACCCATAAAAATAAAATGTAATTTGCCTTATAATATAAATTTATTTGAAATAGCTACCAATACAATTAGTATATAGAAATTGATTTTTAATAACCAGTCAAAATTAATAATAATAATAATAACAGTAATAGTAATAATAAAAGTAATAATAACAAAATAAGAATTGTATTTCAATATAAAAATCATAGAAAATAGTTACAATAAAATTATTGATGAAAAAATAGGTTTAATGGAAGATCCAACAATACATTTTGACAAAAGAATTTGAAAACCGAAAAAATAATTTGTGAAAATTTTACATACAGAAAATACACAAAAATACATTTTTGAGAAAACAGGGATTACATTGACTTAATCTGAGAAAGTTTTCAACTAGAAAGTTGTAGTAGATGTTCTCACCTTTCTGAAAAGATTAATTTTGTTGAATCCCAATAAGAGTAGAACTTTTAATTGCTTCTAGGGTGTTAGAAGACTTTTTATGTTGCTTTTGTGTATAAAAGATCAAGTTCTCATTAGTAGTATGTTTATATTAGGCTATTAGAAGATTCTTCTGTTGCTTCTAAATATAAAAGATCAAATTTTCCTAGTGAGCACGTTTAATTGCTTCTAGGTTGTTAGAATACCTTTATGGTTGCTTCTATGAAATTCATTTGGCTCATACGTAGCTAGTTGGCTCGTATGTAAGTTGTTTTACTCGTATGTAGCTTATTAGCTAGTACGCAGTTGTTGTGCTCGTCTAGGGTGATATCATTACATTATGGGCCATCAACCATCAAGACGTGTATTTATTTTACTCCTCGTGGACTGTGGACGAGCCACCCCTTGTGCACCGTCAGATCTTAACCGGTTTAGGTTGGTCGCAGGTCGGGAGTGTAGACGAAATTCAAGTTCAGGGTAGTAGCATGCGAATACGTTCATATTGTCAGGGTCTTGGATCGATAGGCTATGGACAGGATCCTTAGAGATTCTGGTAAGTCTAGGTTGAGCACCTAGTAGAGTTATCTTGCGAAGTCTAACCTAAGACCTAGCATGTTGTGTTAGTACTGTTGTCATCTCTCGGATTGTTTAGGGTTAGTGACATCTTTCGGGTAGTAACTTATGGTTATTACTACTTAACCTTTATTTATTATCATTTTGCCAAAGGGAAAGAGTTGGTATTAAGGGTGATACCTTATGATCCGACCTATTCTATAGGCTAACACTAGGTGGTGTTATTGGTTGTACCCTTCCTGTGAAAGGGATACATCCTGTGCCTTCTTACGAGTTGGACGAACGGGATCCGTATCTCGCCTGTTAAATTTCTGAAGTGTCATGATAAGGGCGAAAAGTATCCTGTCGGATCTAGGGGATGGACCCCCGGAACTCCGTCATGTTCTATATCAGGAAAGGCGAACAAGCCATAGACTATGGTCTATAAGCTTTGGGGCCCCGGGGGATGCCTTGAGCTAACCTGTGTTGTAGTAAACTCTAAGGGTTCGTCAGATTTTTTCGTGAGGTCTGGTACGCCGGGCAATAGTGGCAAACGGAGATACCACTATATGACTGCAAATGGCGATATTAGACCATTTCAGGGCAACCTCACCAGTCATGTTGTATCTTTAGAAACAGGTTGAGTATAAGAGTAGGATTCATGGAGCGGGTTCAAATCCCTATATATGAAGAAACGGTTTGTTATGGGCGTATGTAGTATGGGTTGCATACTGTTCTGAAGACTTGCGTGCATTAGAATAAGAGCATCCTTGCATTAGTTAATCTTGCATTAGAGTCTACGTCATAGTATATACTGACACATCAATTATATATACACGTTTTTCTTTTCATCAATCTGTTTGTTTAAAGTTGAGAATTGCAGCTAGTCATCAGCCTTAAAGTGTCAGTATATGTACTGACGTCCCCACATCAATAGGTACTGGATTGCAAAATTACAGGTACAGGATTCAGAAGGACTCAAGGCAAGAGAAGCAAAGTGTTGATTTTGTTTCAATTGTAATATATGTTGGTTACCAATATTTCAATTGTAAATTTATTTATATTGAGAAGCATCCAAGTGAAGTATCAAGTGTTATTTATTATTCATTGTACTCTAATGTAAATTCTTATTGAAAGTTTGTAACACTTGGGCTTGTATGGCATTATTGTAACATTGATGTAATGTATTGCAGCTTTATAACATTCGAACTTGTAATACATTTGTGTTGAATAAAAAGTTTTAAATTTTTCCAGTTTTTCTGTGTTTCGTGGCTAACTGAAGGAAAAGATTCTGGCTTATGTCATGGTTTCCTGGTATAGGAAATTGGGGCGTTACAGGCGTCCACTTCTGCGAGTTGTATCGGGGTGGATGATATTTCGAGTAGGCACGTAAGGGAAGGATCCATTGCCACCATTCTAAAAGGAATGGGCATTACAAGAGGGATTGTCGAAAGTTGTTGAATCACAAGAGCGCCAACATTGCTAGTGTTGCTAGTGCCGCTGAATCATGTGATACTTTAGATTGCACTCTTGTTTCAAAATCTATATTTGTGTATTCAGGCCGGTTGCTTGATTTGGGGAGTTCTTCTCATATATGCTCCGAGAGGAATATGTTTACTACTTACATGTTCATAGGAGATCATTGTATGATAACGGTGGTTGGTGAGTTTTGTGGCGTAGTCGGTGAGGGCATAGTCGATTTGGAAGTGCTAGACGGAAAATGGTTCACCACTAGAGAACGACATGTATATTCCTTTGTTAAAACAGAATCTTATATCCTTAGGAACTCTTGAAGTACGAGGTTGTAGGTATATAGCTCAAGGTAAAGTTCTATCAGTTTGGCAATGTCGTCGTAAGGTGATGTTAGGAAAGAGGGTTGTCTCGCACAACCTCTACAAGCTTTATGGGATCATAAATTTTGGCCAAATGTTTCCATGCCCTATGTCCATTAAGCATCATCTAGTATGCCGTCACAAAAATCATCGAAGCGGGACCATGACGTTCAAATACCGTTGAGAGGTGGAGTGCCTCGGGGTAGGTTGAGTATTTGAGGAGGGCGTCGTCTTTGTGTTAATGCCTACTAAGAGGTGCCCTTGAGGGGACATACTAATTGGAGAAAAGGTAGTAGATAGATTCAACGAGCTGAAGATGCCACTGAACTAAGTCCGTTTGAAGGTGAAAAATGAAAGAGTCTAAATGAGTTTGATCACACAATGTTGATAGCATGCGTATGCAATTCAATGTGGAGAATGTTGGGCTTTATATCTTGCATACTACTAAATCCGAAGAGAAGAAAAAGATGATGAAGTGAAGGAAGGTTAAAATGTCATTGTGAGAAGAAGAAACAGCAGCGGGTGACAGCAGTAAGCAAGGAATTGACGGTCGACTGCGTTTGGGTGGAGTCGACCACCCCCACTCTCTGGATGGATTTTGAGTAAGTGTGGTCGATCACCCACTTTGGGAAGTCGACCACCGCCGGCGATGACCACATTATTGGGTTGATTATTCGGGCCCAACTTTTACACAAATCATATGACTCCTATCGTGTGTTTCTTTATTCAGGACATATCGAACAACTAATGTATCAAAACTACAACCTCGAGTTTTTATATATTATTTTATTGACCACCTTGAGAGGCAAAAAAGAGAGTATTTCATTGTAAAGAGCAATTGAAAGAGTTCTCCATTGTAAACAGCAGATTATTCTCTGGTGAGGCTTGAGAGATAGATAAGTTCTTGGTGTGAGTGTAATACTTTGTATTTTCTCTAGTTGAATAAGATTTCATTTATTTTCTTCCTCGGATTAGGTGTAGCCAAACCGGGACAAATCATTGTGTGCTTGGTGTGCTTGGTTGATCTACTTGTTTGATTGTTCGTCATTGAATCTATTGTTGCTAAACTCAGGAAAAAATTCCAAATATAATTAATAATTATGTTATGCTTGGTTGATCTAAGGTGCAATTTGTAACTCAACCAACTAATGGGATTCCGAGGATTCGAATAAGTTCCAACATCTTAGTGTCGATTTTGGTCATTATGTATTCCAGGCGGTAGTACTCCACCTCTTCTCTTGGAAAAAAGAAACCCACATTGGATCTTATCATTTATGTTTTTTTTAATATCAACCTCACAAACAATAATCAACTAGCAATATGCATGTGCGATGCACATATTTTTTTCTTAAGCTCCTACGTTTTTTTATAACTTTTGTTTAAAGTAAAGACTACGACTTAGTCTGGCCTCAAACCTGAGAGCTCTCTTAACCCACTACAACTTAGTTGTTACTCTTTACAAATTATCCCTTGTGGCATCAACTTTTATTTTATATGAATGACACTTTCATAAATAATTATGTCATAAATAAATTTGAACTTTGAGGGTATTATGGTAAATGAAAATAATTGAAATAGATGGTTAATATAACTCCCACTTAAAAAGGCGTGGATGAGATTAGATCAATCAAGTTGGTTTGTCTACAAATTACACAACCCCAACTCTCGCATTATAGTATTAGAGATATTATTTATTACTCCTTTGCTTATAATTAAAAAAAAGGATATTGAAAATAGGACAACAAAAAGAGGTAGATGATACGGGTAAAAGCTAAAGCCATATGATCCTCAACACGCATCTCAAAGTAGTCAGAGGTTATACAATACTTTTACAAAAAGAACGGGTCGGCCGAAAGAATATGGGTCGTCAGCAGGCCCATCAACTCAACTGGATCTGCAATTGAAGGTGGCTTGCTGCTGAAGAATGAGGTGATTTCCATTCAACTAGATCTATCGGTCAAATCCCCCAAATCACGAATTAGTTGCTAATTCTTCCCCTCAATAATTATCCCTAATTATCCCTAGCTAAATCAGTAGAAGTTAAGTTTCTATTCTATCTTCTATAGCTTATTCCTGACCTCTAAATAACCCTCCACCTCCATCAGTCAAAGTTAATTACTAGTTTCTCAACAATCCTAATTATTATTTCGGTGGCTAGTCGGAGGGTCATACGCTGTAAAGTAACCAATATTTTCTCCACAAAATTCCTAATCATTATTCTGGTGAATGATTTGAGCGTGAGACTTTTTGCAGTGTCTAAGGTGCTTACAGCCATCCCGGTCCAAGTACTAATCGACAGTGCAGATCACTGCTTTCGCACAGAAATTATAAGAATCCTCACCCATTGCTCCCACACCAAAATTAGCACCAACATTATCCTTGAGCTGAATTCTATTACTTTATGATTAATATCTAATCTCTAATATTATAATGTGAGAGTTGGAGTTGGAGTTTGCATACATACCAACTTACGTGTATCGCGCGTATATAACTAATATAAAGGAGGTCTCAGGTTTGAGGCCGGACTACGTCAAAGTTTTTACTTTAAAAGTATATTTATTAAGGCGTGCATCGCACATGTAAATTACTAGTATCAGAAAATTACAAAGAATGAAATGACTTCCCTATTAGAAATTATCATTCTTATGTCTTAACCCAAAAAAATAGGAGAAAAAAAACTCACCCTTCTCTCTATCTGCTGTTTTACTAGAAGTAGGGACGAATTTGCTAAAATCCCTTCTCTTTGTCTGCTCCTTTCCCGCAAAGCAGTTCGTAGAGGGTATTTTCATACTTTCACGGATTAGGGTATAATAAAGGGTTTTTAACATGTATGCTCTCAAAAAATAAGTCAATATCATATATGCCCATCACAAATATGTATTATCATATTTGTCTCTAACAATATATGCTACATTTCTTAATTATCCCTCTAGTTAGAAAAAACTCAAAACAATGGAGAATTTTCAAATTTTTTTAATGGACTTGATGAAAAATAACTGAAATATTATCTTTTTTACCATTCAAACTTTATCTTCTTCATCCTTTTAAATCTGGACAATTGTTAATCCAACAGTGACTCATTAACTCATCGCAAAATTTTTTTATTTTTTCAAGAAATTGACAAACTAATAGTGTATCTTTGATAATTACATATTCTGCCCCAGGTTACTTCTCCAAATTTGTCATCAATCATGTTTTTAATAATAGATTATAAGCTTCCTCATTTATTTTCCTTCTTAAAATTCTTAAATCTTTTCTAGTTTGATTGTCTAATTTGATCTTTTAATTTGATTTCTATTTGTCTCGTAAGGGTAAAATCATGGTTAACTTAGTGATATCTAACATAGAGATAAATATGAAATACAATTCGAATTGTTAGGGGCATATACAAAAATATACATTTGTGAGGAATATATATGATATTATCATATTTGCTAGGGGTATGCATGTTAAAAACGCTATAATAAAAGAAGAGAATTAACTCTCTTCTCATACCAACTCATGGAATCAACACTGCAAACCATTTGGGTAAGATTTACAATCATCATTCTCATCTTCATTTCCTCTACTAGCCTATTTGTTTGAATTAATTCCTAAATCTTACTTCAAATTTTGTGGTAGAGATCATGGGTTTCATCTGTTTTTCTCTATTATTTTTATTTATAGTAATTTGAAATGATTCAGAACTAAGTTTTCTTTTTCATGGGTTTGATTGATTTAGTTTGTTACTGCCCTAGAAACCAATTTTGGGTTCGGAGTTTGCTTTGATTTGTAATATAGATTTACCATTTATGGGTTGTTGTTCTTTTTCTATGTTTTCCTGTTCATAGATTAGAAATTCATGGAAATTGATGCTACTGATTTAGAGGTGTGAGCAACAGATGTGAGTTCTTATTATTTGTAGAGGGAGAGACAGATTTCAACCACAGATCTAGATCTGTGATGAAGATTTTGTGAGGAGCAGGAGAGAGGGTGCTGCTGGTAATTGGCCATCCTAAACACTTGCAAAACTTCTAGAAACACCGGGAGAGATCCCGACGACAGTTCCTCCGACGGTCTAGTCAGTCACTGGGGAAAAAGTGGAGCTAGAGTTTTAGTGTAGAAAATGACATTACCTCTAGAAAGGGGTTGACTGCTTGGTATTTATAGGCAGAGAGGGGGGATCTTAATGGGCCGGGTTGATACTCTCTCCGTTGGCCTGATCCGCAGAAGACCCATAGGATCCACAGGACTGATTATCAGGGATTCACACATCTTAAGGAGATTAAACGTCTCAGATTAAGGAGCTGGACTTTTACCCACATCATAGGCCCCCACTCCTAGAGGGTTAGGTGTGTTTGCCTTCAAGGAGTAATCTAATCTCATGAGAGAGGACTTCAGCCAGAAAGTGTGCCCGAGAGTAGGGCGAAGGATCTTCGTAGAATATGCGTGAAATCAACCTCAGAGTCCTTATCGCCGAGCTCTCGAGATTAAGATTTGAGCCGAACACTGATTATCGAGCATCGAGCTGAGTGCAAAAGCTATGAGCTTGCTCGAGGTTAAGGCCGAGTGCCTAGTGCCTAGCGCCGAGTGTCAAAGACGGGGGCTAGCTCGAGGTTAATGCCGAGCGTCGAGCCCTGTGAACTTGTATGAAAGACAGGAGATTGCGTGAGGTTAATGCCGAGCGTCGAGCCCTGTGATCTTGTATGAAAGACAGATTCTAACTTGAAGTTAATGCCGAGCATCGAGCCCTGTGAGCTTGTGGGAAAGACAAGAGCTTGCTTGAGGTTAATCTCGAGCATCAAGCCCTGTGATCTTGTATGAAAGACAGATGCTGGCTTGATGTTAAAGCCGAGCGTTGAAACTTGTGAGCTTGTATGTGATACGGGAGATTGCTCGAGGTTAATACCGAGCATCGAGCCCTGTGATCTGGTATGAAAGACAGATGCTGGGTCGAAGTTAATGCAGAATGTCGAGCCCTGTAAGCTTGAATGAAAGACAGAAGCTTGCTCGAGGTTAATGCCGAGCATCGAGCCCTGTGATTCTGTATGGAAGACAGATGCTGGCTCAAAGTTAATGCCGAGCGTCGAGCCCTGTGAGCTTGCTCAAGGTTAATGCCGAGCTTTGAGCCATGTGAGCTTGTATGAAAAATAGATGTTGGCTCGAGGTTAGTGCCGAGCGTCAAGCCCTGTGAGCTTGTATAAAGGAACATGAGCTTGCTCGAGGTTAGTGTCGAGTGTTGAGCGAGTTATACTTGGGAATTTTTTTAGGAAACTTGGCCATAGTTTGCACGTGTTCAACACGTAGGCTAATGACGTCATGGTTGTTGAAATCGAGGTGTCAAAATCTCATCCACTGTTGGATCAAGATTAGAAGGTTGAGATGGCTTTGTGGACTTCGAGGTGTTTTCCCTTCCCTATATATGCCTCCACCCCCCATCTCATTTTTCACCTTGCTTTTCTCTCTCTAACTTCTAGAGCTTCTCTCTCTAGAAACTGTTCAATCACCGGCGGTATTGGAAAACATGTTAGTAAATTTAGGGCTCAGTCCAATTCTTCGGTTTCTATGTCTGACCGGGGTGGTGTCGATCGTCTCAGCGACTCCTCGAACTGGGCAGCATTCGAAGAGGGTATGAAAGTGTACAATCTCGAGCCGCTCCGAACTCGCAAGCCCTTCGTCGTGGAGTCGAACGACTTTGAGGAAGGTGTCGAAGAGGTGGACGCGGTTGGTAGGGGAGAAGTGGATGACGAGGGCAAAGGAGGTGGGGAAGAGGATGAGGGCATTGAGGAAGTGGGTGATGCTTTTGATTAATCTTCTTCACCAGGGCCCCAAATAGAGTCATTCCCTCCGAAGGTTGCTCAGAGGAATAAGATAAAGTGGGCCCTTCAAGACAGCCCTGAGGACCCACACGAATTCCTCCTGAAACACGGACTAGACGTTCCCTATCTTCCACAACAGGGTTCGATTAGGATGTACCGAGACGATCTTGAGGACAGAGTTTGGTATGAAGTGCAACCCTGTTCTCCGAGCTAATCAAAACTAAAGATTGATGAGGAGCAGAGCATAGTGGCGAGCAATGACCTTCCCCTAATATGGGTGAGATATTTCATTCCCCTACAGTATGAGTTGAGATGGTGTTGAACCCTGGGCTTCGAACCGCTGACACCCTATCCGAATGGTTTTGTATGTTTCTAGCTGATGCATTCGAATCAGTGTTGAGGTTGCCTTTGCATACGTTTGTGAAGGAGGTATTAAATTGGGGCGGTCTAAATCTTATGTAGTATAGTCCCAATTCTTGGAAGCAGTTGGTGTGCTACATCCTGCTTAGCGAAAAGTGAGGGGTGCCGCTGAAGTTGAAGTATTTTCGAGCCACCCTTAGTGTGAGTTCATTGTCGACACATGAATGCATATATTACTTCTCCCCTCGGCCTCATAACCGAGTCGTTCATGGTCACCCAGATTCCATCAAGGGGTGGAAGAACAGGTACTTTATTATTCGGAGTCCAACTCCGTGGGATATTCCAACTGCATAGGCCTTCTACAAACTGAACCTCAAGACTCCGAAGGGGAAGGAGCTTACAGAAGAGGAATGGAACGACGTGAAACAGGTCACCGAGGGCAAGAGCATTCGTTGGCAGACCGTGCACGAGAGGCACTTAGCCCGAATTAGACTGAGCCCTGCCGATCCCTGTAGGTTTTCTGTTTCCTTTTCCCTTGCATCTTTTTCCTTCATTCTCACAACTTTGCTTTTCTTTTGCATCAATGAATGATGCCGAGATTGAGCGGAGGAGGGCCCAATTGGAGAAGAAGGCTACCCAGCAGTTGAAGCACAAGAAGTGGTCACCTTAGGGAGGCTCTGTGTAACAACTCTAATTTTTACACATGTTTTATAAACAAACTAGATTCTACTATTTGTATAATTATATTTTTCTTATGATTGGAAGAATTATAATTATTTTATATATATATATAACAACATACAGCTACATATGGATATATATACATATACATATATTTTGAGTTTCGGCTTGAGAGTCCCAAAGAAAAAAAAAAGAAAAGAAAAATCAAATGGCACAAAGGCCATGGCCGGCAATGCTTAGGAACGAGGGGGGAAAAGCTAGGGTTTCTCTTTTGGTGGAGAGTTTGAATTCAAACAATCTCATGATGAGATGTGAAAAACTATCAGCCTTTCTCCCCTCCTATACTCCACCTCCCTCGAGACCCAATCCAAGAGAAGATTCCCTCCCATTCCCCATGCCCATTTCCGGCTAACCCCCCTCTACCTTCCCCTCATTTGTTTTTTTAAACCCCTTTCATCTCCACTTCTCATTTTTACCTCCTACAACTTCCACCACTCAAGAGAAAAAGAAAAAAAGAAAAAAAGAGAGTAAGAGGGACCTTGCTACTGATTTGGAGTAAGGAGAAGAAGAGAAGCCAAGAAGGAGGAGCCAAGGAGCTAGGAGCAAGATTGTCAAGCTTGAAACTAGGAGCTTGTAGGATCTCAAGGTGGGTGTTTCTAACCTCTATGTTTGTTCTTTGGTTGTTAAATGATGATTTTAGTCTAATGACATGCATGCTCTAGATTGAACATTACTAACTCGGTTTGTATTAAGAAATCCAAAACAGAAAATCTAGTTGAAAGATGAAATCTTTGCTGTCAATAAGTAGCTCACAAATTGAAAACTGCACCAATAAGAAGTAAAATACAAAACAAATTTATGGCATTCAATCTCATATTACGAGAAATCCATGAATTTCTGGGGGCAAACGCACGAGCAAAAATGGTGGAAAAGTCTACTGTTTGAAAGAGGGTAAAATGACCCGAAATCCCATGAGCTAATCCAAAATCACCTACTCGATTGACAGGCATAGCTTTTGTAGCTGCTTTATCTGCCTGAAGTCGTGTGAACCAGAAATGAATTAACAAATATGAAGCGATGATCATTCACGTATCGTGCACCTTCAGTAATTTTTCCAGGTTTTTATGATTTTTTCTGCTATTAAAATAAAATACAAATTTGTTATCAAAAAGTAAAATGCAAATATGCATGCTAGTCAGAAGAAAAAGAAACAGAATTTGTTGTTACTGTTCCGAGAAAAATGACTTTTATCCTACTGCATACTTATGGGAATGATCTGAAATTTTAGTATGTCAATGTTGAATTTATCTAAGACCTATGTTTCAAATTTCATGAGTTTTGGACCACTGTAGCTATATCAATAAAATCATGCAAACTCAGCTAGTTATTATAATAAACAAAACTGATGTTGTTGAAGGCTTTGTTTTGGGTGTTAATGAAAAAAGCATAACTCAATATCTACTTTATGAAAAGCTCTGATTTTTGGAGGTGTTGTAATATCATGTGTCAGGAGCTAGATTCTGGAATTTCATAAAGTTCTGACACCATATGCTATTTTAAATTGATTTTTATCTCATAACTGTGTTAATGTGATGTGTTGTTCTTGAAATCTGTATACATGTTAAAGATGGAACCATAAGAGCATGTAAACGACCTTATCTGAAGAAACATGAAACTAGAAAGTTGTAGTAGACACATAGAAAATTCTGAAATTTCTAATAAATCATGATTTGGATAAGTGTACGAATTGATATGAATTTTTCAAGTAACAACAGAAACACACAGAATCATAGAGCTTACTGTTTCGCACTATGTCCATGGAATTGAGTTTGAACTTGTACATTATTAGCTTTGAGTTGCTGTTTGAGGTAACAAATCATGTTATAGATGTGGATATGAGTAGGACTTAAATTATCTAAAGTTTCTTGCTAAAAGTAGCTCATAATTTCTTGTAGACCCAATATAGACAAAGTTATTCACTGTTTTGAAGTAGAAATTGTAATGCTAGTTTAGGCATTGTTGTTGACCACTTTGGGAAAGAAATTCATGCCCAAAGTGTGCTTGTACTTACTGGCTACTTTGAGTATAAGCATGGGAGCGCCCGATAGCGATTCTTTAAAGAAACGGGACCGGGAATGACTCTGTTTTGGCATAAATGCCAAATGTGTGCTTGCTGTTTGGAATTATAAATTGTCATTTTTAAGGATTTTAGCCCCCTTTTTTGTGTATTCTTTTGTTAGGACCTACTCCTAGTGTAGTGTATCTTGTTGGGATACATCGGTTGAGCATTAAGACTCTAGGGTTAAGTCTTGTTGATCAATCTAGACTGGTAGAATAGAAACCTGTGTCGCATCGAACGCGTTGGAGGAGATGACTCGTGTGCCGATGCACTCGCCGTGCATGGATGGATTCCATGGTTATGTTTGGAGCTACCACTTGTCGAGGACCGTGGAGAGTAAATTTTAGCGGGAGCTATTTGTTGGTCGAGCCAAGGTTGCGATCAAACTCCAAGCGTAGATGGCGGTTGTGGCAATTGACGGAGTCGGTTCGTAGTTGATTCGTGCCAAGTGTAGGCCGAGGCGGGTCAACCCTTGGGCCGAACTAGAGGGCTAGTTGAGTCCTATTCGTGGGATGGATTAAGATCCCTTAATGATAAAGGTAACTAACTAAAAAGAGTCTACAAGTAGAACATAACTAGTTGTTCATTGCAAACAAAGTTGATTACCATGTTAGGGATTGGAAATGGTAGATAGATCGCCTAACTATGGGAATGGGTAATATGAAATAGTTCTAGGCTTGCCTAGAGGTTCATACATCTAATAAGAAAATGAAAGAGGATTAGAGATTGTCTAGCGTCATGGATTTTAGTAATCAGATGATAAAATAAATGCTAGTAATCATGTAATTAATCTTATCCTTAATCTTGGAGTGGGGTAGCATTGGTACTTTGGTAGGACTAGATCGAGTCTTGGATGAATGTAAGGACAGACACTAGCGAGTGGTGTTCGCCTGTCGGGAGACGCGTGGCGTCATCACGCCTGGCCAAATCCTAGGTCCGTTTAATGCGGACAGGGACCCTGAGCTGCCCTAGGGAGTGAAACTCTATGGGGGTTCCGCTGTCTTCGGCATGAATGCTTTTATGTTCGTAACAACCTTTGAGGAGGTTTGGAGTGGTGACGTCGTCTCGACTGCAAGTTCTGGTCTAGTGTAAGGACGAGGGTAACGGAGTTGGGGAAACCCTATATCCGTCAGGTCCGTTGTTGATTAATGCGGCCAGGAGGCTTAGAGAAAGGCCCGGTGAGCGAGACTCTACAGGAAAGGCTCTATGTCCTTTGGCAATGAGCCATGGTGTATGTATATTAGCTTTTGGTGAGGTCCGTGAAGGCAGAATTACAACAACCTACCATGGGTTCAGTCGTGACGGAGTAAGCCTGCGACTGCAACCCCAGCCGTGATGGAGTAAGCCTGCGGCTGAGATCCCGGGCATAATGGGTAAAACATGAGGTAATGGACAACACTATTGACAGCATTGACTGGTGTAAGCCGAACGACTGTAGCCTCACCATCACTGGAGTATCAGAGACAGGAGATAGCACAAGGGTAGGATGCATGGCGAGGGATCGAATCCCATCAACTGAAGAACGTCGTTTGGTTAGGGGATTGTAGTATGGGATGCATATCTTTCAACCAAGCGTGCATTAGCTTTAGGATCATGTGTGCATACTGTGTGCATTAGATTAGGCCATGGTATACACCGACACTTGTTTGACATCATCCTTTTCTTTGCATCAAATATTTTTGGTTGTTGAGGTTTGGAATCGTTATATTATGGCATAGAGAGGATAGCCGAATATAGCATTTCGTCAGTTGTATTCAACTGACGTGCCCACAGTTATTAGTTGCAGGATTTCCGACTTAAGGAGCGTGGGAAAACTCTAGCAGGGGAGAAGCATCCAAGTGAAAGTTTACTATCCAATTCCTTGTATATTCATGATGTATCAAGATTGTTGTAATCATTGTAACCAATGGACATTGTAATAACAATATGATGTAATAAATGTTTTTAATTTCCTGTGATTTTTGTGGTGTTGTGACTCATTTGAAGAAAGATCCTTGAGTGTGTCGTGAGTTCCTATGTTAGGATTTGGGGCGCTACACTCTGAAGGTACTTCCAATCCGAAGTCCAAGAAGTTGAAGATTTCCACGGTATTGGGGACTCCAAGGTCGACGAAGATGGTGCCAAGCTCCAACAACCTTAAGGTTGTTGAGCTGCCGACGAAGGGTGTTCCCCCCTTTAAGCCCTCTGCCCATGAGATCGTTGGAGAAGTTGGGCTCCTACCGTGGGCCCCATACTGGTCAGTGAAGGTAGCGGACTCGCTGACCGAGGGACCCATAGCGGTCGAGGCGGTGGGGCACCTTGCCTATCCCCATGACCGGAGGGCTTTGCCACCAAGACTACTGAGTCATGTTACATGAGATGGGCTTAGGCCGATATGTTGGTAAGTGCTAACGAATTCTGTAACTTCAATTTCTTTTCCCCAATGAATTTCTAAGTCCCTTATAAATTTCTAAGTCCTAGCCACTCGTTTACAGGAAACCATTGTCGGGGCCTAGTTGAAGAGACTGCACGCTTTGGAGCTCTAGCGGGAAGTAAAGAATGCTCAGCGTGATGAGCGTGAAATGAAGGAGCAAAAGATGCCGGGTCGATGATGCCGAAGCTCGCTCGCGAGCTCTTCGGGCAAACTGACCTCCCTTGCCAAAAGTCAAGCTCGGAGGAAGAAGGAGATGGAGGCAGAGATTGAGAGGAAGGTCAAGGAGGTGACGACCACCACCATGGACAAGGTCATAGAGTCTGAGAACAAGGCCTACCATCAGGCCATTGAGCACATGCTTCGCCAGTATCCCCAGTGTAACCTCGTGTAATTTCATTATACGATGAAGTTCGACGAGCCTTCGCCAACCCCTAGGGGAGACGATGAGGATAACGATGGTCGCCAGCCTAGCAAGGAGGAAGAACCAGTGATCGACCCCGAAGCCGACATTGCGAGGGACGATGAGGTGCTCCCCTCCACTCAGCAATAGCTTTCTCCAGCTTTGTTTTTTTCTTTTTGTATTTACCAAACGCGGTGTCATGCCCCGCTTCCCAAAAATACGGAATACGAATACGTAACAAAAGCCCAGCGAATGATTTTCATCATTCATAAGCTGTTCAAAAAAATCTTTACAATATATCACAGAAATAATCAGAGTCGGAACCCAGAAAAATCAACCACATGCACATATGAACCAAATACCAATAAGAATACTAGAAATAAAATATATTAATCTCAAATAGTCATGATCTGAAAAACAAAAATAATCTTGTGTCACATTATCCAAATACAAGAATAATTCCAAGTCTCAAAATACAATTGTTGTCCAAAATAAGCAACAAGAATAATAATAGCAAAATTCCAGCATCTAATACATCATGTCACCAAGGCCGTCTGGAACCTGTCCTCCAAAATCTGCAATATAACGAATACAGGAAAGAGGAAAAGAGAAAACACAAGTACCCGTCATACAAGCACATGAAAATGGGTGAATCTAAGTAACAAACCTAGCATGGTATAATCATGATGTCTAAAATAAACAACTAGCATGACAAAAGTGAACAAGTGTAAAATGGCTTAAATCAAGTGTCAAAAAATCAAGTAAACAGGACCACATGTAACAGGTATCAGGTAACAGGTATACATGTAAACAGGTAATCATGTAACAGGTAATCATGTAACATGTATCAAGTATCAAATCTCATGTATCATGTAGTTAAGTATCAAGCAAGCATGTATCATGTTCAAGTATCATGTATCAAGTCTTGTAGTGAATTACGATCTAGGTAGCACTTCATGCCGCCCATACGATATGGTTGCTACAACAAACAGTTTCGCTTTAGATTTCATAGTGGACCATAGAGGGTAATGTACTCAGGATTCAGAACAGAAACAGGTAACAGGTTCATGAAGCAACAGGTACACGAATCATCCGATTCATGCAGCAACAGGTACACGACCAACAGGTCCGTGCAGCAACAAATAACATGTACATGAACCAACAGGTCCATGCAGCAACAGGTAACAGGTATATGAACCAACAGGTCCATGCAGCAACGGGTAACAGGTACATGAGCCAACAGATCCATGCAGCAACAGGTAATAGGTTCATGTATCAACATGAATCAAAATGGAAAACACGGCCCCCCTCCCGAGTACACGTTTCTGAATTATCCACTATTCAATCTTTCCCTTAAACCCCGGCTTAGTTATTTATTATTATAATTAGGCAGGCATGTATGTGTCGCAAAATAAAGCAAGGATAACAGGGTATAAATATGTATCAGGTTCAGGGTAACAAATAATCATGCATGGATGATATACAGTCACATAGACGAGTCAAACAGTGTATGTTCACAATCAGGACAGTAAGACCAATCAGTACTAAAACAGTGATTTTCGTCTCTACAGACATGCAAATCTAGATCCGTCGAAGGATCTGGAAACTAGACATCTACACGCATCCAACGAGTATAATAAAGTCACATACTACTTCACAACAACTCAGCTCAAAACTGATTTTAATACAGGATTTAGGTTCAGCCAAGAATCAGGAAAACGAATACAAAAGCATGAAAACAACATGAAAACACCTTAAATAAATCCACAAAAAATCTGGGGTATTCCCCTATAAGTCTAGAATCAAAATGAAAAGTTTCATAATATTCCAGTAAGTATAGATAAGCCACCAAAAATAAGAAACAATACGAAAACATAGTTTAACGAATCTGGAAATCTCAACACTGCTGTACGAAAACTAAGTTATCTCGCAACCAGTGAATCGAAATCCAATTCCGCCAAAAGAAAATGAAAATAGATAGAGTTTACTAACTTTCATATTTCACAAAGAATTTTCATACAATATAAGAAATTATAGTGAAAACAGGGTTCTTTACTGAACAGCGCGCAAAATACAGCATAAGAAGATTTTAAAAAATAGTATGAAACACTACACAAAACTTGTCTTTAAAATTCATCAAAAATCTGGGTAGTCCCTAATATCATAAGGAAACACTGACCAAAATATTAGATAAATATATTATGTACAGAATAGTTCTTGAAAATAGTTTATTAACAAAATTAACCCAAAACAGAATCTGGAATTGATCGACACCTCTGTACCAAAACATTCATAACTCAGTCATACAAAATCCAAATTAAGCAAAACCAGTGAGATTTGAAAATAGAGAAAATTATCGAAAATTCGTCTTTTATTTTGGAATCAAGATTCGGACTGTAGCATGGACGAAAACAGTAATCAAAACAGAACAAGCAGCAAATACAGATTTCACACCTCTAATCAAGAACATCATAACTTTCACAATATTGATCCACACACCTCCAAACTTGAAATACAACCTACCAAGCATCAAAACATCATGATTTAGGATTACTAACATGTCCACACCTATTATTTCATATGGGTATTCAATCAAACACAATTCATACAAACATTCACATATATGACTAAAAATCAAGTTTTGGGTAAATCCTAGGTTATCTCCTATCAAAATTGGTATCATAAGTCATCTATAGCCAAATTATCACAATAAAGACAAAACTCATCAAGGAAAACAAAATATTTGGTTGTCTCTAGACCCAACTACACTATAGGTGAACTTTTTGACTTGTATCAAATCAATGAATTGAAGTATAAGTTACCTTAATTTGAGATGAAGAACGATGCAAATCAAAAGTGTGAGCAATTTCCACGAACGAAAATCTACGGACTCACGAACGATCCACACGCGCACTCGAGCATGCACAATAAAATTCCAAGAGTAAGAGAGTGCGCGACTACGGATGAAGAGGAAGCGGGAGAGATGAAGCCCAGAAATTATGGTGCAAGGGTTAGGGATGCATGCGGTAGAAGACAAACATATAAGGATATATATATATATACACTAGGGTTATAAGAAAAGGAGGGTGAACATCAGTTTGGTGGCGGCTCCAGGTGGGAAAAAGAAAAAAAAGAATGGGTCGGATGCTCTGGGTTAGTGCTCACGGTAGGGTTGGGTAAGCATTATTTGGAAAGTATATATATGGTAATAGGTTATAATGGGGAGGAACCATTCTGATGGGGAAAAAAATACGGTATAGGAGTTAGGTAATAGGTAAGGAATAATCTGATGGTGCAATAGTAATTAGGAAAGAAAAAGGGTGTTGGGTTTTAAAATAGGTTATTGGGTTTATAAAAAAAAAGTCCAATAGAAAAAATTAATATAACCAATAAAACATATAAATTAAGGATTTATAAAAATAATAGTAATAAAAAAAACAATAAAAATTATAATATAAATCAAAGTGTTAATAACAATAATAAGATTTACAAATAAAATTATCGATCGAAACTAGATTTTAATAGGAAATTCAACAATACAATTTGACAAAAAAAAATAATTTGAAGACCGAAAAAAAAAATTTTGCGAAAATTTTAAATACAGAAAATACACAAAAATACATTTTTGGGAAAACAGGGGTTACAATCTTACCCACCTTACAAAAAATTTTATCCTCAAAATTTGCTTAGGCAGTACATAGGATAGGGCAAAAGCAGATTGGGGAAGGGTAACAAAACAGCTGGCTAAAGGGAAAGGAAACAAGCAGAGGCAACACCAGAAAAGAAGGAAGTGGATAACAACGGTGGGGTCAAATGGAATGCAAGAAAGAGAACAAACAGTATGATCCTGGGACCAGGCAACAAAGCAAGATAGGGAGTAGCTAGAACTGGAATCAAAGAGAGAAAAGACAGGGAAGAATTGAATCAAACAATAAGTCATCGGATGAGAACAATCGCAAGAGATAGGGGAAACCAAAACAATGCAAGGAATGAGAAGCAATAATATGATCCTGGGACCTGTGGGTTATGGGCCCACCACGCTTCCGCTGCGCCACTCTGATTGTGACGGTCCAAACTGCAGACAAGTTGTTGTAGACCACGCGACAACAAGCGACGATCCGAGCAGGAAGAAAAGAATGAGACGCCAGATTAAAATTGGAATTTAAGGGAGAGCTTTAATTTAAATAATTAGGTCAAAACTAATGAGAATTAACAAAAATAATATTAATAATACAAAATCAACACATAATAATAATAAAATAATAATGACAAAATAATAAAAATTCATAACAACAATAATAATCATCATAAACATACTGGTAAAATAATAATAATAATAAAATATTAACAATACTGGTATGGATAATAATATGAGACAGAAAATAATTTTGGGTTCATCATTTTGGTGAAAATAATTCAATAGTAACATCAAAAATAAAATAGTAAGAAAAATACAATAATAATAATAGTAATAGTAATAACAATAACAATAATAATACTAATAATAATAAGGAAAATAATAATAATAGTAGTAGTAGAAATTCTTTGATGTGGATTCGCCTCATTTACATCCATCTGCAGTCTTGCCTTCTCGACATCAAGTTGCAGGTTTGCCTCCATACAACAGGTTGCAGGTTACCATCGGGAGATTCGGTTGGACATTTTGCCTCCCCGATATCCAGTTGCAATTTGCCTCCATTGACGTCTAGTTGCATGTTTGCCATCTAGACATCCAGTTGCAACAAAACGATGAATGAGATGATGCAATGTTCTACACGTTCTTAGATATTGATGACTCAAATTAAGTACGAAGTTGCGTTTTGAAATTTTTAATATTAAAATAATCGTTTATTCGAAACAACAAAATTTTTAAAAAACAATTTTATAAAAGATCCAAAATATAACAAATAATAATCGAAATACACAAAATATATATATATATATATATATATATATATATATATATATATATATATATATATATATATATATATATATATAATATAAAGAAAATATAGGCAAGAGAAGAATGAATTTTATACTCAATAAAGAGTCAATAAAGGAGGACGACTACAAGGGACAAAAGAAAATAAGAATCAAGAATTGAATATGAAGGAAGAGGAACAGGGGACACAAGCAGAATTTCAAAAGAATATGGCAGAAAAAGAATAACTAGCATGATACTCAAAATGAGTCAACAAATAAAGATGAATAAAAGAATCAAAAGAATATGGGTACGGGAAGAACGAAACTATACCGAATAAGGAATCAACAAATGAGAATGATTGAAAGAGATGGAAGAAACAAGGAATCAAGGAATCGATTAAGGAAGGATAAAAAGGAAAGGAATAAGACTAGTATCCAGATCAATGTTGATAATAACTTATTCATTTATGCATGCACGGTTGGTGAAATGTTGAGCAGATTCCAGATCGAGCCAAGCTTGTCTAATATATTAGGCAACTAATACATTAGCCAAATCTGGTACTCTGATACCACTAAAAACCCTGTCATGCCCCGCTTCCCAAAAATACGGAATACGAGTACGTAACAAAAGCCCAGCGAATGATTTTCATCATTCATAAGCTGTTCAGGAAATCTTTACAACATATCACAGAAATAATTAGAGTCGGAAGCTAGAAAAATCAACCACATGCACATATGAACCAAATACCAACAAGAATACTTGAAATAAAATATATTAATCTCAAATAGTCATGATCTGAAATTCACAAATAATCCTGAGTCACATTACCCAAATACAAGAATAATTCCAAGTCTTAAAAAATAATTGTTGTCCAAAATATGCAACAAGAATAATAATAGCAAAATTCCAGCATCTAGTACATCATGTCACCATTGCCGTCTGGAACCTGTCCTCCAAAATCTGAAATACAACGAATGCAGGAAAGAGGAAAAGAGAAAACACAAGTACTTGTCAATTGTAAGTTATGGGTCACAAATAATGTAGGATACAAGCACATGGAAATGAGTGAATCTAAGTAACAAACCTAGTATGGTATAATCATGATGTCCAAAATAAATAACTAGCATTGCAAAAGTGAACAAGTGTAAAATGGCTTAAATCAAGTGTCAAGAAATCAAGTATCAAGAAATCAAGTAAACAGGTCCACATGTAACAGGTATCAGGTAACAGGTATACATGTAAACAGGTAATCATGTAACATGTATCAAGTATCAAATCTTATGTAGTATCATGTATCAAGTCTTGTAGTGAATTACGATCTAGGTAGCGCTTCATGCCGCCCATACGACATGGTTGCTACAACAAACAGTTTCGCTTTAGATTTCATAGTGGACCATAGAGGGCAGTGTACTCAGGAATCAAAACAGAAACAGCTAACAGGTTCATAATGCAATAGGTACACAAATCATCCGATTCATGCAGCAATAGGTTCATGAAGCAGTAGGTACACGACCGACAGGTCCGTGCAGTAATAAGTAACAGGTACATGAATTAACAGGTCCATGCAGCAACAGGTAACAGGTATATGAACCAACAGGTCCATGCAGCAACGGGTAACAGGTACATGAACCAACAGATCCATGCAGCAACAGGTAATAGGTTCATGTCAACATGAATCAAAATGGGAAACACGGGCCCCCTTTCGAGTACACGTTTCTGAATTATCCACTATTCGATCTTTCCCTTAAACCTCGGCTTGGTTATTTATTATTATAATCAAGCATGCATTTATGTGTCGCAAAACAAACCAAGGATAACAGGGTATAAACATGTATCAGGTTCAGGGTAACAAATAATCATGCATGGATGATATACAGTCACATAGACGAGTCAAACAGTGTATGTTCATAATCAGGACAGGAAGACCAATCAGTACTAAAACAGTGATTCCAGTCTCGACAGACATGCAAATCTAGATCCGTCGAAAGATCTGGAAACTAGACATCCACACGCATCCAAAGAGTATAATAAAGTCACATACTAGTTCACAACAACTCAGCTCAAAACTGATTTGAATACAGGATTTAGGTTTAGCCAGGAATCAGTAAAATGAATACAAAAGCATGAAAACAGCATGAAAACACCTTAAATAAATCTACGAAAAATCTGGGGTATTCCCCTATAAGTCTAGAATCAAAATAATAAGTTTCATAATATTTCAGCAAGTATAGATAAGCCACCAAAAATAAGAAACAACACGAAAACATAATTTAACGAATTTGGAAATCTCAACACTGCTGTACGAAAACTAAGATATCTCGCAACCAGTGAATCAAAATCCAATTCTGCAAAAAGGACATGAAAATAGATAGATTTTACTTTCATATTTCACTAAGAATTTTCATACAGTATAAGAAATTATAGTGAAAACAAGGTTCTTTACTGAACAGCACGCAAAATACAGCATAAGAAGATTTTAGAAAAGAGTATGAAACACTACACAAAACTTGTCTTTAAAATTCATCAAAAATCTGGATAGTCCCTAATATCATAAGGAAACACTGACCAAAATATTAGATAAAGATATTATGTATAGAATAGTTCTTGAAAATAGTTTATTAAAAAATTAACCCAAAACAGAATCTGAAATTGATCGACACCTCTGTACCAAAACATTCATAACTCAGTCATACGAAATCCAAATCAAGCAAAAATAGTGGGGTTTGAAAATAGACAAAATTATCTAAAATTTGTCTTTTATTTTGGAATCAAGAATCGGACTGTAGCTTGGACGAAAACAGCAATCAAAACAGAACAAGCAGCAAATACAGATTTCACACCTCTAATCAAGAACATCATAACTTTCACAATATTGATCCAAACACCTCCACACTTGAAATACAACCTACCAAACATCAAAATATCATGATTTAGGATGACTAACATGTCCACACCTATTATTTCACATGGGCATTCAATCAAACACAATTCATACAAACATTCACATATATAACTAAAAATCAAGTTTTGGGTAAATCCTAGGTTATCTCCCATCAAAATTGGTATCATAAGTCATCTATGGTCAAATTATCACAATAGAGACAAAACTCATCAAGAAAAACAAAATCTTTGGTTGTCTCTAGACCCAACTACACTATAGGTGAACTTTTTGACTTGTATCAAACCAATAAGGAAAACAATAATAATAACAATAATAATAATAATACTAATATTAATAAGAAAAACAATAATAATAGTAGTAGTAGAAATTCTTTGATGTGGATTCGCCTCATTTACATCCATCTGTAGTCTTGCCTTCTCGACATCAAGTTGCAGGTTTGCCTCTATGACAACAGGTTGCAGGATACCATCTGGAGATTCGGTTGCACATTTTACCTCCCTGATATCCAGTTGCAATTTGCCTCCATTGACATCTAGTTGCATGTTTGTCATCTCGATATCCAGTTGCAATAAAACAATTAATGCGATGATGCAATCTTCCGCACGTTCTTAGATATTGATTGCTCAAATTAAGTACGAAGTTGCGTTTTGAAATTTTTGATATTAAAATACTCAGTTATTCGAAACAACAAAATTTTTAAAAAATAATTTTATAGAAGATCCAAAATATAACAAATAATAATTGAAATACACAAAATATTCGAAAATATATATATATAATATAAAGAAAATATAGGCAAGAGAAGAATGAATTTTATACTCAATAAAGAGTCAATAAAGGTGGACGACTACAAGGGACAAAAGAAAATAAGAATCAAGAATTGAGTATGAAGGAAGAGGAACGAGAGACACAAGTAGAATTTCAAAAGAATATGGCAGAAAAAGAATAACTAGCATGATACTCAAAATGAGTCAACAAATAAAGATGAATGAAAGAATCAAAAGAATATGGGTACGGGAAGAACGAAACTATACCCAATAAGGAATCAACAAATGAGAATGACTGAAAGAGACGAAAGAAACAAGGAATCAAGGAATCGATTAAGAAGGGATAAAAAAGAAAGGAATAAAACTAGTATCCAGATCAATGTTGATAATAACTTATTCATTTATGCATGCACGGTTGGTGAAATGTTGAGCAGATTCCAGATCGAGCCAAGCTTGTCTAATATATTAGGCAACTAATACATTAGCCAAATCTGGTGCTCTGATACCACTAAAATCCCTGTCACGCCCCGCTTCCCAAAAATACAGAATACGAGTACGTAACAAAAGCCGAGCAAATGATTTTAATCATTCATAAGCTGTTCAGGAAATCTTTACAACATATCACAGAAATAATCAGAGTCGGAAGCCAGAAAAATCAACCACATGCACATATGAACCAAATACCAATAAGAATACATGTAATAAAATATATTAATCTCAAATAGTCATGATCTGAAAAACAAAAATAATCTTGTGTCACATTATCCAAATACAAGAATAATTCCAAGTCTCAAAATACAATTGTTGTCCAAAATAAGCAACAAGAATAATAATAGCAAAATTCCAGCATCTAGTACATCATGTCACCAATGCCGTCTGGAACCTATCCTCCAAAATTTGCAATACAACGAATGCAGGAAAGAGGAAAAGAGAAAACACAAGTACCCATCAATTGCAAGTTACGGGTCACAAATAATGTAGGATACAAGTACATGGAAATGGGTGAATCTAAGTAACAAACCTAGCATGGTATAATCATGATGTCCAAAATAAACAACTAGCATGGCAAAAGTGAACAAGTGTAAAATGGCTTAAATCAAGTGTCAAGAAATCAAGTAAACAGGTCCATATGTAACAGGTATCAGGTAACAGGTATACATGTAAACAGGTAATCATGTAAATGTATCAAGTATTAAATCTCATGTATCATGTCGTCAAGTATCAAGCAAGTATGTATCATGTTCAAGTATCATGTATCAAGTCTTGTAGTGAATTACGATCAAGGTAGCACTTCATGCCGCCCATACGATATAGTTGCTACAACAAACAGTTTCGCTTTAGATTTCATGGTGGACTATAGAGGGCAGTGTACTCAGGAATCAGAACAGAAACAGGTAACAGGTTCATGAAGCAACAGGTACACGAATCATCCGATTCATGCAGCAACAGGTTCATGAAGCAACAGGTACACGACCAACAGGTCCGTACTGCAACAAGTAACAGGTACATGAACCAACAGGTCCATGCAGCAACAGGTAACAGGTATATGAACCAACAGGTCCATGCAGTAACGGATAACAGGTACATGAACCAACAGATTCATGCAGCAACGGGTAACAGGTTCATGTATCAACATGAATCAAAATGGAAAATACGGTCCCCCTTCCGAGTACACGTTTCTGAATTATCCACTATTCGATCTTTCCCTTAAACCCCGGCTTGGTTATTTATTATAATAATCAGACATGCATGTATGTGTCGCAAAACAAACCAAGGATAACAGGGTATAAACATGTATCAGGTTCAGGGTAACAAATAATCATGCATGGATGATATACAGTCACATAGACGAGTCAAACAGTGTATGTTCATAATCAGGACAGCAAGACCAATCGGTACTAAAACAGTGATTCCCATCTCTACAAACATGCAAATCTAGATCCGTAAAAGGATCTGGAAACTAGACATCCACACGCATCCAACGAGTATAATAAAGTCACATAATAGTTCACAACAACTCATTTCAAAACTGATTTGAATACAGGATTTAGGTTTAGCCAGGAATCAGGAAAACGAATACAAAAACATGAAAACAACTTAAATAAATCCACGAAAAATCTGGGTTATTTCCCTATAAGTCTAGAATCAAAATAACAAGTTTCATAATATTCCAGTAAGTATAGATAAGCCACCAAAAATAAGAAACAACACGAAAACATAGTTTAGTTAATCTCGAAATCTCAATACTACTGTACGAAAACTAAGATATCTCGCAACCACTGAATCGAAATCCAATTATGCTAAAAGGACATGAAAATAGATAGATTTTACTAACTTCCATATTTCACAAAGAATTTTCATACAGTATAAGGAATTATAGTGAAAACAGGGTTCTTTACTGAACAACGCACAAAATACAGCATAAGAAGATTTTAGAAAAGAGTATGAAACACTATACAAAACTTGTTTTTAAAATTCATCAAAAATCTGGGTAGTCCCTAATATCATAAGGAAACACTGACCGAAATATTAGATAAAGATATTATGTATAGAATAGTTCTTGAAAACAGTTTATTAACAAAATTAACCAAAAATAGAATCTGGAATTGATCGACACCACTGTACCAAAACATTCATAACTCAGTCATACGAAATCCAAATCAAGCATAATTAGTAGGGTTTGAAAATTGACAAAATTATCTAAAATTCGTCTTTTATTTTGGAATCAAGATTCGGACTCTAGCATGGACGAAAATAGCAATCAAAACAGAACAAGCAGCAAATACAGATTTCACACCTCTAATCAAGAACATCATAACTTTCACAATATTGATCTAAACACCTCCAAACTTGAAATACAACCTACCAAACATCAAAAAATCATGATTTAGGCTTACTATAATGTCCACACCTATTATTTCACATGGGTATTCAATCAAATACAATTCATACAAACATTCACATATATGACTAAAAATCAAGTTTTGGGTAAATCCTAGGTTATCTCCTATCAAAATTGGTATCATAAGTCATCTATGGCCAAATTATCACAATAGAGACAAAACTCATCAAGGAAAACAAAATCTTTGGTTGTCTCTAGACCCAACTACACTATAGGTGAACTTTTTGACTTGTATAAAACCAATGAATTGAAGTACAAGTTACTTACCTTAATTCGGGATGAAGAACGATGCAAATCAAAAGTGTGAGCAATTCCCACGAACGAAAATCTATGGATTTACGAACAATCCACACGCGCACTCGAGCACGCGCAATAAAATTCCAAGAGTAAGAAAGTGCACGACGATGGATGAAGAGGAAGCGGGAGAGATGAAGCGTAGAAATTATGGTGCAAGGGTTAGGGATGCATGCGGTAGAATACAAACATATAAGGATATATATATATATATATATATATATATATATATATATATATATATATACATACACACACACACACACACACACACACACACACACACACACACATACACACCAGGGTTATAAGGAAAGGAGGGTGAACATCAGTTTAGTGGAAGCTCCAGGTGGGAAAAAGAAAAAAAAGAATGGGTCGGATGCTATGGGTTGGTGCACACGGTAGGATTGGGTAAGCATTATTTGGAAAGTATATATATGGTAAGAGCATCCACAGTCGTTTTTCTCATATGCTATAAAATGGCAGCTACAGTAATAGCAAATACAATTGATCGCTGCAGTCGTCGTTTGCTGTATTATTTCTCATTTTTTAGAAATAAGCGAGCGACGGGGTATCATACACCGTCTCATCGTTTAAAATAAATTAAAAAAAGTTAATTACTTATTAACTATTAAATTATATTAATTAACTAAATTAAATAATATAATAATAACTAAACCTAATTAATATACTACCTTAAACCTAATAACTACTCCTAATTATACCTATTAAACCTAATCAGCATTAATTGGATGCCCCTTTCACGGACGGGGTATCATACCCGGCCGGGGTATGTATCCCCGTCCCACCAATTATTATCATTATTTTTTTTTCTAATCGGCCAATCATGGTCGTTCATTCATTAAAAAAAAAAATTAATCCATTTGCAGTCGGGGTATCATACCCCGTCCGGGGTATGTATCCCCGTCCGACCTATTTTTAAAAAAAATGAAAATTATTGAGACAGGATATGATCTTCCGTCTGAATCGATTAAAAAATTATTAATTCGGAGAGACGGGGTATCATACCCCGTCCTTTATAATTTGAGAAAGTTCATTTCATTTCTCATATTTGAGAAATGAGAATAGAACGTTTGCAGAAAAATGGCAAAATGAGAAACGATTGCAGCGCATCGTTTGCTATAATATGGCAAAATGGGAGATATAGAAAACGATTGTGGATGCTCTAATAGGTTATAATCGGGAGGAACCAATCTGATGGGAAAAAAATACGGTATAGGAGGTAGGTAATAGGTAAGGAATAATGATGTGAATATTTGCAAGTGTACAAAATCGCAACAAGTAATATAGTTTAAGTGAATAGAGTGTCGAACCCACAGGGACTAGATATTTTATTGAGTACCGATATTACTAGATGAATCACTATTTAGAAGATCGAAATTTATAAATGATAAAACAACTAAATTACATTAATCTAATTAAAACTAACTAAATTTGTGAAGAGGGAGAGGGCTGTGAAACTGTGAAGCTTTTGTGATTTGTTAATCGTAAAGTTAGTTCTAGGGCTCTTGATTTCACCTCGTTTATCACACACACAAATTATAACTCCTTATGAATAAAAATATATTATTTTTCCCAATTGTAGACCAAAATCCTAAAAATATTAACCACTCTATCCACGTAGTCTAAAAATTATCCTCAACTAATTATTTACCTATTCATCAAATTATTAATTGAAAATTTGGATTTCTTAACGGTCACGTCCTCTTATAACGGTGTTTAATTTTTGTTAAGCACAAATCACCAGTTCGGTCTCTTCATGATTTAAAAGATCATACAAATGTTTATCCACCATTGTACGCATAAATAATAAAAATTTACACACAACCATGAAAAAATAGAAGAATAATAAGGAATTAAAATTGTGTTCTACAAAACTATGCTACATCTTTGCCTCTAGAACAATAAATTTAGTTCATGTTTAATTTGCAATTAAAAAAAATATTTGGGATTGCATCTAAAAATTGGAGAAGAAGAGATACAAAAATGAATACAAAATTTAATGCAAACCAGTTCCTTTCTCTCTCTTTCTGTCTCAAAAACTGTACCCCAAACTGTCGCAGTCCACGTCAGTAAAACGCGTTGACGTCAGCAGTCAGAGGCGTCTCTGAGCCGCACGCTGTCGCGTCAGGTCTTTTCCTCTCCACGTCAGCAGTTAGAGGCATCTGAACCCGCCTCTGACGATCCGACACATCGAAGAAGAAGACAACAGGTGTCTGAACCTGCCTGCTGCTACTGTCGCCCACGTGTGCGGTCTGCTGCTATTGTCGCCCACTTGTGCAGTCTCGATCAGAACTCAAGAGAGAAAGAAAAGAGAACTCTCTCTCTCTAGCATCTGGTTAGTTGTTTTCTTTTTTTTTCCTTTTGGTTTATTATTAGCAGCCGTCACCTCTTAAAACTTGTGCTCCAACCTTGGCATATATTTATAGGGAACGGGAGAGAGAATTAGGGTTTGCGCTTTTGCAGAAAACTCCACTCTTTTCATTTATTTCCTTCCTTTTTAATCCAGATATTTATTTCTTTATCTTTTCTTCTTCTTTTTCCTTTTCTTGCCAGCACGTGCTACTGCATACACAAATCAAGACCAGAATTTAGGATTTAAATAAAATTAATTAGTTTAAAATTAATTAAACTAACTAAAAATTATATTAGCTCAATAAAAATCCTTTTAAAATTATTTATCGCACTTTTACTCAACAAAACAATAAAAAATTAATAAATCCATTGTGTTACTTTGTTTGTTGATTTTTTCCACAAATCTTTACTTTTTGCATCAAAAATATTATTTCTTCAAAAATAATTAATTAATTGAAATCTTATAGAAATAAGATGAATTATATACAATATCAACGAAAACAAGCAATTTTAATTGGTAAATGAGTACAAATATTTGTATATAAATTAGACACATCAAATACACCCAAACTTAAGATTTTGCTTGTCCTCGAGCAAAAAGTAGAATCATGAACAAGGGAATAATAATCAAGAGTAGGCTCAACCCATCACACTACGAATTCTCATCATGCAAGCATCAAATTTTCAATTAAAAATATAAACAATAGCAAATAAAGTAAAACTAAGCATACCCACTTTCTCCAGTGCAATTATTTATTCATAATTCCCAACCCAATCGTATTTGTCATGTAATTAATGTAATTGTAGTATGTAACAACTTAATCTGTGATTATCCTTTCTCTCTACTACAAACCGAGTAGCAAATTAGAGTTTTTTTTATATATATATATAGAAAAATAATTTTTTTTTTCCAGTCTTTTCTCTAAGTTGTCACTTGCCTTTTGACGTGAATGCAAAACATTTGTGATGAATTCACCCGGTTACTCAACAAGTCACAGACTTAAAGTGCTTTGCATACTCATATTTCAAGTTGCCGTTTGACGTAAAAGTAAACATTGGTGATGAATACCCCTAGTTACTAAGCAACTCAAAACATTGGAGTAGATTGACTTTATTCATAATTTTTTTTTCCCATTATTACTCTATTTACTTAAACCCAGTTTAGGACTAGATCAAAGGGGATAATCACAAGAAAAAGCATCACATTTGTTTTTTATGTATAATAGCATGACTCACACAATTGTGAAGGAATTGTAAATATCAATAATCCTAAAGTAAATAAGTATGCTTAATATTTCTTTATAAGAAATTGTCTATCCCAAAAAAAAATTTATTTCAATGCTCATCACAATAAAGAACTCAAAAGTGTAATGGTGAGCCTAATTGAAATCCTTTTTGTTTTGTTTTTCTTTTCAAAAATAATAAAAATAAAAATAAAATTGTAAACCTTCCCCCCAAACTTGAATATCACATTGTCCTCAATGGGAAAGAAAAAGAAAAAAAAAAGAATGCAAAAAGTTTAGAATTTCTCCCCTGATTCGCCTTTAAATTTTTGCACGCGCGACGTGCAGTATTTTGGCGATATCTGGAGCTGTAGATGTCCAAATGGGCTGAATTTTTTTTGCTGGAAAGCTAAGACAATAGGCTACAATCGCCGTTTGAATCAGTTTTCCAGATTCTGACTCCATACTGCTAAAAAACAGCCATCAATGAAGGCATACAAAACAGCTCCGTCCGGCGACTTTCAAGATTTATGCAATCCTACAAAATAAAATCTAAAATTAAAATAAAATAAACTAAAAGATAATCCAAACCTAAATGCAATAAAAAAAAACATGGGTTGCCTCCCAAGAAGCGCTAAGTTTTAAGTCTTCAGCCAGACTTTCTTCATCTTGTCATTTTTGTTTGGCCTTCTCAATGTGCATGATTTCCTTGCCAACTTCACTATCCATGTATGGCTTCAACTGCTGTCCATTGACCTTGAATGTACCTTTTTGCTCATGATGAATTTTTGTAGTTCCATATGAAAACACTTGTGTGACAACAAATGGACCCGTCCACCTCGATCGCAATTTTCCTGAAAAAAGTTTAAGTTTTGAATTAAATAACAATACTTTTCTCCCCTTCCTTGAATTCTCTTCTCAAAATATGCTTATCGTGCCATCGTTTAGTCTTTTCTTTATAGATCTTGGCATTTTCATAAGTATCATTCCGAAACTCATCCATCTCATTTAGTTGCAACAATCTTTCTTTCGCCAGCATTTTTCATGTCAAAATTTAGTGTCTTTATTGCCCAATAAGCGCAATGCTCAAGTTCACTGGTAAGTGACATGCTTTACCATACACCAATCTATATGGGGACATTCCAATTGGTGTTTTAAATGTCGTCCTATAGGCCCATAATGCATCGTCCAATTTTCTTGCCCAATCTGTTCGTGCCATACTCACTGTTTTCTCAAGTATTCGCTTCAACTCTCTATTTGAAACCTCCACTTGACCACTTGTTTGAGGACGATATGGTGTGACCACATGATGAGTAACTCCATACTTAGCAAGTAAAGCATCAAATTGACGGTTGCAAAAATGTGTTCCTCCATCACTAATAATTGCCCTTGGAACTCCAATTCGTGAAAAGATATTTTTTCTAATAAAGTTCACCACTACTCTTGCATCATTTGTTGGTAGTGCAGCAGCTTCCACCCACTTGGAGACATAATCTACAGCAACCAAAATATATTTATTAGAAAATGAGGATGGAAAAGGACCCATAAAATCTATCCCCCAAACATCAAATAATTCAATCACTAAAATATTATTTAGGGGCATCTCATGTTTCCTAGAAATATTTCCCACCCTTTGATAATTATCACATAATTTAACAAAATTAAAAGCATCTTTAAAAATTGAGGGCCAAAAAAATCCTGATTGTAAGATTTTTGCTGCTGTTTTTGTTCCACTAAAATGGCCACCACATTCCAATGTATGACAATGTTTGAGTATGCTTTCCATCTCCTCTTCAGGCACACATCTCCTTATTACTTGATCTGTACAATGGCGAAATAAGAAAGGTTCCTCCCAAAAATAATATTTCAAGTCAGAGAAAAAATTCTTCTTTTGTTGATAAGTAAAATCAGGAGGTAGAATTTTTGATACCAAATAATTTACTATATCAGCATACCATGGTGGAGTTTGTATCATCATTAAATACTCATCTGGAAATTCTTCATTGATTGGTGTAACCTGCAATTTGTGTTCATCTTTTGGTTCAATGCGAGATAAATGATCTGCCACCACATTTTCCACACCCTTTTTGTCTTTTATTTCCACATCAAATTCTTGTAAAAGTAAAATCCAACGAAGCAATCTAGGTTTGGCTTCCTTCTTTGCAAGCAACTACTTGAGGGCTGAATGATCCGTGTACACAACCACCTTTGAACCTATCAAATAAGATAGAAATTTGTCAAAAGCATATACAACGGCTAATAATTCTTTTTCAGTAGTAGCATAATTAAGCTGTGCTTCTGTCAAAGTTCTACTTGCATAATAAATGGTGTGAAACATTTTATCTTTTCTTTGCCCTAAAACAGCACCTATTGCCACATCAATAGCTTCACACATTAATTCAAACGGCATATTCCAATCTGGTGCAATAATAATAGGTACTGAAATCAATTTCTTTTTCAATGTTTCAAAAGCATGTAAGCAATCATGAGAAAAATTAAAAGGTATGTCTTTATTTAAAAGTTTGCAAAGAGGTTTAGTGATTAAAGAAAATTTTTTTATAAATCTTCGATAAAATCCTGCATGACCTAAGAAACTTCTCAGTCCTTTAACATTAGTTGGTGGTGGTAGCTTTTCAATGACATCAATTTTAGCACGATCCACTTCAATTCCCTTAAAGGAAACTTTGTGGCCTAACACAATCTCTTCTTTCACCATAAAATGTCATTTCTCTCAATTTAGAACCAGATTTGTTTCCTCGCAACGCTGCAAAACAAAAGATAAGTTAGATAAATAATTATCAAATGAATAACCAAAAACTAAAAAATCATCCATAAAAATTTCAATAAATTTCTCAACCATATCCGAAAAAATTGACATCATGCAGCGTTGAAATGTGGCGGGGGCGTTACAAAGACCAAAAGGCATCCTTCTATATGCAAAAGTTCCATATGGGCAAGTAAATGTTGTTTTTTCTTGATCTTCTGGTGCTATAGCAATTTGATTGTAATCCGAATACCCATCAAGAAAACAATAGTAAGAATGACTTGCAAGTCTTTCAAGCATTTGGTCAATGAAAGGTAATGGAAAATGATCCTCTCTAGTTGCATCATTTAGTCTTCGATAATCTATGCACACTCGCCATCCCGTGACTGTTCTTGTTAGTATTAGCTCATTATTATCATTTTTTACTACAGTTATTCCTCCTTTCTTTGGCACAACATGTATAGGACTTACCCATGCACTATCTGAAATTGGATAAATGATACCTGCATCTAAAAGCTTCAATACCTCCTTATGCACCACTTCTTGCATTGATGGATTTAATCTTCGCTGTGGCTGCACAATAGGTTTAAAATCATCCTCCATTAGAATTTTTGCATGCAAATTGAAGGACTAATCCCTTTTATATCAGAAATATTCCATCCCAAGGCAGTTTTATGTTTTCTTAAAACTCTCAACAATTTTTCTTCTTCAAAATTATTCAAAGAATCATTGATAATAACAGGAAAAGTGGAGTTTTGGCCTAAAAATGCGTACCTCAAACTCGATGGGAGTTGTTTAAGCTCAAGTTGTTGTGGTGATGAGAAAATCAGTGGTGTATCATCCAAATTTTTATCATAATCACAAATCTCTTCATTTTCTAATTCAAGTGTTTCTGAATTTGTTAAGCATTCTTCTAAATGTAATTTAGCAATTTCATCCAAATGTGTTTCTCCCATGACTTCACTTACTTGAAAGCATGCATGAACTTCTGAGGGAAGCTCCATGGATTTAAATACATCAAATGTTACCTGTTCGTTGTCAACCCTTAGAATAAGTTTACCTTGTTGCACATCAATCAATGTTCTCCCTGTTGCAAGAAAAGGTCTCCCCAAAATCAAAGGGATTTGTTCATCTTCCTCCATTTCAAGTACAATAAAATCAGCTGGAAATATGAATTTGTCAACTTTCACCAAAACATCTTCAATGATCCCTCTTGGATATTTGATTGACCTGTCCGCCAATTGCAAGAAAATTGTTGTAGGCTTTGCTTCTCCAATACCTAGTTTCCTGAAAACAGAATATGGCATGAGATTAATACTCGCTCCTAAATCACATAGTGCTTTATGAAAAGGAGAATTTCCAATAGTGCAAGGAATTGTAAAACTCTCTGGATCTTTAAGTTTAGGTGGCAGCTTGTTTTGCAAAATTGCACTACTTTTTTCAGTTAACATCACCATCTCATGCTCTTCTAGCTTCCTCTTGTTTGATAAAATGTCCTTAAAAAATTTAGCATATTTAGACATTTTTTCTAAAGCTTCAATAAGAGGAATATTAATATGCAATTGCTTGAAAATATTTAAAAAATTTGCAAATTGATTATCAAGCTTATTATTTTTAAGTCTTTGTGGAAAAGGAATAGATTGATCATAAGGAGAATTAGTACAAGTGTTAGAATTTAACTCCCCTAAAATGGTTTGACTTGACTCTTCCTTGTGCTGCGTTTTTTCTTCCATAATTTGTTCATTTTCACCTTGCTTTTCATCCACATCTTGTTCTACATTTTTGATTTGTGGCTGCCCAATTATTGCCCCACTTCTAAGTGTTATTGCCTTGACATACTCCTTGGGATTTACAACGTGTTGCTTGGTAATGTTCCTGCAGCTCTTTCATTAAGAATATTAGAAATTTGACTAATTTGTACCTCGAGATTGTGAATGGAAGCCGAAGTTGAATTTGCAACATTTTGAATTGCTTGATCTGTCTTTTGCATGTATTGCTTGAACATTTCTTCTAATGTCGACTACTTTTCTTGTTGTTGAAAATTTTGTTGTGGTCTACCTCCTCCTTGATTATTGTTCTAAGAAAAATTGGGATGATTTCTCCATCCTGGATTGTCTGTGTTTGTATAAGGGTTATTTTGCCTTTGAAAATTTGACACATAATTTGCTTGTTCGGCATTTGATGGAGCAAAAGGGTTCCCCACTTGGCAATCTGCACTAGAATGACTTCCTGCACAATGATCACAAATGATATGAGATTGAATAGAATTAACATTCATATTACCTATTTGCTTAGATAAAATATCAATTTTTGCAGTTAAATTAGAAATAGGGCCAAGTTCAAAAACTCCCACAACTTTTCTTTGCATTGTTCTTTCTGAGGACCACTGATAATTATTAGATGCCAATTCTTCTAAAAGGTCATAAGCTTCTTCATGAGTTTTGCTCATTAAAGCACCTCCATCTGCTGCATCTACCATGGATCGATTTGTAGCCACCAAACCGTTATAGAAAGTTTGCACTTGTAGCCATTTTGGAAGTTCATGATGCGGACACTTTCTTAATAGATCTTTGTACCTCTCCCATGCATCATATAATGACTCTGTCTCGAGTTGAGTGAATGTTGTGATGTCATTTCTTAACTTTGCTGTTTTTGCTGGGGGAAAATACTTTGCCAAAAAATTTTGTGCTAACCCTTCCCAAGTTGTAATAGCTCCCTGTGGTAAAGAATTCAACCAAGCCTTTACCTTATCTCTAAGTGAGAAAGGAAAAAGTCTCAATCGAATAGCGTCATTCGAAACTCCATTGTGTTTGAAGGTATCACATATTTCGAGAAAGTTTGCGATGTGAACATTTGGATCATCACGTGCTAGTCCTCCAAATTGAACTGTTTGCTGAATCATCTGAATAATTGCGGGTTTGATTTCAAAATTGTTTGCTTCAATTACCGACCTTGTGATACTTGATATTGTTCCTTCGACTGAGGGCATTGCATAATCCCTCAAAGCTTTGTTCTCCTCTCTGTTCGCCATAGATAAAGAGGATGTGGTCTTTTCTTTCTTTTCCTTTCTGATTTGGCGTAAAGTTCTTTCAATTTCTGGGTCAAAAAGTTTAGACTCCAATGGGTTAGATATGAGCATACACCTAAACCCTGAAAAACAAGTAAATAAAGAAAAAAGTATAAATCAAAAGGGTAAAGAAGTAAAAAATTAAATAAAAATAAAAATAAAAATCCTAAGTCCTAAAATATAAAAATAGAAAACTAAATACAAATAAAAATAAAAAGAAAAATAAATAAAAGTAAAAGTTAGTCAAAAGAAAATAAAAGATGTAAAATAATAATAAAATAAAATTAATTACAAAAAAATCTAAACTAGCAATAATCTAGCAATTTTCAATATCGATAAAATAATAACTAATTCCCAGCAACGGCGCCAAAAACTTGATGTGAATATTTGCAAGTGTACAAAATCGCAACAAGTAGTATAGTTTAAGTGAATAGAGTGTCGAACCCACAGAGACTAGATATTTTATTGAGTACCGATATTACTAGATGAATCACTATTTGGAAGATTGAAATTTATAAATGATAAAACAACTAAATTACATTAATCTAATTAAAACTAACTAAATTTGTGAAGAGAAAGAGGGCTGTGAAACTGTGAAGCTTTTGTGATTTGTTAATGGTAAAATTAGTTCTAGGGCTCTTGATTTCACCTCGTTTATCACGCACACAAATTATAACTCCTTATGAATAAAAATATATTATCTTTCCAAGTTGTAGACCAAAATCCTAAAAATATTAACCACTCTATCCACGTAGTCTAAAAATTATTCTCAACTAATTATTTGCCTATCCATCAAATTATTAATTGAAAATTTAGATTTCTTAACGGTCACGTCCTCCAATAACCGTGTTTAATTTTTATTAACCACAAATCACCAGTTCGGCCTCTTCATGATTTAAAAGATCATACAAATGTCTATCCACCATTGTACGCATAAATAATAAAAATTAACACACAACCATGGAAAAATAGAATAATAACAAGGAATTAAAATTGTGTTCTACAAAACTAGGCTACATCTTAGCCCCTAGAACAATAAATTTAGTTCATGTTCAATTTGCAATTAAAAAAAATATTTGGGATTGCATCTAAAAATTGGAGAAGAAGAGATACAAAAATGAATACAAAATTTAATGCAAACCAGTTCCTTTCTCTCTCTTTCTGTCTCAAAAACTGAACCCCAAACTGTCGCAGTCCATGTCAGCAAAACGCGTTGACGTCAGCAGTCAGAGGGGTCTCTGAGCCGCATGCTGTCGAGTCAGGTCTTTTTCGCTCCACGTCAGCAGTCAGAGGCGTCTGAACCCGCCTCTGACGATCCGTCACGTCGAAGAAGATCACAGCAGGCGTCTGAACCCACCTACTGCTGCTGTCGCCCACGTGTGCGGTCTGTTGCTGCTGTCGCCCACGTGTGCGGTCTATTGCTGCTGTCGCCCACGTGTGCAGTCTCGATCAGAACTCAAGAGAGAAAGAAAAAAAAACTCTCTCTAGCGTCTGGTTAGTTGTTTTCTTTTTTTTCTTTTTGTTTATTATTAGCAGCCGTCACCTCTTAAAACTTGTGCTCCAACCTTGGCATATATTTATAGGGAACGGGAAAGAGAATTAGGGTTTGCGCTTTTGCAGAAAACTCCACCCTTTTCATTTATTTTCTTCCTTTTTAATCCAGATATTTATTTCTTTCTCTTTTCTTCTTCTTTTTCCTTTTCTTGCCAGCACGTGCTACTGCATACACAAATCAAGAGTAGAATTTAGGATTTAAATAAAATTAATTAGTTTAAAATTAATTAAACTAACTAAAAATCATATTAGCTCAATAAAAATCCTTTTAAAATTATTTATTGCACTTTTACTCAACAAAACAATAAAAAATTAATAAATCCATTGTGTTACTTTGTTTGTTGATTTTTTCCACAAATCTTTACTTTTTGCATCAAAAATATTATTTCTTCAAAAATAATTAATTAATTGAAATCTTATAGAAATAAGATGAATTATATACAATATCAACGAAAACAAGCAATTTTAATTGGTAAATGAGTACAAATATTTGTATATAAATTAGACACATCAAATAATCTGATGGTGCAATTGTAATTAGGAAAGAAATAGGGTGTTGGGTATTAAAATAGGTTATTGGGTTTATAAAAAAAAAGTCCAATAGGAAAAATTAATATAACCAATAAAACATACAATTTAGGATTTATAAAAATAATAGTAATCAAAATAAAAACAATAAAAATAATAATACAAATCAAAGTGTTAATAACAATAATAAGATTTACAAATAAAATTATCGATCGAAACTAGATTTTAATAGGAAATCCAACAGTACAATTTGACAAAAAAATAATTTGAAGACCGAAAAAAAAAATTGCGAATATTTTAAATACAGAAAATACATAAAAATACATTTTTGGGAAAACAGGGGTTACACGCGGACTGGTCACCGCACTTTTTGTACCGTTTTTAAATGAACGGAAGAAACTTTTTTAGGCCAACATTTGTGCCTAGGACGTTTTGTGATTTGGCCAAGTCTATGAGGCTCGAATTGATTTTTTTTTAATGCCAGATGGCCGACCTGGTTTTGTCCGACCCTCGTGACGCCGAGCTTAAAGCCTTAGGGATCGCATGAAATCCATGGAGGCTAATTTTCCACGCTATTACGAAGAAGCTAGGGAACGGGAAGCGGCCCTTACTTCGGGAGTGTTTGGTTGGAAGGGAATGGAGGGGAGGGGAGGGGTTTTTTAAAACTTTTCATGTTTGGTTCATTTTTTAGGGAAAATTTTGCTGAAATGCCCTTGTTTTTTAAAATAATTAGCGAACTACCCTTGTTTCGAAAATATTTAGCGATTTGCCCTTGTCTGTGACACGTCAGCAACAAACGTTATTGGGAAAAACGGCATCAGCTAATTGTATGCCGTTATTCCCAATAACGGCATCTTCATTTGAAAAAATTTACGTGCCGTTATTCCCAATAACGGCATTGGTTATTTTTAGTATAGATCTATAATGTATCAACATTGGCTCGAGATTGGAAAGCAAAAAAGAAAAGAACTGATGCCGTTATTCTGGAGAACGGCATAGTTTGTACTGATGCTGTTTTTCAGAATAACGGCATCAGTTATTTACTTTTTGCACAAATCCCTAAAATCGAAAACCCCTTCTTCTCCCCCTCTTCACTTCTGATTCGTAAAACGCATCTCTCTCACATCACCCCTTTTACCCACAAACCCTAGATCTCATAATCAAAAATTTTCAACCATTTGAGTCCTATAAAATTCCGTACATCCTACCTCCTCACTCCCACCCTCATTTTCAGTCTTCCTCAACAACGAATATTTTGCCGGTGGTTTTTTTGGTATCATTTGAAAGGTATTATCATACTAACCTTATGTTTGATTTTTATTTCAGTGTATTGTTTATTTTGAGTAGTGAATGATATGAATATGTTTTAATTTTTATGCATAGGTATGGAATTTGATATCCCTATTTGGTTATATTATGGGGGTGAAGTAATTAAGGATCCAAAAATTGGATATTCTTATAGTGACGTTGATCCGGTAATTATTTGGGCTACCCCCAATTTTGGTTACTCAGAATTAATAGATAAGATATATGAAGTAACCAATTGGGACAGAAGTGAAATGAGTCTGAGATTGAGAGCCCGTTATTCTGCTGGTAAAGGGGATGGGCAGTACTTCATGTTGGTACCCATAGACAGTGACAGTTCTCTGAGGTCGATCCTGCTTAGGACACTTCATCCAAGTTGTAGTTGGAATATAGTTGAGTTATATATTGATCAAACGAGGCTTCCAAATACTACAAGAGTTGTTATCGAAGGTCCAAGGCCAACTAGGATTTTGAGACCATCTGAAGAGTCACACGCAAGGATTTCTAATACTGTTGGAGATACTAACACATCTCCAACGGTACCTGTTTCCTCCGAATACGAGCAGGTACATCTGACCCCATTGCCACAAAATTTTTTGGTAGCTAGAATTGCTTTGGAAGACTTTGACAACGCCGTTGTAAATAACGACTTGGTAGAAGAGGAAGAAGATGAGGTACGCGGGCTCGAGGATGATGATGAGGAGATCGCCCTTGAAGCTCCAGTTGTTGACGCCAATGTTCATTTGCCGGTTAACAATGCCTGCGTGTTGCCAAGTCAGGACACAAGTCCAGCTATGCGTGGATCGCAATCAAGCGAATGGATGTCCCGTGCCACCGTACATGAACAAGGCCAGTCTTCCATTGGGTCTTCCAACTTGGATGAACTGTTCATTGGTCAACGATTTCCATCCAAAGATGCTCTACAACATCAAGTAAAGATGTATGCTGTGAAGAACCACAGGGAATTCGTGACGGTAAAATCAGATCGTCATCTATACCATGTGAAATGTAAATACGCGCCCATCAACCATTCAGCCGAGCAGATTGCAGAAAATCCATCACTTCGAAATGTAGTTGGTTGTCCATGGCGCTTGCGTGCAATTGTTCCCAAAGGTCGTGATTATTTTGTGGTGAAACAACTGGAAGGTGTACATACATGTGTGAATCCTACATTGACTCAGGATCACAGCAAAATTGACTCGATGGTTGTATCGATGCTGATAATAGATACTCTGAGGGAACAACTCTCAGTAAATCCAAGAGCCATAATTGGGCAGGTGAAGGGTAGGCTCCAATACACAATATCATATTGGAAAGCTTGGAAGGCAAAACATAAAGCAATTGAGAAACTATATGGTTCTTTTGAAACAGCGTACACTAAATTACCATACCTACTCAATGCAATTCAAGCTTCAAATCCGGATACGGCTGTACAGTGGGCAAAGACTACGACCGGGCCGGGTATAGAAACATTTAAGGGTGTTTTTTGGTCATTTGGTCCTTCGATCGAAGGATTCAAATCATGTAGACCAGTTATAAGTGTTGACGGTACTCACTTGTACGGAAAATACAAAGGCTGTTTGTTGATTGCGGTTTCACCAGACGCAAACGGGAGGTTGTTTCCGTTTGCCTTTGCACTTGTTGAAGGTGAAAGTATAGAAACGTGGGCATGGTTCATGAACTGTATTCGGTGCTATGTGACAGATCGTGAAGGTCTTTGCGTCATTTCGGATCGACATGCCGGTATTTTATCAGCAATGGGAAATGAGTTTGGCACGTGAAGGGAACCTTTTGCATATCATCGGTATTGTATGCGGCATTTTGCTAGCAATTTTCATAAAAAATTTGGTTCAAAATTTTTGATGAATAAATTAAAGGTAATTGCTTGTCAAAATCAGTGGAAAAAGTACGAGGAAAAGATGGCACAACTTGAAGCTAGCAATGCTGATGCGGCTAATTGGGTAAAGGAGAAAGCAATTGAGAAGTGGACACTTACTGCTGATGGTGGGCGTAGATATGGTATTATGACAACAAATTTGTCCGAAGTTTTCAACTCGGTTCTAAAAGGTGTTCGTAGCTTACCTGTCACTGCAATTGTAGAACAGATATTTTTCCGTCTGAACATGTATTTCACCGACCGCCGTGAGGCCACGCAGACACTTATCGCTGAAGGTAAACTATGGGCACCCCGGACCCACGATCTTATTGATGTCCGGCGTGAAAAATCAAATTTACATGAGGCCATAATGTTCAATAATTGCGATGGTGTCTTTGGGGTGAAAACGGGCATTAGAATGGACGGTGGATATCAAAAGGGTGGGCATTGGCATACGGTGGACCTAGAAGGCCGAACTTGTACATGTGGGAAATTTCAATTGTTCCACGTTCCATGCTCTCATGTGTTAGCGGCATGTGCTTCCCGGGCGCTTGATTATCATCCGTACATAGATCCTTTCTACTCTACAGATTCGTTAGCAAAAACATGGGCACCATCTTTCAATCCTATCCCAGACGAATCTTATTGGCCTACCCAAAGCGCACCGGTACTAATAGTTGATCCTAGTCTTCGTCGGGTCAAGGGGAGGCCTAAGAGTACTCGTATCTGCAATGACATGGACGCTCGAGAAGGTGGGAGTAGTGGAAAAGTATGTTCAAAATGTGGTGTGAGCGGACATAATAGACGTAGTTGTAAGAATGTACAAAGTGTGGGGACTTCACAATCTACCCGCACTTGAATATTTTCTTAGTTATTATATGTTAGTTAAATGTTTTCCTGTTGTTTGTTGTTTGTTGAGTAATTTATGTTGAGTAATTTACGTTTGAATTATTTGAATTATTTTCATGTTGTTTGTTAATGTTGAGTAATTTACGTTTGAATTATTTGGAATGAGATTTTTGTTTTTAATCAATGGTGGACATAGTTATATTTGTTGTTTACAATACAACAGGACAAAATCTGCATAGAAACATGCACAACTGTACATTTAACAGATGCCGTTATTAAGAATAACGGCATCTTTGATCCATGCCGTTACTCTCAAAGACGACTGTGGAGGCAGAAAGTTTGGCAGAGTACTCAAATCTGGAGATTTAGAGTATAACTGATGCCGTTCTTGAGAATAACGGCATAGTTTGAAGATGCCGTTATTGAGAATAACGGCATATTTGATCTATGCCGTTATTCTCAAAAACGACTGTGGAGACAGGAATTTGGCAGAACACTCAAATCTGGAGATTTTGAGTATAACTGATGCCGTTCTTAAGAATAACGGCATAGTTTAAAGATGCCGTTATTGAGAATAACGGCATCTTTGATCTATGCCGTTACTCTCAAAAACGACTGTGGAGACAGGAAATTGGCAGCGAACTACAAATTGGCTAATTTTCCATATATAAAGTTGCCGTTATTCTCAATAACGTTACAGGATTAAGATGCCGTTATTGCGAATAACGGCATCAGTTGTTCTTTTTTTTAGAATTTCAGACATGCACAGATACATTCAACTTCACAGTTCACCTTCATATAACTTCATATTCAACTTCACAGATACATTCAACTTACACAGATACATTCAATGCACAAATTCATCAAATTTGAGTTGAATTGCAATCTCTACAATTCTCAGACTTCAAAATTTTAAATAAAGTTTACTCACATCTCAACTTTACTCAACTCAACTTCAAATTTCACAGACTTCAAATTTACTCAACCAGATTTCACATCTCAGACTTCAAATTTACTCAACTTCAAATTTCACAGACTTCAAGTTTCACATCTCAGACTTCAAATTTCACTTTACATCAACTTTACTCAACTCAACTTAATTTCACAGAATCATTTAACTATATGGTTCACTCAACCAGATTCACAAGTACATCAACTTCATCAAAATCTAATTTCAACTCAATTCAACTCATACATGTGCATCTGTACAAGTTCGACATAGCTTCCAAAATAACAAGCTGATACTCCTACAAACCTGCACAGGCACGCACAAACTTCAAATTAAACAAACTCAAATGCATAAACCTGCTCAAACTTCAAAACATGCTGATACTCCCATATTTGCATACTTCAAAAAACATGCACAGACTTAAAAATGCTAGAATAAAGTGTAATACTAAAGAAATCGTTGTATTACCAAAGAAACCATTAAAACGACAAATAATGCTTCCAATTAACTCGGTGTGAAATGTTGGGGTGCTCTTCTCATCCGAGCCGGGACTTTCCGCCTACGTTCCCGTTGTTCTTGCGTTGGGGGTCCACTTGGACCAGCTCCTTCATCTTCGTGACCTTCTCCTTCTTCAATCTCCGGAATGGCCAATGCGCTTTGCGGTGGAGGGTCACGAACGGATTTGGATCTTCGATGACGTGATGGATTTCCCAATACCAATGCTTGTTGTGGTGGAGGTGAAGCTTGGCTAGCGGTAGGCCGTTCTTGTTGACGTTGACCTTCGGTTGAACGCACTAGTTCATTGAAACGAGGACCATCTCCAACCTCTTCAAGAGAGGTACGACAATTGCACAGGAGGTCTCGTGCCAATTCTTTGCATGCCTTATTGGCATTGCTCTTCAACACATTCGCACATTTTCTAGCCATGTCCCATGTGCTTTCGATCTATAATAGTAAACCATATATGTTGTAAGTAAAGATGCATAAGTAAAATTAATCAAAATAATTGAAAATCAACAAACAAACTAATTTACCATTATACGGTATGATGAAGCTTTCGGTTGATACATCGGCTGTGATGATGAAAATGCTGGTGGTGGTTCAAAATGTCCTCCACGTACGCTTCCCCGCCCAGTATGCACCGAGAGGAGCTCTCATCACGGGATTATCCTGGAGTACTCTCCAACTCTCTGATAGTACCGTCACACGGGGTCGGCCGAGATGTATTCTTTTCCAACACCAAATTTGCAGGATGGACATCGGCCCGGTCATTTGAATCGACCCCATCGAACAGTTGCAGAGTGCACGGTAAAGGGAGGCTAGAGCTGCACTTCCCCAACTATACCTGCCGGCTGTCTACAGGTCAGCTATCAATGGAAGATACATGAGGTGGACTACGTCACCTGAAGAGTTAGGGAATAGAATCCCTCCAATCATCGACAGTAAGTATGCGCGCGTATAGTTCTGGATTTCGATGTCCGTCGGCACTTCTGCTATTCGATGAGTGAAACTATTGTCTAGGAATGAACGTCTAATGGATTCCCCAACCCATATGTCGTGGTCAACTTCATCAACATCCAAGCCCAAATAATCTCGCACCAGTGCAACCTTGTTAAACATCAAATTGCCGGTGACGGCCACCCCGTCAATTGGAAGACCCAAAATCACCGCTACATCTTGTAGGGTGACCGTCATCTCACCGCACGGTAAGTGAAAGGTGTGTGTTTCCGGCCTCCATCGCTCTACCAGTGCGGTAAGCAAGGCGTGATCACACTTTATTTTGTCCAGCTTTGACATCCCGCTAAATCCACTGCTAACCAAATAATTTTCCATAGCAATACAGTTCTTGATCACAGGCATGATCTTGTGCATCCTGAAACTCATCTTCTCCACATCCCTGGTCCAAACGGCCTGTGATCTGTGGTCTTCTTGCAGAAACAGAACTGTAGGATCTAATGGACCCGGATGTCCCCGTGGTCCAAATGAAGACGTAGAAGAAGCACCAACACCATGCGAAGAAGATGGTTGTGCAGGATCCATTGGCCTGTACACATTAACAAAGACTAATCAACAACATTTTCAGTAGAAAAATTGAGAGCATGAGCAATCTTAGGAGTAGATCTGCTAGTGAATTGTAGTGTGTATATGTATGTATCTGATATAAATTCCCCTCACACTGACATGAAGTAGGTGTGTATATATATATAGGTGATGTATACAAATCTCCTTACACTGAGATGAGCCTAGGCAGATAGTGTAGCAAATGCCCTTTTGTTGAAATTAGCAATGCAGGATATATATAAAAGATGATCTTCTATGCATACAAGAAGAACTACCAAACACAACACTCAACTACTCCTTAATCACATATACTGGATGTGTTAATGGGGATGAAACTTTTGTTCATGTGAGCACAACCCCTACTTCAAAAAACGGGAAAACATATACTCTACAAAACTTAACATCTTATCAATTGTTTGAACAACATAGGACTGGTTTACTTGGTAGTAATTAAGTGTATTAGGATCTTCAAAACCCCTACTTCAAAATAAAGTACTTGAATATTTAAGAATTTGTGCTTCTCAAAAATTCAACATTTAGTAAACCCTACTTCACTAACAATACTTCCAAAATTACTACTTCAGTAACCCTAATCTACAATATTTGTACTATACTACATAATAAAACAGTCAAAATCAACTATACAAAATACAAATTAGGGTTTTTGGTTACTTACAAAGATTTCGGATTCGGAATGAGAAGGAACTCTGAATGAAGGATTGAAGAGTATACTCCGAAATTGAAGTCAATAACACACCGAAGATCTTGTGGAATTTTTTTTTTAAGAGCGTCTAGGGTTTTCGCAGCCAAAGATGTGAAGGAAAGAATCAGAAGTGAAGAGGGGGAGAAGAAGGGGTTTTCGATTATAGGGATTTGTGCAAAAAGTAAATAACTGATGCCGTTATTCTGAAAAACAGCATCAGTACAAACTATGCCGTTCTCCAGAATAACGGCATCAGTTCTTTTCTTTTTTGCTTTCCAATCTCGAGCCAATGTTGATACATTATAGATCTATACTAAAAATAACCAATGCCGTTATTGGGAATAACGGCACGTAAATTTTTTCAAATGAAGATGCCGTTATTGGGAATAACGGCATACAATTAGCTGATGCCGTTTTTCCCAATAACGTTTGTTGCTGACGTGTCACAGACAAGGGCAAATCGCTAAATGTTTTCGAAACAAGGGTAGTTCGCTAATTATTTTCAAAAACAAGGGCATTTCGGCAAAATTTTCTTTTTTAGGAGGGGAGGGGAGGGAAATGGGAGGGTGCAACACCCCTCCTGAGCCAATTTTGGCTCCCCTCTAATATTGGGCCGATTTGGACGGAAGAGAAATTATGTCTAATTTTTAATATGAATGGACTAAATTGCCCTCCAATTTTGGCTCCCCATTAAAAAGCACTTATACCAATATTAAAAACCGTGATGATGTGCATAATGTTCTCATTGCTCTCAGGACTGTGAATGAGAAACTGCGGAATTCACTGGACCGAAGAGCTACAACCTTATCTTCCCCAAAATTGCTTTATGGCCAGTAGCCATTGTTTTTTTTTATGTGTGAGCTCCACTTTGTAAAGTCAGAATAAGCATCTTTCGGTCTATTCCTTTTTCTTTTCTTTTTCTCTTTTTTGTGTTGCGAATTTAATAATATTGTAACTAATATTACAGGGGGGCCTTATAGTTCTAGCCGATAATATTCATATTTGGTTTGGATCGAATGCATGATTTTATCGGATGTTAAAGCGAAATTACCAATCGGATTAAATGTGGCGTTAAACTTTGCTATTATTTGATGAGAAATGCTAGTATGGGACTTGATTGTTCATACGTGCTGTTAACTAGTATCAGCAAGTTATGTGAATAAAATGGAGAAATGCTATTGTGGTACTATAATTGATAAACTAGTTACAACTTTTGTCAGAAATAAGTAATTACAACTCAAAGAAAATAATTCACTTTTGGCTAACTACATGCAACATATGAAACACTTTGCTGCTGTTTTACGTTCTAACGTTCTAATATGGAGGTAAAAATAGTAACGTCCAAAAAAAAAGTGAGCTTCTCTCTAGAAAATCTAGAGAGAGAAGCTCTCCCAAAAATTATGTCTACGATGATTAACAAAGTTTAGTTACATACAATTTAAATATTTTGCACAAAAGAAAAACTTTCTAATTAATTTTGGAAATATACATAAATCTTTAAAAACACTAACCTTGTTGTTGCAGCTGCAATTGCAATTGCAATTACAGTAATTGGGCAAATTAGCAAGATATGTTGTAACTGCAAATAAACTTATGAAAAATTTCTCAATTTGACTTGCAACTTATTTGCATTCATTGTTTAAAGAAAACTCACTTGCACCAAACAATTTGAAATGCAATTAGAGAATGCAATTGTGAAGGGTATAAAAGTAATTTTATTATAAAATCCATTCCCTCCCCTTGTGAACCAAACAAGAAGATAATTATTTTCCCTCCCTTCCCCTCCTTTGAAACAAACAGAGTCTTCATTAAATCCCTCCTCTCCCCTCCCCTCCCCTCCATTAAAATCCCTCCCATCCCCTCCCCTCCATTGAACCAAACAGAGCCTTCATGAACAGGTCAAAAGAACTGTGTATAGAATCAACCTGTCTGAAAAGGACGATTTCCGACCAAGGCATGGGTGATGCTGAGTCCGATTGGTCGAGATCTCTTGCTTACATTCAGAGCCACACTTCATAGTCGTTCCTTCACAAGGTGATAGTGGAGAAGGAGTTAGAGATCTAGAGATTGAAGGTAATGCTCGGAGTGGGTGGATCCCGAACCCATTCCTTCGGGAGCGGTTGGCCCTCCGATGGGGGTCCGTCTCTGAACCGGAGGCTGGAGCCACCGCCGAGACCGGGAGATGCCCAGTGTTTTGTTGCTGGAGCGTCCACCTTAGCGTCTCCTAAGGATCTTGATGGGCTTGTCGACGAGCAAACGTGTTCGGTTAGGCTCTAACTGGTTTGTGTCAGTCCTAAGACCCCTTAAGTGGAGGTAAAGGCCGAGTTTGTATTAGTTGTAACTTTCATACTTAGTGTAACTTTTGAAATACCCTGATTTTTCATTTAATGAAAAATTATTTTTTTTTATTTTGCACGTAGTGTGCACATGCAATATTTTGGGTTAAATCTTATAATTGTTTTATTGTGATGTGTATGAATATTTAAATGTTTTCAAATTATTCCATACAAAAGCCTTTTCTTTAAATAAATAGAAAGCCATATTTTAAAGCTTCTTTCTTAAAGCCCAAAATGTATTTTTATTTATTTTTACTATTTTTGGCCCATAAAACTAAAGCCCATGGATTAATTTATTTAAAAAGTCTATTTTATTTTTATGTAATGCACAATTTTTGGCCCAGTTGCATGCACGTGCACTACACGTACACGTGCAATGCACACTACTCCTAGTTGGCGGGTACACTTCTTTTGGAGGGAGATTCAAAAGTTTAGTGGTGGTCATGGAGGTGGTTATGTAGTTGTGGGTAGTTTTTATAACTCCTACTCTAATCTTGGCCCTCCATCCTACAACCAACTAGTTAATCCTAGCCATTCATCCTATTTGATTTCGAGTATAAATACCCCCCCATGGCTAGTATTCTTATGCAATTATATCTTTCTAAAATTATAGTCTAATTTAGTAGTAAGTTGGGAGTTAAAAGATTGAGAGAATTGTGTGGGATTGTATTGCTTTCAACAAGGAGAAGAAGGCCGGCATCAAAAGGGGAAGCTTTCGGTTTTGCTTGGGCTTGGAGGTGTGTGCGAGCGTCTAGGAGAAGGTGCATTCATTCGCAAAGGACCTTCGTTGCTATTGTGTTGTTTTCTCTCCATACAAGGTGGGTAAAATTCTCCATATTTCTAAAGTAGAAATGCTTGTTTGAATGAATGATAGTGGGTTTGATTTTCTTTATTTCTAATTAGAAATGATGCTAGTATTATATTGAGAATGATGCATGAAAAATATTAATAAGAGTACACTCTTAATTGGAGAATTGACCTATAAATTGATTGGAATGTGAGTATGCAATTGTATGTGATTGGATTAGTAAAAATCTAAGTTGACATGGATTAATTATAACCATGAATGTGAACTTGGCTAATAAAGAGATTAGTGGCATTAATTGCTGAGAAATGTCGAGAAAGAATCTTTCGGGTAAGTCGACTTAGGACCTTGTAAATCAACTTATGTGCTCATTTAAGTCGACTTGTGCTTTTCTAAGTCAACTTCTTGCTTAAATTATTTATTTAAAATCATGGATGTTTTCCCCTGGACAGTCGACTTACTATAGTATAAGTCGACTGGTACTGATGCATTCTTATAAACTCGAATGTTCTACTCTTCTAAAAATACACGAGACCATATAAAGATAATTTGGGAATTGTTGCATGGAATAAAATGTGATTTAAGAATGAGAGGTGTAATTAGAACTATGATTTGGACATGTGTATTTTCGGGGAAGTTTACCTTGCAAAAGAACTGGAAATAAAGAAGATTAGTATAGTAAAGATTGAAGTGACATTATGTGATAGATGTATGAAAATATGAACTGTGAATATTTGTTAGTACTTCTCATTTTGAGAATAATGTGAACAATAAAATGTGAATTATTCTTGTTGAAGAATAGCGAGACAAAGTATGATGTGTAAATAGAATGAAGGAATGATTCCTTAATTTGAGATTTTAAACTGTTCAGTCGACCTAATGTGTGTAGCAGTCGACTGTATAGAACATGAGAAATTACATAATTGAACTCTGCAGAACAGCCCACTGTGTTGAACGGCAGTTGACTGTCCTGTGATTGATAATTGAAATCGGAAACACTGCGGAACAGCCGACTTCCATGTGCAGCAGTCGACTCTCCCGAGTGGTTATGAATAACTGTAATTGACTGAACAAGTCGACTGGAAGAGATCCAAGTCGACTGTCCAGAGTGTTTTGTTATGTCAGAGAACATTATTCTGTTTATTTTGAAGATTGTGAACCTTATGGTGGGTGTTGATAAACTCTATTTGTTACTGCATGAATTTACATGAAATGAATCATAGTTTTAAATTGAGAATTTACATGAAATGAATCATAGATTCGAATTGAGAATTACATGAATATGAAAGCTAAGATCATGATATGCTGAGGCAATGAAAAAAATGAACTCATGAGCTGGGAATGCTCAGATTATGTTAGAATTTGTGAATTGGAATTGAAATGAAAGAGTAGCTAAGTCTCCCCCGGCATTTGGAAAGAAATGAAATGAATATTGAAAAGAAAGACCAAGGTTGGTCATGTTGAAATGAATGAATAAGTCCGGTTTAGTGGAGAGGCTAACTCTAGAGCTTTGATTTTGTTCATGATTCTAATAAAAACTAAGGATTAGTACATAGTGGAGACGTGATGAAAGTAGGAGAAAAACACGAGTGAGGGCCATCGGATTTGCGGCGGAGAGTATTTCACAGGTTCTTCACGATGAGTCGTGACATGACATGGATACGGCTCCAGGGTACCGTGGCGGCGGAAAGTATTTCACAGGTTCTTCACGATGCGTCGTGACATGACGTGGATACTGCTCCAGGGTACCGTTCCGGTGGTGACACTTGTGGGATGTTTGGTGACTGCATGAGGATCGTGTGCCATGAAGGATGCTGAATTGTCCATAGGTTCTTCACGATGAGTCGTGACATGACGTGGGATTCCCCTCCAGTTTCTGTACACGTGCTTGCACTCATAGATCATCTAAGACACTACCGTAGTTACAGTAGTAGATTAAGTCATGGCGAGGGATTAAACCCTACAAAGATGAAGAACGATTAAGAGGCTTGCCCTCGGACCTATGTTGTATGGGATGCATAAACTCCGAACAAGTGTGCATTAGTGTCATGTAACATAAATAATTGCATTAAGGATTAAGTGCACAATCACAACACGACATCAATAGGGTAGTCCCTTTAATTGTAATGTGACAAGTTTGTGTTTGCTAAATATGGAAAATTAAGTTATACTATTTCCGGCATAGAGAGGATGGCCGTGTATAATGATCGTCGGTTGAATAAACTGACGTACCCACAGTCTTATATGCAGGTAAATGGCATGTTAAAGATAAAGAGGAAAGGATGCTTAAAGATTATATCATGTTGTTGTACATTTATTTAAATGTTGTAAAATTTTACTTCCGCCGTGCAAAAGAAAAGTGTAATATTGATGTAAACTCTGATGTAAAGTGAAAAGTTTAAATTTCCTTGTAAAATTGTACTGAAGAAAGTGAAAAGATCCTGTAGAACATCTCGAATTCAGTGTTTTTGGGATTCGGGGCGTTACAGAGTGGTATCAGAGCCACACTTTCTACGCTTTCCACACTTGTACAAATTTATAAGGAACGACACCCTAGAAGTGGACATTAGAGTGTGTGTTTGAGTCTAGAGATTTAAATGTAAGTGACTTACATTTGTGTTGCTCTATGACTCATGCTTCTTCCTCTCTATTTCTAAGATGGCCGATCACTTCGACCCTACTGGCATATCATTGAGGAAGAGTACCATCCTGGACAGGCAGATTCTGAGAACGAGTACTTCCCAGGGCAAGCGGATTCTGATGGAGAAGAATGGCCTGAATCCCGAGAGATCACCCCACCTCCGGATTCATCTGATGACTCTTCTTCTGACGAAGAAGAAGAACCAGTTCCAAATAGTCTGGTGATATCTCTTCAGAGGCAGGTAGAAACCCTGCGAGAGAGAGTTGGATTATTGGAGGCTCAGCTTGCAAAGCGAAAGGATGACTATTCTGTTCTCAGTTATCGGATATGGGAACTCGAGAAGAGGAAGAATATGACCGATGTGCTGAAGGATGAGGTTGATGAACTACGGGAAGAACTTCGAGCAGCGAAGAGGACCCGTAGGAGTTAGATTGTTGTAGCTTCTATTTTCTTCCATTCTGATGTTAAGAAATGTTTTAATTCGAATGTATAAAGTTTGGAATTCAATGAAATGCAAGTTGATTTAAGTTCTTGTCTTATACTTCGAATTTAATGGATCTTTTGCATCAGAATATGTCAAGAAAAGGAGCTAGAAATGGGGAAGGTTTGGACCTGGAGACCGAACTTGCAAGAGTCTACCAGACGCTTAATGCAGTGGCTATGAACCAAGGAAGGGGGCCGGTGAATCCAGTGCCCGAGGCGAATAAGCTAGTGGAATCATTCAAGAGAATGAAACCACCTGTATTCGAGGGAAAGTCAGACCCAGATGCGGCTGACAACTGGATCCGTCAAGTGGAGACAATCTTCGAGGTGTTGGAGACCCCGGAAGGCAGCAAGGTCAAGTTGGCGACTTTGCAACTGGAGAAGGATGCAGCGGTTTGGTGGCAGTCGATGAAGAGGACCATGGGAGGCATAGTGCTTGGCTGGGAGGAATTTCTGGAAGAATTTCGCAGTCACTATTTCCCCTCCGACGTCCAGGAGAAGAAAGCAATGGAGTTTCTGTCACTTCAGCAAGGCAGCATGTCAGTGAGAGAGTACGAGACTAAGTTTAATAAGCTCTCTAGGTATGCTCCAGAACTGGTGATGGATGAGGCGAAGAAGGCTCGCAAGTTCGAGCATGGGCTGAGGCCAAGCTTGAGGTTTCGGATGATACCTCTCGGTATCAAAAGATTCGACAAGTTGGTGAAGAGGGCAGCTGCGACAGAAGCAGATATGGAGCAGTTCCAAGTTGTTCAGAACCGGAGGAACAACTGGCAGACTGGTAAGAGGCCCGCCAATTCTGGAAGTTTCAAGGGGCAACCATCTGCACAAAGGTTCAAACCGACAGGGGCGAACGCTGTTAGTGTAGCTGGATGACCTGGAAACAATGTGGTGAGACCTCCTGCGGTGACTTGCTTCAATTGTGGTGAGACGGGACATTTCATGTCTCAATGCTCCAAGCCACGAAATGTCATCCGTGGGGGATCAACGGAGCAGAATAGGAAGAGGCCGTACCAATCAGGGAGAGTGTTTGCCTTGACGGAGGCTGATGCTGAGGAAGCTGATCAGGTCATCTCTGGTACGAGGGCTGAAGTTTAGTGGTTTTTGTCATTTCTTCTTCCCGCTCATATTGTGAAACTGTTATGTAATGGTGTGTATTATGTAACAGGAGAACTTTATCTTAATGGAATGAAAGCTGTTGTATTGTTCGATACTAGATCCTCTCATACTTTTGTGTCTCCTAGATTTGCTAAAGTGTTGGGAGTGGAACCGAAGATTTTTTCCAGGCAAGATCTTAGCAGTAGCTACTCCATCAGGGGAAACTTTGACCACTGATCGGTATTATGCTGATTGCGAGATTGTAATTGGAGATCGAGTCTTTGGCATTGATCTGATCGAGCTGACTATCTTGGGAGTCGATGTTATTATTGGCATTGATTGGATGTCGGTGTACAGTGCAAGCATCGAGTGTAAGGCCAAGACGGTAACAGTGAAGGCTCCAGGTGGACCTGAAGTCACTTTCCAAGGGAAGCAGAAGTGTTCTAAGCTGGTGGCAACTATCCGCAAGGAAGAGACTCCTGTGGAAGTGCAAGGGATTCATGTGGTTCGGGACTATCCGACTGTGTTCTTGGATGATTTTCCTAGGTTACCCCCGCATTGTGATGTAGAGTTCAGCATCACTGTTCAACCGGTGAAGTGCACCCATTTCTAAGGCACCGTATAGGATGGCTCCAGTGGAACAGGATGAGGTGAAACGGCAGATTGAGGAACTGTTGGAGAAAGGCTTTATTCAACCTAGTGCGTCACCTTGGGGAGCACCAGTGCTTTTGGTAAAGAAGAAGGATGGATCGATGAGAATGTGTATCGATTACCGGGAGCTGAATAAGGTCACTGTTCAGAATAAGTATCCGATTCCTCGAATTGATGACTTGTTCGATCGTCTACAAGGAGCAGCTGTATTATCCAAAATAGATCTTCGATCAGGTTACCACCAAGTTCGAGTGAAAGCCGAAGATGTGCATAAAACTGCATTTAGAACTCGACATGGGCATTACGAATTCTTAGTTATGCCATTTGGAGTGACAAATGCACCCGCAATCTTTATGGATTTGATGAACAGAGTTCTGAGGCCGTTCATTGATTCTTTCGTCGTGGTGTTTATCGACGATATTCTCGTGTACTCCAAGTCAGAGGAGGAGCACACCGAGCATCTGGCAGCAGTGCTGAAGAAGCTGGAAGAGCAGAAGTTGTATGCCAAGTTATCCAAGTGTGATTTCTGGAAATCTGAAGTGGCATTCCTAGGTCACATCCTTTCTAAGGAGGGAGTGGCAACTGACCCTCAGAAGATAGAGGCAGTGAGAGATTGGGCTAGGCCTACTACAGTGAAGGAAGTCAGAAGCTTTCTTGGAATGACTGGATACTACAGGAGATTCATTCAAGGTTATGCTCAGATAGTTGTACCGCTTACTGGACTGACCAAGAAGAATGTGAGCTTCAAGTGGACTGAGCAATGTGAGGCGAGCTTTCAGGAGTTGAAAGAGAAGCTGACTACTGCACCGATTTTGGCTTTGCCTAGAGCAGGTGTTGAGTATGATGTTTATAGCGATGCTTCACATCGTGGACTTGGTTGTGTCTTAATGCAAGAAGGAAGAGTAATCGCTTATGGGTCTAGGCAACTACGACCACATGAGAAGAATTACCCGACTCATGATCTAGAGTTGGCTGCGATTATCTTTGCTTTGAAGCAATGGAGGCACTACGTGTACGGTGAAAAGTTGAACATGTACACTGACCACAAGAGCTTGAAGTATATATATCAGCAGAGGGATCTGAATCTAAGGCAGCGGAGATGGTTGGAAGTGCTCGGGGATATGCGACCTGAGATCAAGTATCACCCTGGAAAGGCTAATGTTGTTGCTGATGCACTTAGTCGCAAGAGCAATTTGGCCAGTTTGATTACAACTCAGAAGCATCTGATTGAGGAGTTGGACCGAGCAGGTATTGAAGTTGTCTTGCAAGGAGTGGGAGCATCTTTGGCTCAGTTGAGGCTTCAGCCTACTCTGAATACAAGGATCATTGCAAGTCAAGAGGTTGATGCAGATATTTTGGAGATGAAGGAGCAGGTTAATGCTGGCAGGTTGCCCAGATTTCAAATCAGGGATGGAGTGCTGTGGTTCGGAGATAGACTGTGCGTTCCAAATCAGGCGGACCTGAAAGAGAGTATTCTTCAGGAGGCGCATGCTACTCTTTTGTCAGTACATCCTGGGAGTACTAAGATGTACAAAGACATCAAACAGCATTTCTGGTGGTCAGGTTTGAAGCGGGATGTGGCTGAATTTGTTGTGAAGTGTGAGGTTTGTCAGCAAGTCAAAGCCGAAAATCAGAGACCCGGAGGTCTATTACAGCCGTTACCTATTCCGGAATGAAAGTGGGATAACATCAGTATGGATTTCATCACGGATTTGCCTAAGAGTCCTAAAGGCAATGATGCGATTTGGGTTATAGTCGATCGACTAACCAAGTCCGCTCACTTTTTGGCGATGAAACTCACTACTTGGATGGACAAGTTGGCTGAGATGTATGTTGGTGAGATTGTCAGACTTCATGGTGTTCCCTCAACTATTGTGTCTGATCGAGATGCGCGGTTTACTTCGCATTTCTGGAGGAGTCTTCAGACAGCTTTGGGTACCAAAACGGATTTCAACACTGCTTTTCATCCGCAAACCGATGGGCAGACCGAGAGAGTCAACCGTATTCTTGGGGATATGCTTCGGTGTTGTATACTAGACTTTGGAGGCAGTTGGGAAAGGCATTTACCTTTGGTAGAGTTTGCCTACAACAACAGTTTTCAGGCTAGCATTGGGATGGCTCCGTACGAAGCTTTGTATGGCAGGAAGTGCAGGACTCCTGTTTGTTGGTATGAAGTTAGGGAGCGTCAGTTGTTTGGTCCTGAGCTTGTACAGCAAACTTCTGAGAAGATTGTTCTGATCAGGAAGAGGTTGGTGGAAGCTCAGAGCAGGCAGAAAAGCTATGCAGACAACCGGAGAAGGGACCTTGAGTTTGAGGTCGGTGACTTCATCTTTCTGAAAGTATCACCCAGTAAAGGTGTGGTTCGATTTGGCAAAGGCGGGAAGTTAGCCCCCAGGTTTATAGGCCCGTATAAGATATTGAAAAGGATCGGGAAAACTGCTTACCGGCTTGAATTACCGAAAGAGTTATCTCAGGTGCATAATGTCTTTCATGTGTCTATGCTGAGAGGTTATATTCCAGATCCGAGTCATCATTTGCCTGAAGTGCCGGAAGGTTTGCAGTTGGATCTGAACTACATCGAGTCTCCTGTTGAGATTGTTGATCGTCGAGAAAAAGTCTTGAGGAATAAGATGATACCGAAGGTCAAGGTAGTCTGGAGAAACCATTTGGTTGACGAGGCTACTTGGGAATCTGATGAGAGGATGTTGAAGGACTATCCTGAGGTTTTTGCTTGATTGTATCTTTGTATTCTCTTGTTCTTGTGTTGTGTTGTATTTTGTTTTTCTCGCTCTTGACTGTAGTTCCGGGGACGGAACTATTCTAAGGAGGGAGTATTGTAATACCCTGATTTTTCATTTAATGAAAAATTATTTTTTTTTATTTTGCACGTAGTGTGCACATGCAATATTTTGGGTTAAATCTTATAATTGTTTTATTGTGATGTGTATGAATATTTAAATGTTTTCAAATTATTCCATACAAAAGCCTTTTCTTTAAATAAATAGAAAGCCATATTTTAAAGCTTCTTTCTTAAAGCCCAAAATGTATTTTTATTTATTTTTACTATTTTTGGCCCATAAAACTAAAGCCCATGGATTAATTTATTTAAAAAGTCTATTTTATTTTTATGTAATGCACAATTTTTGGCCCAGTTGCATGCACGTGCACTACACGTACACGTGCAATGCACACTACTCCTAGTTGGCCGGGTACACTTCTTTTGGAGGGAGATTCAAAAGTTTAGTGGTGGTCATGGAGGTGGTTATGTAGTTGTGGGTAGTTTTTATAACTCCTACTCTAATCTTGGCCCTCCATCCTACAACCAACTAGTTAATCCTAGCCATTCATCCTATTTGATTTCGAGTATAAATACCCCCCCATGGCTAGTATTCTTATGCAATTATATCTTTCTAAAATTATAGTCTAATTTAGTAGTAAGTTGGGAGTTAAAAGATTGAGAGAATTGTGTGGGATTGTATTGCTTTCAACAAGGAGAAGAAGGCCGACATCGAAAGGGGAAGCTTTCGGTTTTGCTTGGGCTTGGAGGTGTGTGCGAGCGTCTAGGAGAAGGTGCATTCATTCGCAAAGGACCTTCGTTGCTATTGTGTTGTTTTCTCTCCATACAAGGTGGGTAAAATTCTCCATATTTCTAAAGTAGAAATGCTTGTTTGAATGAATGATAGTGGGTTTGATTTTCTTTATTTCTAATTAGAAATGATGCTAGTATTATATTGAGAATGATGCATGAAAAATATTAATAAGAGTACACTCTTAATTGGAGAATTGACCTATAAATTGATTGGAATGTGAGTATGCAATTGTATGTGATTGGATTAGTAAAAATCTAAGTTGACATGGATTAATTATAACCATGAATGTGAACTTGGCTAATAAAGAGATTAGTGGCATTAATTGTTGAGAAATGTCGAGAAAGAATCTTTCGGGTAAGTCGACTTAGGACCTTGTAAATCAACTTATGTGCTCATTTAAGTCGACTTGTGCTTTTCTAAGTCAATTTCTTGCTTAAATTATTTACTTAAAATCATGGATGTTTTCCTCTGGACAGTCGACTTACTATAGTATAAGTCGACTGGTACTGATGCATTCTTATAAACTCGAATGTTCTACTCTTCTAAAAATACACGAGACCATATAAAGATAATTTGGGAATTGTTGCATGGAATAAAATGTGATTTAAGAATGAGAGGTGTAATTAGAACTATGATTTGGACATGTGTATTTTCGGGGAAGTTTACCTTGCAAAAGAACTGGAAATAAAGAAGATTAATATAGTAAAGATTGAAGTGACATTATGTGATAGATGTATGAAAATATGAACTGTGAATATTTGTTAGTACTTCTCATTTTGAGAATAATGTGAACAATAAAATGTGAATTATTCTTGTTGAAGAATAGCGAGACAAAGTATGATGTGTAAATAGAATGAAGGAATGATTCCTTAATTTGAGATTTTAAACTGTTCAGTTGACCTAATGTGTGTAGCAGTCGACTGTATAGAACTTGAGAAATTACATAATTGAACTCTGCAGAACAGCCCACGGAACGGCAGTTGAATGTCCTGTGATTGATAATTGAAATCGGAAACACTGCGGAACAGCCGACTTCCATGTGCAGCAGTCGACTCTCCCGAGTGGTTATGAATAACTGTAATTGACTGAACAAGTCGACTGGAAGAGATCCAAGTCGACTGTCCAGAGTGTTTTGTTATGTCAGAGAACATTATTCTGTTTATTTTGAAGATTGTGAACCTTATGGTGAGTGTTGATAAACTCTATTTGTTGCTGCATGAATTTACATGAAATGAATCATAGTTTTAAATTGAGAATTTACATGAAATGAATCATAGATTCGAATTGAGAATTACATGAATATGAAAGCTAAGATCATGATATGCTGAGGCAATGAAAAAAATGAACTCATGAGCTGGGAATGCTCAGATTATGTTAGAATTTGTGAATTGGAATTGAAATGAAAGAGTAGCTAAGTCTCCCCCGGCATTTGGAAAGAAATGAAATGAATATTGAAAAGAAAGACCAAGGTTGGTCATGTTGAAATGAATGAATAAGTCCGGTTTAGTGGAGAGGCTAACTCTAGAGCTTTGATTTTGTTCATGATTCTAATAAAAACTAAGGATTAGTACATAGTGGAGACGTGATGAAAGTAGGAGAAAAACACGAGTGAGGGCCATCGGATTTGCGGCGGAGAGTATTTCACAGGTTCTTCACGATGAGTCGTGACATGACATGGATACGGCTCCAGGGTACCGTGGCGGCGGAAAGTATTTCACAGGTTCTTCACGATGCGTCGTGACATGACGTGGATACTGCTCCAGGGTACCGTTCCGGTGGTGACACTTGTGGGATGTTTGGTGACTGCATGAGGATCGTGTGCCATGAAGGATGCTGAATTGTCCATAGGTTCTTCACGATGAGTCGTGACATGACGTGGGATTCCCCTCCAGTTTCTGTACACGTGCTTGCACTCATAGATCATCTAAGACACTACCGTAGTTACAGTAGTAGATTAAGTCATGGCGAGGGATTGAACCCTACAAAGATGAAGAACGATTAAGAGGCTTGCCCTCGGACCTATGTTGTATGGGATGCATAAACTCCGAACAAGTGTGCATTAGTGTCATGTAACATAAATAATTGCATTAAGGATTATGTGCACAATCACAACACGACATCAATAGGGTAGTCCCTTTAATTGTAATGTGACAAGTTTGTGTTTGCTAAATATGGAAAATTAAGTTATACTATTTCCGGCATAGAGAGGATGGCCGTGTATAATGATCGTCGGTTGAATAAACTGACGTACCCACAGTCTTATATGCAGGTAAATGGCATGTTAAAGATAAAGAGGAAAGGATGCTTAAAGATTATATCATGTTGTTGTACATTTATTTAAATGTTGTAAAATTTTACTTCCGCCGTGCAAAAGAAAAGTGTAATATTGATGTAAACTCTGATGTAAAGTGAAAAGTTTAAATTTCCTTGTAAAATTGTACTGAAGAAAGTGAAAAGATCCTGTAGAACATCTCGAATTCAGTGTTTTTGGGATTCGGGGCGTTACAACTTTGTTGTAATCACAACCCATATGGCCCTGCCGATTGTAACTATGAAATTCTATGTGTTGTAATAAAATGATCTTTCCGCTTTTTGAGCTCAGCTCCGTTATGGATGTGTTGGCAAGGCGGACCTGCAGAATGGAGACATTACGTGTTCTGATGATATTGAAAGACTAGAACAGGAGACGTTTCCTCTTCCAAGTGAATTGATGAATCTTCATAATTGTGCCTTGTTGGAAGGTGAAACGCCTGTGCCTTGGGAGACATATTGACGCCTTTCCTGGCCGTTGGATGTGGATGAATGGTTGGGATTCATCAACACCAGCATTACAACTATCAAGTTCCCCTCTCCCCTTGGGATATATAACCCCTCTCCCATCCACTTCTCATTTCTCAGTTCCCTAAGAGCTTTCATGACTGGTGGTTCTCCTATTACCCACTAACAGTTAGGAGTAGCGGCGATGACTTCTCTACCCTTGGCCATCAGCAGGTGAAAGAGGGACCAACTTGAGGTCCTTTCCAAACTAAAATTTTCGCAATGGCTGAGGTCCAAGTTCGATGTCGAAAGGCGAGGGCTTGAGAGGTAAAGAAATTTCTTGCTTGTGTTTCTGGTCGACACCAAGCGGCGAGGGCCTGAGAGATTGAGGAATCTCTCGCTAGTGTAGAGAGTGGACGTCGAGTGGCAAGGATGTAAGAGATTGAGGAATCTTTCTTTAAGGTGGAGATTCGATGCCGAGCGGTGAGGATGTGAGAGATTGATGCATCTCTCGTTAGTGTGGAGAATCGACGCCGAGCATCGAGGATGTGAGAGATTGGGGAATCTCTCGTTAGGGTGGAGATTCAATGCCAAGCGGCGAGGACGTGAGAGATTGAGGCATCTCTCGTTAGCGTGGAGAGTCAATGCCGAGCGGCGAGGGTGTGAGAGATTGAGGAATCTGTCGTTAGGGTGGAGAGTCGACACCGAGCGGCGAGGATGTGAGAGATTAAGGCATCTCTTGGTAGTGTGGAAAGTCGATGCTGAGCAGCGAGGATGTGTGTAACATCTCGCAAAATTGAGTTATGACAATTTTGCCCACGGGGATTACGCATATGTATTTTATACTGTTACAAGTAATATCTGTAACGTATTATAATATAAATGTCTGACGTATTTTCTGCATTTCAATTTATACATTTTCCGTCTTCTTAAAATTCATTTTCCCCCCTATTTTGAGCCAACTTAAATATTTATTTTAATCTCTGTGTTTCTACGTGCATTGCACGTGCTTTCAATACACGTATTGATTACGTATATTCTACCGTTAGGTGTAATATTATAAATTTTCTACGTGTTCAATTTTGTATTTTATAACTTATTCGAATTCATTTCATAAATTGGAATTCATTTTTTCTTATTTTGACTCGAATATATATTTATACGTGTTTTCTATGTACGTGTGGATTACATTGTTGTATACATAAAATTAATGAAATGTATTTTTCGTATGTTGTATTTCAATTTTTTATAAACATTTCCCCATTGATCAAATCTATTTCGTATTTGAATATTTGTTTTTACATGCAATGCACGTGTTTGCAGTGCATGTGTTGGTTCCTAAAATTTTCTCGATTCATGAATATTTTTCTTCACATTTTTCTATTCACAATTGTGTGATTTAATTTTAATGAAAACCCATTAGGCCTAAATCCATTTTGTAGCCGACAGTTTTACAGATGTAGGATTGGACTTGCATGGGCTTGAAGTCACTATGATGAGTTGATTACATGATTGAAGAATTTTCGTTATTGTAGATTGCATTGTATTCATTTTAATTCTGCTGTGCTATTGTAAAGAACATGTTGTAAATAAAACATTTTAAATTCTTTGTAAATTTGTACGAAGTTGAAGTAAAAGATCCTGTATTCGCTACAAATTACCTGTATTTGGAATTCAGGGCGTGACAGAGTGGTATCAGAGACAACCTCAATAACTTGTACAAAATAATAAGGAAAATAATATTAGGGTGGACATTAGTGTGTGAGTGTCAGTTTGAAGTCATGAATGATGAAGTTATTGAACCTGCATTCATGAAACTCTCCTCGTATACATTGATGTGATATTGTAAGCGAGCATGTTTTCCCTTGGTATCACGAGTTGTAGCGCCCCAAATTTCCAATATAATATCTCAGATATAGGTGGCATAATTTTCAGAATCAACTTAAATGTAATCATAAATATAGCAACCAAATGCAGGGAAATCTTAAAATTTTTGTTACATCAATTGTTTACATAACACGGCAGAAAATAAAAAACCTTGAATTACAATATCTTTCTTTTACAACACATTCTTTAACAATTTGTCTAAACCATATTATCATTCTATCCCATGCATCCAAATCCCAAGCTAAAGGTACCTACCTGTAAAACATGAGGCTAGAGATAACCATAACCCCCAAAACTACAGAGGTTAGCCCTAACGGTGTGAGTAACATCCAAAGAAAAGCAACATAAATAAAACATGTCATAGATTCATAAACAACATGTACCAACAACATGAATAAATGAAATAAGAATATGAAATAACAATAAATAAAACATGAAAACATCAGGTGAGACTAGACTAAGTGTCAAGAGTAGAAAAACAGGAAACAACATGCATAAAACCAAGTCAAGAAAACACAATGCTATATGCTGACTCTCTAATGCATACTTATCGGATTCTATGCATCCCACTCTACATAGGTCCGGTGCAAGCCCTTAACGTTATCCACTTTATAGGATTAGATCCCTCGCTATGCAACTAATCCTACTACGATGACTACTATGAGATTTAGAAATTCTGCAAGTATTGGTTCTCGCCTTTGTAATACTGGAGGCCAATCCCACCGGCAGATCATCCTGTGGCCTTTACGTCCATCGTCCCGGAAACTGGAGATTGCATCACTCCGCAGGTCATCCTAGAACCCTCATTGCACAAACATCCCATGAGCGTCGCTCTCGTCCTCGAAATACTGGCGATCAATCCCACTCTGCATATCACTCTGTGGCCCATACGTCCATCGTCCCGGAATACTGGGGAATATCTCACTCATTGGATATTCCTGGAGTCCATAACTCACGTTTGAACTCATTTCATCATATGACCATCTAGTGCCTGTCCTTATCTTATTAAGTTAATTAATTACTTACGAATCTCCTAGAGTTTGTGTAACCTAACTCAACTGATCAATAACAAAGCCACAAATGACCAAACCACAAAATCTCGATTGCCGGTATCTAGGGTCCCACACACTCTCTAGAGACTCACAACTCAACCCTCAACACAAAATCTTTCATTTTAATCACTTCATTTCATTGTTAACTTACTTACAGTGAGAAATTCATTCAATCAACGTAAATTCGAATCACATTTGCAATCATCCAATGTCTACATATTTTAGTTAAAAAAACTGGAGCCATCACATTGTTTTAAAGGAATTATACATACTCAAATAGTAGTAGGGAAAACTTGAAAAGATCCAGTCTAGCAGCTTGTTCTATCACTTACTGCCTACGGTTGAATGCCATGAAGTCAACCATAGCTTCTAAATAGTAATGTAGACAGGGACCAAACATGCTCATATAATATATGGACTAAATAATGCAACAAGGACTAGTATATTCATTCATTTATATTGTTTGTGTATGAATATATGTATATAGAAGATCCTCTTTTACTGAAATGAAGTGTGCACAAGTGTGTATATATTAGATACAGAAAAACCCTTTTACTGAATGAAACATATGTATATATAATTGATATAGAAAAATTCCTTTTACTGAATTGAAGTATATGTGTATATAATTGATATAGAAAAATCCTTTTTACTGAATTGAAGTAGATGTGTATATGTGTATCTGTCAAAAAAAATTCCTCTTTAATGAATGCAGGTGTTGATTTCTTGCTATTAAACCCACATCTCATGATGGCTCTACTGTCAATCCTTGCATCTCGTTTATGTGCTCTTGTCCCCATTACTAATCGAATTCTATTAATGGAAATAATACCAACAGAGTACACACAGGCATGAACAGTGGCCTGTGTGGACCGTTAATAACAACATGTTCCCTAATTGTACTAGTTATGAACAATTACATCTACCTGTAAAACTCAGAAGAAGAAAAACCTATATACTCAAAGTCAGAACTTGCATTATCTAGCAACCTACTGAGAAGGAAAGTATGTTGATGAAAAATTAAATCTTGATACAAAAAGAAACTTCGATTCAAATAATAACTGGCCAAGAGAGTTCCAATGCATACACAAAGAAACTACCAAACACAATACTTACGACTACTACTTAGGCAAGATACTGGATGTGTATATAAAGATGAGTTTTTGTTCATGTGTGCACATATACATGAAAGTAGCAGTAGCAACAATCTACAGTTAAAAGAAACCTGATACTCAACCAAAACTTAAGCAACTTATTATTTAATCAAGATATGAACTAGTTTTCCTGATGGCTGATAAAGTATACTAGGACTTTCAAAGCATCGGTGTACTTACTTTATTATGAATAATTTAATATATACTCACACAGGCACGAACAGTAGCCTGCGAATAGCATACATAAATAAAGAGTTCCCAAACCATAATGTTTAAACAAGGATTTAAAAGGGGATGGGGATCCTGCATCTATACTGTGCACATGCACAAAATGAGACTAAAAATTCTTCTTCATGAAGAAAACAATACATACATACATATCAGATCAATATTACCAGAAAAACCATACTCAGCTTTGCTAGTTCATGTTTCAACCAAAAAAGTCAATCTTACAAGAACTTCACTCAAAGGAAAATTTAGTTTGAATAATGTCAATCTCTTCATGAAAAGGTTGAGGAGTTCTTCTTCGAAACTTGATTTTCCTCTAAAATTACATTACGTGTGATTATAAAATTCAAACACAAGCAATTCTATCATCTCAGTCCTCATATTTGCCAAACCCATCAAAAACATGCACAACACAGACCCGAAATGTGTTAAATTCAATTTTGCTTAAATCTTGGTTCTTTATCATCAATTTTGGTTCACTTTCATGCAATCTCATCGCACAACTCAACACATATATTTATATTAGCAACAATATGATTAACAACATCATATTCATAAATTCTGTTAGGTTCTTAACACATCTCAAGTCATTGGATTAGGGTTCCAATCATCCACAACGTAGTTTCAAGAAAAGGTTCCATTTTTTAATTCACATACTCATCAAAATTCATTATATCTTCATATCATCATCCAACATGCTTACTAATAGATAAATCATCGTATACAACATGCTTAGAACAATAAGAAAACAACCATATGTCACTCACCTCAATGAAGAAATCAATTGAATTAATAAAGAATGAGAAAAAGCCATTCTTTTGCAAAATCCAAGATCATCGCTTCGAAACTCCAAGAAATTAATAGTAAAAATATGTTTTATTTTTTGCAGAGGAGTGGTACAGCTATAGTGGTCATAATATAGGCCGAATTCTGGAGTTTTTAGAGTTTTACAAGTTTATGGAAACATCCCTTAACAAATTATTACTTTACATATATAAACCTTTCTTTAATAAAGTAGTTAAATAAGTTAAATAAACAAAAATAAAACAAAATCCTTTTACTACTATGTTATCCAACCATCAAGCATAGCCCATAAATTAAAAAAAATCGAATTTGTGCTTAAAGTGGCAATTTTGCACAAAAGTCCCTCTTTTTTAATATTGGAAAATATGTCATAAAATATTCGTAAAAATCAAGAAAATTCAGAAATAATATCTAAAAATAAATATTATATTCTAAAATTGAAAATTTCTGGCTTTTACTTTCCAAGAAAATATTTGCACAAGATTCACTTAAATTCCATATTTGCAAAAACACCATATTTGTTTAAATCTTTGCCAAATCAACTCTAAATAAAATTTAAATAGATTTTATTTTAAATGATGACAATGGAAAGCCCAAAAGTCAGCAAAAAATGAATTTTCATTATTTGTTTGAGATGCAAACGGCTTTTTACATAAAAGCCCCTCTCTTTCGAAGTATTTATAAAAAATAGTTTCTTTACTCAGAAAAATACCAAAATTTAGGATATAATTAATTATAAATATTATAATTTATACATAAATCTAAAAGTGTAGATTTTTACTGAAAAAATATTTGCACGTGTAAAATTAAGAAATTCACAAAATGATCAAATAAATTCAAATAAATCTGAAAAATAAAAATATCATAAATAAATGAGGAAAATTAATCATTAACCATAAAATTTTAAGAATTTAAAATTTCCTAACTCTGCACGTGTGTTACTCGTGCAAAATTACAATTTCAAGAAAATAGTCAAAATAGTCAACTTTACCAATATAATATTATCTAGTAATGCAAAATAAATCATTTTATTTTGCGGGGTGATACAAGAGTGGTATGGTTGGTTTGAACCTACATTCATGATACCTTATACATTGACTTACTTTTCTCTTTAATTTTTCTTCGTAGTTTTTCCTCATAGTACTTTTCATCTTTAACACTTGATATTTTTCAAATAAATATTTTTCTTATACTATTAATTCACTTTGATATTTATTACTTTATCTACAACCCTTAGTCGTAATCTTTTAAGTTTGACTTACTCATTTTCTTTCTTGATGTTTTATCCTCCTTACTTTTATGCACTTTTATGTTATTTATTTTTGCTATTACTTTTATGTATTCTATTAAGTTTTGAATTACTACTTATTAAATTATTATTAAGAATTTAATTTTCCTTTGTTATTATTTCTATTTGATTTTAAATTTTGAATTGTATGTTTACATTCACTTTACAAATACTTTGATTTCACGATACTATATTTTTTCATTATTTATGTTGTCGTATTTATTTCAGTATATTTTAACATGATTGTAATATTTTCACTTATATAAATGCAATATACCTGTAGACAATAAGATTCTCTTTTATTACTATTTGTTATACTTATTATTTTATACGTTTTGTTATATTTTCTTTTCACTATTAATAGCTACTTATTAATTTTGTTGATTTATGTTTCTCTAATATACTATATGCACTCACTAATTATAATTTACTTTGTTTCAATTTTTTTATCTTTACATTCTTGGTTACTACATATACTTTACACTGATTTCTATATATATATCATGTATTTCAATATACTTGCTATACATATGATCTTACACTTACTACATTACCATATATTTATATATATATAATTATTTATGTTTATTATTCTAATTTACTACACTACATAATTATTGTTCTCATTCGCATTTTTATTTACGCTCATGAATATATATTATTCTATTTTTTTCTTAATGTTATAAATCCTTTTCATTACTACTAATTTTATATATTCGATATTTATAATCTGTACATTTATTTTAATATTTTATCGTTGTAATTTTCTACTTCATTTCCTTCTCTCACTATCCCAACTTTTACATCTATTTTTACATCACTAATTTCAAAATGTGAACTCATACTTTATTAAGCATTAAATGTCCAAGTCCATATGGAAGATTACATCATTCCATTCTTCATTTTTGTGCAACCTGATGTCGAGGGGGTAAATCTGCAACTAGACATCAATGGAGGCAAACTGGAACTGGATGTCATGAGGCAACATCTACAACCAAATGTCCAAATGGCAAACTGCAACCGGATTTTGTGGAAGCAAATCTGTAACTTGATGTCATGGAGGTAAGCCTGCAGCTGGACATCAATAAAGGCGAACCCACAACAAAAGAGATTTTCTACTTTAATAACCCCCATTTTTAGTTTTATATTACTTACCACTATGCCATTATTTTTTACTAGTTTGTACCATTTTAGTTTTACCATTTTTAACGTTTTAAGACTTATGAACTCTACTATCTATAACACATGCACATTTTTAATTAATTACCTTATTGTTTATACCTATTTCTATATCTATCCTATATACATTATTTCATTTTCTATATTATTAATGTTTAATATTGCTGTTTTGCTATCTTCTTATTAATGTTTTGTATATATACTATATCTTTACATGTATTAGCATTCTTGTATTTTTATACCACATAACCTTATTTTTATTTTATTGCTTGCTCATCTTATATTTGGTGGCTACTCATTTAATATGGCTTTTATTATTTGTACTTTTATTTACTATTTACATTTTATTTCTATGAAATTAATATTATATATTATTTCAATAATTTCTTGTTACTTTTACTTTTTGTTTCTCTCATTGCTTATAAATTTCATATTTATGATATTGTTGCCTTTACGATTAATTATAATATTGTATGCTAGTTTCTTGCTCTACTTGATAATTTGAAAATATTTTGATGTATACCAACCAGTATCCTATATATTTAATTTTTAAATCGTATATATAGTTATTGTATTTTGCTTTATGAATTGTTTTATGATATTAAATTGATATACAAAAAGTTACTTTTATCTTATATTGTCTATACTTTTAACTAAATTTCATGCTCGTATATTTTTCAAACTTTATCCAATAGTCTTCTCTTAAATTGCTACTTCAATTTTATCTCGTAGTATATACTACTACTTTAGTTTATGCTTTTGACCATTTTATCCTTCCCATTTTCCTTTAATTAACCTCTCTTTCCGTAAATTTTTTTCAAATTCGTATTAGCTACTGCTAACAACCGTTTAAATTTTTATGATCTTCTCAATTATTTATCGGCTTATTTTATATCTCGATATTTTTGTTATCATACTGCTCTCTTTATTATCATTACTTTTAGCCACCTAATATTCCTTTCCACTCTTGATCTATTTTCAAATTTTTCCTACTGCATTATAATTTATCTATATTATTCCAATGCTTTTATTCTTTACACTTACACTCTTCTTTTCTTTCTTATTTGTTTCCATTCTTCCATTTTATTTTGTTTTATTTTACTCTTTTTCATACTACTTCTTACTATTTTTATTATTTTATTACTATACTTATTTTTGAGCATTTATTTTATAATGTTTCTCTTTTCCCTTTTCAATTTACCTTATTGTTTTCTAATACCCTCGTGTTTCAATCCTATTCACTTTGATACGTATAGTTTTCTGATAAGATTTTTCTTTGTTTTCCACATTACATATTTTTATACTACATTTATTTTCTTAATATTTGCAGTTTTTCTATATACAATAATAAATTTTTTTTTGGTGTGTACAAGATACAACTCTTACTCTAGTAAGTTTTGAGGACAGAACTGTTCGGGGGGGGGGGGGGGGGGGGGGAGACTGTAACACCGCTCAAAATTGAGTTATGACAATTTTGCCCACGGGTGTTATGCATATGTATTTTATACTGTTACGAGTAATATACGTAACGTATTTTAATATAAATGTCCTACGTATTTTCTGCATTTCAATTTATACATTTTCCGTCTTCTAAAAATTCATTTTTTATCCTATTCTGAGCCAACTTAAACATTTATTTTAATCATTGTGTTTTTACGAGCATTTCACACATTTTCAATACACGTGTCGATTATGTATATTCTACCGTTATGTGTAATATTATAAACTTTCTACGTGTTTAATTATTTATTTTATAACTTGTTCGAATTCGTTTCATAAATTGAAATTTATTTTTCTCATATTTTGACTCGAATATATTTTTATACGTATTTTCTATGTACGTGTGGATTACATTGTTGTATATATAAAATTAATAAAATGTATTTTTCGTATGTTGTATTTCGATTTTTATAAGCATTTCTCCGTTAATCAAATCCATTTCGTATTTGAATATTAATTTTTTACGTGTAATGCACGTGTTTGCAGTGCACATGTTGGTTCCTAAAATTTTCTTGAGTCATGAATATTTTCCTTCTTATTTTTCTTGTCAAAATTGTGTGATTTATTTTTAATTAAAACACAATAGGCCTAAATCCATTTTGCAGCCCACAGTTTCCCAGATGCACGATTGGACTTGGCATGGGCTTAAAGTCACTATGATGAGTTGATTACAAGATTGAAGAATTTTCATTATTGTAGATTACTTTGTATTCATTTAATTCCGCTGTGCTATTGTAAAGAACATGTTGTAAATAAAAAATTTTAAATTCCTTGTAAATTTGTACGAAGTTGAAATAAAAGATCCTATATTTGCTACGAATTACCTGTATTTGGAATTCAGGGCATGACAATGTGAGGAATTGAGGAATCTCTCGTTAGTGTTAGAGTCCACACCGAGCAGCGAGGATGTGAGAGATCAAAGGGCTGGCTCGACGTTAACGTCGAACGCTAAGCGCCGAGCTTAGAACGAAAGCCAGGAGCTTGGTCGAGGTGAATATTGAGCGCTGAGCTTGCGCGAAAGCCAGGAGCTTGTTCGAGGTTAATGTCAAGCTTCGAGCTTGCACGAAATCCAGGAGCATGCTTGAGGTGAATGTTGAGCGCCGAGCATGCGCGAAAGCCATAAGCTTGCATAAAGTTTATGTCGAGCGCTGAGCTTAACACAATAGATAGGGGCTGGTTAGAGGACGACGCCGAATGGCGAGAACCTGAGAGATTGAGAAATTCATCGTTTGGAGGAGTAGAGTCGAGACATTTTGACCTATTTCAAAAAGAAATTTCATTACTTTTATTCACTGCTTGGGTACAAAAGAAAAGAGGCGTAGTGCCTATTACAACCACGGATGCCTCTGTTAGTCCTCATGGCCCCTCATGGAACTTAATAAGATGTTCTGCGTTCTAGGGTCTCTTGACTACCTTGCCCCTCAGGTCTTCAAGTCAGTACATGCCTGGACGTACCACTTGGGAGACCTTATACGGGCCCTCCCCGTTCGGGGATAGTTTGCCTTTCATTGTAGGGTCGGAAATGGCAAGCTTCCTGAGCACGAGGTCGTCCTCCTTGATAACGGTCGGACAAAATTTCTTGTTGTAGAATATTTCAAAGCGCTGGATATTTTTTCTGATGATAGACTTTTCACGGATCTTGTTGATTAGGTCAAAGTTGGCCCTAAGGTCACTCAAGTTCGATTCCTTGTTGAAGGCCATGATCCTAGGTTAAGGGAGCCAAATTTCCAGGGGATGATAGCCTCTGTCCAATAAGTCAGGTTGAATGGGGACTCGCCCATGGGGATCCTCTTAGTTGTTCGATACGACCAAAGGATCTCGGCAGTTCGTCATCCCACAGCCCCTTAGAAGATTTTTCCAGTCATTTTTTGAGACCTTCAAGAATTTGGCGGTTGGTGTTTTTAGATTAGCCGTTCGACTGGGAAGGTGATATTGCTAAGAACCGCTGTTGGACCCCGAGATCTTCGCAGAACTTTCAAAAAATTTTGCTGGCAAATTGAATTCCGTTTCGGTGATGGGCACACACGGAATCCCGAACCGACAAATGATGTGTTTCCAAAAGAATTATTGGGCTTGATGCTCAGTGATTGTGGCAAAGGAGTTGCCTCGACCCCTTTAGTGAAGTAATCGATGACCACTATAAGGAAGCACCTTTTGTAACGCCCCGAATTCCAAATTACTGAATTCGAGATGTTCTTCAGGATCTTTTCACTTTTCTCGAGTACAATTTTTTTACAAGGAAATTTCAAACTTTTCTTTTTACATCAGAGTTACAACATCTCACATTTAAATTTACACAGCGGAAGCAAAATATACAACATTTACATAAATGAACAACAACATAATGAGATCTTTATGCATCCATTCCTCTTTACATGTAATTTATCCTGCATACAAAACTGTGGGTACGTCAGTTTATTCAACCGACGATAATTATACATGGCCATCCTCTCTATGCCAGAAACAGTATAATGAATCTCATTTCTTAACAAATCACAATCTTATTCATAATAAGCATGTAAAATCAAAAGGGAACTTTTAGAGATGTCGTGTCGTGATTGTGCACTTAATCCTTAATGCAATTATTTAATTTTCACATGACACTAATGCACACTTGTTCGAATTCTATGCATCCCATACTACATAGGTTCGAGGGCAAGCCTCTTAATCGTTCTTCATTTTTGTAGGGTTCAATCCCCCGCCATGACTTACTCTACTTCTGTAAATTCAATGAGTATCTTAGATGATTCTATGAGTAGAATTTCGCGCCATGTCTTGACTCGTCAAGCATGCATTCTGCGACAATTCAGCCTCCTCCCTGAACACACTCCTCTTGCAGTCACCAAAACATCCCACAAGCGTGACTAGAGTCCGATCATTACTGAGTTGTGCCCGCGCCATGTCTTGACTCATCAAGCATGCATTCTGCGGCTCACACACCCGCACCGTACCCTAGCTCTCATACTCATGTTTTTCTCTCACCTTCATCACCTCCACACTATGTATTAAAGTTACATTAGAATCATGAATAAAAATCAAGCTCTAGAGTTAGCCTCTCCATCAACCGGACTTATCATTTCATTTCACTCGACCAACCTGGTCTATTTCTCAATATCATTTCATTTCACTGCCGGGGAGACTTAGCTACTCCTTCGTTCAATTTCAATTTCACAATATCCAATTGAGCATCATCAGCTCATCATTTATTTTAGAGTCTCACAGACTTTCTCATCATGATTTAGCCTTTCATAATTATTCATTTAATTCTCAATTCTCATCTATGATTCATTTCACATAATTCATACAGCCATAAACAGAGTCCATCGATTCAAATCATACAGTTCATAATTACCAAGAGCAAAATAACATGAAGTTCAAATATATCCAAGTACACTCTGTACAGTCGACTTGGAAGAATACCAGTCGACTCGTACAGTCACACACAGTATCATCATAATTACTCGGGATAGTCGACTGTTGTACACCACCAGTCGCCTGTCCCGCACTTTTCATGTTCACAATATTGTTCTCATGACAGTCGACTGTTCATCGATCAGCCGTCTGTCTTGGAGATTTCAACAGCATAATTTCTAAGTCCAGATCAGTCGACTTGCTACATGCATCGGTCGACTGGACAGATCCATTTTCCATTAAGGAGATTATTTACAGTACTTACATGTACTTGCATCATGATATCAATTCACCATATACATAAATTCATGTTTTATAAACAGAGTCTCCTCTTGTTCAGTAGCATTTACAGCACAAATTTCCAAGTTACTAACATGCTCTTTTAGAGAAAACTACTCTAAACATGCATTCACATTGCTCATACTTTCTTACGACAATGAAGGTATAAATCTCAAGTCATCATACTGGGTCTACATAAATAAAATATCTTTATTCATGGAACTTTCAAACAGTCATATTCAGAACGAAGCACCAGTCGACTTAACACAACGTCAGTCGACTGCTCCGACAATTTAAGTTATTTATCACCATTAGTTGTTTTCATTCATTTACCTTCCCTCCATCATATGTGTCATAGGGAAAATATACATTTAATAATCACACCATCATGTCTATTTGCACACATTTTTATCAGCACATTATGAAAAGTAGTGTCTCGTACCAGTCGGCTGTCTCACATGGCAGTCGACTGTACCGACAGTCTCACTCTCATTATTAATAGCATGTTCAAGCAATTTCTACTGCATTCAATTCACTTTTTGTAACATGGTATCAATCATAGTAATTATAGTATCATTCCTACGTTAGAAGTCCTGAGAAACACCCACCTTATATGAAGAAATAAACGAAATCCCGCACTTTCAAAGCAGAGAACGCCTTCTTGCTCCTTTGCTCCACACCGAGCTCCTCAGTAATGCTGCTAGCCTCCACAGAAAAGCTCCCACACAAACTCACAAATACTCTCTTGTAATAGTAATCTTAGAAAATTTTTAGTATAAAAGAGATAGGGGATAGGAGGGGTATTTATACTAGGGAATAAATAGAATGGAGGGTTAAGATACATTGGGGAGTTGGAGAATCAAAGGCTGAGATCAAATCGGGAGTTTGAGAAACTACCCACACCTCAAGATATAACTACCCATGATCTAAGTCCATCACTCCACAAATCCGGCCAAGTATTGTGCCTTGTGCACGTGTACATAAAGTGCACGTGTACACACAAACTCCACTACACTAAATAGTACATCAAATACCCGGAATAGTATAAAAGAAAAGATGTTACACATACAAGTTGTAGGAATTTAAATAAATAAAAGGTTAAGTTTATGGGCTTAAGTTCATTTGGGCCAAAAATAAATATTTTAAAAAGAGAAAATAAACAAGTTAACATTGGGCTTTAAGGAAAATATTTTATAGGGAACAATATACTTTATTCATCATGGAGAAAATAATAGTCACATGCTACACAAGCATACCATAAAAAGAGAAATAAATAATCTTTATGTATTAAGAAAAATCGGGGTATTACATCACTCCCTCCTTAGAATAGTTCCGTCCCCGGAACTACAGCCAAGAGCGAGAAACAGAAAACTTTACAACAACCCAAGATTCAAAGAATACAAAAATACAATCAAACAAAAATACAATCAAACAAAAAGCTCAGGATAGTCCTTCAACATCTTCTCCTCAGATTCCCAAGTAGCCTCCTCAACCAAGTGGTTTCTCCAGACTACCTTGACCATCGGTATCGTCTTATTTCTCAAGACTTTCTCCCTACGGTCAACAATCTCGACAGGAGTCTTGATGTAATTCAGGTCTAACTGCAAACCTTCCGGCACTTCAGGCAAATAATGACTCGGGTCTGGAATATAACCTCTCAACATAGGCACATGAAAGACATTGTGCACCTGAGACAACTCTTCCGGTAATTCAAGCCGGTAAGCAGTTTTCCCGATCCTCTTCAATATCTTATACGGGCCTATAAATCTCGGGGCTAACTTCTCGCCTTTGCCAAATCGAACCACACCTTTACTGGGTGATACCTTCAGAAAGACGAAGTCACCAACCTCAAACTCAAGGTCCCTTCTCCGGTTGTCTGCATAGCTTTTCTGCCTGCTCTGAGCTTCCACCAACCTTTTCCTGATCAGATCAATCTTCTCAGAAGTCAGCTGTACAAGCTCAGGACCAAACAACTGACGCTCCCCAACCTCATACCAACACACAGGAGTCCTGCACTTCCTGCCATACAAAGCTTCATACGGCGCCATCCCGATGCTAGCCTGAAAACTGTTGTTGTAGGCAAACTCTACCAAAGGTAAATGCCTTTCCCAACTGCCTCCGAAGTCTAGTATACAACACCGAAGCATATCCTCAAGAATACGATTGACTCTCTCGGTCTGCCCATCGGTCTGTGGATGAAAAGCAGTGCTGAAATCTGTCTTGGTACCCAAAGCTGCCTGAAGACTCCTCCAGAAATGTGAAGTAAACCGCGCATCTCGATCAGACACAATAGTTGAGGGAACACCATGAAGTCGGACAATCTCACCAACATATATCTCCGCCAACTTGTCCATCGAAGCAGTGAGTTTCATCGCCAAAAAGTGAGCGGACTTGGTAAGTCGATCGACTATAACCTAAATAGCATCATTGCCTTTAGAACTCTTAGGCAATCCCGTGATGAAATCCATACTGATGTTATCCCACTTCCACTCCGGAATAGGTAACGGCTGTAATAGACCTCCGGGTCTCTGATTTTCGGCCTTGACTTGCTGACAAACCTCACACCTCGCGACAAATTCGGCCACATCCCGCTTCAAACCTGACCACCAGAAATGCTGTTTTATGTCCTTGTACATCTTAGTACTCCCAGGATGTACTGACAAAAGAGTAGCATGCGCCTCCTGAAGAATACTCTCTTTCAGGTCTGCCTGATCTGGAACACACAGCCTATCTCCGAACCACAGCACTCCATCCCTGGTTTGAAATCCGGGCAACCTGCCAGCACCAACCTGCTCCTTCATCTCCAAGATATCAGCATCAACTTCCTGACTTGCAATGATCCTTGCATTCAAAGTAGGCTGAAGCTTCAACTGAGATAAAGATGCTCCCAATCCTTGCAAGACAACCTCAATACCTGCTCGATCCAACTCCTCAATCAGATGCCTCTGAGTCGTAATCAAACTGGCCAAACTGCTCTTGCGACTAAGTGCATCAGCAACAACATTAGCCTTTCCAGGATGATACTTGATCTCAGGTCGCATATCCTCGAGCACTTCCAACCATCTCCGCTGCCTCAGATTGAGATCCCTCTGCTGGTATATATACTTCAAGCTCTTGTGATCCGTGTACATGTTCAACTTCTCACCATACACGTAGTGCCTCCATTGCTTCAAAGCAAAAATAATCGTAGCCAGCTCTAGATCATGAGTCGGATAATTTTTCTCATGTGGTCGTAGTTGCCTAGACCCATAAGCGATTACTTTACCTTCTTGCATTAAGACACAACCAAACCCCTGATGTGAAGCATCGCTATAGACATCATACTCAACTCCTGCTCTAGGCAAAGCCAAAATAGGTGCAGTAGTCAGTCTATCTTTCAACTCCTGAAAACTTGCCTCACATTGCTCAGTCCACTTGAAGCTCACATTCTTCTTGGTCAGTCCAGTAAGCGGTACAGCTATCTGAGCATAACCTTGAATGAATCTCCTGTAGTATCCAGTCATCCCAAGGAAACTTCTGACTTCCTTCACTGTAGTAGGCCTAGCCCAATCTCTCACTGCCTCTATCTTCTGAGGGTCAGTTGCCACTCCCTCCTTAGAAAGGATGTGACCTAGGAATGCCACTTCAGATTTCCAGAATTCACACTTGGATAACTTGGCATACAACTGCTGCTCTTCCAACTTCTGCAAAACTGCTGCCAAATGCTCGGTGTGCTCCGCCTCAGACTTGGAGTACACGAGAATATCGTCGATAAACACCACGACGAAAGAATCAATAAACGGCCTCAGAACTCTGTTCATTAAATCCATGAAGATTGCGGGTGCATTCGTCACTCCGAATGGCATAACTAAGAATTCGTAATGCCCATGCCGAGTTCTAAACGCAGTTTTGTGCACATCTTCAGCTTTCACTCGCACTTGGTGATATCCTGATCGAAGATCTATTTTGGAGAATACAGCTGCTCCTTGTAGACGATCGAACAAGTCATCAATTCGAGGAATCGGATACTTATTCTGAATAGTGACCTTATTCAGCTCCCGGTAATCGATACACATTCTCATCGATCCATCCTTCTTCTTTACCAAAAGCACTGGTGCTCCCCAAGGTGACGCACTAGGTTGAATAAAGCCTTTTCCCAACAGTTGCTCAATCTGTCGTTTCACTTCATCCTGTTCCACTGGAGCCATCCTATAAGGTGCCTTAGAGATTGGTGCACTTCCCGGTTGAACAGTGATGCTGAACTCTACATCACGATGCGGAGGTAACCCAGGAAAATCTTCCAAGAACACTGTCGGATAGTCCCGAACCACAGGAATCCCTTGCAATTCCACAGGAGTCTCTTCCTTGCGGATAGTTGCCACCAACTTAGAACACTTCAACTTTCCTTGGAAAGTGACTTCAGGTCCTCCTGGAGCCTTCACTGTCACCGTCTTGGTCTTACACTCGATGCTTGCACTGTACACCGACATCCAATCAATGCCAATGATAACATCGACTCCCAAGATGGTCAGTTCGATCAGATCAATGCCAAAGATTCGATCCCCAATCACTATCTCGCAATCAGCGTAATACCGATCAGTGGTTAAAGTTTTCCCTGATGGAGTAGCTACTGCTAAGATCTTGCCTGAAAAAATCTTCGGTTCAACTCCCAACACTTTAGCAAACTTTGGAGACACAAAAGTATGAGAGGATCCAGTATCAAACAACACGACAGCTTTCTTTCCATTAAGATAGAGTTCTCCTGTTACATAACATACACCATTTCATAACAGTTTCACACTATGAACGGGAAGAAGAAATGACAAAACCACACTAAACATCAGCTCTCGTACCAGAGATGACCTGATCCGCCTCCTCAGCATCAGCTTCTGTCAAAGCAAATACTCGCCCTGACTGGTACGGCCTCTTCCCAGTCTGCTGTATTGGCACATTGTGATTGCCAGCCCGTGGTTTGAGACATCGAGATTGGTAATGTCCCACTTCACCACAGTTAAAGCAAGTGACTGCAGAAGGTCTCCCTACATCGTTTCCAGGTCTTCCAGCTACACTGATAGCGTTCGCCCCTGTCGGTTTGAACCTCTGTGCAGACGGTTGCCCCTTGAAACTCCCCGATTGAGCAGACCTCTTCCCGGACTGCCAGTTGCTCTTCTGGTGCTGAGCAACATGGAACTGCTCCATATCCGCCTCCGTTGATGCCGCCCTCTTTACCAGCTTATCGAATCTCCTGATACCAAGAGGTATCATACGAGACCTCAAACTCGGCCTTAGACCATGCTCGAACTTGCGAGCCTTCTTCGCCTCATCCATCACCAGTTCTGGAGCATACCTGGAGAGCTGAGTAAATTTAGTCTCATACTCCCTCACTGACATGCTGCCTTGCTGAAGTGACAGAAACTCCATGGCCTTCTTCTCCTGGACGTCGGAGGGAAAATAATGGCTGCGGAATTCTTCCAGAAATTCCTCCCAGCCAGCCAAGCAACAAACCGCCCATAGTCCTCTTCATCGACTGCCACCAAACAGCCGCATCCTTCTCCAACTGCAAAGTCGCCAACTTGACCTTGCTGCCCTCCGGTGTCTCCAACACCTCGAAGATTGTCTCCACTTGCCGAATTCAGTTGTCAGCCGCATCTGGGTCTGACTTTCCCTCGAACACTGGTAGTTTCATTCTCTTGAACGACTCCACTAGCTTAATTGCCTCGGGTACTGGATTCACCGGCCCCCTTCCTTGGTTTGCAGCCACTGCATTCAGCGTCTGGTAAACCCTTGCAAATTCGGCCTCCAGGTCCAAACCTTCACCATTCCTGGCTCCCCTTCTCGACATATTCTGATGCAAAAGATCCATCAAATTCGAAGTATAAAACAAGAAATTAAACCAACTTCCATTTCATTGAATTTCAAAGTTTATACATTCGAATTAAAACATTTCTTAACATCAGAATAGAAGAAAATAGAAACTAGGACAATCTAATCTCTACGGGTCCTCTTCGCTGCTCGAATCTCATCCCGTAGTTCATCCACCTCATCTTTCAGCACATCAGTCAGGTTCTTTTTCTTCTCAAGTTCCCAAATCCGATGGTTAAGAACAGAATAGTCGGCATTCCGCTTTTCCAGCTGAGCCTCCAAAACTCCAACTCTATACTTCAGGGTATCCACTTGCCTCTGAAGAGAAGCCACAGTGCCACTCAGAGCTGGTCCCTTTTCTTCATCGGAAGAAGAATCGTCAGATGAATCTAGCAGTGGGGTGATCTCTCGAGATTCAGGGTACTCCTCATCAGTAGAATCTGCTTGCCCAGGGTGATACTCGTCCTCAGAATCAGCCTGTCCAGGATGGTACTCTTCCTCAATAATATGCCAGTCGTCGCCTCCAGCAGGGTCGAAGTGATCAGCCATCTTAGAATAGAGAGGAAGAAACATAAATCATAGAGCAACACAAATGTAAGTCACTTACATTTAAATTTCTAGACTCAAACACACACTCTAATGTCCACATCTAGGGTGTCGTTCCTTATAAATTTGTACAAGTGTGAAAGCGTAGAAAAGCGTGGCTCTGATACCACTCTGTAACGCCCCGAATTCCAAATTACTGAATTCGAGATGTTCTTCAGGATCTTTTCACTTTTCTCGAGTACAATTTTTTTACAAGGAAATTTCAAACTTTTCTTTTTACATCAGAGTTACAACATCTCACATTTAAATTTACACAGCGGAAGCAAAATATACAACATTTACATAAATGAACAACAACATAATGAGATCTTTATGCATCCATTCCTCTTTACATGTAATTTATCCTGCATACAAAACTGTGGGTACGTCAGTTTATTCAACCGACGATAATTATACATGGCCATCCTCTCTATGCCAGAAACAGTATAATGAATCTCATTTCTTAACAAATCACAATCTTATTCATAATAAGCATGTAAAATCAAAAGGGAACTTTTAGAGATGTCGTGTCGTGATTGTGCACTTAATCCTTAATGCAATTATTTAATTTTCACATGACACTAATGCACACTTGTTCGAATTCTATGCATCCCATACTACATAGGTTCGAGGGCAAGCCTCTTAATCGTTCTTCATTTTTGTAGGGTTCAATCCCCCGCCATGACTTACTCTACTTCTGTAAATTCAATGAGTATCTTAGATGATTCTTTGAGTCGGCTGTCTCACATGGCAGTCGACTGTACCGACAGTCTCACTCTCATTATTAATAGCATGTTCAAGCAATTTCTACTGCATTCAATTCACTTTTTGTAACATGGTATCAATCATAGTAATTATAGTATCATTCCTACGTTAGAAGTCCTGAGAAACACCCACCTTATATGAAAAAATAAACGAAATCCCGCACTTTCAAAGCAGAGAACGCCTTCTTGCTCCTTTGCTCCACACCGAGCTCCTCAGCAATGCTGCTAGCCTCCACAGAAAAGCTCCCACACAAACTCACAAATACTCTCTTGTAATAGTAATCTTAGAAAATTTTTAGTGTAAAAGAGATAGGGGATAGGAGGGGTATTTATACTAGGGAATAAATAGAATGGAGGGTTAAGATACATTGGGGAGTTGGAGAATCAAAGGCTGAGATCAAATCAGGAGTTTGAGAAACTACCCACACCTCAAGATATAACTACCCATGATCTAAGTCCATCACTCCACAAATCCGGCCAAGTATTGTGCCTTGTGCACGTGTACATAAAGTGCACGTGTACACACAAACTCCACTACACTAAATAGTACATCAAATATCCGGAATAGTATAAAAGAAAAGATGTTACACATACAAGTTGTAGGAATTTAAATAAATAAAAGGTTAAGTTTATGGGCTTAAGTTCATTTGGGCCAAAAATAAATATTTTAAAAAGAGAAAATAAACAAGTTAACATTGGGCTTTAAGGAAAATATTTTATAGGGAACAATATACTTTATTCATCATGGAGATAATAATAGTCACATGCTACACAAGCATACCATAAAAAGAGAAATAAATAATCTTTATGTATTAAGAAAAATCGGGGTATTACACCTTTGGCCCGTGGCCTTCGGAAAGGGGCCGACTAGATCCATCCCCCACATAGCAAAGGGGTTCAAACTGGCTAGTGATTGGAGTTCGGCTTGCGGCTTGCACCTGGTCGCATAGAATTTCTGGCAGGGCCTGCATCTTTTCACACGATCGTGGGCATCTTGAAATATGGTCGGCCAATAGTACCCGTGGTTGAGTACTTTCCTCGTGAGCAACTTGCTGCCCATATGACAACCACCAATTCCCTCTTGCAATTCCTCCAGCACGTACTTGGCTTCATCGGAACTCAGAGGGCAGAGATATGGTCTTCCATCCACTTTAGTGTATAACCGCTTGAGAGTACATCGTCAATCATCGTGAATCTCTCTGATCGGACTCTTATCTTTCTGGCTTCGGCTGGGTCTTGCAGGAGTTCCCTCTCTGTCAAGAAATTTTGGATGGGATCCATCCATGTTTCTATTTGTATGCCTGGATTGAGGCAAAAGACTTCTGGGTTCTCAATGCTAGGCTTGAAGAGGACCTTGACCAGGACGGTGTGTTCTAGGCCCTCGAAGGACGATGAGGAGAGCTTGGAAAGGAAATTGGCCTAGCTATTATGTTCTCTCAGGATGCGCACGATAGCGGCGCCCTCGAAGACAGCTAAGAGGAGTTAGAAGCGTTCCAAGTATTGGATAATCCGAGCATCATGAGCCTCATAATTCAAAGAGATATGGTTGACCATGATCTGATAGTCGCTGAAAGCCCTTACTCGTCTTGGCCTGACCTTGTGGGCTAGCATGAGCCCGGCGATCATCGCTTCATATTTTGCCTCGTTGTTGGATGCCTAGAAATTGAGACATAGGGAATACTGAAGGATGAAGTTGTCGGGGCCCTTTAATATGATGCCCGCTCCGCTTCCTCCCTCATAGGATGATCCGTCGAACTGTATCTCCTAGACTGGTTCATCCTCTCAGATTTCAGATGCTTCAAAAATGGTACATTTTGTGATGAATTCTGCGAGGGCTTGCCCTTTGATGGCTGTCTGAGGTTGGTAGCTGATGTCATTCTGGCTCAGCTCAATTTACCACTTGGTCAAGCAACCGAAATTCTCTGGTTTGTTAGGGACTATCTTGAGAGGCTGATCTGTAAGGACTTGGACGGAGTAGGCTTGAAAGTATGGTCAGAGTTTTCGAGCTTCCATCACTAATGCATAGGAGACCTTTTCCATCCTGGTGTATCGGAGTACAAAATCGTGCAAGACTTTGCTGACATAATAGATGGGCTTCTGGACCCCATCTTCCTCCCTGACTAGTATGGCACTGAGCTCGTGTTCCGAAGCAGCCAGATAGAGTAAGAGAGACGTACCCAACTCTGGTTTGCTTTGGAGTGGGGGGTTGGCTAGTAGGACTTAAGCTAATCGAAATCCTATCATTGAGGATCTTCCCACTCGATGGGTTTTTCCTCCCTGAAGCCTTTGAAGAATAGGTGCAACTTTTCTCCGGACTTGGTGAGGAAGCTGACGTTGGCCGCCAGTCGACCCGTGAGCCATTGGACTTCTTTGACATTTCTTGGAGGTGCCATGTCCAGTATGGCCTGAATCTTTTCGGGGTTCACCTCAATTACTCACTGGCTGACCACGAATCTGATATATTTCCCCGAGGTGACGCCGAAGGTGCATTTAGAGGGATTGAGTCTCATATTGTGGGATCGTAGGACCCCATAAGTCTCCTCTAGATCGCTGACATGATCTTGCCCTTTTCGACTTTTGACGAGCATATCATTGAAATATACCTCCATGTTCCGGGTGATATGCTTCTTAAAGACCCGATTGATGAGCCTTTGATACGTGGCACCAGCGTTCTTCAACCCGAAGGGCATGACCCGATAACGGTAGAGGCCTTGGTCAGTCACGAAGGCGGTCTTGGGGATGTCTGGATGGAACATTCTGATCTGGTTGTAGACTGAAAATGCGTCCATGAAACTTAGCAGCTCGTTGTAACATCCTGAATTTTTCAAATAATTAAATATAAAATTTTTCATTTGTTTTCATGTGTTTCGCACGTATAAATTAATGTATGTTTTTAGCTTTAAAATTTATTCTTATGGCCTGAACAAATATTTTCTTCTCTTTTAAAAGGCTCTTATTAAATCCTAGGCCTAATAACTTAATTCTAGCGCACCCAAAATTAATTAATTAAATTAATTAAAAGCCCATGGTTTTAGCCGACCTAATTAGCCCACTAGTTAATTCTATTAGTAATTAATACAACTTGTAGGGTAGACTTGATCGTGTAACAAATAAATAAACAATTAATAAGTGTACAAACTTAACTAGTGTGCTAGTGGAGACACGTGCAATGGAGTACTAGGGGTGGCCGGCCTTACACTTGGAGTGGATGGGGAGATGGAGAGAGTGGTGAGTGGTTATTTTGATGATGGGTAGTTCTTCTAACTCCTAAATGCATCTAAACCCTCCATCCAAACTCATCTCAACCTTCCATTTGAGCTTAAGTTGTGTATAAATAGCCCCACTAGTCTTTAATTTCTCTTTGCACTTAGAATTTTCAAGAGAAAAGATAGAATTTGTGTAAGAGAAAAGATAGAGTTGTGTGAGAAAAGATTGAGTGTTGTGTATGTGTGCTCTTGCATTGGGTGGCCGGCTAGCATCAAGGAGGAAGGCTCGGTGGCACATCAAGGAGGAGAAGGCTCGGGTTTTGTGGCACAAGCTAGGAGGAGAAGGGAGATGATCATACTATCAAAGAGTTCTTTAGGAGTTTTCATTTGTCTTCAAAGAAGGTGGGTGATTTCTCTACTTCTAATGTAGATACCATGCTAGGGATTTTAATTTCATAAACATGCTAAAGAAACTAGCAAAAATTGCCATGTGTTTGCCTAAAAAGACTAGTAGATAAAAGAGAAGAATTTGATTGTGATTAGTAGATTAAAAGTCATCATGGTGTTCTATTAATGAAAGTCATGTTAGAATATGTACCTTTAGATGGACTATGCTATTGTGATGAACTTATTATATGAATGGCTTAATTGTAGATGAATGGATATTGCTATGTGTAGTTGTAGATTGAGATGAGTAATTATTGTCATGTTTAGTTGATAAAATGCGTAAATTGTTGTTAAATAATGTTAGTGTAATAAAATAAAAGGATTTGCTAACTCTGGTAGAGTTGAAAGAGAACAAGAAATTATATTTAGTAGATTCTATATTGGTAATTTTGAGATGTAATAAGATAGTCTTTGAATATAAGTTGGAAAGAAGACCTTTTTAAGATTACAAATTAAGAAATTTTAATTACTGTTATACTGTTTTATTTAAGGAAAATTTTCTAGACAAATCTAAGTTAAAAGATAGTATTGCATTAAGAAATTGAGTTTTGTAAAAGAGATTTATAAACAGACAGTAGATACATAATTAGTTCGACTCTTAACTATAACAGAAATTGATTTTGGACATATTGGCTTTCGGTTCGAGGCTCTATTTTTATCAAAATTCAATTTTTACTTAAATACTGTACAGTCAGTACATAAAGAATAAAAACCCTTTCATATCGGTTAGTCACTCAAGACCAACTGGTTTTCGGGCTTTGGGTTTGTTACTGTTCATCGGCGGGGGGTCTCTGTTTGGTTCTGGGTTCGATTCCGCTAACCCACCTTTTATTCTTTTTTGATTTTTTTTGAGTTTTAGGAGTTTAAAGTGCAAATAAAAATTGGAAAAAAAATCTATTATTCTACAAATATTATCTAGACTTTATGAAAAATAATTCTACAATATTTTATGTATTTTGTGAAGATTAGATGTCGTTTTTATATTAAAATGGATTAAAGAACTTGATGAATTTTCTTTTAAAATATGGTTTTAATATAATTAAAGAAAGAAGAAAAATGTGCATGCAAGAAATTATGTGGGAATTACATTATGAGATGTAGTAAATTAAATATGAAATTGATGTTTAATATGTGCAAGTGTGCATGGAAAATGAAACAAAAGAATCATGATGAAATGTGGGAATTTTATGAGTAATAAACACTCAATTTTTGATGAACATGAAAATGAAGTTAAGAACTAGAGTGTAGCTAAGTCCTTATGCCTGCATGAATGAATTCTTGAAAAAATGAATGTTGTAGAAAAAGACTAAGATTTGGGTCGTTGTTATCAATTGATGGTTAAGTCCGGTGTAAAGGTGATGCTAACACTAGGGTGTTAATTTTACTTATGATTCATTTATCTAAGGATTAGACACATAGTGAAGATATGATGAAAGTAAGAGAAAAACACAAGTATGAGGGCCTCGGATCTACGGTGTGAGAGTGTTCACTGGATGTCTACATGATGCGTCATGTCAGGGCGTGAATACATCTCCAGAATATCGGGACCGTGGCGACGCTTGTGGGGTGCTTGGTGACTACGTAGTCCCATCGTTCCATGGCAGAGGCAAATTATCCATAGGATGTCTGCATGACGCATCAGGTCATGACGTGGGATTCCCTCCAGGATGTCTGGACATGGGCTCGTAACTCATAGAACATCTAGATTACTTACCGTAGTTACCGTAGTAGTTTAACTCATGGCGAGGGAATCAACCCTACAAGATGAAGTACGATTAAGGGCTTTTCTTCAGACCTATGTAGTATGGGATGCATAGAATCCGAACAAGTGCGCATTAGTGTCATTAAATATAAATAAATGCATTAAGAACTAAGTGCACAGCCACACACGACATCAATAAAATAGTCTCCCTTAGCTTTGTTTGTGATCAAGTGTGTGTTTTCCAAGTAAGAGAAATTGATGTATAATATCCTAGCATCAGTTGTGTGCAACTAACGTGCCCACAATTTCTATGCAGTATCAAAATGAATGAAAGGATTAAAGAGGAATGCTGCTTAAAGAATTGTTTCAAGTGTTATTTTTTATTCATGTAATATGTTGTAATTTGCTTCCGCTGTGTTGATGTAAACATTATTATACAAAAGTTTTAAATTCCTTGTAAAATTGTACGAAGTGAAGTGTGAATATCCTGTGGAACTTCGAATTCAGACTTATTTGGAATTCGGGGTGTTACACTCGTGACCCGAGGTCGCACCAATCAGGGCGTCGATGCTCGGGAAGGGGAATGGATCTTTAGGACAGGCCTTGTTGAGGTTTGCGAAGTCTATACAGATTTTCCACTTACCACTCAGTTTCTTCACCATCACAATGTTTACCAACCACTGGGGGTAGTTTACTTCATGTATGAACCGTGTCGAGAGGAGCTTGTCCACTTCTTCCTTTATCGCTAGTTGCCTGTTAGGAGCAAACTTATGGCGCTTCGGCTGGACTTGCTTTGAGTCCAGGTGTACGCTTAGTTTGTGCATGATGAGGTCCTATGAAATTCCTGGCATATCCAAGGGTGTCCATTCGAAGAGGTCAGCATTCCGATGGACGCGGCCAATAATGGTCAGCTTCAGGTCTGAAGTGAGAGACTGGCTCACTCGGAACCATTTAGATTTGTCCTCGCCGAAGAAAGGGACCTCCAATTTGTCGACGAGATCTGAGCGCAACTAACTCCTATCAGTTGGAAGCTCTACTGCATCAAAGGGAAAACCCCTGCCCCCCACCGCGGCCATGTAGCATGAACAGGCAAATTCCTGATCGCCTCGAACAATGCCGACCCCATGGTCAGTCGGAAATTTTATTTTCAAGTGATAGGCAGAGGGCACCGCCTGGAGGGATCAGAGGCTGAGTCTACTGAGGATGGCATTATAGGCAACCTTGATGCCGACCACCATGAAGTCCATTGCTTATGTACGGATTGTCGAGGCCATTCCGGCAGTTACATCAAAGTGTAATTCCCTCAATTTGGACAGGAACGTCCGAGAACCCATGGAGCGTGTACCCTACCAGCTTCAGCCTCTCGGGAGAGAGCTTAAGCTTTTCGAACGTAGCCATGAATAGGATATTGACTGAGCTTTTGCTATCAACCAGGATGTGACAGATCTCTTGATTAACCATGTCGAGGTTGACTACTAGGGCATCAAAATGAGGTAGACAGATGCCCTCCAGATCTTTGCTGGAGAATGAGACCGCTAGTCCTTGATCCTCGAGGGGTGGATAGTTGTGGACTGAGTTAACCTCCCGTATGAAGGCCTTATGGGAGGTGTTCGGCTCTCCCCTCATGGGTTCACGATGGACACAATGAAGAATGGCCGGCCCCTCGGCTTCTTCAGGCTCAGGCTCAGGCTCAGGATGCCTGCTGGCTATTCGAGGAGGATGCAAAGATCTTGGTTCCATCGGGTTAGGTTGGGTGAACTCCCTTAGGTACCCCCTTTGGATGAGGGCTTCAATCTCGTCCTTGAGGGACCGACAATAATCAGTCTCATGCCCGTGGTCTCGATAGACCCAATAGTAAAACCTCTGGTTTGTTGTTTTTGGGTCAGGGAGGATGGCGGTCGATCCCCTTATCCTCAATTTCCAGGAGGATGGCTGACACACTCTGAGTCAGTGGAGTGAACCTGTCGGAAGTGGGGGACTAGAGGTGATCATTTCTGGCTAAATGCATCTTTATGAGTATTCTTCGTAGGCTCAGTGTCATCAGTTTTTCTCTTCCCCTTGGCTAGGGTTTCTTTCAGGCCTTTAGGGTGCAGAGCCTCCTTAGCCCGGATGTACTTTTTGACCCTGTTGAGGAGGTTAAGAAAGTCAATGGGCGACTTCTTCACCAAGGATGCCTTCGGTTAGTCATGGCGAACATTGTGCTAGAAGGTCGCGGACGCGACACCGGTGTCGAGAGAAGAGACCACCCTAGCCTTGGTGGGGAACCTCTGCACGAAGTCCTGAAGGGACTCTCCTTCCTTTTGTTTGAGGTTCAGAAGGGATGCACTCGTCTTCTTGAACTTGCGACTGGTCACGGAGTGAGCGAGGAAGTTCGCCCCGAGCTGGTCGAATGAGAAAATTGAGCTGGGGGCGACCTTTGAGAATCATTCCCTCTTCGGCATGCAGAGTGGCAGGGATGCACGACAGAGGAGAGGATCTGAGGTACTATGAATCATCATGAGGATTTTAAACACTTCCATGTGTGAGCGTAATCGGACTCTCCGTTGTATGTCTTCAACTAAGGCGGTCAGAAATTCCTTGGAATCTCAACATCGAGTATTCTGGCAGAGAGGGGGTTAGGTAGGCTGGTACCCCCAGTTGGGTTGTAACCCGCCCTCGCCGATCTGAGCGAGGCGATTCTCCATTTCTTGGAGGTGCTAGAGGGCGGCCTCATTCCATCTCGCCAGTTGATTCAAACGGTGAGAGTCACTGCCCTGGGCTTCCTCCTGGCGAGGGTTGTCGTTATGATGCTTGGTTCTGGGGCCATGCTAGAGGGCCTGAAGCACCTCGTTCCTGAAATCCTGGAACTCAGCTCTCGTGACCAGAATTTGTTTTCCTTGATTGTGCAGAGGTGAAAGCATTCTCAGGAAGTGGATGCGCCTCGGTTGTCGACCCTGGGATGGGTGAATTCTAGGGGTTGGAACCTGGTTGGAAGGGATAACCCAGTCCCTCGAGCGGCTGAGCTGGTGCTGGAGGTCATCCACCGGTGGCTGATTATTGATGACGAACCAAAGGTCATTGGCAACCGAGCGTGAAGTGCTAGGAACAAGTCCTAATGGACCTTCGGCTCGCTGCTCTCGAGAGCCCTGTGTGTTCACGTGATTGCGAGAAGGATGAGGAGGGTCGGGATTACGTCCTGTCGTTGGCACTCTCTGGGCTTTGGGTGCCATGTAATGGGAAGGCTTCAGAATGATATTTGACTTTGGAGTCGAATCAGTCTGTCTGTTTTCCACAATTGGCACCAATCTGATGCTGCTGATTTAGAGGTGGGAGCAACAGATGTGAGTTCTTATCATTTGTAGAGGGAGAGACAGATCTCAACCACAGATCTGGATATGGGATAAATATTTTGTGAGGAGCATTAGAGGGGGTGTTGCTGGTAGTTGGCTGTCCTGAACACCTGTAAAATGCCTAGAAACACTGGGAGAGATCCCGACGACAGGCCCTCCGACGTTCTAGTCAGTCACTAGGGAAAAAGTGAAGCTAGGGTTTCAGTGGAGAATAAGACATTACCTCTAGAAAGGGGGTGACTGCCTGGTATTTATAGGCAGAGAGAGGGGACCCTAATGGGTCGGGTTGACCCTATCTTCGTGGGCTTGATCTGAAGAAGGCTCATAGGGTTACAGGCCTGATTATCAGGGATTTGCCTATCCTGAGAAGATTAAAGGGCTTAGATTAAGGGGCTGAACTTTTACCCACATCATAAATAGATAAATTGGAAAGGGAGAAATAAGAAAATTAGTTGTTAGAAAGGTTTGATTGTAGTAAAAGAAAAACCCCATGAAGACTTTTGATCGTTATCTGATTTGTGATAGATATTAATGGGTTGTTGTTCTTTTTTTAAGACTGGTGAGGGTTTTCTTTGATCATTTGATGGGAAATTCATAGAAATGGGTACATTATAAGGATAATAGGAAAGGTTTATTACTAACTGTTGCTGCTAATTTTAGTGTGGGAGCAAACAGATAGTGAGTTAATAATTGATGGAAACTACTAAACGTCTGACCTTTGACCTTGGCCGTAAAATGCAGTTAAGGCTCCTACGATTGAATCTAGATCGTTGATTAACCCCCGTGATCTGAATCTGACAGTTACTGATGCAGCCGACGGACCTGCAAAAAGCCTGAAACACCGGGAGGTGGCCCCGGCGATAGACCCTCCGACGCTCAAGTCAGAACCGGAAAGAGAAAAAGAGTTTGAGAGAGAAACTGGCGAATTGTTGATTACCTTCAGACTGTGGAGGGGGGAGGGTATTTATAGGCTTGAGAAACATATCAAGAGATTGATTTAGATCCGTTGGATCGATATGAATTCCTTATCTCCTTTATGTTTCTCCCCTCAAGAGATAAGTTCTCTTGTTAGGGAATAAGAGATTTGACTCATAGTCTGCATGGGCTGGGAGTCTCTCCTAGTGGGCCTAGTCTGTCACTTTGTATGGGCTTGAAAGAAGTCCATGTCGTGTAGAGGAGCCGGGAGAAGGCCCAGACTTGTTAAGGAGGCCTGTTATGATTGATCTGTTTGTAGGAGCTTTGAGATCTGTGTTGGAATCATATGACCCTGATTTTCTGCGATTTTTACCATTATCATAAGCCCCCACTCCCGGAATGCAATTTTCTTGGCTTTCGGGGAGTAGTACGTCTTAGTTTCGGACTCTAGAGTGCAATCTTTGCTGTTAGGGTACTTGGAGATTCCTAAAACTGATATGTGGCTTCTGAAGGCAGTGAATATCTTCCTAGTTTTTTCCATATTTTTTGGATTTTTCCGAATTTTTCTGGAGTTTTTCCCATTTTTAAAATCACTTTTTCAAATTTTATAATTAATAAATCCAATTTTAAATTATTTTTTAGAATTTTAAATTAATTTTCCGAATTCAAATAATAAATTTTGGATTTTTAATTAATTTTCGAATTTTAAATTTTTTTTGGGATTTTTTTGTGAATAATCAAAGCTACACACACTGTTTAACGTGATCTGGATCGTCGATCAAGGCGAGCTAGTACGTTGATGAGATTGGGATGTTGTGATTCGACCATAGTAATATCTGGCAATGTGGCACGAATTTTGGCTCGATCAGGCTCGTTGATTAGAGAGAACTCGCGTGCTAAGGGAGATCAGACGGTAGAGAAGAGAGCGGAGCGTTGGGGAAGAAGATGGGACGGCGTGGCTTAATCGTGTGTGTCCATCACGCACGGGCTCGAATCTCTGAACGATCGGACGGCTGGAAAGTGCTGTAAGCAACCCCATAGCTCGACTGACCATTTCGTCGAGCTATGGCCTGTTTCTTCAATTTTTCAAGGCTTCGTCGATCTATAGCTTCAGTGTCCTATGAGGATTCTGTCGAGCTATGATGGTCTTCAAGACGTCGAGCTATGGGCTCACCATGGACTCGTTGAGCTATTGAGAGGCTCTGTTTATTGAGTTTTGGTTGAGCTATGAAGCTTTGAACCTCGTCAAGCTATGGAGCACCGTTCAGTCGAGCTATTAACGTTTCGACCTATGGAGGAGCTTCGTTCTTCGGTCGAGCTATGAGCTCCGCTCTTGGTCGAGCTATGACAAGGTCGATGTTACTCCGTCGAGCTACTAAGTCGAGCCTCTCCATCTAGCTACGAGTTCATTCGAGCAATGGAATTGGCAAGCTAGGGAGCTCTCGCCGCCGCCGAGCTATGGAGTTTCATTTTCTCGTCGAGCTATAGCAGTTGCAGTTTGGCCGAGCTATGGAGCTACTCAATCATCGAGCTATGGAGTGTCGAGCTATGGAGCTTTGGACCTTGGTCGAGCTATGAGCCCTTCTCCTTGGGAGAGCTATGGAGGAGCTTCGGTCTTCGATCGAGCTATGGGTCTGATTCCCCATACTCTTCTTTTCCTCTTGTTTTGAACTCGTGAGCATTTGTTGGGGATTTTTGGGATTTGGATTTGCATATAATTGTATACATATGTGTATATATGTAATTATTAATATGTGTGTTCCAAGTTTTTACTTAATATCCCTCAATTTATGGGTGAAATGGAATCTCTTTTCCGGCTTTGAAGTAGGAGTTTTTTTCGATGTCGATGTTGTGCTTGTCGATCAAACATTTCATCGCTCGTCTTGATGAACCACTCTTTTGTCGACCAAGTGTTGTGTTGGTAGCTTGTTTTGTCGATCAAACATCTCTTCTCCCATTTGCTTTTTCATCGACAAAGCATTGAGTTGTTCGCTTGTTTTGTCGTTCAAGCATTTTCGTCGTTGGATGAGCGTTCTGTCAGTCTAGGAGTATAGTGCTTTAATCTTTGGATCTTATATATATAGTTGACCCAGAAGAGCTGTTGCAGACTTGCTGCTTGATCCTAGCGAGTTTGTGGAGACAACTTGTAGTGGAGCTGGTCGTTGAACATGTTGTTTATTTCTAACAAGTTTAGAGATAACTCTATGACGACGTTGAACATTGAGCTTGCCGTTTGATCCCGATAAGTTTATAGAGAACTCTGCGATGGAGTTGGATGTTGAACTTTTTGTTTGCACTGAGCAAGTTTGGGGAGGCAACTGTAGATGGAGTTGAATGTTTGGACATGTCGTTTGCACCCGGCAAGTTTTGTAGAGGCAACTCCGTGAGGGAGTTGTGCATAGAGCTTGCAGTTTGCACCCGACAAGTTTGTAGAGACAAATCTTTAACTGAGTTGATGTAGAGTTTGTTGTTTAATCCCAGCAAGTTTGGAGAGAACTCTGTGATAGAGTTGGAAGTTTCAGCCTGCCGTTTGTGCCTCGCAAGTTGGAGAGACTTTGACTGAGTCGAACGTTGAACTTGCCGTTTACGCCTAGCAAGCCAGTGGTGGATTCCGTGATGGAGACGTTTGAACTTGCAGTTTGTGCCCATCAAGTTTGTAGAGATAGCCCCGTGGTAGAGATGGAACTTCTTGTTTGCACTAAGCAAGTTTTGTAGAGACATCCCTAAGGCGGAGCTGACGTATGGACTTGTCGTTTGCGCCCGATAAGTTTTAGAGAGATAACTCTGAGACGAAGTTGATTTAGAAAATGCTGTTTGATCCTGGCAAGTTTGGGGAGGTCACTCATAGTGGAGTTGAGTTGGTATTTGTTTTTTGATCCTAGCAAGTTTATAGAGGTTACTCCTTGATCGAGTTGATTTAGAAACTGCCGTTTGATCTCGGCGAGTTTGGAGAGACAACTCGTAGTGAAGCTGAGTTAGAACTTGCTGTTTGATCCCAGCAAGTTTATAGAGGTCACTCTTTAATTGAGTTAAGCTAGAGCTTGTCGTTTGTGCCCAGCAAGCTTTTAGAGACTCCTGGTGATGGAGTTGGATGTAAGGCTTGTTGTTTGAACTCGACAAGTTGGTAGAGACAATTTTAGGCCGGCTTTGGATGCTGAGCCTTTTCCATGAAGATGAGGGGCCATTGGAAGGACTCGAGCAAGGAGCGGGGCACTGTACTCGTTGTTTGGAGTCAACGAGTTACTGCAGAGAACCATGTGTTGAACACGTTGTTTGGAGTCAATGAGTTGTTGATGGGGCTCGTGCAAAGTGCAAGGCATGGAAATTGTTCGGAGCCAACAATTTGTTGATAGAGATCATGCGGAGAGCGAAGTATTGAACTCGTTATTTGGAGCCAACGAGCTGTTGATAGAACTTGAGCAGAGAGCAGAGTGTTGAACTTATTGTTTGGAGCCAGCAAGTTGTTGATGGAGCTCGAGCAGTAATCAGAGCGTTGAACTCGCTGTTTGGACTCAACAAGTTATTGATGGAGCTCGTGCGGAGACTAAGGCGTTGAGCTCGTTGTTTAGAGCCAACAAGTTATTTATGGAGCCTGAGCGAAGACCAAGCTGTTGGACTCGTTGTTTGGTTCAAACGAGTTGTTGATGGAGCTTAAGCGAAGATCAAGGTGTTGAACTCGTTGTTTGGAGTCAAAAAGTTATTGATGGAGCTTAAGCGGTGAGCAGAGCATTGAACTCGTTGTTTGGAGCCAACGAGCAATTTGGTGGAGCTTGTGTGGAGAGTAGAGCCTTGAATTCATTGTTTGGAGCCAACAAGATGTTGACGAGGCTTGAGCGAAGTGCAAGGCGTCGAACTCGTTGCTCGATGTTGACGAGTTGTCGGCCGAAGGAACTCAAGTGTCGTGCATAGCACCGAACTCATTTTTAGAGCGAATGAGTTGTGGGTGTCCTAAATCTTCTTAATATGGAAGTGAAGTCAATTGTGTTTGTTCAGCGTTGAAGTGGTTCCATTCTTCTCTTTGCTGACAAATAGTTGTGTACATCGAACGAGATCTTCGGGGCATTGAGCTTGCTTTCCTTCGCAATACGCGGTTCTTGACGGAGTTGGGATTCTTCCGTTTGCACAGTGCTTTAAGCGTGACAGAGTTAGAGCTTATTCAGGTGAAGATGATCAGATAAACCTGGAGCTTGCCCGCCTAAGAAAGACTTGTCTTGAATTTTATCATCAAGTATTGAGGCGGCCTTATGGAGCTGTTAGCTGGTAGGAGGCCGGTGAAGTGGATTCTTTCTCTTAGGTAGAGAATCTCTCCAGTGTGTAGCTAGAAGAATAACTTGCATGCCAGTTTGTTGTACGGTGTTCGCAGGACTTTTGGTAGCGATTCCTAGACATGAAACATAGACTCATTATAATTCTACTGTTGTAATGAGACTTGTAGTTTATGGAATAAGAAGTCTTCTACGTGTCGGTGTCTTGTCCTGTGATTCGTCGTCCTGGGGATTGGCTAGTCGTATGAGCTGCTCTTGGAGAGAGTTAGACTCTGGACTTGTCATTTTGTATTTGTAGATATTTGTAGTGGTACTGGATCTGAACATATGAGTTTGCGATAGTTCTGTGATTTGAAGAATTCTTTTCATATGTTTGATCCTTGCTGTCAAGGTTGATGTGCCATCGACTTGGTTCTTTGTAGCTAAATAATAGAGCCTCAGGTCTGACGAACCGTCGACGGTGTGTGACAGAGTTTGGAACTTCTCTGCCTTGAACTCAGCTAGTTGTTGGAGCAACTCTGAGGGAGACTCGTTTTCCAAACTTGCTGTATGGATCCTCCGACAAATTGTGACTCACATTGAGTGGAGAGTTGAACTCTAAGTGCTGCTTTTACAAGTGATACTAGAAGAACTGCGATCCATGATTTTGGACATCTTAATCTGCCTTCAAGGATTTTTAACTAGTTTCAGGAACAGATCGAATGGCGAGTTGAACTCTGAACGTGCTTGTTTGCAGGTTGCTAAAGTGACTCTGAGCCATGGGTATGGATTCCGAACTTGTTAGTTTAGGGATTAACAGGTTGCAGGAGCAGATCTAATGGCGAGTTCAACTCTGAACATGCTTATTCGCAGGTTGCTAAATTAACTCCATGCCTTGGGCATGGACTCCGAACCAGTCGTGGAGGCGCTAACGGATCGTAGGAGCAAATCGAATGACGAAGCAGACTCTGAATTTGCTTCATTGCAAATTGCTAGAGTATCTTCGAACCATGGGTATGGAATCCGAATCCGTCCTATGGAAAGCATGTAACTAGTGTTTAGCGTCGCTCTAGGTATACGTTGGGCGTTTAGCTCATTGTTTGCTTTAATATTAACAGGTTGTAGGAGCAGATCGAATGGCAAAGTGCACTCTGAACTGGCTTCATTACAAATTGCTAGAGTAACTCCGAACCATGGGTATGGAATCCGAACCCGCCTTATAGGAAGCTTTTAACGAGTCTTTTGTGCTGCTTTTGTGTATAAGTTTGGCATTCAACTCATTGTATGCATCTGTAGAGTTGTACAAGAATTTTGCAAAAAAAATCATACTACATTTTATTGAAAAGTAAATCTAAGAGACTGCTCTAGTGGCTGGCTGTTATTACAAATTGAGAAAATTTGTTGGAAAATAAAACTAAGCAGCTACTCTAGTTGCTGGCCTTTATTACAAATTGATAAAATTTGCAACTATTATTAAGAGAGAACATTTCAGACGCCCTCGTTCACCTTCGTAAGGTGCTCCACCTTCCAAGTTCTATTGATATCTCCTTACCCCCCGGGTCTTCAAGTTGATGAGTCGTTAGGCGAAAAACTTGGTAAACCTTGCCTGGACATGCCTGTTTTGGAGGGAGCCCCCCATTGTTTTGCATAGAGAAAGAGAAATCTCCTGATGCACCAATGTGTTTAGGCATGACTATTTGTCTTCGTTGAATGAGCGGAGTGGTTACGGGCGAGGGATTTAGATTTACTACTGTGTTATGATGAGAACCAGTTTGGACCTAGTGAGAGATGATTTTGCAGGTTTGGAAGTTCTTGGAAGAATTGTTCATGGCAGTGGCTTCAACCTTGTTTAGAGTCTTGAAATTATTATGACTGCTTTCTGGTGGTAGTTGTATGGCGTTGATGGGAAGAACCGAGTCCCCCATTGTAGCAGTGTAGCATGCTCGTGCTTCCTGTTGGCTCCCTACAACTTGGCCTATACCAGTCGTTGTTGGGAACTTCATTTTCATGTAGAAGGTGGAAGCAATAACATGGAAGGCTACTAGGCCGAGACGGCCGAATATAGCATTGCATGCAGCTTTGACATCGACTACAAGTCTAATGCTTCCGTTCGTATAGCGGGGGCTTTCCCTGCTGTCACATCCAGTGTGACGACTCCTTCTACTTGAACGGGACACCGGAGAATCCATGGAGTGTCTAACCAGCTGGCTAGAGTCAGTCTCAGGAGAGCTTGGGAGCCTCGAATGTGGCCATGAAGAGAATGTTTACTTAGCTACCTTTTTCCACCAGGATGCAGCGTACCTCATGATTCGCCATGCAAAGGTTTATGGCCAATGCGTCGAAATGAGGTGTTCGGACGCCTTCTAAGTCCTTATCAGAGAAAGATATCGAAACCCCGGTGCTTTTGGCAGGAAAAATGTTATCAATGGAGTTGACTTTCCTGACAAAAGCTTTGCGGAAGGAGTTGGAATCTCCCCCCATCGGGCCTCCATGAATGGAGTGGAGGACGACCATGTGTTCAGAGTCTTGCGATTCGCATGGCCTCTCTTGACGCTTATTAGCCCCCCTGGGCAGAGGGTTACGGGGTCGTTGTCTTTCTGAATGAAGTTGGAGAGATAGCCCCTGCAAATTAGGGCTTCTAGTTCTTCTTTAAGGGCTCGACAGTTGTCAGTAGTGTGTCCATGATCTCTGTAAAATGCGCACCACTTATTTTTGTCTCTTCTCCTGCTAGACGTTGACATCTTGGGGGAGGGCAGATTGTTCCGTCCTTCTCAACTTTCATTAGGATGGCTGATGCGCTTGCGTTGAGATTAGTGAACTTGTCGAAGCGTGGTGCTGGAGGTGGACGACGTTGACCTGCACCATCTTTCTAGAACTTCCTGGGTACTTCCTCGCTTGTATTCTTCCGTTTGTTCCAGAAAGATGAATCATTCTTGCCTTGAGGATAGATAGCTTCCTTGACCCTGATATACTTGTCAATCCTTTCCAGGAGCTCAGTGTAACTTTTGGGTGGCTTTTTGGCGAGAGAGGCTTTCAGGGTTTTTTTAGTGATGTTGTGGCGGAAAGCTGTAGCCGCCACTAAAGTGTTCAGGGAGGAAAGCGACCTTGCTTCAGTTGTAAAGTGTTTCACAAAGTTTCTCAGCAGTTCTCCATCTCTTTGCTTCATTTCCAATAGGAAGCACTTATTTTTTCAGCCTTACGGCTAGTAACGAAGTGCGTAATGAAAAGCTCATCGAGCTGATCGAAAGAGAATATTGATTCTGGAGTCAGGTGCGAATAGTATTCCATTGCTAATCCTTTCAGTGTGGCGGGGAATGTTTGACACATGAGTGCATTGGTGGTGTTATAAACCATCATGAGTGTCTTGAAACTCTCTATATGGTTGGTCGAGACTGATTCTCCGTTGTAGGATTCAAATTGAGGAGCCTTGAAGTCCCTCGGGATGGGTGCATCGAGGATGGCTTTGCTGAAAGGTGGTCGACTAGGGCGGTAGGCCCTGCTGGAGCGGTTTCTCTCATTCTTCATCTGTTCAAGACAATCTTCTACTTCTTGGATATGGCAAAGGACTTGGCCGTCCTTCCCTTGGTACCCAGTTGAGTCGACGGATCCTTCGTTGGGGGGCTGGCCCAGATCTTGACTTCCTTGGAGATCTTGGAGGATGTCAAGCTTGAACTTATCCAATTCGGCCCTAGTGACTAGGGCATTTTTTCCTTTGTTCCGCATAAGAAGCTTTCGACTTTCATGAGTCGGGCTCCTTATTGTGGTGTGCCCCCTGTGAGAGGAGGATTGCCTTGATCTCTGTTTAGAAAAATATGTTCTATGGTTTGCTTAATGTCCCGAGCTCAGTTCGGGTGCGCCTCTCGTCCAAGTGGATTCGTAGATGTAATACCCCGTATGAGATGGGCCTTCATGGTGGACTTAGTAATTAATTCATGGTTAGATGAGCCTATAGATTTGGTAGTGTGTGTATAGAGCCTATAGAAATAATGGATTAATTACTATGGGGTCATGGTGTTCATGGTAGGTGGTGGTGACTTTGTCCCACATGGAATGTGAGTTAGGATTGTGTGTGTATATATTAGGAAGCCTATGATCAAGAGGCACCAACTAGTCATGACACATTTTAAGATGCAGCCTGTGGTGGGAAGTTGTTAGAATTTGTTGGAGCGGGACCCGAGTCATTACAAATGGTATGTAATGGCCCCGGATCCTCGTTACCGAACATCCGTGACACAACCAGAATCTTTTCCTTCAAATGCATCTCAACACAATAAATACCATGGAAATTTAAAAACTTTTATTGCCATCAGAGTTATTACATCATTAGTGACAAAAGTTATTTTGTTCTTGAACAAGGAATACAAATTACGTAAAACCATTACAACTAGTTACAAATAATCAGACTCCGCTTGAAGAGCAATCAGCTGCCTTCCACAATAATAATCGACTGCTCACTACTGAACTCCGCTAAGTGGTCGTTCTACTTCCTTTGTCCCTTGAATTGAGTCTTCTGTTGCACGACTCTGATCATTTCAATATCTGCTCGAACGGTAGGCATGTACACTGCAACTCCACTCGGATGCCCTACTGGTCTTGGGTTCTCCTGCACTCATGATCCGGTACCCAGTACCTAAATGAGTGGGCACGTCAGTAATTCTACTGACGCAATGCTGATAAGAAAACAATGATCTACGAACTAGACAAATCAAGATTGAATGTAAATAGAAAAGTGAATAGAAGGAAGGAAAGTGGAGTCGAATCAAGGATGTCCGTGTACGATAAGCCCTAGTAATCTAATGCACCGGTCAGGATGTACTTAGACTAAATGCAAGAGAGACTTTAAAAATGTATGCATCCCATACTACATACTTTCCAAATTAAGCCGTTGTCTCCAAGTTCTGGGTTTTGAACCCTCGCCATGCATCCTACTCTTGTATTTGTCCTGTTCCTGATAGATAGATTGCGGTTGATGAGGTTGCAGATTAATCGGTCACATCTGTTTCTGCAGTCACTTAGCGGTGCCTCGGTTTGCCACTAGTGCCTAACTCTCAGACCCCACTCAAAAGCCATGACGAACTTAAAGATACACTGCAGCATACCTATGGTGTCGAAGATTCACAGGACCGTAGCCCATATGACCCGTTCGTGTCCACCAGCATATAACTTGCTGGCCTTGAAGGTCTAATTCTCTCTATCCGCTAGGAAATCCCATCCCATTCTTACCACGGTACTTCAGGAATCAACAGTGCAAGATATGCACCGCAGCACGTATCCCTAATGATAGGAGAATACAAGACCCGGACTACTAGTCGGTAGAAACTAATGCATCTTATAGGTGATGGCAAAATCTAACCGACATTAAGTCTACCTAGACATGTTATAAGGGCATGGTCACCAACTAATTCCTAGTCTAAGTTATGCCTAGTCTCAAGCAGTTTTCCTACTAGAAACCCTCGTTCCTGTATATCAACCTGCGGCTCCGGCGATGTGATCACTTGCTCGCCACTTCCCCCATTTAGTCTCGTCCTCAAACTCAGCCCGTGATCATCTCCCATGATTTCGTTGGCACCCGAGTAGTCACTTTCAATCGTTAAGGCGGAAGTCCCCACGTTGGCCTAATGGTTGATAAGTGTAAGCAACCAACTTAGACAAGGTTGACGACTCAAATGTCGTTCAAGTCACTACCCGTGTCTTAACAACCTAAGACACCCAAATAACAAGTATTGGGGTATAGAAATACCCCCCTAACACTCAATTCAACACTTGATAATTGAGGACAGGTCATACATATGCAAAGGGACCACTTCTAAAGGTGGCTGGATCTGTCCAGCACTTCTAAAATCATACAGGTGTTGTTCAACAATGTCGAGCCTGACTGGTTTGTCAAAATAACAATAATCATGGGAATCACACTCACTGATTCCCAATACCTTCACGGGTCATCGACCATAACCCCGGCCCGTGACTCTCAGGGAGTAGTCCAACGGTGCCAAAAAGATACATAAAAATTTTGAATGAAGGTAACATACACAAACACCAATCCTCTGAACATTGACAGACTCCGGCATTAAGACACCAGATCACAAGATCGACCATATAACCAAACTCTCAACCCACTCATGTCCACCATGAGGACTAAGCACAGGAAACTTATGTAAGTTCCATGAATTACTTAAAACATCTTAAATTCAATAGCTCAAGGTTACCCTACTGCGTCATGCAGAGAAATTTCCTATTAATCTTTCAATCATACGCTGTTATGGCGACTCAAGCTGTACTCATCGAAATCCAACAAAATCTGGTTTTCTAGAAGGGTAGGAGACTCTACTGCAATCCCCTAGTAGACAATATCCTCAAACTCCCCATAGAACTCAAGTCCCCTGAGTTAACATTGCTTGAAGTCGATCAAGGAAACAGGTTGTCGAACATGAAACACCCATACCTTCCAAGATATAGTTAGGAATTACTTGATATCACCCATTATGGAAAGCTAAGACCATATACTACCAATCTCTAGCGAACCATTTCCTCAAATTCAATCATCTTGATACTATAAAAATCTCATATACTCTCAGCTGTACATCTCTTCATGCACTTGTTGTATTTCTCTAATAGCACAAAAGTTTGTTCACTCATCAGAATCACTCGATTCCGGATTCTATGGAAAGGTGGAAGTGTCTACTAAAACTTCCTAGTTGAACACGTCCCCATATTCCATCACTGAAGTTTTCATAAACACAAAATTCCATCAGGTGCACAAACAGGGAAAAATTGGTTCTTCTAGCAAACACTGCCTTGACTAAGACTGGATCTACCCCAGTCTTTGAAAAATCATAACTTTCGACCTACAAACTAGAATTTCATAATTCCAGATCTTTTGAAAAGATACGACTCTTCACTACAATTCTCTAGTTGATCAAATTTCCAAATTCTTAACATAAAATTCCAGAACTACACATCTTCACAGACTAGTCAATCTGAGTTAGGCTCAACCTGGTCTACTTTTAAATTCCATAACAAATCAACCCTAAGTCCAAAGCTCATGAAATTTTAGATTCTTAATCCACACATATACCATTTCTGTTTGTCCAAAATTTGCAATTAGATTCATCCTACACAAAGAGTTTTGACTCTTCAAACATAGCATAAAATCTCGACTGCTCTTGAATAGGGTCTTTTTCACTTCACACTATTTATTTTGGAAACATCATCAAATGTCATCTAAAAATACTAAAATTTTAGAATCATCAAATAGACTCATACCAAAATATATTGCAAAAATTTCATAGCAATATCATAAACACACAAGTAGTTATGTCTAAATGAACTTTAGTCCAAAAACAAACAGCTTCAGCTACAACTTCCAGACCAATAGCAATGTACAAATTATTTGAGGCATCAAATAACCTCAGAAAATTATGAAATTTAAGAATACCGTTTTAGACACATACAAGAGAATCCACAAAAATTTTCAGCTCAAAATACTCAACCAATAATGATTTATAATTTCGGAAAGTCATAACAAGTTTCACACAGTCAGCAATTTTTTGACTGCTCTCTGTCCGAAATCGGACTAAGTGGTTAGGCTATCAAATGGCCTATAAATATTGTGAAAAAACTCAGGGAAGCTCTAGATACATGGAATAACAAGTTTCCAAAATTTGAGTCCCAAATTCCACACTGTTTGAGAGCTAGAAATTCCCAAACTCACCTATTCATACATGTTTCCTTAACAAAATTTCATGAAAAAGATATATTCTACCATACAAATTATTTTTCTTAGCATGTAAATAATTACACATGGTAACCAAGATTTCTCAACTCCTACTACATGCTAAAATAACATACACAAAAAGAAACTCAATTTTTAGAGTTTAAGAGAATCACCCACTTGTTGCAAGAATTCTTGTAACTTTGCTCCCTTCCCTTGCTCCTTGCTCTTGTAGAAACTTTGGCCAACTCCTACTATACTTATTCTCCACTACAAATTCCTTCCAAAAAGACTTCACCTTTTCCTCTCCTTCTCTTCCTTTTTTTTTTGAAGCAAGATCAAGATAAGAAAAATGAGAAGAGATGAGAAGTGAAGTGGAGTGGGGTTTTTATAGAATGGAGTGCTAGGGTTTAGGGTGGAAAATGGGCCAGAAATTGATGGGGGATGAAGGGCAAGGATGAAGATGGGTAGGGTTTGTGGAGATGGAGGGATGAGATGAGTGTCAACACACAACTTCTAGAAGTTTCATGGAGCTTCTCATTTCTTTAAAAGCCAACACACATGGTGAATTGTTTCCAGCATTGGATCTTCATCAAGATCCAAGCCATGATCACATGATGCTAGGGTTCCTAACCCTAGGTTGGGTCAAGGAACCCTAGGTCACCATACCCTAACCCTAGTGCACAATTTCAATTTATATTCAATTCAAGCACTAACTCAATTTAAAATAACCAATATATATATATATATATATATATATATATATATATATATATAATTTAAAAAATCTATAAAATATATTTTTATAGAAATTATAATTTTCTCCCAACAATTTTTTGGATCTTCTGTTAAAATTCATTTTCGTTCAATAATTTTATTGTAACTGTGTTCTATAAATTTTTGCATTGTAATACAATTCTTATTTTTATTATTATTACTCTTATTATTACTATTACTGTTATTAGTAGTACTATTATTATTTTTTTTTATCCTGGCCTTATTATTATTATTGTTATTTGTATTATTGTTATTATTGTTGTTTTTGAATGTTTATTAAAAATTCATTTTATGTATTAATTATATTTGTACTTATCTCAAATAGACTCTATACTTTTAATGCTATATATTTCTTTATTGGATTTTATATAAACCCAATACCCATTTTAGATAAATCCAAACCCGTTTAGCTACATCCATTACCCAATATTTGTTATCCAGACCCTATACCCTACCTATACTGTTACCCAATATTGGATTTTATATATACCCTACCCAATATTTTAGATAATTCACCACCTAACTACCCAAACCACCCAGAACCTGATAGCTCTTTACACCCACTTTCCCCTATTACAGACTAGCCCAAACCCATTTAACCCATACCCGAAACCCTAACCCTAAACCCATCCCCCTATATATTCTGGATTTTTTCCCCAAACTATCCCAATTTTTGAAAGTTTTTCCCAATCTAGCCTACTTTTTTTTTAACCCTAAACCTGCCTGACTCGGTCTTTGAAATACCGAGTTTAGTTAAAACTAACACGGTTTTTCGAAGACCGAGTGTTAGTCTTTGATTTTTCGAAGTCTAAAAAGACCGAGTTAGTTTTAACTAAACTCGGTCTTTCAAAGACCGAGTGTGCATTTTGGTAAATACTTTCAAAAGTGGGTCAGTTTGGTAAATACTTTCAAAAAGTGGGTCATTTTGGCAACAAAAATGAAAATGACTGATTGAGCATTAAAATTGAAAATTCAACCTTAGATGTCATCAACGTCATGAGAATTGATCAAAAATAAATGTTCATAACTTTGTCAAACCATAAATTCAACGCTCAACATATAAATCGATCCAAAATTACATAATTTGCTATCACTTGCATAAAATTCTTAAATTTTTATATGGAAATAGATTTTGTGAAGCATATCACATTGAACATTTGGATTTTTAGGAAAATTTTGGATCATGATGAGGCAGGTCTAAAAGGGTTTTAAGTGAGTTATTAACTCTATATTTACGAGTTAGGTTCCGATAAAATCCAACTCCATGAATAACCTATAGCAAAATGTAAGATTCTATTTTTATTTTTTATTTTTGGGTGAAAATATTTAGATTAGAGTTGCATCCTAAAGATCGCTTACAGATATACTAATATAGCTGTTTGGGGTGTCTGGGGAGTTCAGACAGTCCTAGAACGTGTACAGATGTCTGGGAAGTTTACAGAATAAATAAAATTAAGAAAGAGAATAAAGAATCGTGGGATATTACTGTAGCTGCAATCTTGTGGGGATTGTGGCTTGATCGTAATGAATTTTTCTTTAATAAGATTGATCATAGACTTCCATTTTTTTATGCATATTTGATAAGATAGATCGTATGAAAGAGAATCCTAAACAATGGTTTTCCAGTGTCTGATATCCAAACAATATTTTCTTTCTTAAGGTTATTGTCGTGTTAATTGGATAAAAAAAAATAACAAAAAGTGACAAACGCAACTATAAATAAAAGGGAATGTCCTTGAAGAATACATGGATTTCATGATAATCCCGAAGGCCATAAAAAGATTATGAGAAGCTTTGCATGCATGACCAGATTGAACGATAATGTCATATTGTCATATATAATACAAAATTTAAACAGTTTCGTGGATCTGTTGACGAGCTATGATGTGACGGCTATCACTCCAAAGAAGGCAATTGCATTGGCATTGCTGAGAACGTAGATTGTTTGGTCAAGCAACGAAACATATATCCTATTCATTATATCATTATTATTTATTTATTTTTATTGTGTAAAGATGACTTCTACTTTTGTATTATTGCTTTTAAAATCTATATTGTTTAGAGGCAAACCTCCACTAACAATTGGAGCAACATTATAGGGAACAAGTGAGTCATACAATCATGAATTTCAAGGAGATAATACGTGGAGGGACATTACTTGATCATGGTTCATCGGATTATTTGTCCAAACCTATTTTGAAATCTTTCAGGTACTCCACAGAAGGAAGAAGAGTGGTTTGCAATTGTAATTCTTGATGGGCCAATCCATCTCAAAAGTACTGATGTACATGTGTTATTATTACTCTTCCTAGAACTAGTACCAAAATGACCCACTTTTTGAAAGTATTTACCACACTGACCCGCTTTCGAAAGTATTTACCAAAATGACACACTCCCTTTTTGAAAGACCGAGTTTAGTTAAAACTAACTCGGTCTTTGAAAGACCGAGTGTTAGACTTCGAAAAATCAAAGACTAACACTCGGTCTTTGAAAAACCGTGTTTGTTTTAGCTAAACTTGGTCTTTCAAAGACCGAATGAGGCAGTTTGGGAATTAAAAAAAAAGGAGGGCAGTTTGGTAAAAACTTTCAAAAAGTGGGACAGTTTGGGAAAAAATTCATATATTCCGCAACCCACCTGTTCATCTCCCTGTGCTTTACCCCGTCACCCTAGCTGCCAACATCTCCCGACCCTTCCATCCTCCTGTTAACCCATCTCCGGTCCTGTCCCCACCTTGGCCCCACCCTCGTGCATCGCCCTATCCCCTCTTCCCGACCACCCTGCAGCAGTGGCAACACCCTCTCGCAACCCCACTGTACTCCTCCTCGTTAGCCGCGGCCTCTCCAAGACGCAGCAGACTGCAGCGCCACTTCGCGACGCCACCAGCCTCCTTCCACTGCCTCTTCCATCATCATCAGCGTAGCCTTGTGACCCCTTGTCTCCGGCGCTCCCCCTGTGTGCTATCCCCTCGCCGGCGCTGTCCTAGCCGCCGTTGCCAGCCAATAGTCGCAGAGCAACCCCCCCTATGCTATGTTTTGGCACTACAAAATAAATGGTGTATCTCGGCATTTTTTTGCTGGTATTTACGTGAAACGCCGCGATAGACTCCTGCAAAAATTCAAGGGGTCTACTATGACATTTTGTAATGGCATTTGAAAAAATTGCCGCAATAGCTATAAGCTATCTCGACGTTTTCAATAGAAACGCTGAGATAGCCTCTCTCAAAATTCTGTCAAAATCCCCCAAACCCCAAATCTCTTTAACCCAAAATCTCAAAAAATCCCTCCAACCCAAAATCTCTCAAAAATCCCTCCAAATCAAAATCCCTCCAACCTATAATCTCTCAAAAATATCTCCAAATCAAAAGCCCTACAGATCTCAAAACCCCTAAATCTCTCAAAATCCCAAATCAAAGCCCGTAACCGTTGTCGTTGCCGCTGCCTTCGTCGTCGCCATCGATGCCATCGTCGCTGTCGTCGTCGCCATCGTCATCTACAGGAATAAGGTACAATACTGGTCTGTCATTTGGGTTTTGTGTTTTATATGGAAGGAAGTTTTCTTCAGGGTGGTTTGTCCAATTTTGTCACTTCATGATACTTTGAAGGGTGGTTTGTTCAAATGGAATGGACAGCGAGGGCCAAGACAACCCAATCATCACATCTCAATTTCTTTCATGTTTTCTTTAATTAAATTTAAATAATTATTATATGATTTGTCTTCTTTATTTTTTAATTTATTAATAAGATCAAAAATAAGAAAAAAAATTCTATTTGAAGGGTTAGAGTATTGAGGATTTGGTTCCAAGGTATATTCATTTCTTTCTTCTTCTTAGATTAGTGTGTTGGACTTGTGAAATGAGTTTTTTTATAGTTCAATTCAAATAGTGCTAATCCTCTGGATTACCGTATTTGGTATCGTGATTAGAATAGAAATGGTTGTTTCTCATGCTTTGATTTTCGTGTTGTGCTGTGCAAGTAGTATTTGGTAGTTACCCATGATTCCAATTAACACCTAATCCTAACCATGTTTTGTCTTTTTTTTTAAAGGTTATGCAATGATAATATTCTAAGATGAAATATGATGAAAATTTTCTGAGCTAAGCTGTGAATTAGGGAATTCTTTTGTGTGATATTTTTATTGAAAAATTGGTGGGTTAAAATATATAATATAATTGAAGAGTGATATGGCTATGGCCTTCAGGGGAGTAGTATATGCTTGGATGTGTCTGAATTTAATACTTCGGAGGATAGCGAGCAATCAATTCATAGAAATGAAATTGGGGATATTCCTCTTAGTAAGACTTCTTCATTTCTGGTGTGAAAGCTATTATTGTGTCTTCTTCGAGTGGTGTGCATGAGCTTCTTGAGTGCCCGGTCTGTACGAACTCCATGTATCCTCCTATACACCAGGTTTGCTCCACTGTCCCTGCATTAAATATGCAGAATATATGGGTTCTTTGAGTTTATGATTGATACTTCTATACAATGCTTTAAGAATCTCCTTAATTCTCAGTTCTGTATGCATGAATGATTAATTTGTTGATTGATTGGGTATCTAAATTTTGTAAGTTCTGCAGTTAATTTTTTTTTTTTTTTTTTTGCTGAGCAGATATTCTCTACACACTGGCAAACTTACCTAGAGAACTGAATTTTATCGAGCATACTAGCGATATTGGATGGAAAGAGTATGCTGACAATCCTTATGTTTTCTAATAAGAGTTTGTTTTCATTTCTTCTGCCTAAGGGGAAAATCTCTGCTAGTGTTGTGCTTACTGGGTAAGTTCTCTTGTTTTTTTTTATCCTGAATCAAGATATGCATGAAATTTGAGTTTGATGCCATATAAATTTCTATAACAATTCACTAGAGGGATATGGGATTGATATTTACTTATTCACTAGAGGGATAAGGGATTGAAATTTGCAGATGTAGGTATTTGCTGAAGATTATACTGTTTCCTCTACTTGTTTTAAAAGTATATATTTGCAATATGCTTCATTTTGCTCTTTGCATTTCAGTGCGAACATTTTCTCCTAAACCTATGTAAGGAGGTTTCATTTAGGTTGAATGAGTGTGGAGTCGAAGGCCGCACTATTACTTTGAAGGTACTAATTAAGTATATATTTGTTTTCAAATCGTGCACATGATATTTTTGTTCTTGTCAACTCATAGAAGTGACATACTTATATTGTGTATTAGTACGATGATTACCTAAAAGGTTAATACTTGTAACCTGCTCATATAATTCCAGAGAAAAAGAGAGATAGTTATCTCAGTTCCGAAAAGCGCGCCCCAAACAGTTGAAAAAATATGTTCATTGGGGTTATTACAGATTGTATTTGAGTTGGTTTGAGATAGAAGTGAATATCTGCTGAAAGATGTCCAGGATATGGAGATTAGTTGTGGTTTTAGTTCAACTGAAATGTTTTTAGTTTATGTGGAGATATATGGGCAATTGAAACGTTGCAAACTTAATCGCTAAACTAGAATGGAGTTGTGGCTTTACGGTATAATTATTGTGCCCAAGATGACCTATATATGCAATCTTTATCTGCCCTTTTTTGCAGATACAGCCATTGGATCCATAAATTATGTTTTCATTATCGTATTTCTGGAACTATACTAAAACGAGAGATTGTTCTTTGCAAAATTGAATGAGAGGAGTGTTGTTTTGAGTCTTTTGACGTTGGGCACCTTGCTTGGTTGATTAATCTATTTTATAAGACTTGTTTCTTTTCAGATTTTCTGCCCGTTACTAATGAGATTACTGTGGTGTGGTAGCTATAAATGTATTTTCCCTAATAAGCTGGAAATAGTAACCTAGAAATACTATGTAGGCTATGCACAATCAATACTATGTAGGTTAATTTGTTCATTATGAAGGATGATTCTCCCTCTTATTATTAACTTTTTTTAAAAAAAATTTTTGGCATTTCTTCTGGCATGGAGTGATACTTCTACTTCTAATGGTTGTCTTTACCCTTTTTCCGTCAGAATGCTTACATGCCCGGCAACGGAGATGGCAGATAGTTCAAGAGTTCTATATGTCGAACAAGTATGCATTCCTTATTGGCCTTTTACTTACATTTGTAGTTTGCGATCTTATGTTTTAGTTTAATATGTGCTTTACATTCTTCTTTTGGCAGGCATTTTGGAGAACTCCTACAAAACCTTTTCGCCAAGTATGGTCATTTTTACCCTGTATGCAACATGACCAATACCTTCATCTTTTATTACAGATCTTTAATTTTTCTTCCTTTTTATATGCCTTTTAATAAGTAAAATTTCCAGTTTATTTAATGTCAGACTTATATTGATTCCAAAAAAAATCTTCAATTAACCATGTCATCCTGAATGTTGTTAAACTATGAAGAATGTGAATCTTAAAATGTTTCTGTGAGACATCTAGTTAGATAGAATGGAATTCTTTGTTCACTAATGACTATACTCATCATTTGAGCTAAGAAATGAATGATATACTTCCCTGTGAAAGGAACTTGGATGAACCACAAATCCTTTAATGAAAGGGACTGATCTGTTGGAAATATACATGCTATCCAAAAAACTATTCAGGTGAAGAGAATAGGATAATTTTGACTGAGTTTTCTTACTAGGTTACTTCCTTAAAGAAGGTGCAATGTCTTTCTCATTAAAATTTATGGTTCTTTTTGTGTGGGTAAGTCTTGAATCTGTAGACACACCAGGGTGGAAGTTTACTATACCATAATGCATAATGTTCCTCCTTTTGGTGAGGCATAGTATGAAAACAATGTAGCTCAAAGCATAAGCAAGAATATTCTTGTTTTGTAAGTTTTAACATCATAAAAATATCCAATCAGTCCAATTATTACTGAGGAATTCTTCAAAAGAACAAAAATGAATAATCTAAAATTTTGTATTGTAACCAGATATCTGTATTACTATATAAATTCTTTTAGGCTCATGTTTACACTGTTGCATTCATTGATCCAAGGAAAAAACAGGCATATCTTGTGTCATAATTTTCTTTTATTTATATAATAACCAACCATAGATGATAATTTCAGGTGACTTGATGGAAACTCACTCACTGGTTCTATACCTGATTTTAGTCGATGTTCAGATCTGCAGATTATGTAACAATACAAATCTCATAATATATATATAACTGAATATTCATTTTCTTGAATCCTAATTTTTTAAAATTATTTTGCCGTCATCTTGAGAACAATGAATTGACTAGCATACTGCCTTCATCCTTAGCAGATCTGTCGACTCTGAAGGAGCTGTAAGTTTGACAATTTGGATATTGTTTATAAATCAAGAATATAACTAAGCCAATGCTTCATGTTGAGGCTTTAATATTTTCCTTTAAACTTACGAATGGTTGCAGGTATGTGCAGAACAATATGCTGTCTAGATCAATACCAAAGAATCTTCTCAGTAAAAATATTGTTTTTAAGTGAGTTTCATTTCTCTGTTGCATGCAGTGCTTTATATTTTAAGTAACTTCCATATGTACAACTTCAGATTTCTTTGCAAAGCAAAATTTCCAATACTCATTTGTTAATTTCAAAATCATTTAATATTGTTGTTTAAATTAACCTAGTCATTTATTTAAATTTCCAATACTCATTTGTGTCTCAACCTAATCCATGTTTTTGAGCTGTATATATCCATCATGAATCTGAAAATGCAAAGGTTTGTACATGGAATTCAAAGATTTTATACGCCCAGATGTATGTACTTCTTATAAGTCCAATGTCATTCCTTGAGCTGTATATACTGATCCGGATACTAGTTTGATATTAATTTTTGATTCCTATCAATTCTACATCTTTTGTTGGACTTATGTTAACTTTAAATCTCAACCTAGTCCATGTTTTTTAGCTGTATATATCCATCATGAATCTGAAAATTCTTTTTTTGTGTGTGGGCATTGGGAAGGACCACCCGGTAATAGAATTTTGTTCATTCCTCCTTACGTCAAATGTCATTCTTTGAGCTGTATATACTGATCAGTATACTAGTTTGATCAGTATACTAGTTTCCTTGGCACTAACTTTTATAAATGAAGTATTAGAATTTTTGAGTTTTATTATAAGCTTTTTGTGATCTAGGTATTTGGTTCTTGTGCGTCTACCTGCAGTCGTACAACGTATCCGGACGTGTTCAAGATGCAAGCCAAGATGCAGGAAGAGATTGACGGCTTGAAAGATATGATTGCTTCTTTAATCTCCCAACAAAACCACAACTCAAACAATCCAGTACATGGAACTGTAAGTATTCACCAACATTTTACGATATCAGTTGAAATTTAACTGTTATGGTATGACCCAAATTGCTTTTTGGGCCCATTGGGCTGTGTATCTTCATATATGTCAGAAGATAAGAATCAAATGAATCGAATCAACATTTTGCTAATCTTCTCTTTCTACAGCCGCTGTCTTCTTCTTCTCTCTTCCTCTTCTCAAACCCTAACAAATCCTATCAAACCCTACCAAATTGGTATCAGAGCCAACACCAAAACCCCCCACACCTGCCTCATCCGTTCGTCCTGATCCCCTTCTCCTCTGGTGCTATTGTTGTTGATCCCTTCCGCCACCACCAAAACCTTCGGTGCTGTTGTTGCTGATCCCTTCCGCCACCACCAAAACCTCCACACCTCTTCACTTCTGTTGTTGCTGATCCGGATTCAATGAAGTCAACGCCCTCGTGTTAGGGCTTCTTGGTCTTCGTCGTCGCGAGTACCGGAGGAGGGAGGATATCAAGAAGGAGAAGGTTTGATTTTGTGATTTGAGTAATTAATTTTTGGGAAAAATTTGGAGTTTTGTTGAATTGGGTTCAAGAAATTTGAATGGATATGTCGGGGAAATATGATATTGAGAATTATGATGGGAAGACGAGTTTTGCATTATGGCAAGTGCGTATGGCAGCGATTTTGTCGAGCCAAGGCGTTAAGGATGCCATTTTTGGTCGAGAAAAAGTGATTGATGCAGTGCCAGATAAGAGATGGAGAGAGATGGATGATAAAACGCTCTCTATTATCCAATTGTGTTTGAGCAATTCGTCATTGCAAGAGCTCCTATCAAAGAAGACCGCTAAGGCTTTGTAGGAGAAATTGGAGAACATTTACATGAAGAAGTCTCTCACCAATCGACTGCAGTTGAAATTGCGCCTCTACACCCTTCGCATGGTTGAAGGTACATCAATTTCCAATCATATTACGGATTTTTCATCTATTTTGAATGACTTAAGTAAGATTGATGTTAAGGTGAAGGATGAGGACCAAGCCCTTTTGTTATTATGCGCATTACCCGCATCATACAAGGCTTTTAGAGACATGTTGATTTATAATAGAGATAAAATTTCTCTAGAGGATGTTAAGAGCAATTTGCAAGCCAAGTTGCACATTGATAGTGAAATGACCAATAATGAGAAAGGGAGCCAAGGTGTTGGTTTGGTTGTTGATCGAGGCAGGTCATGGGATCGAAACTCGAAAGATACAAGGACCCGTTCGAAGTCTAGGCACAAGAATTTGACGTGCAACTATTGTAAGAAGAAGGAACACATTAAGGCCGATTGTTTCAAACTTAAAAATAAACAAAAGGTGGATAGTAAAGGTTCTTCTTCGGAGGAGGCCAATGTGGCCGAATGTGACACGGTTGATACTCTTTGTGTGATAGATACTAATGTTGATGATATACATTGTTGGGTGATGGATACGGGTGCTTCGCACCACATGACTCCGAATAGAGATTGGTTTGAAACTTATGAGTCTACGGATGGTAAGGTTCTCATGGGAAACAACAATATGTGTAAGTTTGCCGGAATTGGTTCGGTGATAATTAAGTTCCATGATGGAAAGGTCTGAAGGTTGACGGGTGTGAGGCATATACCCGATTTGTCTAAGAATTTGATTTCTTTGGGGTCTCTTGAAGAAAAGGGGTGTAAGTTCCAAAGTGAAGGTGGAGTTCTTAAAGTTTCTAAAGGGGCTCTCACAATCATGAAGGCGAAGAGAATTGGAACTCTTATTTCCTACAAGGTTCCACGGTCACGGGCTCGGCCGCCATTGCACGTTCGGGTACTATCTTGGATGAGGATGCTATTAGGCTCTGGCATATGAGATTGGGGCATATGAGTGAGCGAGGAATGACCATTTTGAGCAAGAGAGGCTTGTTGTGTGGCCAATGCACGGGAAACTTGGAGTTTTGTGAGCATTGTGTATTTGGCAAGCATAAGAGGTTGAGCTTCTCCACGGCCATTCATTTGACCAAGGGAACACTGGACTACATCCATTCGGATCTTTGGAGACCTTCTCACGAGCCTTCCAAAGGTAATAGTTCTCGTTACATGCTTACTTTCATTGATGATTTCTCAAGGAAGGTTTGTGTTTATTTCTTGAAAGAGAAAAGTGATCTGTTTCACACCTTCAATGAATGGAAGTCACTTTTGGAGAACCAAACGGGAAGGAAAGTTAAGAGGTTGAGAACCGATAACGGTTAGGAGTTTTGCAACCGTGAGTTTGATAATTTTTGTAAGGTCGAAGGGATTGTTCGGCACAAGACGATGGTCAACACTCCACAACAAAATGGTGTTGCAGAAAGGATGAATAGGATACTATTTGAAAGGTCTAGAAGTATGCTTTCAAATGCGGGTTTGGGTAAGGAGTTTTGGGCGAAAGCCATTAACACATCTTGCTATTTGGTAAATCGATCTCCTACCACTTCAATTGAGATGAAGACACCCGAAGAAGTATGGTCGGGTAAGATGGTCGATTATTCGAATTTGAGGGCATTTGGTTGTCCCGCTTATGCACATGTAAATGAAGGAAAGTTGGAGCCTAGATCGAAGAAGTGTATTTTTGCTAGGTATCCCGCAAATGTGAAGAGATATAAGTTGTGGTGTCCCGAATCATCCAAGTTCCTTATTTCAAGAGATGTCATTTTCAATGAGTCGGCCATGTTGAAGGCAAATGATGTTGCACCCGAGCCGACTATTAAGGAGAATGAGACGGTTGAGAAGAAGGTGGAGTTTGAGGTGCCGGTCCAAGAAGGTGATGATTTGATCTCACATGATGATGTCAATTTGGAGGAAACCCAAGAAGAGGCACAACCATATGCATTGGCAAGGGACCGAGCTAGAAGAGAAACAAGACCACCTATAAGGTATGGATACTCCGACTTTGCTTATTGTTTGGCAATTGCAGAGGATATGGAGTATTGTGAGCCATCTTCCTACAAGGAAGCCATTTCTTCTAAAGATACGGCCAATTGGGTTGCCACTATGAATGAAGAGTTACAATCTTTGCAACAAAATGAGACTTAGTCTCTTGTGAAGCCTCCGAGTGGTAAGAGGATTGTGGGTTGCAAGTGGGTGTTTAAGAGAAAGATTGATGGCTCAAATCTCGCGGATTTTCGATACAAGGCAAGGCTCGTGACTAAAGGGTATAGTCAAGTCCAAGGTGTGGACTTCAATGATGTGTTCTCTCCCGTAGTTAAGCACACCTCCATTCGAGTTTTGCTCTCTTTGGTGGCAATGAAGGATTTGGAATTGGAGCAAATGGATGTGAAAACTGCCTTCTTGCATGGTGATTTAGAGGAGTAGATTTACATGAGCCAACCGGAGGGTTTTGAGGTTGCGGGAAAGAAGGACCATGTGTGTCTTTTGAAGAAGTCCCTTTATGGCCTTAAGCAATCACCGCGGCAATGGTATAAGAAGTTCGACTCATTCATGGTGAGTATTAATTTCCATCGTTCCAATTATGATAGTTGTGTTTATTTCAAGAAGTTGGATGGTGGGGATTTCATTTACTTGTTGCTCTATGTGGATGACATGTTGATTGCATCCTCAAACTTGAAAGAAGTTAGGAGGTTGAAAGATCAACTAAGTTCGGCATTTGAGATGAAAGATTTAGGGGCCGCCAAAAGGATTATCAGGATGGAGATCACAAGGGATAGGTCCAAAAGAAAGTTATTTCTTTCACAAAAGAGTTTTGCCGAGAAAGTGCTATGCCGTTTTGGCATGGAGAAAACGAAAGTTGTTTCAACACCTCTTGCGGCGCATTTTAAGCTTTCGGCCGCTTTAAGCCCAAAATCCAATGATGAGAAGAAATATTTGGAAAATGTTCCATATTCGAGTGCGGTCGGGAGTCTCATGTACTTGATGATGTGTACTCGACCCGATATTGCTCAAGCCGTTAGTGTGGTAAGTAGATATCTCTCTTGTTCGGGGAAAGGGCATTGGGAAGTGGTGAAGTGGATCTTCCGCTATTTGAGTTGTACTATTGATGCTCGTTTGGAGTTTGGTAATGGCAAGAAACTAATAGGTTTTGTGGATACGGATTTTGCGGGTGATTTGGACAAGAGGCTTCTTTTGATGGGTTATGTTTTTACCCTTGGAGATTGTACAATTAGTTGGAAGTCTACACTTCAAGCCACCGCTGCACTCTCAAGTACCGAAGCCGAATATATGGCAATTACTGAGGCTATTAAGGAGGCTATTTGGCTCAAGGCGTTTGTTGATGAGATGTCTTCACTCGAGGGTCCTATTAGGTGTTTTGTGACAACCAAAGCGCGATTCATTTGACCAAGGACCGCATGTACCATGAGAAGACGAAGCACATTGACATTCGATACCATTTTGTTCGAGATGTGATCGTGGAAGGCAATGTTGTCGTGAAGAAGATTGGTACCGAATCGAATCCGGCCGATATGCTTACAAAACCTCTTCCAATTGCAAAGTTCAAGCTTTGTTCAAGTTTGATGTCGGTTCGTTTCTAGCTAGTTTGAGCTAGTTTTGTTTCTAGCATGTTGCTAGTATATCTTATGTTTACCTTTGTTTAGGTTATGTTTGCTTTATGCATTTGCTTTATGTTTTAGTTTGTTTTAGATGCAATTTGGTTCAAAGTGGAGATTGTTATGTTATGACCCAAATTACTTTTTGGGCCCATTGAGCTTTGTATCTTCATATATGTAAGAAGATAAGAATCAAATGAATCTAATCAACATTTTGCTAATCTTCTCTTTCTACAGCCGCTGTCTTCTTCTTCTCTCTTCCTCTTCTCAAACCCTAACAAATCCTATCAAACCCTAACATTAACTATTGCATTTGACTGGTGTGGTGACTAATGTAGTGAATAAACTAATAAATGACACTATTTTGAATTATACAGAGCCAGCGATTCCATCGACTTCTTGTCACGCACATATATCTGGGCGAAATATCAATGGGAATGAAAGCAATGCCGAGCCACAGCAGTAAACATTGCCATAGTTTAGTTTAATTTGGACTAGTCTTTTTATGTTTTGTCGAAACTAAATTTATGTTTTGTTAAAGAAATTGATGTATAACATGTATATTTCTAACTCTTCGTATGGCCATTTTTAGACAAGTAATTATTGTTTATTGTGGTCCATGATTATATAGTTGTTTATTATGCTATTAGTGATTTTAAGATTTGAATTTTCAAATTTGATGTGACTACAGATATTTTGAATTTGTGACCTATTTTTAAAAGAGTGGGGAAAAAACCCGATGCAGGGATACATATCGATCCACCAAATGTGGCGAATTATTATTTTTTTAAAAATCGAACCTATACCGGTGCTTAAAAAAGCGCCGTAATAGACCTACGACTTGTAACGGCGGTTTTAAAAAGCGTCGTTACAAGCCATAGGTCTATAACGGTGCTTTTTAAAAGCGTCGTTATAGACGTACGACTTGTAATGGTGCTTTTTAAAATTGCCGTTACAAGTCGTAGGTCTATAACGGTGCTTTTAAAAAGCGCTGTTATAGACCTATGGCTTGTAACGGTGGTCTAAAAAAATACCGTGATAGACCTATGGTTTGTCTCGACACTCGATACAACGGCGTTACGCGCAGCATTATTATTATCGCTGCTATCATCTATGGCGGCATTTATAAGCGCCGCCATAGACCAAAAAAAATGCCGGTATATCCATTTCGATTAGTAGTGTGGATTCTTGGTCATTTGAATGTGAGTTTTAATCAAGTGGATCCGAGCCGTTGATCTCTTGATCATCTTGATCATGGAGGGTTTGATCATCTTTGTTTGGAGCCATTCGATCGCCTTGATCTTCTTGATCTTGATTGATTGATTGTTAGCCGTCCGAATGATCTTGTTCATGATCTTGATTATTGATCTCTTGATCTTGGCCATCTGTTGGATCTTGATTATCATATTTGATTATGGACCGTTGGATCGCATTATCATCATCTTGGAGTTCTTTGATCACTTTGATTGGTGGCCGTCCGATCATCCGATCTGATCCGATCGCCTTGATCTCTTGATCTTTTGATCTCAGTCATCTGATCGTGTTTGTGATCTGTTGTTCCTTATCATGTTCGTGATCTGTTGTTCCTTGTGTTCGTGATTGGTTCATGATTCGACCATTGAGTTTGTGCCTGGAAATCCGTTCCCGTTATTCTTGCTCTTGTGTTGTTCTCGTCGTCTCTCAGGCAAGTATTTGTACTCAAATTCTTTTGTATGATACAAGTCAAAAATACCGCTTGTAGTGCAGTTGGGTTCTAGAGACAATTGTGTGTGAAACCCCTTGTTGATATTGTCTCTACAGTGCGTTGACCATAGTTGACTCATGACACACAAAAATTTAACATGAAACAATTTAGGTTTTGCCCGTTCTTGATTTGATCATGTATGTGGGATTTTTTTGAGAATTTGGGTATTTGTTGAGATCCATGTGATAGACTTGTTTTAGATATGTTAATTATCCTAATTCATGATGCTTGGATACTTGGTAGACTCGATTTCATGTTTGGTTGTGTTTGGATTAAGTTTCGTTGGATCTATGTCGATTTTGGTTTTTGAGAAAATTCTGTATTTTACCGATATTGTGTCTTGATCAGTAATTTAGACAATGTTAAATTCAGAATCTTAATTTCAGTATAAAACATGAGTATTTTTAGAGAAATTCGTCTTCTTTCCAACCTCTCTGACCTTGGTCGATTTCATTTTCGTATGTGTGAGATATGACTGTTTTACTACAGCGGTGTAAGTCGTTTCTTGATTTCGCTTCTTGATAATTTTGATGATTAAATTATTTTGATACTTGTGTTACACATATTATGTTGATTGGAAACTTTGTTCAGTTTTTCTATATCTACTTAGGAATTTTCTAGAATTTTGGTGGATTTTATTGATGAATTTTATATGCCATTTCATGCTCGTTTATGAAAACTGATATGGCTAAAAAACGGGGTTAAATTAGAACCGTCCAAATCAGGAACGAATCTTAATGCTTAGGGGTAAAATGGTAATGTTACCTATTGTTGGGCCTGAAGCGGGTATTGGATCTCTCCCTCAAAGATCCAATAACCCACGAACGGGTCCCCCCCAACTGGGTGCGGGTTTCAATCCGCAGCGAACCCGATCCATTAGGATAGAATTAGGGTTTCTGATTAATCCTAATCAACGGCCTTGATTCATATATATCCTTTCACTGGGAATTAGAGATTACATTCCTTATCTATACACAGGAATTGCATGCCTAATTGATCCCCTAAGATGCCTATAAATACCCCCCATTCATCTCCATTAAGAGGTAATCAATCTTTTTCCAGTTTTACGCTTTCTCATAATCACTTCTGATTACTGACTTGAGCGTCGGAGGGTGCGTCGCCGGGAACAACCCCGGTGTCTCGCACTTTTTGCAGGTGTACGGCGGGAGCAACGATCAAACTCTGGCTGAACAGGTAAACAGGTTTTCTAATCAAAGTTTCCCAAGAATCCACAAATTCCATCTGTTTGCCCCCACACCAAATTTAGCGGCAACAGATTGGCGCCGTCTGTGGGAAACTAACGAATAGCTGCCTACCCTCTTCCCGTGGAATAGATCTTCTCCTGCCATGCCTCCTAGGAAGGTAAGATCCAGGGGGTCCAACCGAGGACCCAACCCTGATCAGCAGCAAGAAATTCCCATCCAGCCCGCTCCGCAGCAGGGGCAACTCCCTCCTCCCGCGGAAGACCCGCTCCAACAGGACATGCCTCCTCCTCAGAATCAACCACATCCTAAGAGGCCCAACCCGCAGAAACAACCTCTCCACCAGGACCATGTCTCAATCCACAATGCCTCTACGGACTCTATGGCCTCTCACAATCCCCAAGCTTCTGACTTCCAACAAAAAGTCCCCAATCGGCCTAAAGATGTGGATCTTCGCCACCGTCTGGATGAAAAGCGGGCCTGAGAGGGAGCCTCCCGCCAACAACGTCCGGATGAGCGATCCCTCCATCGCCGAGACTACAGAAGGTCCCCTATCCGACGGGGGCAGAGAGGGTCCCCCGAGCATCACAGAAGAAGGCCACATTCCCCCGCCGGTCGGCAATATCCTAGGAACAATGAGGCACCCATCACCCGTGCCGAGTTCCAGCAGTTTCAGGCAACTGTCCTACAAGCTCTCAACCTCCGTCCCAATAACACCAATGCCCCAAGGATTCCCACTCCTCCTTAGATCCGAAGTCCTCGCCAATGGTCCCTAACTCCTCCACAAGCTCCTAGCAACCCCCGCCACATCCCAAGTCCTCGCCACTCCAGGAGCTACCATCGTCGTAGCCCCCGTTCTCCCTCGTACGAAGACGAGTCTAGAGGCTCCCCGGATTACCGTCCAAGGGATGACGCAGTCTACCGCCGTCTCCATGAGATGGAGAGGTGCTTGGGTCATTTAGACCGAGAAGAAGAGCTTAGAGGAAGGACCCTTCGTCCTAGCAGACCTCCTTTTTCCCGAACCATAATGGATGCACCCGTACCAATCGGCTTCAAGCCTCCTCAATTTGAGACCTATTTCGGGGAGACTGACCCCGTCGATCACATCGAGAGCTTCAAGACCCTAATGCTCATCCATCAAGCTTCTGATGCTCTGCTTGTAAAACCTTCCCCGCAACTCTCAAGGGCGGCTCGAGAATGGTACTCTCGCCTTGTCCCATCCTCAATATTCTCCTTCGAGCAATTCGAGACCCTCTTCGTCACCCATTTTGTAAGTAGCCGTAGAACTGAGAAGACCAGCATCTCGCTACTGTACCTCAACCAGAAGAAGGGTGAGAAGTTGAGAGACTATGTGAAGAGGTTCACAGCCGAGGCCAGGTCCATAGCGTCCCTCGACCAGTCGGTCGCTGCAGCAACTTTTCAATCCAATGTCCTCAACTCCAACCTCCGCTCCTCCCTCGCCAAGAAACCCCCACAGAACTTCTCTGACCTCCTCCTCCGGAGTGAAAAGTATATTTGGGCCAAAGAAGCTGAGCACCGCCCCAACTTGGAGGGGTCTTCCTCCGGGTTTAAGAGAAAAGGAACAGAAGAGGAAGGGGCCAAGAAGCTTCAGAAGGACAATGGCGGCCAGCGCCGACCTCCCCCAGATTTGAAAATTTTACTCCTCTCACCACCAATGTCTCTACCATTTTAATGGAAGTTGAGAAGGAAGGGATCATACCTCCTGCTCCGAGGATGAACACCCCCGCCAAGAAAAGGAATAAAGAGAAGTGGTGCCGCTATCACCGGGACCATGGCCACGACACCAATGATTGTCGGGCCTTAAAGAATGAGATAGAAGCCCTCATCCAGAAGGGGCAGCTGACCAGATTCGTGAGAAAGGACCGAGCCGACCTTCCTCCCCCGCCTCGGGGGGCTAACAAGCGTCCAGAGCGCGATGAAACGCCCGACTTCGATGAGGAGCGTGTCCTACACCTCATCCATGGGGGCCCAATGGGGGGCTCCTCCAACTCCTCTCGAAAGACATTTATAAGAGAAGTCAACTCGGTCCGTGCCACCCCTCCTCTTAAAGGCCTTGGAGTGCCTGTCACATTTTCAGATGAAGACCTCGAAGGCGTCTGAACCCCTCACTATGACGCACTCGTCATCAACCTCCACATGGCGAACTTCAAAGTGGAGAGGATCTTAGTGGATAATGGCAGCTCCGTTAACATCCTCTTCCTCGCCGCTTTCAAGGGCCTCAAACTCTCCCGAGATAGATTCAAGCCCGCCGGCTACACGCTCCATGGGTTCACGGGAGTACCAGTGACTATTGAAGGGGTGATCACCCTTGACGTAACCGCTGGCAAAACTCCTACTACCCGAACGGAGGCGATGGATTTTATGGTTGTAGATGTCCCCGCAGCTTACAATGTCATCCTAGGCCGACCCGGCCTGGCAGCCCTAGAAGCCATTCCATCGGCATACCATCTCAAGATGAAGTTCCCCACCCAGGCCCGAGTAGGGGAAGTCAGGGGCAATCAAGAAACAGCCCGTAAGTGCTACATGACCTCTACCCTCGGTCCAGTCCTCTCCCTAGAAACTCTGGAAATCCCCCAGGATGTCGCCCGACCAATGTCCGAGCCGGTGGATGAGTTGGAGGAAGTGCTCTTCTCTGAGCAGGACCCAAGCCGAAAGTTCTTTGTTAGCAAGACCCTCCCATCCGCCCTATGCTCCGACATAGTCCAGTGTATCCGAAGGAATCAAGACCTCTTCGCTTGGTCAGCTGCAGACATGCCCGGCATTTCCGAAGAGCTCTTAGTCCACCACCTCAGTGTTGCCCCGGAGTCCAAACCGATCTAGCAGAAGAGGTGCAAGTTCGCCCCCGAATGCCAACTAGCTATAAAAGAGGAGGTGGATAAGCTCTTAAAGGCCCGGTTCATACAGGAGGTAAACTATCCCGAGTGGTTGTCAAATGTAGTAATGGTGAAGAAGTCCAATGGAACTTGGAGGATTTGTATCGATTTCACCAATCTCAACAAAGCTTGCCCCAAGGACCATTTCCCTCTTCCAAGTATTGACACTTTGATTGATGCCACCTCGGGTCATGAACTCCTCAGCTTCATGGATGCCTTCTCAGGCTACAATCAGATCCGGATGTTCCCCCGGATATCCCAAAGACCTCATTTGTGACCGATCAGGGCCACTATTGTTACAGGGTCATGCCCTTCGGTTTGAAAAATGCTGGCGCCACATACCAATGCCTCGTCAACAAGGTTTTCCAAGCTCAAATCGGCCGTAATATGGAGGTGTATGTTGACGACATACTTGTAAAAAGCATCCGAGGCCCTGATCACGTAACCGACCTCCAAGAGGCGTTCGACGTTCTGAGAAAGCACAACATGAGACTCAATCCGAACAAGTGTGCGTTCGGTGTCTCGTCAGGAAAGTTTCTCGGCTTCATGGTCAGCCAACGAGGAATTGAAGCCAACCCTGAGAAAATCAAGGCCATACTAGACATGGCCCCTCCCAAGAATGTTAAAGAAGTTCAGAGGCTAACAGGCCGCCTAGCCGCCATAGGGTGCTTTCTCTCGAAGTCCGGGGAGAAATGCCTCCCCTTCTTCAAAGCCCTCAGGGGGGCTAAAGGGTATGAATGGGGACAACAGCAACAGGAGTCCTTCATCCAGCTCAAGGCTTACCTCGTCAATCCCCCTCTCCCCAGCAAACCAATTCCTGGTGAACCCCTCTACCTCTACCTGGCAGCCTCCGAGCAGACCCTCAGTGCAGTTTTGGTAAGGGAAGAAGACCGGGCTCAAAAGCCCATTTACTACCTGAGCAAGGTACTTTGGGATGCCGAGCTCCGCTATCCGAGAATAGAAAAGATGGTTTACGCCCTGGTGATGGCCGCAAGAAAACTTCGCCCGTATTTTCAGTCCCACTCGGTGGTCGTCCTTACCGACCAACCGCTGAAGCAAGTCCTCCACAAGCCAGAGACCTCGGGTCGCCTTATGAAGTGGTCAATCGAGCTGAGCCAGCATGATATAACCTATCAGCCTCGCACCGCGATCAAGGCCCAGGCCTTAGCAGAATTCATAGTTGAAACTACCATCCCCGAGTTTAGTCAAGCAGGGAAAGGACCACCTATCTGGTCGGTTTATGTGGACGGATCCTCCTGTAGCGAGGAAAGCGGAGCCGGGGTCATTCTGGCAGGCCCAGACGACTTCGTCATCCAATACTCCCTCCGTATCAACTTCAAGGCCTCTAACAACGAAGCAGAATACGAGGCACTTATAGTCGGTCTTGAGATGGCCCGCAATGCAGGAGCACAACGCCTTCGGATCTTTAGCGACTCTCAGCTGGTCGTAAATCAGGTCCTAGGCGAATATGAAGCACGTGACGACCGGATGGTTAAGTACTTAGCCAAGGTCAGAAGCCTCATGGCCTTATTTGAAGAAGCCCTCATAGAACGAATCCCTAGAGAGGAAAATGCTCAGGCCGATGCCCTATCCAAGCTAGCCTCTTCTTCCCTACAAGGTCTCGAGCAGACCGTCTTGATAGAGGTCCTTCTAAAGCCGAGTATAGAGGATGAAAATTCCGACTCAATGGAGTCGCTGCCTATTTTGCTTGAAGATAACTGGATGAAGCCCCTCGTCGAGTTCTTACGGGACGGTCTCCTCCCCGAAGATCCTAAAGAAGCACGGAGAGTAAGAACCCGAGCAGAGCGATACACACTCATCGGGGGTATCCTTTACAAGCATTCTTTCACTCAGGTAGACGGTAGACCTTATCTGAGATGTCTTTCCCCAGAGCAAGCCGAATACGCCCTGCAAGAGCTTCACGAGGGCATCGGCGGGGCACATTCAGGGTCCAGATCCCTAGCCCGCAAAGTATTGAACTACGGATATTTCTGGCCCACTCTCTTGCAAGATGCCGAATTACACGTTCGACAATGCGGCTCCTGTCAGAAGTACTCCAACATCCGATGCCTCCCACAAGCTCCACTCACTTCCCTATCAAGTTCGATCCCCTTTGCAATGTGGGGGATGGATTTATTAGGGCCTTTTCCACCAGCTGCAGGCCAGTTAAATTCTTAGTCGTGGCAATCGACTACTTCTCAAAATGGATAGAGACCGAGCCCTTGGCCACGATTACCGAGAACAAGGTAGTTCAGTTCTTTTGGAAGAGCGTAATTTGCCTATTCGGCATCCCTCGGGTCCTCGTAACAGACAACGAAACCCAGTTCACCAGGGCTGCCTTCCGAGCTCTATGTGAAGACCAAGCCATCCAACACCAGTTCTCCTTCGTTTCCCATCCTCAGACGAATGGCCAAGTCGAGAATGCTAACCGACAGATCCTCTCCAGTATTAAGAAGAGGTTAGATAAATGTTCCAAAGGCTTATGGGTCATCAGCTCCCCAATGTGCTGTGAAACTACCGCACCACAAAACGGACCCCCACAGGAGAGTCTCCTTTCAATCTCACCTATGGGTCCGAGGCTAAGATTCCCCTAGAAGTTGGTATACCCTCTCCTCATCTAGTGGCCTATGAAGAAGAGCAAAATGCCAGAGAGCTCCGAGCAAATCTAGACCTGATAGATGAGATCCGAGAAAGAGCTGTTGTTCGTCAACAAAGCTACCGAAGAAGAATTGAGTTGGCATACAATAAGAGAGTCCGTCCTACCGACCTCAAAGAAGGGGACCTGGTTCTCAGGAAGTTAGCCATCTCATTCCCAGGTCAGAAAAGCAAATTGGCTCTAAATTGGGAGGGACCCTATAAGAATGCCAAGGAAATTCACCGCGGGACATACAGAGTAGAAGACCTCGAGGGCAGAGAGATCCCCAGGACCTGGAATGCCGACCATCTTCTAAAATACCAAGAGAGAGCACCAACGCCTCTCTAAGTATTTTAGGATGTCGAACCGTTCCTCTTCTATCACTTGTACTATTTTTCTTTTATTTCCTTCTTGTAATAACGGCTTGCAACTTTAGAAGCAGCCGACCACTAGTCATCAATAAAGATAGTTTTTTCGTATTTTACTTTTGTGAAAATTGTTTACATCTCTCTGCTCTTACTCTTCACTCTAACGATAGTTCGGAGTCCAACACTTGGCTCGATTCTACTTTGCAAGTTCGCTCCTAAGCAAACTAGAAGTAATTCGCCATTCGGAATTGCTCCCACAACCATTGAACTACTCTAACGATGGTTCGGAGTCCAACACTTGGCTCGATTCTACTTCGCAAGTTCGCTCCTAAGCGAACTAGAAGTAGTTCGCCATTCGGAATTGCTCCCACAACCATTGAACTACTCTAACGATGGTTCGGAGTGCAACACTTGGCTCGATTCTACTTCACAAATTCGCTCTTAAGCGAACTAGAAGTAGTTCGCCATTCGGAATTGCTCCCACAACCGTTGAACTACTCTAACGATGGTTCGAAGTCCAACACTTAGCTCGATTTTACTTCGCAAGTTCGCTCCTAAGCGAACTAGAAGTAGTTTGCCATTCGGAATTGCTCCCACAACCGTTGAACTACTCTAACGATGGTTCGGAGTCCAACACTTGACTCGATTCTGCTTCGCAAGTTCGCTCCTAAGCGAACTAGAAGTAGTTCGCCATTCGGAATTGCTCTCACAACCGTTGAACTACTCTAACGATGGTTCGGAGTCCAACACTTGGCTCGATTCTACTTCGCAAGTTCGCTCCTAAGCGAACTAGAAGTAGTTCGCCATTCAGAATTGCTCCCACAACCGTTGAACTACTCTAACGATGGTTCAGAGTCCAACACTTGGCTCGATTCTACTTTGCAAGTTTGCTCCTAAGAGAACTAGAAGTAGTTCGCCATTCAGAATTGCTCCCACAACCGTTGAACTACTCTAACGATGGTTCGGAGTCCAACACTTGGCTCGATTCTACTTCGCAAGTTCGCTCCTAAGAGAACTAGAAGTAGTTCGCCATTCGGAGTTGCTCCCACAACCGTTGAACTACTCTAACGACAAGTTCGAAGCCCAAACGCGTGGTCCGGCTCAGCTCCGCAAAGCTCGCTCTTAAGCGAGCTAGGAGTGGGTCACCCATATGAAGGAAGATTTGCTTCTGATTCTGAGTAGTTGTCAAAAGTTGGAGAAGTTATACTTATCAATTTGTCAACCATCACAGCACTCAAACATCGGGAACAAAACAAACTTTCTTATTAAGGGCCCGGACCAAGCCGACGCTACAACAAGATTTTTTACAATAATTTGAAAAACATAATACAACTTATTCAGTGCTTCTTTGGAAGGGGAACGCTTCGGTTCAGAGACACACGAGGGCAACGTCGCCTCGCTTCTGAGCTCGACTCTAGACCTACGAAGCGAGATCCCCCTTCGTCACTAGTTCTAGCGGTGGCCCCAATCGAGGCCCCACTGGACGAAATAGCTACGGCATTCTGAGCATCTGCTGGGCTTTGCCTAACAGCAGGCAAGCGAATCGCAAGTTCGTAAAAGGTGATCCCTCTTTCGCTCTCCTCGCGAGTGCATGACGTGCTGCGAACATTTGCTCTTATAGGCTGAGGTTTTAGCTAAGCAATCTCCTCCTCCAGCTCGATGATCCTATCTCTCAGGATCTCGTCCGCCTCCGATGTTTTGAGACGAGGAAGTTTAGACGAACCTGCGACATTAGTATTATCAGCAACCACGCGACGAAGATGAGTCACTTCGATACCTCTATCGATCGTGATCCGCCTTAATTTGTTGATTCTGGCCAATAACTCGTCGCGCTCGGACATCAACATCCCCACCTTTGAAGCTAACTCCTCTTCTTCGGCTGAGTGTTCTTTTACTGTCACCTCCAATTGACGGACCTCCGCTAGCAGTTCGCTATTTCTCGCCTCGACATCAAAGAGGCCCTTACAGATCAGCTCTACCTCGCCTTCGAGAGGCATCTTTCGCGACTGCTTCCGCAGTTGCTTTAACTCACTCAAATACCCTCTCATCGTTGCTTTGATTTCTTCCAAATTCAAGAAGTCATAAAACGCTTTGTTCCGATTGCGAGAAAGAGCCCCCTTCGTTTTCTCTAACTCAGTGCGGAGGTAGGAGACCTCAGTAGTTGGACCAAACTCAACCTGAGAAGCGGAGAAATATCAAGAGAAATCTTCGACACATAGAGATACAGTCCGAGCAAAAAGAGTTAAACATTTTTTGTAAAAAGTTTCATAATCCTCAGCCAAAATCCCACAAAAGTTTGCATTGAAATCCAAGAGTTTACAAAGGGCGGTGGCCAGTCCGCAGTTAGGCGTTACAAAAAAGAAGAAAAGAAAAACAGAGCAGAAGACGACAAAGTCAAGGGTCGACCTCGTCAACGGTCGGCACGGTTACAATTGCACGACCAGTATCACCCTCGTCCTCGGCATTTTTGCCTTCTGGCCTTGGCGCGATCACGGACAAGGGCATCTCTTCCTCGCCCTCCACAGAGTCGTAGAAGTAATAGTCCGAGACATCAAACTCGGGGTTCCGAGCGACGATGTGCTTCAGAGCTCGGCCGTAAGCCTCCTCCATGTTCGTCAGCATATGGGCTTCGGCCTCCTCCCGAACGGCCTTCTCTACGGCCGCCACCTTCGCCTCTTGCTCGCTCAGGGCTTCCACGGTCGCCTTCCGAGCTTCAGACAGCTCCCCTTCGAGCCGAGCCCTCTCCTTCTCAATGGCCTCGACCTTGGAAGCCTCGACGGCCGAGATCCTCTGCGCCTCGGCAAGCTGAGCCTTCAAGTTGGCAACTTCGGCCTCGAGCGAAGAAGAACGCAGTTGCTCGGCCTCCAGCTCCTTCACCGCTTTTGACCATTCCGACCGTTCACGGTCGTTCAGAACGGACATCTCCTTTTCCTTGCTCTCGAACTCCTCGAGCAAGTAGTTGAAGTGGCAGGGGGTCTACAGGCAACATAAGAAATTATAAGTGACGAGCACAAAAACTTAGAGAAATTTTCAAAAAGCATGACTCATACTTACCGACATAGTATTCCGAGCGATCTGCATCGCCGCGTCCCCAACCTCGCGAGCCTTCAACGCCGCTCGGTCCTTAGGGGTCGGCAGGTGTTTCACCGTCTGCATGCAGATATTTCCGTCCCCCAAGAACCCGTCGACCTTCATCACCCTCCAATTGGGGACGAAGATGCGCTTGTGCTCCTCGGTCAAAATCCGCTCAGCCTCTGCAGTGAGCGGCGGGACTTCGAAAGCCATCAGCGCGCCGATGTTGAACGCTCTACTAGAAGATTCCGGAGCATCGGTCTGCGGAGGCGGGGTCGGCACATCCGAAGCAGGTAAGATGGCTGGCGAGATTGGGCCTTGCTCGGCCTCGGTCTCAGTAACCTCAATCACCGGACGCTTGGGGGTCGGAGAAACCGAGGATACTTTGGGCGCTCGGCCGCCTTGAGGCCCGGACACGGTCCTCTTCCTCTTCCTCGTCTCCTCCTCCCTTGACGCTCGGCCCTTCGCCATCAGAGCTTTGTAATCCATGCCGGAAGATTCTGCACAAGCCGAGTTGAAAAAGTTAGAAAAGTTTTCAAAAGCTTCAAAAGCAAAAACAGAATAAAAGAATCGTACTGGGGTTGATCGGACTGAGACCCCCTCGGAACAACGCCTCCTCCGTAATATCCTTCCAACTGAGCGTCGGAAGAGCGAGCAACTTCTCCACGATATCCGCCTCCTCATTGCTGAGCACGGGCTCTTTCTTTGCCCGCTTCTGCAGACCGTCCTTTGACCACACTGTCGGTATCTCCCACGGCTTGGGAGCTCGGATGAGGAAGTACTTTTCCTTCCAATGCTTGATCAAATCCGGGTTTTCGATCAGCTTCACGCCCCTCCTCGGCGAGAGGTAATACCGTTGCTCGTTCTTGCTCGGTTGACAAGGTCGATAGAGGCTCCGTAGAATGAACATATTCGGCTCGGCGCCGACCTCCTGACACTGGAGAACGAACACCATCACATGCCGCCAAGTATTCGGCATCAGCTGAGCCGGACACAAGCCGTACCACTGTAGCACCTCGACCACAAAGGGGTGCAGTGGTAAACGTAGTCCGGCATTCAGTGAGTCGGCGGGAAAAACACAAACATCAGCCGAGGACGAGGTGCACGCTCGGAAGCCGGGGCCAGGGAGCAGAAGTCCGTACTCCGCCGGGATTTGGAACCCGCTTCGGATCCGATGCAGATCCGCCTCGGTTAGGACCGAAGAGATATGGTCCACCTTGGATATCTCCCTCGGCTCGTTCTCTTCGGCTGACTTTGCGGTGCCCTGTGTCACCTTCTCCAATAACTCTTCAGAATAGCTCCGCACACCGCCGACGCTCGACAAAACGATCGGCTGCCGACCCAACTCCCCTGCCATCTTCGGATGTTCATTGATCGTCTCCACACCCTTGCCCTTGGACGAATGGACCTCAACCTCCTGTAGAGGCTCGGCAATTTTCCCGTCTTCGTTCGGACGGACCAAAGTCTCTTCGGTCGGCTCCACGACCCTCTTCCCTTTGTCTTTGCTCGGCCTGACCTCTCGGTTGGCTTGAGCGTCCGAGGAGGGGATCTCGTCCGTGGAAGAAATCTTAACCATTTTCATAAAGATGGGGATAGATACTGACCTTGAGGTGACAATTATGGCCAGAAAGATCACCGGAGATTAAAATGCCTGGCCGTGACAGCTAGCAGCGCCGCTCGAGAGATAAAAACTTCGATTGCAAGTGAAAATCAAGAGTGAGAAAGTGAAAGTGAGAAATGAGGTGAAGTGTGGGGGGGGGTGAAAACTTATAGTAAAAACGGCGCCTCTTGGGCTTTGTAACGTAAGGGTGCGACTTTTGGGCCTCCCTTGAACCGTTATAAAAGCCCAAACGGCTAAAAAATGAAGAAACACGACCATTGGCAAAAGAAGCAACGTTTCAAACTAAGTAAGGCCGCTCGGCGCTCCAAATCAAACGGCTGAGATCGCCCCACGTCCCTCGGATCTAACCCCCGAGCGACAGGCGATCCGAGCTATATCGCTCGGATTCCGAGCAAGTGCCAATCCGAGCTACGAAATGGAGAAAAACAACTTTCTCCTCAAGATCCGCGCTTGATTTCGATCAGACGGCTCAGATCTTGCCAGTGCCACTACACGACAAGATAGTGTTTTCTTGAAAACTGAGCCAGCATCGAGATCTGCGCCAAGATTAGACGGCTGAGATCGCTCCACGTCGCTCGGCGTTCTGAACTGAGTGACACGCGATCCAAGCCATTTGTCCGAGGGAAGAACCGAGCTATATCGCTCGGATTCCGAGCAAGTGCCAATCCGAGCTACGAAATGGAGAAAAACAACTTTCTCCTCAAGATTCGCGCTCGACTTCGATCAGACGGCTCAGATCTTGCCAGCGCCACTACACGACAAGATAGTGTTTTCTTGGAAACTGAGCCAGCATCGAGATCCGCACCAAGATCAGACGGCTGAGATCGATCCACATCGCTCGGCGTTCCGAACTGAGTGACACGCGATCCGAGCCATTTGTCCGAGGGAAAAACCGAGCTATATCGCTCGGATTCCGATCAAGTGCCAATCCGAGCCACGAAAGTGAAGAAAATTGCTCCCGAGCGTCCCCGACCGTTGGATCATCACGAAATTCGCACCCCAGATGATCGACGATCCAGATTGCGCCTCGTCCACTAAACGACAAGAAAGTGTTTTCTTGGGAATCGCGCCAGTCTTAAGATTCGCGTCAAGATCCAACGGCCCAGATTGCTCCACGTCGCTCGGTATTCCGAGCCGAGCGACTGGCGATCCGAGCCACTTGCGCGGAGGAAGAGCCGAGCCACTTCGCTCGGATTCCGAGCAAGTGCCCATCCGACCCACGAAAGCGAGAAAAATACAGCCGAGCAACTGCATCCATCCGATCTTCCAGAATTTCACGCTCGCTCGGGATCAACAGTTCAGATCGCGCCACGCAATAATTCGGTATTTTATTTATTAAAATCGTTTTATTTACTTAAAATATTGCGGAAAAATGATTAAAAATTCGGAAAAATTAGTTAAAAATCCTAGGAAATAATTAAAAATTCGGGGAAATATTTTTGAATCCCCGAGTGGATAATTATCGCCTAGGACCATTTATTAAGACCCCCGAACGACAAATCGACACTTCGCAAAAATTAAGTAAATATTACAAAAAGGTAGATAAAATCACCAAATCACCAGGAGAGCTCCGAATCAACTTGGAACGCAACCAACTCAAAAAATGACCATACTACCCCCTGCAATGATTCAAAACCTTCCATTTGGACTCCGATACAACTCCCCTAGCCATTAAAACAGTAAAACTACTCCTCAAAGGCTGATCAAGCTCAAGTCTTCGGGAGTGGGGGGCTCGTGATATGGCTAAAAAATAGGGTTAAATCAGAACCGTCCAAATCAGGAACGAATCTTAAAGCTTAGGGGTAAAATGGTAATGTTACCTATTGTTCGGCCTGAAGCGGGTATTGGATCTCTCCCTCAAAGATCCAATAACCCACGAACGGGTCCACCCCAACTGGGTGCGGGTTTCAATCCACAGCGAACCCGGTCCATTAGGATAGAATTAGGGTTTCTGATTAATCCTAATCAACGGCCTTGATTCATATCTATCCTTTCACTGGGAATTAGGGATTACATTCCTTATCTATACACAGGAATTACATGCCTAATTTGATCTCCTAAGATGCCTATAAATACCCCCCATTCATCTCCATTAAGAGCTAATCAATCTTTTTCCAGTTTTACGCTCTCTCATAATCACTTCTGATTACTGACTTGAGCGTCGGAGGGTGCGTCGCCGGGAACAACCCCGGTGTCTCGTACTTTTTGCAGGTGTACGGCGGGAGCAACGATCAAACTCCGGCTGAACAGGTAAACAGGTTTTCTATTCAAAGTTTCCCAAGAATCCACAAATTCCATCTGTTTGCCCCTACACCAAATTTAGCGGCAACAAAAACTATACTTCCTGTATTTTGCTCGCTGTTCTGTAAAGAATCGTATTTTCACCCTGATTCCTTTTACTGTATGAAAAATATTTGTGAAATATGAAAGTTAATATATTTTGTCTATTTTCATCTCCAGATTTGCCAAACTACCGTTTATTGATGTTTCCCGGTTTTTGATGACTGATCTAATTTTACTGAAAAATTATGAAACTTTATATTTAGATACTGGACATATAGGGGAATACCCCAGATTTTTTGTGGATTTATTTATCTAGTTTTCATACTGTTTTCCTTCTCTTGAATTCATTTTCTTGATTTCTGGTTGAACCTATTTTCTGTATTCAAATCAGTTTTGAGCTATGTTTTTGTGAATTAATATATGACTTATTTATACTCGCTGGATTCAGTTGGGAGTCTATTTTTTAGACGTTCCAACTGATTCAGATTTGCATGCTTGTAACATTGGGAATCACTGTTTTACTACAATATGGTCTTGCTGTCCTGAACTTGAGATTTGGCTATTTTATTCTTTCATGTATTATCTTGCACTCGTACATGTTTACCTTACAACTTGAACTTGACACATGATCATGTCATGTTATTCTTAATATATTTTGCACATATACCTGCTTGTTTGACATTAATAATAAATAACCAAGCCGGGGTTTAAGGGACAGATCTAATAGTGGATAATTCAGAAACGTGTACTCAGAAGGGGATCCACTGATCCTACGTGATTAATTGAGACATGATACTTGACACGTGTTTACTTGACACTTGCACGCAAGACACGTTGCTTTCCACTTGCACAACTTGATACGTGATTACATGATACATGATACATGATACTTGGAGCTTGGAGCTCGATTACTTGACTTGTCCTTGAGTACACTGCCCTTTATGGTCCACTATGAAATCTAAAGCGAAACTGTTTGTTGTAGCAACCATGTAAGGTGAGCTGCATGAAGTGCTACCTAGATAGTAATCACTACAAAACATGAACATAATACTTGAACATGATACTTGAACATGATACATGCTTGCTTGATACATGACTACTTGATACATGAGACTTGAAACTTGACACTTGATACATGATCACATGATACTTGACACTTGATACATGTTTACATGATACTTGTTTACTTGACTCTAGATATATGCTACATGATACTTGATCACCTTACCATGCTAGTTGTTATATTTTGACATCGTGCTTATACCATATTATTAGTTAGTTTTTCCCATGTACTTGTATCCTGCATTACAAGTAGCCCGTAACTTGGAATTGACGGGTACTTGTTTTCTTTTTTCCTCTTCTCTTCAATTGTTAAATTGCAGATTTTGGAGAACAGGTTCCAGACGGTATTGGTGACGTGAAGTATTAGTTTTGGATTTTATTATTATCATTTCTTGTAGCTTGCTTAAACAATATTGAATTTGATTACTTGGATTTATTCTTGTATTTGGGCAATGTGACCCAGGATATTTATTTTATTCAGATCATGACTATTTGAGATTTATATATTTGGTTTCAAGTATTTTTGTTGGTATTTTGGTTCATATGTGCACGTTAGTTGATACTTTTGCTTCCAACTCTGATTATTTTGTGAATGTTGTAAAGATTCTTGAACAGCTTATGGATGATGAAAATCATTCGCTGGGTTTTTGTCTCGTATCCGTATTCCGTATTCTTTTTGAAAAGCGGGACGTGACAGAGGGGTATTACGGTATCATAGCCGACTTTTGACACCGATTGTGGGTAAGAGTGTGTGGATGTATGCCTGAGAGTGGGCTGAGGTTAGTATGCCAGTAGTATAACCAGATGCAGTATGCTAGCAGAATCAGGGTACTCCACTCTACATCGGCTAGAAAGGTGGCCCTGTATCAGTTTGCGGGTCCCGGGCTCAGCGAGGAAGCTGAGTTTTTAAGGTGGGGTGTATGTAATACCCAGTATAAGATGGGCCTCCATGGTGGGCTTAGTAATTAATACATGGTTAGATTGGCCTATAGATTTGGTAGTGTGTGTATAGAGCCTATAGAAAGATAGAATTAATTACTATGGGGCAATGGTGTTCATGGTAGGTGGTGGTGACTTAGTCCCACATAAAAAGTGAGTTAGGATTGTGTGTGTGTATATTAAGAAGCCTATGATCAAGAGGCACCAACTAGTCATGACAACTTTTGAGAGGCAGCTTGTGGTGGATAGTTGTTAGAATTTGTTGGAGCGGGACCCGGGGTGTTACAGTAGATCAATTCCTTGTTGTCTGGCACTGATGATCAGGTAGAGATCTCTAGACCACCGAGGGCCTCGCGAGGCTATTGAATCAGTTGAAGCATTATGGACTGAGACGTGGTCGTGCTGAGGATGTTGTTCATGATGGTTTTGTTGGGAGCCCCCCGGTGCCTCTCCGTTGGAAGGAGCTGGATTAGGCTGTCGGGGTGACTATTGAGGAGGAATCAGATCTTCCATAGGAGGAACTAGTGATGAAGAGAGTTGGTGCAACGGCTTGAGGCCGATGTTCTCCCTATTAGTCTTGGTGGCATGGCAGCAAGTCTGACTTGTGTAGTTTCCTACAGACGGCGCCAATATGTTTTACTTATTTTGGTGTGGGAGCAAACAAATAGTGAGTTAATAATTGATAGAAACTACTAAAAGTCTGACCTTTGACCTTGGCCGTGGAATGCGGTTAAGGCTCCTGAGATTGAATCTAGATCGTTGATTGACCCCCGTGGTCTGAATCTGATGGTTGTTGATGTGGCCTATGGGCCCTACAAAAAGCCTGAAATACCGGGGGGTGGCTTCGGCGACAGACCCTCCGATGCTCAAGTCAGAACGAGAAAGATAGAGAGTTTGAGAGAGAAACTGGCGAATTGTTGTTTACATTGTGACTGGGGGGGGTATTTATAGGTCTGAGAAACATATCAAGAGATTGATTTATATCCGTCGGATCGATATGAATTCCTTATCTTCTTTATGTTTCTCCCCTCAAGAGATAAGTTTCTCTTGTTAGGGGATAAGAGATTTGACTCCTAGCCTGTATGGTCTGGGTGTCTCTCTTAGTGGGCCTAGTCTATCACTTTTTATAGGCTTGAAAAAAGCTCATGTCTTGTAGAGGAGCCTGGATAAGGCCCAGATCTGTTAAGAAGGCCTGTTATGATTAATCTGCCTGTAGGAGCTTTGAGATATGTGCTGAAATCGTACGGTCTTGATTTTGCTGCGATTTTTACCATCATCAGTACCAAATTATCTTTTATAACTGTGAAAGCTAAGGCCCTATTTGGGAACGAAGATTAGGTAACCGAAGTTATCTTAACTTTGGAGATACAAGGTATGCTAACTTTAGTTATGATATCGTTATCTCCATTTTAAAGTAATCTTCATACTTAAGAAAAATTAGGTAAGAGTGGAGTTTAGATAAATATGGTTTTTTGAGCTTTTGGGTTAAGATAACAGTAATTATCTTGACTCCAAAATGAGTCCTAGACATGCCAAAGTTAGAAAAAGTATAGGTTTTTGAAGTTATGAGAGAGAATTGCAGTTATTCTAGTAAAATTTTGTTCCTAAACATAGCCTGAAACATTCTTAAATCTTTCGGATGCAGATATCCTTAATTATAGAAAATGGTAAAGATGGGAATATAAGTCTCCCAGTCCTAATGCCATACAGAATTATAGTCATTTTACTGATGGTGTGAAAATTTTGAAATATGTCCATATACCAAACAATAATGAATTTCCGAAATTACTTTAGATAGTGCAAACTATATGGCTAAGAGTAAGAAGTCGATCTTCCAATAAGATTTATGAATATTTTGTTAACATAATTAGAAATGCAAGTAGTTATCCCGCTAAATACATTGGAGTTGCATGTTTCATTCCCGCACATTGAGCTAATACCTGATGGATGCTAAGGTTTCTTTCTAGCTTAATCTAAAATGTCATGACAAACTTAGAAGAGTTTTGACATTGTTTTCAATACTAAAGCCCCCTTTATGTTGCAACTGGCCTAACCTAAGTCAGCTGCATGGGCACATTATGGCGCACACGCAACATATAGAAATTTTATACTACATGGATACATGTAGTAATTTGTTTCTGATACTAGTGTTCGACAATGACAAGACTTCCAAATACAAAGTGCTTGTGCTTCAGTGGCCCTTACAGTAAAGACTTTGTTTCTGCCCATCACTTTGTTTTTGGTTACCACCATGTGTAATCTTAAATGATCCTCATTTTCATTAATCTTTTGCTATAGAATATGAAGTAGTAGAGTTGTAAGTATTTTGTGTTTGACATGTTGCAGGACTATGAGTCATAATAGTTATATAGTAGAAGCTTTTAACCTATCACCTCATGCAACTGAAAGAGCTCTTTATGACTTGTTTTCCTTCTCGGGGGCCATAGAATACATTGAGTGTGAGTGACTTAGATAGGATTTGTCCCTTTTATATAACATGGGCGATATCTATGGGCCATTTGATTAAGTAAGACTGCAAAATACATGGTCATGCTCAAATGAGTCAATATGAGATACTGAGCTCATTTGTTTTAGTAAGTTTACTCGGACATCAAGAAACCAAAAATTGAACTATACAAGGATGACACGCTTTATGCATTCTGGTCAATTAAGATATAGACGAAGGGACTAGACTACGTGGTAACATTGGTCACGAATAGGTTATATTTAATCACTGACATTCCCGTTAATTAAGTAGCAGTGATGTATTGCTAGATACCGCTCACTATTTGTAATACTAGAATATAATTTTAGTATTACTTTCAACGTAACGGGAACCTACAGGGTCGCACACTTAGAATGAATCGAAATTGGGATTTAAATTCATAAGATGAATTTAATTGGGGATCCAAGTAAGACTTGGATTCCTGACATTGGTTGAACATTTAATTAGATTAAATGGGCTGACTAAAGTTCAAAAGCCCACACACGAATCTAAACCAGGTCAGATTGTGAGTCCAACAGCCTCATTACTCTCTTAGGGTTGATTTTCTGCAGCTATATATATGATACGTATCTGTGGAAAAAGGTCACATGAGAAAACCCTAGTCGTCAAAAAAATTGTGTGAGAGAGAGATCGTGAGGAACATCCCCTTCCCACAGCTAGCACCGCGACGTAAGGGAAAGCCTGATTTGATTCGTTTGTGTGGATACCGTAGAGTCACAACAATATTGTAATGTTGTGATCGACATTGACTGGAGACAGCAGATCCATCTTCAAGTTATAACTCCTAAACACGATTTATGGTTTCCGCATGGATCCATAGCTAGGGTTCAATATTTTTTTGTAATTTTTTCGCTGTATATTTGATCTGAGACTACCATCGAAACCTAAGAGTGGTATCAGAGCCACTTGCGAAACCATAATTCGGTTATGTATGATGTGTGATTATTCATGATATGTTCGCACTTTTTGTAGAAAGATTTGTATGTGATATAATTTTTGCAATAGTTGTAATATAAGGATTTGTTTATGTAATGGTTATTAACACAGATGTATTAGGCGAAAGCCCTTACTTCTGCTGCTCATGTATTAGGCGGAAGCCCTTACTTCTGCTACATACTTAATCAACCAAGTTCTCTCTAGTATCCTAAATTTCAATACGCCATTTTAGGCATTAACTGAAGCTATGAATGACCAACATTTGTCAATATGCCACCTCGTGTGTTTGGGTGTGTTGCATTTGTCCACCTTCAGCAACACAAGCGAATAAAGTTAACTCCTTGTGTAACCCCTGTTTTCCGTTTTCTGTATTTTGGGTGTATTTTCTTTTCTCTGTATTATTTGGGTTTGGGTTCTTTATAAAAAAAAATCATTTTCTTAAATTCATTTTATTTCAAAAAAATATTTTGTATCTCCTATTAAAATCCATTCTTTTCATTCATTGTACTTAATGTTATTTTCAAATGAGTCTTATATTATAATACAAATCATATTATTTATGTTATTATTATTATCATTATTATTATTTTTATTATTATTAATATTATTACCCTTGATTTTTAATTTAAAAATCTATTTCTATTGATAATTGTATTGTAGTTATTTCAAATAATTCCCATATTATAGTACAAAATATATTTGTTATGTAATTCTACCTTTTATTGGTTATTTTATTTTCTATTAGATTTTAACCCAAAACCCATACCCAATAATACTCTTTAACCTTATTCTATTAAAACCCCTAACATCCACTACCCTATAAGCCAACTACCCACACCCATTAGTAAAACCCATTAAACCCTTCATAAAACCCCAATGCCCATTAACTTACTCCCAGACTCGTTAGCTATTCCTACCCAAACCCGTTTTCACCTAATACACCTGAACCCCTTGTTCAGCTGTCACCCCTGTTTCCTTCCCAAACCCTAAACCTATATACCTATATAAATACACCCATGCACCTGTTCATCTTCCTATATCCCCAGTCGCGCCTCGGCCTTCCCTCAAGCCACTGACGCTGCACCGCAGCCCTGTGCTCCTCTACCTCTCTCCTCCTCCCCGTTGTGTGGCCCATCTGCTTGTGCCGCCCTTTGTGTCCCTCAGTCGATGTGCATACGCAGGCGACGTAGCAGACTAGTGCACCTCCCCGATGCCCTGCCACCTGCATCCCTGTCGCATTGCCCTGTGCACACCTCGCCGACACCAGCAACAGCCTTACAGCCAACGCCAGCTTTCCTTCCTATCGCGACCACCTTGCAACGCTTTAGCCCTGTGATCCCTGTCGTCTCACTCCAATGCTAGTCAGCAGCCAAAAGTCGCAGAGCAACTCCCCCCCCCATGCTCTATTTTGATGATTGGTTTGATGGTTTGAATGTGGGTCGTTAATCAACATCATGATCATCATGATCATCAGCTATTTCAATCTTGGCTGCCCGATATCCTCTTGATCCGATCTGATCTGATCATCATCATCAAGTCTTGATCTGGACCATCTGATTATCATCATCATCATCAAGTTATTCTAGACCGTCCGATCTGATCCAATCATCTTGATCTTGATCTCTTGGATCTAGTCGCCCGATTGTGTTCGTGATCTCGATCGTCTTAATCTTGTTCGTGGTCGTCTTGAGCATCTTTTTCATGTTCGTTCGTTCGTATTGAGTTCGTGCTCGGGATCTGTTCCCGTTATTCTTGTTCTTGTTCCATTTCGTCCTCGTTTCTCAGGCAAGTAACTTGTATTCTTTTCTTTGTGTAATACAAGTACTAAATACCGCCTGTAGTGTAGTTGGTTTCCAGTGACAGTTTGTGTGTGAAATCCCTTGTTGATATTGTCTCTATTGTGTTGATTGGACCATAGTTGCCTCACGACATACATGACATGAATTAACCTAGGATTGACCACTTCTTGCTATATATATGCGTGTTGTTCAAATGATATTATGTGCTCGTTCGTGTTATTTATAGTAGACTTGTTGTGGACTTGTGAAATATCCTATACCATGTTGTTTGGACATCTAGTACACTATATTTCATGTTTGATTATGATTTGGACAATTTCTGTATGACCCATGTTGATTTGTGTATGAAGAACAAATCTGTATTTTCGGTTACCCTGATGTTCAGTATTTTAGACCCTATTAAGGTCAGTATATGAAAATATTTTGTGAATATGAACTATAGAGAATTCTATCTATTTTTCAACCCTTTTGACGGATCTGAGTTTCGATTTACGAGTTATAAGTTATGCCTATTTTACTACTGAGGTGTATAAAGATTTTTAGATTGTGTTTTTTATGAATTCTGAAGAGTAATATATTTTTATCACGATGTTAAAAGTATTATTTTGATCCAGTGTTTTGCACAATATAACTAGACCTTATTGGGATTAACCCTGAATTTTTGTGAATTTATTTGATGAGTTTTACAAACCGTTCTATGTTTCCAAACAATTACTATACTAGCAGATTTTTCATATTGTTTAGTAAAGAACCTGATTTTCGACCTGATTCTACTTGCTGTTTGAAAAATCTTTCTGAATATGAAAATTAGCCTACTATATCTATTTTATCAAGTTTTTTACGGATCGGGATTTCGATTTATATTTTGTGAGATATCGCTATTTTAGTGCTGTAGTGTTTATAATTCCAGATTTGCAAAACTGTCATGTCTTGTTGTTTTCTGATTTTACTTGGCTACTCTATTTTTTGGAAAATTATGAAACTTTATTTTATGATGCTAAACATATAGGGAAATACCCCAGATTTTTCGTGGATTTAATTAATGAGTTTTCATACTGTTTTCCTGAGTTTGAATACAATCTTCTAATTTCTGGCTGAACACGTTTTCTGGTTTCAATTCAGTTTTGACTCATGTTTTTGTCAAAAACTATATGACTTATATATGTTCGCTGGATTCGGCCGGAAGTCTATTTTCCAGATTCTTCAACGGATCCAGATTTGTATTTTGTAGCAACGAGAATCCCTGTTTTAGTACAGTACTGTCTTGTTGTTTTGAACTAGCATTTGTATTCTTCTATTCCTTTATTAACTGTCTATTCCCTGTACATGTTTATCTTCCGACCTGAACCTGTTACTTGTTCATGCCATGTTATTCTTGCCCTGTTTTGTGACATGTATATACCTGTTTGATAATAATAACAAATAACCAAGCCGGGGTTAAGGGAAAGATCTATTAGTGGACAATATAGGAGCATGTACTCGGAAGGGGACTCGTGTTTCCTGTATGACTTGTTTACCAATCAAGTTACCGACCAAGTTACCGATCAAGTTACTGATTAAGTTAATTTCTTTTACTGATCAAGTTAATTTCTGTTACCGATCAATTTTACCGACCAAGTTACTGATCAAGTTAATTTATGTTACCGATCAAGTTTACCGACCAAGTTACCGATCATGTTTACCGATCAAGTTACCGATCAAGTTAATTTCTGTTACTGATCAAGTTTACCGACCAAGTTATCGATCAAGTTTACCGACCAAGTTCTGTGATCCTGTGGTTACCTGAGTACATGACCTATAGAATCCCCTACGAAATCTAAACGTAACTTGTTTGAATGTAGCAACCATGTAGTCAAAAACCGGAATGCATAAAATGCTACCTAGATAGTAATAACTACAAGACTTGACCATGACACTTGAACATGATACGTGATTACTTGATACTTGATATTTGATACATGATACATGATATTTGACACTTGTTATGTAACGCCCCGATTTTCGGTAACTGGAAAATCGTGACATAAGCCAGAATTTTTTCTTCAATTAGCCACAATACACAGAAAAACAGAAAAATTTAAAACTTTTTATTCAACACAAATGTATTACAAATTCGAATGTTACAAAATTGCAATACATTACAACAGTGTTACAATAATACCTTTACAATCCCAAGTGTTACAACTTTCAACATATTACATCAGAGTACAATGAATAAAGAACAACACTTGGTATTTCACTTGGATGCTTTCCAACAAATAAATAGATTACAAAATTGTTACAATGGAACAATAGTAAACAACATATAATGTAGCAGAAATAAAACGACTCTTGCTTCTCTCGCCTTGAGTCCTCCTGAATCCTGTACATGTACTTCTGCAATCCGGTACCTATTGAAATGGGGACGTCCGTACATATACTGACGTTTTTAAGGTTGATAACTAGCAACGATTCTCCACTTAAGCAAACAGATTGATGAAAAGAGAAACGTGTATATATAATTGATGTGTCAGTGTATGCTATGCCTTAGACTTTAATGCAAGTTTAACTAACGCAATTATGCACTTATTCTAATGCAAGCAAGTCTCCGAAATAGTATGCAGCCCATACTACATACATCCCATCTCAAGCCGTTTCTTTATATATAGGGATTTGAACCCACGTTATGAATTCTACTTTGTACACAATCCTGTTCCTGATAATACGACGTGACTGTGAGGTTGTAGGTGGGTCAAGTCCCACCAATGCAGTACGATTGTGGTGTCTCCGTTTTCCACTACTACCCGGCATGCCGGACCTCACTCAAAAACAAGGTTGCAGGTACGGTCTAATTCCGTTACTGCAGTCATATAGTGGTGTCCATGTTTGCCACTATTGCCCAGCGTATCGGGCCTCATTCGAAAATTAAAAGAACATAGGGTATCGCATGCGTAGGATAGCGCGAAGCCTACCCTGTGGCACCCCTGGGGTCTCGCAAGCACAGAACTGCACGTAGCATCATGTGGCATGCCAAGTCATGGCATTTCAGGAATTAACAGACGAGATACGCAACCCGTGCTCCTAACTCGTGAGAAGACACCGTACGTATCCCTTTGACGAGAAGGTACAACCCAATAACACCACCTAGTGTTGGCCTATAGGACAGGTCGGATCATAAGGAATCACCCTTAACACCAACTCTTTCCCTTCGGCAAAAATGATAATAAGTAAAGTTTAAGTAGTAATAGCCATAAGTTACTATCCTAACGATGTCACTAAATCCCAAACAATCTCGCGGGGTTTTCAATAACTTTCTTATGATTATCCCGATCCAACTCATGGCTTATCGATCTAAGACACCGGTGACGGAAATCTCTCTTACTTATCATTACCCCTAACTCGGATCTCGTCAATATTCTCGGCCCACGATCAACCCACATCAGTTAAGATCCGTCGGTGCTCGAGGTGTGATTTATCCATAGTTTCTAAGGTGGTAAGATGCGATTCTTGATGGTCGATGGCCCCTACGGCAACTATGAGACCTATCATTGCCCCTAACTCGGATCTCGTCAACACTCTCGGCCCGCGATCAACTCACATCAGTTAAGATCCGTCGGTGCTCGAGGTGTGATTTATCCACAGTTTCCAAGGTGGTAAGATGCGAGTCTTGATGTTCGATGACCCCTAGGCTAGCTTTTATCTAGCTAACAATACTAGTGACTTTTCCAACCATTATTTACCATATATTGAAGATGAAGCATCTGCACATCATATGGTCCAATTTCAATTAGAAACGCATATAACTAGAACTCATGGGTTCTTTTCCCTAATTTGAACTAGGACAATATGAGACTAGGTTCATGGATTCCTTCTCAAAGTTGAGCTAGAATCACCTAGAACCTAATTGCATGGGTTTCTTGCCAATTCGAGCTAGAACTATCATGGAGCTAGTTTCATGGGTTTCTCCTTAAAAATCAAACTAGAGCAAATGTGGAACATGGGTTCATTTCAATATTTCCGTTGGATTAGCATGCAAGCTAAACTCATGGGTTCCACTACAACATATAACTTAAACATGCATGGATTCTTTTGAATCAAAAACAACTACACATCTCAAACATGGGTTCTTTACTAGAACTACTATAATAACATAAGCATGCGTTCTTTATTTAGAACGACTACAATAACTCAAGCGTGAGTTCTTTACTAGAATTACTACAATAACACGAGCACGCTTATGGGCTTCCTTACTACTAATCTACAACAACTCAAGCATGAATACAATTTAGGCATGGGTTTCCTTCTACAACAACTCAAGCATGGTATCTTTCTACAACTCAAGTATGGTATACTTACTATAATCAACTCAAGCAAGGGTTTCTCACTATAATCAACTCAAGCATGGTATACAACTTAAGCATGGTATATAACTTAAGCATGGGTTTCACTACAACATCAACGTACAACAACTCAAGCATGGTATACTTACTATAATCAACCTACAACAACTCAAGCATGGTATACCTACTATAATCCACTCAGGCATAGGTTTCTTACTACAACAACTTAAGCATGATATCTTTTACTACATCTCAACCATGATGAGTTTCTTTCTACAACAACTTAAGCATAGTATCTTTTATTACATCTCAAGCATGATGGGTTTCTTTCTACAACAACTTAAGGATGGATGGGTTCACAAGCATGAATAGGTTTATAAGCATGAATGTGTTCATGATTCATAAGCATGAATAGGTTCATAAGCACGAATGGGTTCATGGGTTTCACAATCATGAATAGGCTCACTTTTTAATCTAGAATTACTACACAAACTCAAGCATGGGTTTTCTAGCAACTTAGATTAGTTTAGGACATGCTACAAAAGACTAATATAAATTATTACAAGGCTACTTCTTTAGGAAATTACAAGTCCTATATAATTACAAAGACTACATTTATTTAGTCAACAAATTACTACATACTACAACTCGCTTTTCTTCAATCCTACAAGTTCCTACATACAAAAAGAGTAACCTTTTTATGAACTAGGGTTAGTAAAGAATGATTTCTTAACAAAGTAGAGAGCAACATACAACAAAAACTTATCTTTAAAAAACTAGATGAGTTCTACAATCCTAGAATGGGTAAGTAAACATTCTTACTACGCTAATCTTTATATGCACATAGCTATAGTCCAAGTGGTCATTTGTGTTAACAAAATAACCATAATAACAGCAATAGTCATAACAAGGTTAAAAAACAACCTTTATGTGTTTTATTTAAGTTCCACCACCTATCTTTTTCATGGGATCCTTTTGATCCCTACAACCATCTTATACTTAATACTTAGTCGGAGTCATTTTTAGAACACACATACAACAAAAGTGGACAAGAATCCACGCAAATAAAAAGAGATAACTTCATCTTGATTTCCCACCGTTCTTATGCACAAATCTTAGTCCAATTAGTTCAAAATAATTATCACAACAATAATAACCATACAAGGTCTCAAAAATCAACCTTTATGCCATTTAATTAGGTCTCACTATCCATCTTTTTCATGGGATCATTTTGATCCCTACAAACACCTTATACTTAGGAATTAGTCCAAGTTATTTAGGAACATAAAAAGCACAACAACACATCACAAGATGAGTTCCTTTTAATCTACAACCATTTATATGCTTAGAAAAATAGTCCAAGTTATTTAGAACATACACCTACAACATCCACCATCAAAAAGATGTGTTCTTTTTATCCTACAAAAAATGACCATCAAAGATGGGTTCCTTTTCACATCCAGCCATTTCTAATCCTTAAAGATGGGTTCTTTTCTACATACACAAAATAAATAAGAACATACAACCTAAAAAAATTAGAAATAGAGAATCCCCACCTTTTGATTCTTGTAAGAAGAACTAGCTAGCAAAACCTTCTCCTTTCTCCTTAGCTTCTACTACAAAAAACCTCCAATGAAGAACACTCCTATGGAAAACCCCCAAATGAAGAACACTTAGGGTTTCCCTTCTCTTTCTTTTCCTTCCTTTTTTTTTCTTGTAAATGAGGCAAAGTGTGAAGGGGAGGGGTATTTATAGGATGAAAAGAGGGTGGAAAGTGCAAAATGCACTAGGGTTTTATGCACAAAGCCCCTTGGGGACTAGTTTGGCCGGCCAACATGAGGAGGTGGAGGGGGTGAGGTGGCATGGTGAGGTGGAGGTGGAGACTTCTAGTAGAAGATACAATTTAAACCCCTTATGTATCCCTAATTAATCTTAACCCTAGGTTTAAGCCTCCAAACAAATCCTAGCCCTCCAAATTTGATTAATAATGAAAAAAAAGATATTTTGGTCCAAAACACATACTACATGATTTGTACAAACGTACGAAATCAGTACAATACGCTTACGCATGTATATATCTATATACCAATAATTTCCGTTTGTAAAACCGCTCAATCCGTACAAAAATAATTTAATTACGAAAACAATAATAAAATAAATTTTATTATCAACCCGGAAGATTCCAATACCAATATGATACAATACATATGTATACAGACCGGTACATACATTAACAAAACAGGGTGATATCCACCAAAAAATATTTCATTTCGGGAAATAAAAATAAAATAATAATTTTTAGTGTCTGTTCGGGATTTTCCAGATATTTTTCTTAAAAATGCATTTTCCAGGATTTTGTACAAGTGCACAAAACTGATACAATACCTGTATATACTTACCAGTATATAAATCCAGGTAACTTTTTATTTAGAAAAACCAAGAATTTCCAAAAAAATATTTTAATTAAAAAATAATAATTATTATAAATATAATATCCGTCTGGGATATTACATGTTACTTATTACTTGTTTATATGATACTTGTTTATTTGACACTTGTTACATGCCACTTACACTTGTTCATCTTGCCATGATAGTTGTTATATTTTATCTTCATGCCTTTTCCATGTTATTAGTTATCTTTTCCCATGTACTTGTATCCTGCACTACAAGCAGCCCGTAACTTGCATTGACGGGAGTTTGTTTTCTTTTTCCTTTTCCTGCATTTTATTGAATTGCAGATTTTGGAGATCAGCTGCTAAACGGAGTAGGTGATATGAGATACTAGCTGCTGGATTTTGCTATTATTATTTCTTATTGCTTATTTTGAACAATTGTATTTTGCTACTTAGATTTATTTTGTATTTAGGCAGTATGACCCGAAATTATTGACTTGTTCAGATCTGGTTTATTTGAGATTAAAGTATTTTGTTTCAAGTAATCCTGTTGGTATTTTGATTCATATATACATGCTTGGTTGACTTTTCTTGCTTCCGACTCTGATTATTCTTGTGAAATGTTGTAAAGATCCTGACAGCTTATGGATGATGAAAATCATTCATTGGGCTTAGTCACGTATTCGTATTCTGTATTCTCTTTTTTTGGAAAGCGGGGCGTGACACCTTGTGCTTTGCAATGTGTTTTGGTGGGATATGCAAAAGATAAGAAAGGGTATCGGTGCTATCACCCACCAACTCACAGGATATTTGTGACTATGGATGTTGTGTTTCATGAAAAGGAAATGTATTTTTTTCTCTAAGGTTGAACTTCAGGGGGAGTACCGAAGTGAAGGTCAGACTCTTGCCGACAAAATGGTTACCATTCAGACGAAACAATTGGATACAAGGGGTGAAAATCTGGGTGTAAGTAGTCACGTTCACTTGAATGAAGATTTGGTTGTGGGAGAAGATCGCCATGATCGCTCGAATGAAGATTTGGTTGAGGAAAAATATCGCAATAAGGAACTGCAATTGGTGCCGAACCTCCTTGAAGATGAGCCGTTGGGATCCATGTCATCGCTAGTGTCCTCTCCACCATCAGCACCATCAGAACCTCAAAACCAATCATTGTCATTGTCTGAAGCTCCAAGAAGAGAACTCCCAAATAGTACTACTAGAGGTATCCCAAAACCTACTTATGAGCTTGATCCCACTAGTAATATCAAGTATCCCATGAGTCATTATGTGACCACTCACCGATTGTCTGAATCAAATAAGTCATTTGTAAATCAATTATCTGTTGTTTCTATTTCTAACAGTGTCCACGAAGCCTTAGCCAACCCAAGGTGGAAAGCAGTTATGGATGAGGAGATGAAGTCCTTGAAGAAGAATGAGACTTAGGAGATAGTCGAACTGCTAGCCGGAAAGAAGCCGATAGGATGCCAATCTTTAAAAGAAAATGTAAAAAAAAGGAGTAATCAGCTGTGACACGTTCACTAAAAAAAAATCCTTTTGTAGCTAATCATTTAGCAGGAAAAATGGAAAAACTCAACATGAGGGAGGAGAAAGAAAATAGATGGATTTATACGGTGAAGTATAAGTCTGGTGATTCAATAGAGCGATAAAAGAAAAGGTTGGTTGCTAAAGGATACACTCAAACTTATGGAATTGATTATGATGAAACATTTGCACATGTGGCAAAGTTCAACACTGTTCGAGTTCTACTGTCACTTGCTACAAACCTTGACTGGCTGTTGAAGCAATTTGATGTGATGAATGCTTTTTTGCATGGGAAATTGACAGAAAAGGTTTACATGTATCACCCACCCAGATCAAATAGACCAATCCAACATAGTAATAAAGTGTGTAAGTTGAAAAAAGCACTGTATGGTCTCAAGCAGTCGCTAAGAGCTTAGTTTGGGAGATTTACAAAATTAATGAGGACATTTGGATATTGTCAGAGTAATTCAGATCATACTCTGTTCTTGAAAAGGAAAGAATGTAAGATTAATTCTCTGGAAATGATCCTGAGGAGATAAATGCATTAAAGAGATACTTGTCACAAGAGTTTGAAATGAAGGATCTTGGTATTTTAAGATATTTTCTTGGTATCGATGTTTCTCGCTCTAGAAATGGTATATTTGTGTCCAAAAAAAAATATGCTCTTGATTTGTTGAAGGAAACAAGAATATCTGTTTGTCAGCCTATTGATACACCGTTAGAAGAAGGACTGAAACTGTGGAATAATCCTGATCAGGTGTTGTGTGATAAGGAGCGATATCAGAGATTGGAGGAAGACTAATGTATCTTGCACATACGCGATCAGATTTTTCATATGCCTTAAGTGTGGTGAGTCAGTTTATGCATGCACCTCGTGAACAACATATGAATACAGTGATAAGAATTCTGAAATATATAAAGTTTACTTTAGGGAAAATGGGTCTTGTTTGCAAAATATGATCACTTGAAGGCTGAGGCATATACTGATACCGATTGGGCAGGATCTGTTGATAATAGGCACTCCACTTCAGGATATTTTACCTTTGTTGGAGAAAATTTGGTTACTTGGAGAAGCAAAAAGCAAAATATTGTTACATGCTCTAGTGCAGAGGCTGAGTATCGCGGAGTAGCACTGAGTATAACTGAAGTTTATGGCTTAAACTTTTTATTACAATATTTTTGTTGTGGTCCAAATAAGCCTATTAAGGTGTATTGTGATAATTAAGCGGCGTGTGATATTGCAGCCAATTCAGTCCAACATGATAGGATGAAGAATGTAGAGGTAGATAGATTCTTCATCATGGAGAGATTAGATGAGAAAATTATTGAGATGTCCAAGGTGAACTTAGAAGACCAACTCGCAGATATTCTTACCAAGACAGTTTTGAATTAGCTCTTCTAGAAATTTGGGGACAAGTTGAGCATATTCAATATCTATGCGCTAAATTGAGGGGGAGTGTTAAAATATAGGTTGTATGATATGAACTATATATTTTGTTTCCTAATTTATAGAGAATAGATTCCCTCAAATCTGTCCTCTCCTTAATCCTCTTCAAGAATGTAATGTATATATAAAGAGATAAAAAGTAGAAGAATGAATAACAAGAAAATATGATTTTTCCCCGAAATCTAATTTCAATACTTCAATATATCTTTCATGATAGACATATGAGAGAAATTAAAGAAGATAATCTCTCAGAGAAAACAATTTAGGATATTTTGGTTATTAACTAAGCTAATTTTAATTTACTTAAATGTCCATGCTTCCTTTGTTATGTTTTACAGGTTGCAATAAAATTTTCTGTCTACCAGCTAATGGCAAATATGATAAACAAAATCTTTTTGTAACGTTCTAAAACTTGTATATTATATAGTACTAGGTATGCCCGTGGGCACGTGCCGACAGCACGTATTCGGAACGATACAACATATGAACAGTAAGGAATGATTTATATAGATATTTATTTGCTAGTAGACGTTGATGTATTGATGTACTTTGAAGTAGGATTATGAAGTGACCTTAATGTTTATTGGTTTGTATATTGCAGGATTATTTGTCAGCAACCCAAGATTTAAAAATAGTATTGTGAATCTACAACAGTAGTGAATTAGAAATTCCCTTCTATGTGTGACTTGAGAATAAGAGATTTCTTTTTTAATTTGGTGTCTAACATAAATAACAATTCATTTTCTAACTGCATGAGTTACAGTTAACGTCTCAAACTGCATGAGTTAGTTCTCCCTTGTTGGTTTTTTATGTAGTTAACCATGTATGAATTTAACAGAGAAAATTTGTTGTGATGTATACGTGAAGTGAAATTGTAGCAAAACAGATCAAGATACAATTTTGCAGCTACAAAAACCCGAAATACAGGGATTAACCATGGATTTGTCCATAAAAGCACGATTAAGCGAGTCAATTAAAGAATTTGCAATGGTGTTTCAAAGCAGCAAATGCCCAAATATTCAAAAAAAACATAATCCGAAATTGCATAATAAAAAAAAGTATTCTAATCAAAATTAACTCAGTGAAACGTTATGTTCTAAAACAATTACTCAGTGAAGTATAATACAATCAGATCAAATATGGTAATTCAAAAAAAATTAAATGGATGTGAATGTTATTGAGTTATAAAAGCATAATCCCAAAAAAAAAACATAATTAAAAATTTGAAATTTTTAAAAAAAAAACACAATCCGAAATTGCATAACCAAAAAAAATATTCAGTGTCTTTTTTTGTTGTTGACATACATGGGTTAAAAAAAAAGAGCAAATTATGAAAAAGGAGAAAAGAAGGGGAAGAGAGAGAGAGTAATAAATGAAGGAGTTTTTTTGTATTTTTGTTTTTTTTTTGGGGGGGAGGGGAGGGGGGGGGGGGGAGAATATTTGGGAGAAAAAATGTCTTTTGAGAGCAAAAATCTAGACAATTGATTTTCTTCCAAATGAATGAGAGCCACTTGTTAGCTTTCTTTGTATTTTATTATATATATTATAGAGTATAGCCAATGAGTAAAGGTAACCGCATGCTTAGACGAGGTGATTTCCTCATGTAGAGTAGTTGTACATACAATGAGACCCATTATCAATGATCAGCACCATCCACGTTGATTATTTCAAGTGGTCACAAAATGAACGATTTTTCAATAATATAACAATTGGCCTCATGCGTGCAGGGGTAAGAAGTTTTTGAACGAGTTCATTTTGTGTACACATGTCTTACAACATAAGAAATATGATGAACGGTACCGACCATCCATAATGAGTCTCATAGTACGTGTACAACTACTCTATATGAAGAAATTTTCTTTCTACGATTATGAGGCTCTCTTTCCTCATAGACAATAGATTGCCAGAGTATTTGTTTTTCAGTGAGTTGAAACATGGTCACTTTTTTTTAAATTATTTTCCACCATTTATACATTTTTAAACAGATGTGGCGACCATGATTCTACTGCATATGTAACATTCAAGGAACCTCACTCCCTCGAAACGGCTGTTTTGCTAGCTCTGTATAAGTTCCTGTCTGAATAGTTGGTAAGAAGAATTGTTGACTACATATGAAAGGCACCAAAGTTCAACTGTGAGAGCATCTATAGTCATTGGCTTATTTGTTATTTTTTTCAAAAAGTAGAAAAAATAGTGTTGCAATTGTTGGTTATATACTCAAAATTTGAGTTTTTGGTAAACAGTGATCTGCTATATTTGACAGAATATATAGAAATATAGAAAATGTAGCCGACGAAATATGATCTTTCATTTGTTCAATCAGGCGAAAGATCATCTTTCGTTTCTGTTTTTTTTATTTTCAATATAGCGGATGTGAATGATTTCCCGTCAGATTATTATAAAAAAAAACTATCAGAATTTTAAAAACTATCCGTCCGATCAAGTTTAAAAAGAAAAAAAAATCAACTCGGACTGTGAATGAAGCACCGTCGAAGCAATTCCCATCCCCCCGAATTTTCTATTTGATTATCTCTATAGAAATTATTATGCAACTTTGTAGCATTGAGATTTGTGTATATTAGGGGATCAAGGACTGAGATGGAATGGTTCTATAGAAAATGTTATGCACACATTTGCCTATAATTTTTTTTTTTTTTGCTTTAATCTTTCTCAAGCCATTTTTTGGCTTTTTTTTTACTACAGCCCCAACTTATATTTTTTATATATAAATGTCAAATATCTAATTTTGGGCTACAAGGATTACAAATGCTCCGAAAAATATCATCTTCAGTAAATGCTTTTAGAAATTAATTATTCAATCCAAGGTCCCAAAACATGTTTTGATTTCTGATTACTCTTAAAGTCTCGATTTAAAGCTAACCATTAGCCAAATATTGATGTTAAACCCTTTTTTTAAATTATTTTTTATTATTTAAGATTCATATTTATCAAAGCTACTAAGAAACCAACAAGTCATTCAGCTAAGTAGTAGAAAACGGTAGGCACGTTACGAAAAGGCTAAAATTGAAGAAAAACTCTTAAACTATTTCATATTTGCAGAAAATCTTATTCACTTTTTTTTTATGCAGAAAACCGCAGTCAACTATGGGTGCGAAAAACCACACCATGAATCTGCTAGGGTTCTGTTATTTTCGGTCACGTGCAATGCACGTGACTTACTAAATGACAAAATTATCCCCTTTATTCAGAACCCATTCTTACGCTAAAATTGAAAAAAAAGCCCTTAAACTATCTCATATATGCAGAAAACTTCACTCACCTTATTTTTTATGCAGAAAACCGCACTCAACTATAGGTGCGAAAAACCACCCATATAACAGAACCCTAATGGAGTCATGGTGTGGTTTTTTGCACCCATAGTTAAGTGTGGTTTTCTGTATTAAAAAAAGGTGAGTGAGGTTTTCTGCATATATGGGATACTTTAAAGTGGTTTTTTCAATTTTAGCCTCAGGAAAAACTATGGAGTGAGGGAACTTCTCTTTCGACGCCTTGTCACATCAAAGTCAGACACGTATCCAACCCTTATGTCAGACACGTGTCCACCCCTTATGTCAGACACTTATTTATGTGCAGTATTTCAGAAATTTTCTGGTCTGTGTATTGTGAAAAATTTTGCCGTACTAACCTACTTTTTGAAAATATTTGGCGCTCCGATCCACTTCCGAAAACAATTAGCGAACTAACCCAGTTTAGGACACGTTAGCAAGAAACGTTATTGGGAAAAACGGCATAGATTATTTCGATGTCGTTCTTCCCAATAACGGCATCTGTTACTTTTTGTCCAATGAGCAAACAGTCTCAATTGTGAGCTGAGAGACAAGTGTGAAAGTAAATTAACCTATGTCGTTCTCTGAGAGAACGGCATGATTTATACGGATATCGTTATTTTGAGTAACGGCATCAGTTACTTTCTATTTTACACACTTACCTATAATCAGTGCCCCCAACTCTTCTCCTACCCCTTTTACTTCGTTTTTTTCTCCCTTTCTTCACTCCCGTAACCCACAAACCCTAGATCCCTAAATCAAAAAATTTTAACTATTGGAGTGCTCTCAAATTTCATATATCCTACCTCCTTACTCCCACTCTCATTTCATTCTTCATCCACAACAAATTTTCAAGCTATCGACAGTACAGTCTAATTTGAAGGTATTACTATTTTAACCGTATGTTTGATATGTATTCCCATGTTATGCTTATGAGTAGTGAATGACATGAATATGTTTGAATTTTTATGCTTAGGTTTGGAATATGATATCCCTATTTTGTTATATTTTGGGGGTGAAGTAATTAAAGATCCGAAGATTGGATATTGTTATAGTGATGTTGAACCGATCATTATTTGGGCTCTCCGCAACTTTATGTACTCAAAATTAATAGATAAGATATTTGAAGTCACCAATTGGGATAGAAGTGAAATAAGTGTGAAAATTAAAGTTCGGATGTCCATGTAGTGCATGCGAAGTACCAGATGAAGCACCCACATCATGGAAAGAAATGTTAGGATTGTGTCTTGTATACTCATTGTTCAGATTAAAAGAAGGTAATATGAAGCACGGAGGTCGAAGCGTCAAAGCGAGTAGAAGGAGAACAGCAGCAACAGCAGGTGCAGGCTAGTTGCGGTCGACCGGTCATGGTGACAGTCGACCGCACCCCCGACCGCACCCCCGACCGCTCGTTGTACTAGGAAGTCAGAGAGTGGTACGGTTGACCGGTCTTGTTGAACGATCGACCGCCCGCGGTGCTAATTCGTTTTTGGGCTTCGATTTGTTAGGTCGGTTAAGTCCAATTTTCAACTCCAAGTTAGATCATGTGGCTCCTATTCAGTTACTTCTTTTCCAGGATTTATTGGACGACTGAGGATCAAGATTAGACCTAGGTTTTCTCTCTATTCTTCTATATATTGTAAACTCCTCCAATATGCCAGAGAGTACTTCATAGATTCTTTTCTGCATTGCAAAGAGAGGCTCAAGAGAGAGATAGTTCTTGGTAGGTGAGTTTAATTCCTTATGTCAAGTGAATCAGTAACTCCTTGTAATCTCTTTTAGTTGAATATCAGATCTCCCTACATTTTTCCCCGGATTAAGCAAAAGCTAACCGGGATAAGTCATCTTTGTTGTGTTTGTGTTAGTTTGGTGGATCTACTTGCTTGCTCAATTCATTCACCTTGTCTACTTCGACTTCCTCATTGCTCTAATTAGTTCCACTACGACCAGAGGGCATTTGTTGATGCCCCAATCCCAACAACTGGTATCAGAGCTTCAGGTTGCCGAGTTCCTTAGTTAATATGACAGGCCACAGTATTTTGAAGATCAAGCAGTTTGATGGTAAGATCAATTTCAATCTTTGGAAGACTGACATGTATGATGTTCTTGTTCAAGAACGGTTGCAGTCTGCAGTAAAGAAAAAGGAAATGCCAAATGATATGAAGGATGACGTTTGGGAAGATATTCGTGAAAGAGCCATAAGTCTAATTCAACTATCCTTGACGGATGAGGTCAAGTGCAGATTTCTTGAAGAAACTGACGCGGCGAGTTTGTAGGAAAGACTCATAACTGACAACTCCAGTTCATCATTATTAGATCGGATGCATTGGAAGAGGAAGTTATTCCGTTTATCTATGAAGGAAGGTACCGATCTCCAAGACCACTGTTACCGCTAAATCTGGTGTGGGGGCAAATAGATAGTATTTGTGGATTCTTGAAAAACTTGAATAGAAAACCTGAACCTGTTCTGCTGGAGTTTGACTGCTAACTCCCGCCATTCACCTGCAAGAAGTGTGAGGCACCGGGGTTGATCCCGGCGACGCACCCTCCGACGCTCAAGTCAGTAATCAGGAAGATTGAAAGAGCGTAAATTGGCAAAAGATTGATTACCTCTTAATGGTGATGGATGTGGGGTATTTATAGTCGCCGTTGGGATCAAATTAGGAAAGTGATCCCTGTGTTCAGATAAGGAATGTAATCCCTAATCCCCAGTGAAAGGATAGATGTGAATCAGGGCCATTGATTAATCTTAATCAGAAACCCTAATTCTACCCTGCTGGACCGGGTTTGCAGTAGATAAAAACCCATACCCGGTTGAGGTGGATCCGTTCGTGGGTTATTGGATCTTTGGAGAGGAGATCCAGTACTTATTTCAGACCCGTTAGTAGGTGAAATTACTATTTTACCCCTAAGCTTTGAGATTCGTGCCCGATTTGGACGATGCCGATTTAAACCTATTTTTAGCCATATCACGAGCCCCCCACTCTCGAAGACTGGATTTGATCAGCCTTTGAGGAGTCGTTTTACTGTTTCCATGGCTTACGGGGTTGTATCGGAGTCCAACGGGGAGATTCGAATCTTTGTATGAGGCAGTATGGTAATTTTTTGTGTTGGATGTGCGCTCTGAGTTGTTCTGAACATTCAGTGATTTTTATCTACTTTTTGGATTATTTATTTATGTTTGCAAAGTGTTAATCCGTCGTTCGGGGGCCTTAATGAACCGTTCTAGGTAACAATTGTTCATTCAGGGGCTCGAAAATACACCCCCGAATTTATAATTATTTCCTAGAAGTTTTAGTTAATTTTCCCGAATTTTTAACAATTTTTTTGCAATTTTTAGATAAATAAAACGATTAAAATAAATAAAAACTAGTTTTTAATACCGATTTATGTCGTGGCGCGATCTGGGCCCTCCATCAGCTTCGAGCGCGATTTTCTGGGGGATCGGACGATCCAAGTTGCTCGGAAAGTAGTTTCTTCGTATGAGAGGGTCGGTGCCTCGGCACCTCGGCTCGGCTCTTCGGCAGCTCGGCTCGGAGCCTCAGGATCTGCCGAGCTACGTGGCACGATCCTGAGCATCCATCTTGATGTTGATATTTGCAAGTGTACAAAATCGCACAAGTAATATAGATAGATGAGTAGAGTGTCGAACCCACAGGGACTAGATATTTTACTGAGTACCGATATCGCTAGATGAATCACTATTTGGAAGATCAAATTTTAGAAATGATAAAACAACTAAATTAACTTAATATAATTAAATCTAACTAAATTGGTGAAGAGGGAGAGGGCTGTGAAACTATGAAGCTCTTGTACTTTGTTTAATGGTAAAATTAGTTCTAGGGCTCTTGGTTCACCTTGTTTATCATACACACAAATTATAATTCCTTATAAATAAAAATATTACCTTTCCCAATTGTAGACCAAAATCCTAGAGATATTAACCACTCTATCCACGTAGTTTAAAAATTATTCTCAACTAATTCTTCGCCTATCCATCAAATTATTAATTGAGAAATTGGATTTCTTAACGGTCACGTCCTCCAATATACGGTGTTAATTTTTATTAATCACAAATAACCTGTTCGGTCTCTTTATGATTTGAAAAATCATACAAATGTCTATCCACCTTGTTGTACACATAAATAATAAAAATTAAAACACAACCAGAAAAAATAGAGTGATAATAAGGAATTAAAATTTGTGTTCTACAAAACTTGGCTACACCTTAGCCTCTAGAACAATAAATTCAGTTCATATTTGTTTGGGATTGCATCAAAAAATATAGAGAGGAAAAGATACAAAAGAATACAAAATTTAATTCAAATCCCTTTTCTGTCTCAAAAGTCGGAGCCAAAGTGTTGCTGTCACGCGCCGTCACATCAACGCATCAGTCTGTCACACTGCTGTTATCGGGCTGCGTGTCCCAAAACCAGAGGCGCCACGTCAACCGTCTCGAAACCTGCGCCGTCAGCAGATCGCTGCTGTCTTCTGCTTCGAACCGCGCGCCAGCTAGCAGACAAGCCTGTCACGCCTGTCTGCGTCGAAGTCGTTAGCGCGTGGGTCCCGGTCGCCATGTCAGATGCGCTGCTAGACGAAGGAGACAACGCCTAGGTCAGCCCAAGCGCGTTGACGTCAGCACCTGCAGAAGGTCACGTCGCTGTCGTGCTCTCCCTTTTTCGTTTGCTTCTTCTGAGCGGAAAGCAAGAGAGTGAGAGGCTGATGACTCTCTCTCTTACTTTTTGTTAACTATTTTTATTTTTGTTTATTTGATGTATTGATAGCCGTCACCTCTTGAATTGTACTCTCTTTTTTTGCTTGTATTTATAGAGACGGGAAGAGAGTTAGAGTTTGCACTTTTTGCAGAATAGTCTTTCTTCCTTTGTTTATTTCCTTCCTTATTTGATCTGAAATTTATTTCCTTCTCTTTTCCCATTTATTTTCTTTTCTGCCAACCACGTGCTTCTGCGTACACAAAATAATACCAGAAATTAGGATTTTTAAATAAAATAAAATTAATTAGTTTAAAATGAATTAACTAACTATAAATCATATTAGCGTATAAAAATCCTTTTAAAATTATTTGTCGCACTTTTAACTCAACAAAACAATAAAAATTGATAAATCTATTATTCTACTTTGTTTGTTGATTTTTTTCCACAAATCTTTACTTTTTGCATCAAAAATATTATTTCTTCAAAAATAATTAATTAAATGAAATCATATAGAAATAAGATGAATTATAGACAATATCAGCGAAAACAAGCACTTTTAATTGGTAAATGAGTACAAATATTTGTATATAATTTAGACACATCAAATACCCCCAAACTTAAGATTTTGCTTGTCCTCGAGCAAAAAGTAGAATCATGAACAAGGGAATAATAATCAAGAGTAGGCTCAAACCATCACACTAAGAATTCTCATCATGCAAGCATCAAAATTTCAATTAAAAATATAAACAATAGCAAATAAAGTAAAATTAAGCATACACACTTTCTCCAGTGCAATTATTTATTCATTATTCCAAACCCAATCATATTTGTCATCTAATTAATGTAATTATAGTATGCAACAACTCAATCTGTGATTATCCCTTCTCTCTACTACAAACCGAGTAGCAAACTAGAGTGTTTTTTTATATATATATTTTTTTATTTAAATTAGAGTAAGTCTCTTCTCTAAGTTGTCACTTGCCTTTTGACGCGAACGCAAAACATTTGTGATGAATTCACCCGGTTACTCAACAAGTCACAAACTTAAAGTGCTTTGCATACTGATATTTCAAGTTGCCGTTTTACGTAAAAGTAAACATTGGTGATGAATACCCCTAGTTACTAAGCAACTCAAAACATTGGAGTAGATTGAATTTATTCATAAATTTTTTTTTTCTTTTCATTATTACTCTATTTACTTAAACCCTATTTAGGACTAGATCAAAATGGATAATCACAAGAAAAAGCATCACATTTGTCTTTAATGTATAATAGCATGACCCACACAATTTTGTAAGGAATTTTAAAATTCAATAATCCTGAAGTAAATAAGTATGCTTACTCTTTCTTTATAAGAAATTTTTTATCCCAAAAAAATTATTTCAATGCTTATCTCAATGAAGAACTCAAAAGTGTAATTGTGAGTTTAATTGAAATCCTTCTAAAATTTTGTTTTTCTTTTCTAAAAATAAATAATAAATTTGTAATCCTTCCCTCCAAACTTGAATATCACATTGTCCTCAATGGGAAAGAAAAACAAAAACAAAAAGAATGCAAAAAGTTTAGAATTTCTCCCCTGATTCGTCTTTAAATTTCTGCACGCGCAGCGTTCAGTGTTTTGGCGATATCTGGAGCTGTAGATGTCCAATTGGGCTGAACTTTTTTTTGCTGGAAAGCTAAGAAGATAGGCTATAACGTCTCTTTGAATCACTTTTCCAGATTCTGACTCCAAACTGCTCAAAAACAGCCATCAATGCATGTGTTCAAAACAGCTCCGCCTGGCGACTTCCAAAATTTATGCAATCCTACAAGATAAAATCAAAAATTAAAATACAATAAACTAAAAGATAAATAAAAACTAAATGCAATAAAATAAAACATGGGTTGCCTCCCAAGAAGCGCTAAGTTTTAAGTCTTCAGCCAGACATGGGGGTGAGATGGTTATGTAACGCCAAGATCCAACAACATTAAAACATCCTTTCTAATTTTTCTCTTCTTGTGTGGATCTGGTTCAAGCTCTAGTTTGAGGCGTTTCCTTTTAGATGATAATGTCTTTGATTCCCCCACCTCTTTGAATTTATGCTGCAAAAATGAATAAATAGAAGGTTCAGCATCCAAATACATAACATGTTCAAAAATATTTTCTTTTTCAGGTTCAAAATTTGTTGAATTTGTTGGACATACTTCGATTGGTGATTTTTCAAATTTTGCCTTATGTTTCTCGCCCACAATTCAATCAGTTTCACTTACTTGAATAGATGACTGTTCTTCAGGAGGAAAATTTATGGAATTAAATACATCATACATTACTTGCTCATGCTGAATTTGTTCCTCCACAATTTGTTCAATCTCACTTTGCTTTTCAACCACATTCTGTTCTCCATTTTCTTCTTGTGGTTGTTCAATTGTTCCCCCACTTCCTAGTGTTATAGCCTCGACATGCTCCTTGGAATGGACAACTATATTGCGTGGTAATGTTCCTGTAGTTTTATCATTAAGAATACTTGAAAATTTATTAATTTGTACCTCAAGATTGTGAATGGAAGCCGAAGTTGAATTTGCAACATTTTGGATTTCCAAATCTGTCTTTTGGATGTATTGTTCTGCCCTTTGCATGTAGTGCATAAACATGTCTTCAAGTGTCGGCTTCTTTTCTTATTGTGGAAAGTTTTGAGGTGGTATAACTGCTTCTTGATTGTTGTTCCTTAGATAATTGGGGGTGTTTCTCCATTCTTGATTATATGTGTTTGTATAATGATTGTTTTGTATTTGAAAGTTTGACACAAAATTTTCATGTTCGGCATTTGATGGAGCAAAAGGGTTCCCCACTTGACAACTTGCACTTGAATGATTTCCTGCACAAAGATCACAAATCATATTAGAATGAATAGCATGAAAATTCATATTTTCTACTTGTTTAGATAAAATATCATTTTTTGCATTTAAAGTAGAAAAAGGATCAAGTTCAAAAACTCCAGCCACTTTTCTTGGCATTGCTCTCTCTGAAGACCACTGATAATGATTTGATGCCATCTCCTCTAAAAGATCATAGGCTGCTGTATAAGTTTTGCTCATTAGTGCACCACCAGCTGCTGCGTCAACCATAGATCTATGTGTAACTCCCAAACCATTATAGAATGTTTGCATTTGCAGCCATTTCGGTAGTTCATGATTAGGACACTTTCTTAATAACTCTTTGTACCTTTCCCATGCATCATACAAAGACTCAGTCTCAAATTGAATAAATGTGACAATATTGTTCCTTAGTTTTGCTGTTTTTGCTGGAGGAAAATACTTGGCTAGAAATTTTTGTGTAAGTCCCTCCCAAGTAGTATTACTACCTGGTGGTAGATAGTGTAGCCAAACCTTCGCCTTATCTCGTAGTGAAAAAGGAAAGAGTCTCAATCTAATTGCATCATCTGATACTCCATTGTGCTTGAAAGTGTCACAAATTTCTAGAAAATTTGAAATGTGAGCATAAGGATCTTCGTGCGGTAGTCCCCAAAATTGAACAGTCCGATGAATCATTAGAATTATCTCCGGTTCAATCTCAAAATCGTTAGCTTCAATAACCGGCTTCTTTATGCTTGATTCGTAAATTAAGGGCATAGCATAGTCTCTCAAAGGCCTATTTTCATCGTTTCCCATGATAATGTGCGTGTATGTCCAGAAATATAAGTATCGAAAAAGAGAAAAAAATAGAAAAACTAAAAATAAATAAAATAAGAAAAACAAATAAAAGTAAAAGTTAGTCAAAAGAAAATAAAGATGTAAAATAATAATAAAATAAAAATAATTACAAAAAAAATCCAAATTAGCAATAATCTAGCAATTTTCAATATCAATAAAAGAATAACTAGTCCCCAGCAGCGGCGCCAAAAACTTGATGTTGATATTTGCAAGTGTACAAAATCGCACAAGTAATATAGATAGGTGAGTAGAGTGTCGAACCCACAGGGACTAGATATTTTACTGAGTACCGATCTCGCTAGATGAATCACTATTTGGAAGATCGAATTTTAGAAATGATAAAACAACTAAATTAACTTAATCTAATTAAATCTAACTAAATTGGTGAAGAGGGAGAGGGCTGTGAAACTATGAAGCTCTTGTACTTTATTTAATGGTAAAATTAGTTCTAGGGCTCTTGGTTCACCTTGTTTATCACACACACAAATTATAATTCCTTATAAATAAAAATATTATCTTTCTCAATTGTAGACCAAAATCCTAGAGATATTAACCACTCTATCCACGTAGTCTAAAAATTATTCTCAACTAATTCTTCGCCTATCCATCAATTTATTAATTGAGAAATTGGATTTCTTAACGATCACGTCCTCCAATATACGGTGTTAATTTTTATTAATCACAAATAACCTGTTCAGTCTCTTTATGATTTGAAAAATCATACAAATGTCTATCCACCATGTTGTATGCATAAATAATAAAAATTAAAACACAACCAGGAAAAATAGAGTGATAATAAGGAATTAAAATTTGTGTTCTACAAAACTTGGCTACACCTTAGCCTCTAGAACAATAAATTCAGTTCATATTTGTTTGGGATTGCATCAAAAAATATAGAGAGGAAAAGATACAAAAGAATACAAAATTTAATTCAAATCTCTTTTCTGTCTCAAAAGTCGGAGCCAAAAGTGTTGTTGTCACGCGCCGTCACATCAACGCATCAGTCTGTCACACTGCTGTTGTCGGGCCGCGTGTCCCAAAACCAGAGGCGCCACGTCAACCGTCTCGAAACCCGCACCGTCAGCAGATCGCTGATGTCTTCTGCTTCGAACCGCGCGCCAGCTAGCAGACAAGCCTGTCACGCCTGTCTGCGTTGAAGTCGTTAGCGCGTAGGTCCCGATCGCCACGTCAGATGCGCTGCCAAACGAAGGAGACAACGCCCAGGTCAGCCCAAGCGCGTTGACGTCAGCACCTGCAGAAGGTCACGTCGCTGTCGTGCTCTCCCTTTTTCGTTTGCTTCTTCTGAGCGGAAAGCAAGAGAGAGAGAAGCTGATGACTCTCTCTCACTTTTTGTTAACTATTTTTTTTTTATTTGATGTATTGATAGCCGTCACCTCTTGAATTGTACTCTCTTTTTTTGCTTGTATTTATAGAGACGGGAAGAGAGTTAGGGTTTGCACTTTTTGGAGAATACTCCTTCTTCCTTTATTTATTTCCTTCCTTATTTGATCTGAAATTTATTTCCTTCTCTTTTCCCCTTTATTTTCTTTTCTACCAACCACGTGCTTCTGCGTACACAAAATAATACCAGAAATTAGGATTTTTAAATAAAATAAAATTAATTAGTTTAAAATGAATTAACTAACTATAAATCATATTAGCGTATAAAAATCCTTTTAAAATTATTTGTCGCACTTTTAACTCAACAAAACAATAAAAATTGATAAATCTATTATTCTACTTTGTTTGTTGATTTTTTTCCACAAATCTTTACTTTTTGCATCAAAAATATTATTTCTTCAAAAATAATTAATTAAATGAAATCATATAGAAATAAGATGAATTATAGACAATATCAGCGAAAACAAACACTTTTAATTGGTAAATGAGTACAAATATTTGTATATAATTTAGACAAATCACATCACGGTGCGAATCACGAGGACGGGGTTCAGATCATGAGAAAACGTTATTTTGTCGTTTTGTGGGCGTGGCGCGATCTGAGCCGTCCATCAAATTTGACACGAATTTTGGAACGATCCGACGGTGAATTTCGATGGTGAATTTGGCTCGGCAGATTTTTTCTCCATATGTGGAGGTCGGTTCCTCGGCACCTCGGCTCGGCTACTTCTGCAGCTCGGCCCGGAGCATTGGTATCTGCCGAGCTACGTGGCACGATCCTGAGCGTCCATCGCGGCGCGAATCACGAGGACAGAGTTCAGATCATGAGAAAACGTTATCTTGTCGTTTTGTGGGCGTGGCGCGATTTGATCCGTCCATCAAGTTTCGACACAAATTTTGGAACGATCCTACGGTGGTTCTGGCTCGGCAGAATTTTTCTCTATATGTAGATGTCGGTTCCTCGACACCTCGGCTCGGCTGTTCGGTGGCACGTCGAGGCGTTGATTGTCGAGGGATGGAGTTAAGTGTTTGGAAGAGTCCTTGTCTTGAACCATCGCCGCCCTCCGACCCAGTAGCTCGGTTGCTTAGCCAAGCTGTTCGGTAGCTCGGCCATGCACACCGGTGGCCGGCAGCTCGGAAGAAACGCGTGGCTAGATCTGGAGCGATTATCACGGTGTGAATCACGAGGACGGGGTTCAGATCACGAGAAAATGGTATCTTGTCGTTTTGTGAGCGTGTCACTATCTGAACCGTCCATCAAGTTTCGACACGAATTTTAGAACGATCCGACGGTGAATTTGGTTCGGCAGAATATTTCTCCATATGTGGAGGTCGGTACCTCGGCACCTCGGCCCGGTAGCTAGGCGAGGCCTACCATGGGTTCGGCGGATCGTTCTTCCACCTAGTAGCTCGGTTGCATAGCCAGGCTGTTCGGTAGCTCGGCTAGGCACTCCAATGGCCGAGTCATGGACTTAAGCGATTTGAAGAGTCTTTGTTTTGAAATGTCGCAACTCTCCGTTTTGGCATTTTGCCTTCTCTTAGTGGGCCTTTAAATGCCCAAGGAAGCCCAAACGTCGCTTTGAGGTTATAAATTCTCACCCCCCTTCACCCCTTGGCTCATTCCCACTTTTACTTCCTAGTTTTTACTTTTACTCTCATTTTGCTCTGCTAGCGGCAATTTGTGCTCTAAGGTGGTTGCGCTAGCTATCGCGTGGGCCAGGCAATTTCCGGTGATCTAATTCTGGCCGTGAACGTCACTTCAAGGATACATCACCTCAAGGTCAGTGTATTTGCCTTGTACTTTTTTAGAGATGTCAAGGCTAAACTTGGGAAGTGAGGTCTCGTCCTCGGACGATAGTGGTGCCGAGGCGAGGAGGCAAGTGGCGAGCCGGAGAAAGGGGAAGGAGGTGGTAGGACCTTCCGTGGTCGAGGAGAAGAGGAAGAAGGTAGTGGCCCGGTCTCCTGTAGTCAAGGAGATCGTGGAGACAGAGAGGCGAGCCCCTGAGTCAGGCCGGTACCCTAGTGTGCTGTCCGGCCACGCCGGAATTAGGCGGTACGAGAGTGATCTTCTGAAGAAAGCGATCGTTGGTAGGCTGGCAGTTTACGAGGAAAACAACCTAAGAGAGACTACCGAGGTGGACAAAATTGCCTCGGTATTATCTGAGAAGGACCTGCTTCGGATTAGAAAGGGGTTCGCCATCCCTCCGGAGTACAAGCTGATCCTCCCCAGCCCTGGGATGCAGGCGAACTCCGAACTGTCGCCGGATACGTGTGTTTGACTTCGACTCTTTAAGCGCCGGCTTGCGCTTCCCCCTGCATCCCTTCGTGTTATAGGTACTTCAGTGATATTGCTTGGCACCGACCCAGTTTATGCCGAACTCCTGGCACCTCGTGCTCACCTTCTTGTTGCAGTGCCGCATTGCTGAGGTCGAGCCTGACTTGGTGGTCCTCCGTAGCCTGTATCGAATCCACCGGATGAATAAGGCCGAGCCTCGCTACTACCTGTCACCTCGGAAAGGCGTTATGCTTATAGAGAAACCGGATTCGATAAAAGATTGGAAGGAGAAGTTTTTTCTGTTGAAGGGGCCCTCGACGCTGGACTTTCTGAAACGGTGGAAGGTAGAGGTGCCGAAGTTCGCAAGGGTCGACCCGGTGCTGACTGCGGCCGAGGCGGTGGTGGTAGCGAAGCTCATTGCCCTCCTAATGTTGAGTTGGAGAGAAATGACCGAGGAGTTGCTACACAGGTAGGGCCTTAGTCCGATCGACCCGAGTATGCCCCTAACATCTTGTCGCCAAAATTTTTTTTTTCCTTTAAGTTTCTTGTTCGTTTTTCTAACTTGTTGTTTGTTTGGTTGTTCGGAACAGAAGCGCCGAAGATGGATTTCCTGGGGATGATGAATGAGCGAGGCAAGGTGGCCGACGGTAGGAAGAGGAAAAGGCCGAGCACGGGTCCTTCGTCCGGCAGCCCTACCAAGGCTCCCTCGGTAGTCGCCGACCCCACCCCTGCTACTCAAGCTCCATCGTTGGTGGTGGCTGTTCCCGCCGACCCCTCGGCCTCTGCTTCATCTGCCTTGGCCGGTGAGACCTTCTCCGTTTCGGCGATGCTGTCGCTCGAGGCCCCTCCCCTGACAATTCAGGCGGAGGAGATTCTGACCGAGCAGCACAAGAAGCTGTTCGTCCCTGACTGGCTGGTGAAGAACCATGACGGCTTCCTCGGCAACTCGCAGATGTGTATGCAGGCCGTGAAGCATCTCGCGACCCCCAAGGACCGAGCTGCCCTGAAGGCGGGGACGACCGGCGACGACACCTACGAGGTTGCCTGGTCGCTTATGTCGGTAAGTCTTGACTTTTCTCTTTTTAAGAATTTCGCCTAAATTCGCAGCTCGGTTCTAACTCCTTGTCACAGGCCACCTGTCACTTTGGCCATCTGATTCAAGAGTTTGCCGAGCAGGAGAGGGAACTGAAGGCTGCCTGTGACAAGGAAAGGGCGGAGAAGGTGAGGGCAGTTAGGCAGCTCGAGGGGGAGCAACGTCGCTCGGATGGCTTGGTGGTTTGAGTCGTCGACCTCGAGGCGGACTTGGAGCGAAAGAAGCAGTAGCTCGCCGCGGAGGTTGCCAAAGTTGTTAAGGCTGCCGAGGAGTTGGCAGAGTCGGCGAAGGCCCTAGAGGCAGCGAAGGCGGAGAAGGACGCCGTGACGGCAGTGATAAGGGCGGAGGTCGAAGCCGAGGCGAAGAAGCATATGGCTGGGAATATGGAGAAGTCCTATGCTAGGGCGCTCGACCATGTCCAGGCTCGGGTCCCCGGCTTTCAGAGAGTTGGGTATTGGCTGTGGCCTGTTGCTGAGGATGAAGGCAAAGAGGTCGAAGAAGACGGCGATTGGGAAGAGGAGGATGAACCTCGGGATGGGAAGGCGCCAACCGACCCCAAGACCGCGTCGGCCGATCCTCGAACCAAGGTGTCGAGGGGCGAAGGGCCATCTGGCGAGGCGCCGGTATCTGAGCTGCCGCCCCAGGTGGACCCCTGATTCTTTTGTTTTTGTAATTTTTTCTTTTTGTGTAAGCCTTATAGCAGACTGGCCACCGCTCTTTTGATGTGAATGAAAAGGCTTCTTCTCGAAAATTTTGTTTTGAATTTGTCTAAGTGTCTGCCTCGGCTATAGTCTTTCAATGTGATGCCTTCGTCTTTCAGATCGTCGAGCTTGATTCGGACACCGTAGCAGCTCGGCATCGTGCGGAAATGTTCAAGCGGTCTCGCGAAGCTCGTCTCGAGGGCGAGATCGACCTGATCCGAAGAGTGCTGTTCAACGTGGAGAAGAAGAACAGCAAATTACTGGCCGAGGTGCATCACTTGCAGATATTCGAGGAAGAACTCTCGGCTAAAGAAGAAGAGTTGGCCTCGGCGCTAGCCAACCGAGACGAGCTCGCAACGAAGGTCGAGAGTTGCAGAGGGTTACAGTCGACAAGAGCATCGAGGTGACCAATTTGCGTCGTATCATATCTAATAGTGCTGAGTACCCGGGCTCGGCAAAACTTCCTCGGCTCAAGATATCGGTGAAGGACGACACCTTGAAAGATAGGATCGTTGAGCTCGAGGAGGAGGTCGCTCGTCTAAAGCCTCAGCCCGTGAGGATTAACGTTCGCAGCACCTTGTGTACCCGCGAGGAGTGCGAGCGAGGGATCTCCTTCTACGAGCTCGCGGCTCGTCCTCCCGTCACAGGTCGGACCACGGCCGATGCCCAAAGTGGCGTAGCAGTTTCCTCGAGCGGAGCCTCAGTCGGAGCCACCGTTAGAGTTAGTGGCGAAGAGGCATCTCGGTTCATCGGCCTAGAGATGAGATCGGAGGTTAAGCGACGCCGACCCCGAGTGTCTCTAAATCGGAATGTCCCTGTACGGAAGAGGCATTGATAAAGTTGTACTGGGCTCTCGAGTTTTTGTACCGCCTTTTTGTAGTAACCTTGCCTTGTAAAATCATTAAGTTGTTTTAATAAAATTGGAGTTCGTCTGCTCGTTATTGTGCCGTAGTTACTTACTTTTGAAACGAACCATAAGAACCAATAGTTAGCTCCTTTTATTCATTCTAGCTGTAGAATTTTTGTTTTTTCTTGGGGTGTACCGAGGTCTCTTTGCTTTTCGATAGTTAGGTAGCTCAGATTTATGGCCCAGCTACGTGGCTTAATCTGGCGGTGGATCATGATCATGGCGCAAATCACGAGATAAGAGGCTCAAATTTCGAGAAAACGTTATCTTGTCGTTTCGTGGGGACGTGGCGCGATCTGAGCTGTTCATCACGTTTTAGCACAAATTTTGAGACAATCAGACGGTGAAGCTGGCTCGGCAGCTTTTTTCTCCATATGTGGAGGTCAGTACCTCGTCTGCTCGGTTCGGCGACTTGGTAGTTCCGCCTCTGCCCATAGCAGCTCGGTAGCTCGGTGTGCTCAACGAAGCGGAGTCGAACCAAGTGTTGGACCCCGAACTTGTCGTTAGCATTGTTCAACGGTTGTGGGAGCAATTCCAAATGGCGAACCACTTCTAGCTCGCTTAAGAGCAAGCTTGCGAAGCAGAGTCGAGCCAAGTGTTGGACTCCGAACTCGTCGTTAGAGTTTATTCAACGGTTGTGGGAGCAATTTCGAATGGCAAACCACTTCTAGCTCGCTTAAGAGCGAGCTTGCAAAGCAGAGTCGAGCCAAGTGTTGGACTCCGAACTCGTCGTTAGAGTTTGTTCAACAGTTGTGGGAACAATTCCGAATGGCGAACCACTTCTAACTCGCTTAAGAGCGAGCTTGCAAAGCAGAGTCGAGCCAAGTGTTGGACTCCGAACTCGTCGTTAGAGTTTGTTCAACGGTTGTGGGAGCAATTCCGAATGGCGAACAACTTCTAGCCCGCTTAAGAGAGAGCTTGCAAAGCAGTGTCGAGCCAAGTGTTGGACTCCGAACTCGTCGTTAGAGTTTGTTCAACGGTTGTGGGAGCAATTCCGAATGGCGAACCACTTCTAGCTCGCTTAAGAGCGAGCTTGCGAAGAGGAGTCGAGCCAAGTGTTGGATTCCGAACTCGTCGTTAGAGTTTGTTCAACGGTTGTGGGAGCAGTTCCGAATGGCGAACCCTTTCTAGCCCGCTTAAGAGCGAGCTTACGAAGCAGAGTCGAGCCAAGTGTTGGACTCTGAACTCGTCGTTAGAGTTAAGAGTAAAAGCAGAGAGATACAAGCAATTTTACAAGTAAAATATGAAAAAACTTTCTTTATTGATAACTAATAGTTGGCTGCTTCTAAGTTGCGAGCCGTTATTACATAAGAGAAATGAAGGAAAAAATACAAGTAAAAGGAGAGGAACGGTTCGACATCCCAGAATACTCAGAGAGGCGTTAATGCTCTCTCTTGGTATTTCAAAATATGGTCAGCATTCCGAGTCCTGGGGATCTCTCTGCCTTCGAGGTATTCTAGATGATATGTCCCGGGCCGAACTACTTTGGTGATCTTGTAGGGTCCCTCCCAATTTGGAGCTAGTTTACTCTTCTGACCAGGAAAAGAGATTGCTAACTTTCTGAGGACCAAGTCCCCTTCTTTGAGGTCGGTAGGACAGACTCTCTTATTGTACGCCAACTCGATCCTCCTTCGATAACTCTATTGGCAGATTGACGCTCTTTCCCGTAGCTCGTCGACCAAGTCTAAGTTTGCCCGAAGTTCTCTGGCATTCTGTTCTTCTTCGTAGGCAAGAAGGCGAGGAGAAGGTATGCCGACTTCCAATGGGATCACAGCTTCGGACCCATACGTGAGGTTGAATGGCAACTCTCCCGTGGGGGTCCATTTCGTGGTGCGGTAGTTCCATAGCACGTTAGGGAGCTGATCGACCCATAAGCCTTTAGAGCACTTATTCAGCCTCTTCTTAATATCAGAGAGGATCTGTCGGTTAGCATTCTCCACTTGACCATTCGAATGTGGATGGGAGATGGAGGAGAAACGTTGTTGGATAGCGAGGTCTTCACATAGAGCTCGGAAGGCAGCCTCGGTAAACTGGGTTCCGTTGTCTGTTATGAGGAGTCGAGGGACACCGAATCGGCAGATAACGTTCTTCCAGAAGAACTGAAGTACTTTTTTCTCGGTGATTGTGGCCAAGGGATCGGCCTCTATCCACTTCGAGAAGTAGTCAATTGCCACGACTAAGAATTTGAGCTGGCCCGGAGCTGGTGGTAATGGCCCTAGTAAATCCATCCCCCACATTGCGAAAGGGATGAGACTTGATAGGGAGTGAGTGGAGCTTGTGGGAGGCGACGGACGTTGGAGTATTTCTGACAAGAGCTGCATTGTCGAACGTGTAGTTCGGCATCTTGAAGGAGAGTGGGCCAGAAATATCCATAATTCAACACTTTCTGAGCTAGGGATCTGGACCCTGAATGTGCCCTGCCGATGCCTTCCTGGAGATCTTGCAGGGCGTAATCGGCTTGTTCCGGGGAGAGGCATCTCAAATAAGGCCTGCCGTCTACTTGTGTGAAGGAGCGCTTGTAAGGATGCCCTCGATAAGTGTGTATCGCTCTACTCGGGTTCTCACTTGGCGAGCTTCTTTAGGGTCTTCGGGGAGGAGCCCATCCCTTAGGAATTCTACCAGGGGATTCATCCAGTTATCTTGAAGCAGGACAGGTAGCGACTCCATCGAGTCGGAAGTTTCATCCTCTATACTTGGTTCCAGGAGCACCTCGATCAAGACGGTCAGCTCTAGACCTAGCTTGGAGAGGGCATCGGCTTGGGAATTCTCTTCTCGGGGGATTCGGTGGATGAAAGCTTCTTCAAATAGGGCCATGCGATTCCTGACCTTGGCTAGGTACTTAGCCATTCGGTCATCTCGTGCCTCGTACTCGCCTAGGACTGATTTACGACCAGCTGAGAGTCACTAAAGATCTGGAGGCACTGTGCCCCTGCATTGCGAGCCATTCAGAGGCCGGCTATGAGTGCTTCATATTCTGCTTCGTTGTTAGAGGCCTTGAAGTTGATCCGGAGGGAGTATTGGAGGATGAAATCATCTGGACCGGCCAGAATGACCCCGGCTCCGCTTTCCTCGTTACAAGAGGATCCATCTACATAAACCGACCAGACAGGCGGTCCCTTCATTGCTTGGCTGACCTCGGGGATGGTACTTTCAACTATGAATTCAGCTAAGGACTGAGCCTTGATCGCGGTCCGAGGCTGATACGTTATATCATGCTGGCTCAGCTCGATAGACCACTTCATGAGGCGACCGGAGGTCTCTGGTTTGTGGAGAACTTGCTTCAGCGGTTGGTCGGTAAGAACGACCACCGAATGGGATTGGAAATATGGGCGAAGCTTTCTTGCGGTCATGACTAAGGCATATGCCATCTTCTCTATCCTCGGGTAGCGGAGCTCGGCATCCCGAAGTACCTTGCTCACGTAATAAATGGGCTTTTTAGTCCTATCTTCTTCCCTCACGAGGACGACGCTGAGGGTCTGCTCGGAGGTTGCTAAGTAGAGGTAGAGGGTTTCCCCGGGAACAGGTTTGCTGAGGAGAGGAGGATTGATTAGGTAAGCCTTCAGCTGATCGAATGAGTCTTGTTGCTGCTGACCCCACTCGAAGCCTTTAGCCCCCCTGAGAGCCTTGAAGAAGGGAAGAAACTTCTTCCCTGACTTGGAAAGGAAGCGCCCTATGGCTGCCAGGTGACCCGTTAGCTTCTGAACCTCTTTAACATTCTTCGGGGGAGCCATGTCCAATATGGCTTTGATCTTCTCGGGGTTGGCCTCGATTCCTCTTTGGCTGACCATGAATCCTAGGAATTTCCCCGACGAGACTCCGAACGCACACTTGTTCGGATTGAGCCTCATATCGTGCTTTCTGAGTACATCGAACGCCTCCTACAGATCGGCCACATGATCGGCCCCGTGGATGCTCTTCACAAGCATATCGTCAACATACACCTCCATATTTCGGCTGATTTGTACTTGAATAACCTTGTTGACGAGGCGTTGATAAGTGGCACCTACATTCTTCAAACCGAAGGTCATTACCCTGTAGCAGTAGAGGCCCTGATCGGTTACAAAGGAGGTCTTCGGGATATCCGGGGGAAACATACGAATCTGATTGTAGCCTGAGAAGGCATCCATGAAGCTGAGGAGTTCATGGCCCGAAGTGGCGTCAATCAAAGTATCGATACTTGGAAGAGGGAATGGATCTTTGGGGCATGCCTTGTTGAGGTCGGTAAAGTCGTTACAAATCCTCCAGGTCCCATTGGACTTCTTCACCATCACTATATTCGAGAGCCATTCGGGATAATTGACCTCTTGTATGAACCGAGCCTTCAAGAGTTTGTCCACCTCCTCTTTTATAGCTTGCTGGCGTTCGGGAGCAAACTTGCACCTCTTCTGTTGGACCGGTTTGGACCCCGGAGCGACGCTGAGGTGATGGACTAAAAGCTCTTCGGAAATTCCGGGCATGTCTGTGGCCGACCAAGCAAAAAGGTTGCGGTTCCTACGGATGCACTGGATTATGTCGGAGCATAGGGCAGATGGGAGGGTCTTGCTAGCAAAGAACTTTCAGCTTCGATCCTGGTTAGAGAAGAGCACTTCCTCCAACTCATCCACCGGCACGGACATTGGTCGGACAACATCTTGGGAGATTTCGAGTGTTTCGAGGGAGAGGACTGGACCCATAGTAGAGGTCATGTAGCATCTGCGGGCCATTTCCTGATTTCCTTTTACTTCCCCTACTCCTGCCCAGGTGGGGAATTTCATCTTGGGGTGATAAGCGGAGGGGATGGCTTCGAGAGCAGCTAAGCCGGGCCGACCCAAAATGACATTGTAAGCTGCAGGGACATCTACGATCATGAAGTCCATCGACTCCGTTCGGGTAGTAGGAGTTTTGCCAGCAGTTACGTCGAGGGTGATAATCCCTTCAATAGTCACTTGCACTTCCGTGAACCCATGGAGTGTGTAGCCGGTGGGCTTAAGTCTGTCCTGGGATAGTTTGAGGCCTTTGAAAGCGGTGAGGAAGAGGATGTTAACGGAGCTGCCATTGTCCATTAGGATCCTTTCCACTTTAAAGTTCGCCAAATGGAGGTTGATGACGAGTGCGTCACAATGGGGGGTTCGGACACCCTCAAGGTCTTCATCTGAGAATGTGACGGGCACTCCGAGGCCTTTAGGAGGAGGTGTGGCGCAGACCGAATTAACTTCCCTAATAAATGCCTTTCGAGAGGAGTTGAAGGAGCCCCCCATTGGGCCCCCATGAATGAGGTGCAGGACACGCTCCTCTTCGAATTCGGGCGTTTCATCGCATTCAGGATGCTTGTTAGCCCCCCGAGGCGGGAGAGAAAGATCGGATCAGTCCTTTCTCACGAACTTGGTTAGCTGACCCCTCTGGATGAGGGCTTCTATATCGTTTTTTAGGGCCCGATAATCATTGCTATCGTGGCCAGGTTCCGGTGATAGCGGCACCACTTCTCTTTATCCCTCTTCTTGCCGGGGTGTTCATTTTTGGCGCAAGAGGTATCACCCCTTCCTTCTCAACTTCCATGAGAATTGTGGAGATGTTGGCGTTAAGAGGTTTAAACTTTTCAAATCTGGGGGGAGGTCGGCGCTGCCTGCCATTATCCTTCTGGAGCTTCTTGGCCCCTACCTCTTATGTTCCCTTTCTCTTGGACCCGGAGGAAGGCCCCTCCAAGTTGGGGCGGTGCACAGCTTCCTCGGTCCAAATATACTTTTCGCTCCGGAGGAGGAGGTCAGAGAAGTTCTGCGGGGGCTTCTTGGCGAGGGAGGAGCGGAGGCTGGAGTTAAGGACATTGGATTGGAATGCTGCTGCAGCGACCGACTGGTCGAGGGATGCTATGGACCTGGCTTCCACTGTGAACCTTTTCACATAGTCTCTCAGCTTCTCACCCTTCTTCTGGTTGAGATAGAGTAGCAAAATGCTGGTCTTCTCAGTTCGGCGGCTACTCACGAAGTGGGTGACGAAGAGGGTCTCAAATTGCTCGAAGGAGAATATTGAGGATGGGGCAAGACGAGAGTACCATTCTCGAGCCGGACCCTTGAGAGTAGCGGGGAAGGTCTTGCACAGCAGAGCATCGGAAGATTGATGGATGAGCATGAGGTTCTTAAAGCTTTCGATGTGATCAACGGGGTCAGACTCCCCGGAATAAGTCTCGAATTGAGGAGGTTTAAAGCCAATTGGTACGGGTGCCTCCATTATGGTTCGAGAAATAGGAGGTCGACTCGGGCGAAGGGTCCTTCCTCTAAGCTCTTCTTCTCTGTCTAACTGACCCAAGCGCCTTTCCATTTCGTGGAGACGGCGGTAGACAGCGTCATCTCTTCGACGGTAATCAACCGAGCCTCTAGACTCATCTTCGTACGAGGGAGAGCGGGGGCTACGACGACGGTAGCTCCTGGAGCCGCGAGGACTAGGAATGTGCTGGGGTTGCTAGGAGCTAGGGGAGGAGTTAAGGACTGTCGGCGAGGACTTCGGACCGGAGGAGGAGTGGGAATCCTTGGAGCATTGGTGTTGTTGGGTCGGAGAATGAGAGCTTGTAGGATGGTTGCTTGGAATTGCTGGAACTCGGCATGAGTGATGGGTGCCTCATCGTTCCTCAGATGCTTCCGACCGGCTGGGGAATGGGGTCTTCTGCTGTGATGCTCGGGGGACTCTCTCCGCCCTCTTCGGGTGGGGGACCTTCTGTAGTCTCGGCGGTGAGGAGATCGCTCATTTGGACGTTATTGGCGGGAGGCTCCCTCTCGGGCCCGCTTCTCATCCAGACGGCGGCGAAGATCCTCATCCTTCTACCAATTGAGGATGGTATTGCGAAGGTCGGAAACTCGGGGATTGTGGGAGGCCATAGAATCCATAGAGGCATTCTGTATTGAGACGTGGTCCTGATGGAGAGGTTGCTTCTGCGGGTTGGGATGCGAGACCCCTGCACCGGCATTTTAAGGACCGGGGGGACCCTTAGGAGGTTGCTGATTCTGAAGAGGAGGCTGGTCCTGTTGGAGAGGGTCCTCTGCTTGAGGAGGAAGTTGCCCCTGCTGTTGAGCGGGTTGGATGGGGACTTCCTGTTGCTGATCGATGGGGTTGGGTCCACGGTTGGACCCTCTGGATCTTACTTTCCTAGGAGGCATGGCTGGAGAAGATCTGACCAACGGGAAGAGGGGAGGCTGCTATTCATTAGTTTTCCACAAATGGCGCCAATCTGTTATCGCTAAATCTGGTGTGGGGGCGAACAGATAGTATTTGTGGATTCTTGGAAAACTTGAATAGCAAACCTGAACCTGTTCTGCTGGAGTTTGACTGCTGACTCCCGCCGTTCACCTGCAAGAAGTGCGAGACACCGAGGTTGATCCCGGCGACGCACCCTCCGATGCTCAAGTCAGTAATCAGGAAGATTATGAAAGAGCGTAAATTGGCAAAAGATTGATTACCTCTTAATGGTGATGGATGGGAGGTATTTATAGTCGCCGTTGGGATCAGATTAGGAATGTGATCCCTGTGTTCAGATAAGGAATGTAATCCCTAATCCCCAGTGAAAGGATAGATGTGAATCAGGGTCGTTGATTAATCTTAATCAGAAACCCTAATTCTACCCTGCTGGACTGGGTTTGCAGCGGGTAAAAACCCGTGCCCGGTTGAGGTGGATCCGTTCGTGGGTTACTGGATCTTTGGGGAAGAGATCCAGTACCCATTTCAAACCCGTTAGTAGGTGAAATTACCATTTTACCCCTAAGCTTTGAGATTCGTGCCCGATTTGGACGATCCCGATTTAACTCTATTTTTAGCCATATCAACCACATTACAGAGTTCAATAAGGTATTATCTAAACTTAAGGCGATCAACGCAGATGTGTGTGAGGAAGATAAATCTTTCAACCTGATATATTCACTGCTGGATTCGTACGAGCCTTTGATCACGACCATGCTACATGGTAGATCTGCCGAGGAGAGTATTTCGGTAGATAGTGTAATCAAAGCATTGAAGGAAAATCAACTTAGGAAGGAGATCCATAAATCTGCATCGTCTATTCCTACAAGTTGTCTAGCAGTGGATGGTCCTTCGGGGGAAACACAAAGTGCTTTACAATCCGTTGCCGATATTGCAAGAAGCCAGGGCATATCAAGAAAGACTGTTGGAAATTGCATAATCAGGAGAGTGCAAAGAACGGGAGTTCAGCCAATGTGGTTAGTGCCTTTGATTCAGGAGATTCATGTATTCATGTTTCAAATTCTTTAGAAGTGGATTCTAGTTGGTTTCCTGACTCAGGGAGTTCTTCTCATATTTTCTCTGAGAGAAAGTTGTTTTGTACTTATAAGTTTACTACGAGGCATTGTGTGACAACAGGAACTGGAGAAATTTGTGAAGTAGTGGGTAAGGGGACAGTTGAGTTGAAGATGCCAGGTCTACACATGTTCACTTTAAGGGATGTTTTGCATATTCCTTTGCTAAAACGGAATCTGATTTCTTTGGAAACTCTTGATGCACGGGGCTGTATGTACACAGCTCAAGGTGGAGTTCTGTCTGTTTTTCAGGGTCGTCGTAAGGTTATTAGAGGTATGAGAATGGTTAGGCCAAGCCAAAACAATCTCTAAAAGCTTTGGGGAATTCGAAATACTTGTACAAGTGTTGTTCCTTTTCTCGGTATTCCCGCAAGCTCAGCTAGTTTGCCGCAACTAGATTCATCGAGACGAAACCACGACGTTCGAATATCGTCAAGAGGTGGAGAAAGCTTAAGGGTATGTGGAGTTCATGTGGAGTTTGGCAACTTCGTGAGTACATCTACGGAGGTGGGCCTTTAAGGGGCTGCACTGGATTTGGTGAGATTGGGTAGAGATTATTTCAACAAGAAGAAGAAGCTATTGTTCTAAGTTTTCTTTGCAAGTGGAATTTGTTAGAGTTAGGAGATGAGTAACACATCATGTGATAGCACTCATATGCAATTCAAGGTGAGTTTGTTAGGATTGTGTCTTGTATACTCGTTGTTTAGATTAAAAGAAGGTAATATGAAGCACGGAGGTCGAAGCGTCGACGCGAGTAGAAGGAGAACAGCAGCAGCAGCAGGTACAGGCTAGTTGCGGTCGACCGGTCATGGTGACAGTCGACCGCACCCCCAACCACTCGTTGTACTGGGAAGTCAGAAAGTGGTACGGTCGACCGGTCTTGTTGGACGGTCGACCGCCCATGGCGCTGATTCATTTTTGAGCTTCGATTTGTTAGGTCGGTTCAACCCAATCTTCAACTTCAAGTTAGATCGTGCGGCTCCTATTCAGTTACTTCTTTTCCAGGATTTTTCGGACGACTGAGGATCAAGATTAGACCTAGGTTTTCTCTCTATTCTTCTATATATTGTAAACTCCTCCAATATGCCAGAGAATACTTCATAGATTCTTTTCTGCATTGCAAAGAGAGGCTCAAGAGAGAGATAGTTCTTGGTGGGTGAGTTTAATTCCTTGTGTCAAGTGAATCAGTAACTCCTTGTAATCTCTTCTAGTTGAATATCTGATCTCCCTATATTTCCCCCCGGATTAAGCAAAAGCTAACAGGGATAAGTCATCGTTGTTGTGTTTGTGTTAGTTTGGTGGATCTACTTACTTGCTCAATTCATTCGCCTCGTCTACTTCGACGTCCTCATTGCTCTAATTAGTTATGCTGCGACCAGAGGGCGTTTGTTGACGCTCCAATCCCAACAAGAAGTTGGTTGTATAGGATCCATTTACCTGTGAACATTAAATATAACGTGTCAAATACAATATTAATAAACATTATGAGGCTAGAGATACTAAAATTTGTAAGCCATGTTTCTTCAATATAATTAGTAATCGATGCTTTAAGATAACAACAAATTCTCAATACTCGTATCGAAATATTACTCATAATAATCACCACCACAACGTCTCCACACTACAAATAGATGAATCTCACTTCACATAGATAGCAATATAGGTCATCCACATCTCACATAGATGAATCTCACTTCACATGTCTAATATTTACATGGATCTAATCTACATCTATTTTACTACACTACCAATATAACTCTTATTGATCAAAATCAACATTTTACACATCATCAACAACAATCCTTAAGTACATTTCACATATCTACTACTTATGTCACGCCCCGCTTCCCGAAAACATGGAATACGAGCGCGTGATGAAGCCCAGAGAATGATTTTAACATCATTCATAAGCTGTAGGATCGACTCAGCATCACAATAAGAATATAACAAGAGATATAAATAACCAAGCATGCATGAATAATTTATTAGCAACAGAAACAATTGAAAACACAATAGTAATATCCAAATAGTTTCAAGTCTGGATCAAGTTAAAACTCAGAAACATCAGCCCGTTACAAGTTCTTAAACAGAAAGAATAAATAATTCAAGAAAAACAAATATTCTAAGCAAGTCTTTTCTCCACTTGAAGACTAAAACCTCTGCTCACCAATTCTAGCAGGTTGCTCGTCTTCAAAGTCTGCTTAATAAATATAAAAAGAGAAAAATAGAGAAAACAAGAGAAAATGCCCTTAGTGCAAATTAGGGCCACAAATAGTAAAAACGTGTATAAGTAATGTGGAACAAGAATTAGAATCAAGAATGTAACAGGGATATAACAAATAATAGAAATCCAAGAACTAGCTAGCAAGAAGGACAACTCAAGTAAACAGGCTGGATAACTAGTGGAGCAAGTGACAAGTGAACATGTAGGGGTATCTATCCTCAGGTGACAGGCATCAAGTACAAGTGTCAGGTAACAAATCTCAAGTCTAGTGTCAAGTTGTCAAATACAAGTATCAAGTGAACAAGTATCAAGTTCAAGTTTCATGTATCAAGTTTCATGTATCATGTAGTCAAGTATCGAGTAAGCATGTATCAAGTTCAAGATTTATGTTCAAGTCTTCAAGTATCAAGTAAGCATGTATCAAGTTCAAGTTTCTTGTTCAAGTCTTGTGATTATTACTATCTAGGTAGCACTTCATGCATCCATACTTTTACTACATAGTTGCTATAGTCAATGCAATTTCGTTTAGACTTAGTAATGGATTCTATAAGGCGGCGTACTTAGGTATCAAGTAACGAGCAAGCATGGTTCATGAATCAAAAAATAAATAATAAGTTCGCGAATCCACTAACAAGTTCAAGAACTGCACAATGGGTTCATGAATCAAACAAGTTCATGAGCCAAATAACTGACTCCATGAATTGATCAAGATACAACAAGTTCATGAACCAAGTATTGGAAAACATGGGCCCCCTTCCGAGTACACTTACCTATATTGTTCACTACTATAGTCTTTCCCTTAAACCCCGGCTTGTTATTTATTATTATTATTAACCAAGCATAAAAGCATGCACAACAAGTCAAGTAAACATAATCAAGTACATAGTTCAAGTCTAGGCTACATAGGATTCAAGTTCGAGTGTCTAAACAAATTAAAATATCAAGAACAACGAAAATCTCAAATCTGGACAGCATGACGTTGCTGCACCAAAACTGCGATTGCCGTTGCTATGAGATAGCAAATGTGAATCCGTCAGAAGATCTGGAAACTAGACTCCTGCCCGGTTCCAACGCATATAATTAAGTTACAAGAAAGTTGTGGTAACATGTGTCAAAACAGCGAAGTACACAGCTATTGTGTTCAGCCAGAATTTGTGATTATGAGTTTATACATGTGAAACAGTATTGTAATATTGTTAATTAATTCTGAGAAAACTTAGGAATGTTCTCTAGGGTGTCCAAAAATAGCATGTAAAATTTTAGTCAAACGCTTACTGTTAACATAGCTAAATTAATTTGCAAACTAAAGGTGTGCAGCAGTTTTGCGAATCTGCATCTACCGACACAGCTGCAGTTAAACTGCGATATCTCCTAGACCGTAACTTAGAATTCGAAAATTCTGGATGCTATCGATATCTAGACATCTAGAGCTACATTTACTGTTCAGGGCTCAGATTCAGATTCTAACTTCAAAGGGGTCAAAACAGTAAGTAAAATTCAGGACAGCAATAAGGGTGAATGTCTTACACATATAGGTTGCATGAAAATTGGTTATTAGGCATCTAGGTTAATGTGTGATATAAATACGGGGTAATGGTTATCAAAATAGCAAGTAATATTTATTTCTCAACTCAAATGGGTGCAAGTTTATGACATACAAGATATAACACATGTGTACAAATCGAGTTTTCTTAATTTCATATGTTCATGTGACTAGGGGATAATTTCATATGGGTTCTTAATGAGTCCAAATAGTTATAATATAACAATGAAATTGTTATGACTCTTAAGATTATGAAATTGATGAGGATTAATATTTGATCAACAATGACGAGTCAAAGAGGAGTCACAACTTCTAACTATTTGCGGTATTTTCAAATTAACGCTTGTACTAGAACAAAAATATGTACAAGATGAATACTTGCCTTGATTGGATGAGGGCGATTAGATCCGCTAATTGAGAAAAACGGAATCGAAAAATCCTGGGTGAAATCTCTCAAAAGCACGTGTGAAGACCGTGCAAGAAATCAATAGCAAAGAGTGAATCCCCTACACCGGATCTCGCCCGAACAGTGAACAGCAACACGGATCTGCTGCACCAAAATACGGGACACCGGATCTAGCCACTCAAAATGTGTCTTCGCACCGGATCTGGCCGAACAGGAAACAACGGATTCGGATCCGCTGTGGCCGAACAGGGGACAGCGACTTCGACCACTCGATGGCCGTCATCTTCCTCACGATGGCAGCGAGCAGGTGAGAGAGCAGGACTGCGGCATAGGCGAGCACGAAGACGGCGCGTGGTCGAGGTTCGGCTGGGGAGAAGTCGAAGACGACGACGACGGGAATGGGGTGGCGCGCGTCGAGTTGGTGGCGGCTCTGTTTGTGGGTTCGAAATAGGGGAGGAGGAGAATGGGAAATTAGGTGCGGGTGTTGGTAACTAAGGAGGCGACTGGCAAGGGATAATGGTGGTGTTGGGGATGAGGAGACTGGCGATGGCAATGGCGATGGGTAGTGGGTTGAAGACGGAGTGGGTTCGGAGTTTGGGTAATGGCGATGGAGATTGGGTTGCGATGAAGGAGATGACGGTGGATGCTGGCAGTGGTGGAGGTCGTGGTGGTGAAGAGGGGAGGGTGGCGATGCGATGGGGGGTGCGGCGAGGTAATGGGAGTGGGTGCTGGGCGTGGAGAAAGAGTCGGGAGACGATGCGAAAGGAGCGGGATGAAGAAGAAGGAGAGCGGCGGGATGAGTTAGGGTAGAACGGTAGCGGGGTTTAGGGTTAGGGTTTAAATAGCTAGGGTTTTGGGTTAATGGTTTTTAGGGTATCTGGTTTGAATGGGATCCAACTAGAGAATTGGTCAGAAATCCATAAAAAGGGGAAATAAAGAGAAATATGACATAGAACAGCTCATTCTTCATGAAGAACGACACAAAAGAGCAGGACGGACATACAATTGGATTAGACATAGGCACCCAAAAATTGAGTTGAAACAATATAACGATTTTATTCGAACAGAAACAAAATACAGGATCTCAAATTGATAAAAGAGTACAATGGAGCAAAATACAGTATAAAAATACAGATACGGAAAATAGGAGTTACAAATCCTGCCCACCTTATACAAAAATTTTGTCCTCGAAATTTGCTTAGGCGGTACATAGGAAAGGGCAAAACAACTTGGGAAAAGGTGACAAAATAGGGAATTAATGGGGAAGGAACAAGGCAGAGGGCAACAAAAAAAAAGAAAGAGGTGGATAACAACGATGTCAAATGGAATGCATGGAAGAAAATAGGCAATATCGGAAGGAAAGAAATGATATAAGGTAACCAAGGGAGAAGGGAGCAGGTAGAACTTGAATCAAAGAGAGAATTGATAGAGAAGAATTGAATTAAATAATGAATGAGTGCATGATGGCAAAATGGAATGCAAGAAAGAAATAACCTGTATCCAAAATGAAGAAGAAACAACCCAAGGCTTGCAAGATAACAAAGCAAAGAGATGGAGAAATAGATAGAGCTGGAATCGAAGAAGCGATGGACTAGGAAGAGATGAATCAAGCAATGAATCAAAAGATGAGGACAAATGCAAGGAATGGAACAAAACAACAATACAAGGGAGGAGAAGCAACAACTGGATCCTGGGTCCTGTGGGTTATGGGCCCACCACGCTTCCACTGCGACACTCTGATGGTGACGTTCCAAGCTCCAGACATGCCATTGTAGACCACATGTCACTAAGCGATGATTCGAGCAGGAAGGAAAAAATGAGACACCAGGATCAAAGAGAGTATGGGCTCCAAATAGAGATAAGCAATAGTGCAAAATGGGTATAAAGCTTGAGCTTCAACCTAAATAATTAAAGGATATAATACAGATCAAAACTAATGGCTTTAACAGAAATAATAACAACAACAAATATCAATGATAATAATATCAATAGTAATAGAGTAATAATAACAATAGTAAAAACTAATAACAACAATGATAATAATAAAAATAGTAATAATAATAACAAAGTAATAATAACAATAACAAAAAATTATCATAATCATACAGGTAATAATAATAATAATATAATGAAATAAAAATATCAACAATACTGATAATAATGACAATACATACACGACAGTGTTGGACTTAACATATTCATGAAAATAATGCAGCAACAATAAAAATAATAATAGCATTAAAAATAATAACAATAATAATAAAAATAATAGCAATAATAGTAATAATATCAACAATAATAAAATAACAGTAACAATAATAGCAAAAATAATAACAACAATCATAATAACAGCAATAGTAATAACAACAATAATAAAAATACCAATAATAATAACAACGAACACAATAGCAATAATAATAATAATAGCGATAATAATTTTATACACAAAAATAGAGTAAAATCAACCATACTAGTTCAAATTGTATGGAAACATAAAATATAACTGTATAAACAAAATGTCATAAAGAAAATATTTCTTTACCTTTAGGTTCATTATATAAGTAAAGAGTCTTGAAATATCAATTAGCAAATAGGTAGAAAATATTTCCTCCTTAACATCAAGTTGCATGTTTGCCTTCACGACATCAGGTTGCAGGTTGCCGTCTGGGTATTCGGTTGCACATTTTGCCTCCCCGATATCCAGTTGCAATTTGCCTCCATTGATATCGAGTTGCATATTTGCCATCTCGACATTAGGTTGCACCGAAGTGGTGAAATGTATATAAAATTGAGCATGCTCCGGTTCAAAACAAAATAATAATAATAATAATAGTAACGATAAAAATAATAATACCAATAACAATAATAATAACAAAATATCGATACTAATAATAATAAGAATAACAACGATAATAACAATGATCATAACAGTAATAATAACAGTAATCGCAAAAGAATGATAACAATAATAATAATATTAACAGTAATATTAAAATATTAACAACACTAGTAAAAGTAATAATGCAAGATAAGATATAGTTTGAGCCCAACATTTTTTTGTGGAAGTAATTTAATATTAACACTAATAATAAAATAATGAAACCAACAATAAGAATATCAATAGTAGTAACAACAATAATAATAATAGTAACGATAATGAAAATAATAGCAATAATAATAATAGTAGTAACAGTAGCATTATACAACAAAATAAGAATTTGTCTTATCAAAATAATCTAGTAGAAATATATAGTCAATCAAAAATGAAAGGTGAAGTTAAAATGCACCATTGTTCGGAATAACAGAATCTTTGTTGAGAAACATTCTTATAGAAGATTGAAAATAAATATAACAATTAATAATCGAAATATAGAAAGTAACCGGAAAAAATAATTATAAAGAGAAAAATAGGAAGGAGAAAAATGAAGCTATACCCAATAAAGAGTTAAAGAGGAGGATGACTAAGAGGGACAAAAGAAAATTAAGGAATTGAATACGAAGGAAGAAGGACGAGGGGCAAAATCGGAATTGAAGAGAATATAGTAGGAAAGAAATAACCAACATGATAATCAATATGAATCAATAAGTAAAAATGAATGCAAGGCATGAAAAGCAATGAATGATACACGAGCTGAAATAAGAAGGGATCAACGAGGCAAGTAGAAAATCAGAGATTGCCTGCATCGGAATCAAAGGAATATGGGTACGGAAAGAATGAATTGTACCCAATAAGGAATCAACAAATCAGGATGACTATAAGAGATGGAAGGAAGCAATGAATTAAAGAATTGAATATGAAGGGATCAAAATGAATGGGATAAGACTTGTGTCCAGATCGAGTTGATTATCAAATTATTCATGTGGTTGCATGGCCTGTTTAATATTGAGTTAATCTTGACTGAGTCAAGCCTGTCTAATGTATTAATCAAACTAACACAATAGCCAAACCTAAGCTCTGATACCACTAAAAACCTTGTCATGCCCCGCTTCCTAAAAACATGGAATGCAAGCACGTGACGAAGCTCAGCGAATGATTTTAACATCATTCATAAGCTGTAGGATCGACTCAGCATCACAACAAGAACATAACAAGAGATATAGATACCCAAGCATGCATGAATAATTTATTAGCAACAAAAACAATTGAAAACACAATAGTAATATCCAAATAGTTTTAAGTCTGGATCAAGTTAAAACTTGGGAACATCAGCCCGTTACAAGTTCTTAAACAGAAAGAATAAATAATTCAAGAAAAACAAATATTCTAAGCAAGTCTTTTCTCCACTTGAAGACTAAAACCCTTGCTCACCAATTCTAGCAGGTAGCTCGTATTTAAAGTCTGCTTAATAAATATAAAAAGGAAAAATAGAGAAAACAAGAGAAAATGCCCTTAGTGCAAGTTAGGGCCACAATTAGTAAAAATGAGTCCAAGTAATGTGGAACAAGAATTAGAATCAAGAATGTAACAGGGATATAACAAATAATAGAAATCCAAGAACTAGCTAGCAAGAAGGACAACTCAAGTAAACAGGCTGGATAACAAATACTAATAGTGGAGCAAGTGACAAGTGAACATGTAGGGGTATCTATCCTCAGGTGACAGGCATCAAGTACAAGTGTCAGGTAACAAATCTCAAGTCTAGTGTCAAGTTGTCAAGTACAAGTATCAAGTGAACAAGTATCAAGTTCAAGTTTCATGTATCAAGTTTCATGTATCATGTAGTCAAGTATCGAGTAAGCATGTATCAAGTTCAAGTTTTATGTTCAAGTCTTCAAGTATCAAGTAAGCATGTATCAAGTTCAAGTTTCTTGTTCAAGTCTTGTGATTATTACTATCTAGGTAGCACTTCATGCATCCATACTTAAACTACATAGTTGCTACAGTCAATGCAATTTCATTTAGACCTAGTAATGGATTCTATAGGACGGCGTACTTAGGTATCAAGTAACGAGCAAGCATGGTTCATGAATCGGAAAATAAATAACAAGTTTATGAAACAAGTTTGCGAATCCACTAACAAGTTCAAGAACTGCACAATGGGTTTATGAATCAAACAAGTTCATGAGCCAAGTAACTGACTCCATGAATCGATCAAGATACAACAAGTTCATGAACCAAGTATTGGAAAACACGGGCCCCCTTCCGAGTACACTTACCTATATTGTCCACTACTATAGTCTTTTCCTTAAATCCCGGCTTGTTATTTATTATTATTATTAACCAAGCATAAAAGCGTGCACAACAAGTCAAGTAAAAATAATCAAGTACATGGTTCAAGTCTAGGCTATATAGGATTCAAATTCGAGGGTCTAAACAAATTAACATATCAAGAATAACGAAAATCTCAAATCTAGACAGCATGACGTTGCTGCACCAAAACTGCGATTTCCATTGCTACGAGATAGCAAATGTGGTTCTGTTAGAAGAAATAGAAACTAGACTCCTGCTTGGTTCCAACGCATATAGTTAAGGTACAAGAAAGTTGTGGTAACATGTGTCAAAACAGCGAACTACACAGCTATTTTGTTCATGCAGAATTTGTGATTCTGAGTTTATACATATGAAACAGTGTTGTAATATTGTTAATTAATTCTGAGAAAACTTGGGGATGTTCTCTAGAGTGTCCAGCAATAGCATGTAAAATTTCAAGTCAAACGCTTACTGTTAACATAGCTAAATTAATTTGCAAACTAAAGGTGTGCAGCAGTTTTGCAAATCTGCGTTTACCGACACAGCTGCAGTAAAACTGCAATATCTCATAGACCATAACTGGGAATTCAAAAATTACGGATGCTATCGATATCTAGACATCTAGAGATACATTTACTGTTCAGGGCTCGGGTTCAGATTCTAACTTCAAAGGGGTCAAAACAACAACTAAAGTTCAGGACAGCAATAAGGGTGAATATCTTACACATATAGGTTGCATGAAAATTGGTTATTAGGCATCTAGGTTAATGTGTGATATAAATAAGGGGTAATGGTTATTAAAACAGCAAGTAATATTTATTTCTCAACTCAAATGGGTGCAAGTTTACCACATACAAGATATAATATATGTCTACAAATTTAGGGTTCTTAATTTCATATGTTCATGTGACTAGGGGATAAAATGAGTCCAAGTAGTTATAATATAACAATAAAATTGTTGTGACTCTTAAGATTATGAAATTGATGAGGATTAATATTTGATTAACAACGACGAGTCAAAGAGGAGTCACAACTTCTAACTATTTACGGTATTTTCAAATTAACGCTTGTACTAGAACAAAAATATATACAAGATGAATACTTGCCTTGATTGGATGAGGGCGATTAGATCCGCTAACTGAGAAAAATGGGATCGAAAAATCCCGGGCGAAATCTCCCAAAAGCACGTGTGAAGACCATGCGAGAAATCAATGGCAAAGAGTGAATTCCCCACACCGGATCTCGCCTGAACAGCAAACAGCAACACGGATCTGCTGTGCCAAAACACTGAACACCGGATCCAGCCACTCAAAATGTGTCTTCGCACCAGATCTGGCCGAACAGGAAACAGCGGATTCGGATCCGCTGTGGCCGAACAGGAGACAGCGACTTCGACCACTCGATGTCCGTCTTCTTCCTCACGACGGCAGCTAGCGGGAGAGAGAGCGGGACTGCGGCGCAGGCAGGCACGATGAAGGTGCGTGTAACACCTCGGATTTTAAAATACCGAAAATATTCGCTTTTATATTTTGTAGGGGTGAGAATTATTTTAAGTGACATCTTATTTTATTTATTTATAATATCGATACTGGTATTGCATATTTGTGGTAGATTGGTATTATTGTTATATTAGAGTTAAGAGTTGAGATTTTGTGTGAGGATATATAGTTTATTTTATTTTATCATTATGGAGGATTATTATAAGATAATTTTAATGTGTTTCGTATTGTTTGTATTATTATAGAAAAGAGTTGGGGGTTTAATTGTAATATTTTGGATGTGGAGGGTTTATATGTAAATATCCCTTATTCTTATTATTAATATATAATATATTTTTATTATTTCCCCCGCCATTTTTCCTTCTTCCTTTCTTTCCTTTCCTTCCCATTCCTTTCTCCCATCAAAACCGAACCCAATCCGGCCCTTCTCTCTCCCTCCCAAATCCACTCAAATCCTTCATGATTTTCGAATTATTTTGGTGGGATGACTAATTGAAGGGTCCTCTACACCGTGGTAGCATCGATTTGAAGAAATAACTCCGGAAAGGTATACCCTATTTTATTTATTTGTATAAAATTAAGTGTGTTTAATTTCTATTGAGTAGGAATATTATGGTGGGGAGATTAGAAGAGGTTGGGAATAGTAGAGGCAAGAAATTAGTAAGTTCCTGGAGATTTTATAGGTTGTTGATAAATTAGGGTTTTGGATTTGTAAAATAGAGTTATATATATGAGAATTATCTCTTGTATGGTAGTAAAAATTGTAGTGAGCCATTAGAATAAAATGGGGAGTGGTAATTTTGGCATAAACTCGGATTATAGGGTTTATGAAATCGGGTAGGAAACTCGATCCTAATAATTGTATAAAATGCATATGAGGGAGTAGAATATTATGAAAGTATTAATAGGAATTTAGGATGAGTTTTGTAGGTTTAATTCTCAATCAAATCGAATGAGAAAGAGTGTATGTGTATTATGCACGCCGGGTGTTCGGTGAAATGCCCGAGCGAGACTTAGGTGAGAATTTGATGAATTCGGAGGTGTAATTGGGATTTACTATTGTTATTAACCCTAATTTGAGAAATTAGGAAGAAGCGATTAAAGAAATTAGGAGATAGGGAATTTTCTTATTAGCAAGCCACCAATCAATATGTGAGTTCTTGTATTGGGGTTCGAATTTGAAATCCGTCGATGTAGCTCGCCTACTTATGTCATTTGTGACATGTGAGTGAAGACGGATTTGAATTTGGAGGTCCGTAGGTCGAGTTTTGAGTTTTATGCTAATCGATCCTATAATTTTCCAATTAGGTGGAAAAAGTTGAACTTCGACTGGCTACCGGGCGGACGTGGGACATCGTTTGCTCGATCCGTCAGGTAAGTATGTTGTATCTATATATATTTTATATTGTGGACAAATTTCGTGGCTTTCTGATATATTTTATAGAAGTTATGCTAAAAATTGATTTTCAATGAAAATACAGATTTTTGGAACCCAAAAATGGGTTTTTGAGATATTTGGTGAAATTAACTATTTTAAGTATATAAAACTAATATTATGGGTTAATGTGATGTGTTGATGTATAAAAACTAAATATATTAAATTGTTTATGCTTATTTTTATCCCGTGCATGTTTCGTGCATGTTTTGGGGTATATAGGCCGATATAGGTAATTTGGTATATGCGGAGCCTTGTGTATGGGCTAGCATGCTATGGATGGATGTTATAAGATGTAATTAGACGAAATTAGTGATTGTGATCATGTTTTGGAAACCCATGTAATTATAGTGCATGTTTTGTGCATGTTTTGGAGCATATAGGCCCTTATAGGTGATTTTACTTACATGGAACATGGTGTATGAGCTAGTAAGCTATAATTTGATATTATGAGATTTAATTAGAGGGGACAAGTGATTTTGACCCCTTTTCTTGGAAACCCACATGTGTGGTGTATGTTTGTGATATATATATATTATGATATTGACTCGTGATGTGATAATTGATGAAATTAGTAAGTGGGTATATGTTTACATTATAATTATGTTCGAAGTGAATTAATGGGTAATAATATGATATTGTAATGTGATGAAGTATACATTTTGATACTTTATGATATGGAATAACATAATGTAGTTCCCTTATTAATGTTAAAACTTGGCGTATGTCTATATATGGTACAGTGAGATAATGAATAATATGGTATTCTTAATGTGGGATGTTATGTAAAAATAAATATCGTGGCGCATTAATATTATGCATTAATATGATATGATGAGTTTATGTGTTGAATAACAGGGTGTATGCATAATGTGGTATGATGACATGAAGATAAAGGATAAGATGGTACGTGCTAATAAAATGTGTTACTAATTCACGTGGTTAAAGTCAAAGACATGACTAGTCTGTGAATCAAAAGTGAAATGCGTGTGTTAATAAAGTAAGCTGAAAAGATGAAATGATTAATGTTAATAACAGATGATTTTGTTGACCAGTACCTACAGCAATCCTGGGGGTTTGGGCTAGACCTCCTAATACCCAAGGACCGGCTTGGGGTGCGGTGTTTTTCCCTCCTGGCTTCGGCTGGGAGGAAGTACTCAGTTTATCTGGGGTGCGGTGTTTTTCGCCTAAGCTATCGGCTTGAAGCCCGGTTTCCCTCGATGACAGCTGTCGCGAGGAAGTACCCAGTTTACGTGGGGTGCGGTGTTTTTCCCTCCTGGCTATCGGCTGGGAGGAAGTACCCAGTTTACCTAGGGTTCGGTGTTTTTCCCTCGATGACAGCTGTCGCGAGGAAGTACCCAGTTTACCTGGGGTGCGGTGTTTTTCCCTCCTGGCTATCGGCTGGGAGGAAGTACCCAGTTTACCTGGGATGCGGTGTTTTTCCCTCGATGGCAAACGTCGCGAGGAAGTACCCAGTTTACCTGGGGTGCGGTGTTTTTCCGTCGATGACAGACGTCGCGAGGAAGTACCCAGTTTATCTGGGGTGCGGTGTTCCCTCGCTGGCATAGGCTGAGAGGAAGACGTAGCCTCGGACGAGTAAGATTCTGTGTGAGCATCGGTCCGCATGTTTTACTGGGCTGTCGGCTTTCAGTATATTGGGATACTGTGACTCACTGGTCGACAAACTAATAAAATAACTAAGTGTAAATAAAAAAAATGTGAGAGTAAAGAAAATGAAAGTGAATTGTGAATGTGAAAGAAAGAGGTTGTGGATGAAATGCGGCATGTGGTTAATTTAAAATGAAAAGAGTAAAAGAGACATGTGTTAATATGAATAGTATGAAGTAGTTGTATTATGAAAATGATGATTAAAGTAAAATACAGTATGGTATGAGTTGTACCTTGGAATTGTGTCAAGGAACTACCTGCCCGCTATTTCTGTGGAAATGGTGGGAACTACCTGCCTTGGCATAATTCGCAGGGTGAGTTGGTATGATAGTGGTAATGATTAATGGAAATGAAGAATTAAGTAAAGTGAAGATGAAAAGTAATTGAAGTAAATTAATAACCAAGCTATCGGCTTGAGATGTGATGTGATATTACCTAGACTATGTGTTTGGAGTGTGGTGATTAATACCCAAGCTATCGGCTTTGGGGTGTGATATGTGATTGCCCAAACTAGGTTTGGGATATGGAGTATAAATTGATGAGAATGAAAGTGAAATTAATGGTAACTTGAGATATAAGTGAAAAGGAAAGTAAGTTAATTATTAATTAGATTGGGTAATAACTAAATGTTATAACGGGATGAGAATGGGTTATAAAACATGCTTTTGATGCGATAAGAATGAGTATTCAATAAGTGATATGTTAATGATGTGATCAAATGTGAGTAATTGCAATGGGCAATGAAATGTATATTTGTGTCATAAGGCATGAATGAATGTGATATTATGAGGATAGATGCATATGTTTATGATGTGATACTTGATATAATACAATAAAATAAATACCTGTATTATGAGATTGGTTATGAAAATGGTTATTAAAGAAGGTATGTTGTGATATGAGTTTGTGTATCTTAGAAGTGTGTCGGGAAACTACTCGCCCGCTATTTCCATGGAAATGGTGAGAACTACCTGCCTTGGCACCACTTCCAGGATGAGTAAGTGAGTTGTTGATATAATGCAAGTAAATGAAGTGCATGGCTAAATAAAAATGAAGAAATATGTAGTAGCATCCTGTGGTTATAAATTTATAAATGAAGAATTGGTGATGTGACAATAATTGTGGAAGATGAATTCAAATTGATAAGTAAGGGATTTGTATGTGAATCAGTATTATGTAAATGTAAAATAAGGATATATACGAGGTTGATGTGAAGCATGTAGTGAAATGTGTGAATTATGGATAATTATATAACCGGATGAGGATTTGAAGAGTATTTTGATATAAAATCGTATTGGTGATGTTTTTATGTTCAGATTTCAGGTTGCATCATCTAAACTTGAAGTTTGTAAGTTTAAAGTATTTTCTTTATACTATTTTAATTTATTTATTAGATTAATAATTATACTCACACCAGAAATGACTAACCCCTGATATTTTCTGGGGGTTAGGGGAATCCCTCCCTGAGGGTGGACAACCCTAACTCTCCTGCAGGTTGCTAGCAGCATGGTGAGGTAGTATAGAGCTAGATTTTGTACTTTGTTGGAGCAACTCTATTATCTATGTACTTAGTATATGTAGAAAGGTGAATAGTTGATGTATTATTTTGTATTATGGTAAAAGTATATAGATATAGTGCTGTGATAAGGTAAGAAAGCCCGTACCCACCTCGTTGTGGAGTATTGGTTTCTGTGGTAGGTTTTCCTAAATTTTTACAAAAATCCTATATGTTTTCAAAGGAATTTATGGCTTTTATTTAATATTTGATATTCTGTTATGAGTTTGGCCCCCAGAGCATAATATTTATATTGCCTGTGTGATTCTGCTCATTTTGGCCTGGGGAGCCCATGATTATATTGCCTGTGTTGTGAGCTACGGAATTTAGAGCAGAATTCTGTAAGCCTTTTGTGTTTCGGGGCAGAAATTTCAGGGGAGACTCTGCCAAAATTTTATTTGAAATATACCTATCTTAGTTTATGTTTAAAGTGATATAGAAATTGAAAGAATTGAATTTGGAGGCTTAGTTTTCAAAAAAAATTAAAAAAAAAAATTGGGGTGTTTCAGTTTGGTTTCAGAGCCTAGGTTAACTAGGAATTTTGTTAATCCTAGTGATCTTGTCATGTGAATATGGGTTCATTAATGCTTAGTTGGAGATAGAAAGTGTATTTTATGCGGGTGTTTTGTTGAAGTATAGATTATATCATGGAATGGTGCGATCCTTATTAGACTTTGGTCTGACTTTGAGTCAGCATTAACTTTCATGACCCTGCATATGGGTTGACCTCTGTAGAAATCTCGGTGTGAATTTGTGTACTATTGGAGTATTCTATTATATTGATTGCTGTGTGCCGTAAGGGGCTATTCCCTGGAGATTTTGTGTGGGTCCTATGGGCATATGTCCTATAGGTGTAAATTTTATAGACTGTGGAGTGATGTGTGGTTATGGTTTTATCCCATACTTGGGGAGATTGCTTGGTTGTAGAGGGTTATGTAGGTCATATGTGTAGTTGGGGTATGATGCCAGGAGGATTTGGGTGAGACAGCCCGATGAAACATAGTTTTTGATTGTAGATAATGCCTTGGATGATGAAAATTATGCTCGTTGGGGTTCAGTGGAAATATTTAAGGCAGAGATTGAGATTGTTGAAGTGGGTTGCAAAGCTTCTGGTATATTCGAAGAGGTTCTTGGTCCCCTACCTTGGCGAGCTCTGGAGTGCAAGACTGATTTGATATTTGGTATGACTCCAGTTTCTAAATCAGTTTGTGGTATAGCACTTTAGGAATAAGGAGAGATGAAAGAGAATTTGAGGTGATGCTTTTGGAAAAGATTATCAGTTCAAGTGATACACCGTAGGGCGCGCCGGTAGTTTTGTAACAAAGAAGGTAGTTCACCGAGAAGGTGTACGGAGTAAGGTGACTATTAAGTATTCGTTGTTGAGAATATTTATTTTATTGGATTTGTAATACCCTAATTTTTCAAATTAATGAAAAATTATTTATTTTTGCACGTAGTGTGCACGTGTAATATTTTGGGTATTATTTTCATCATGATGAGTAAAAAATATTTAAACTTGTGCCTTTGATTGTTTTCTATAAAGCCTTTTTTTCCTAAAGCCCAAAATTTAGTTTACTTATTTTTCTTTTAAGACAAATTATTTTGGCCCAATCAACTTAAGCCCAGAAATAAATTCCATTTTACAACTTGTAATGTGTAACACTTTTAAAGACTTTTATTTGTGTACAAGTTGGGGTGACTAGTGCATGCACGTGCATTTTACACACACGTGCAAGAGCACACTCTTCTTGGCCGGATTGAGAGAGAGTGGATCTAGTCATGGGTGGTTATTTGGGATGTGGGTAGTTATTTCAACTCCCTAGTTCATCCTAGCCCTTGATCCTATAACTATCTACTAAATCCTAGCCTTCCATCTCACCCAAATTGGTGTATAAATACCCCTCTCATTCATCTATTTCTTTTACACTAAGATTATATTGTAAGAGAGATATATTGTGAGAGAGTTTTGTGAGTGAGAGTACCTTTGGAGGCCGATCATCTCTGCGAAGGAGCAAGGAGCAAGGAGCAAGAAGTCGTGCAGTGCATTAAGGAGCTTTTCTGGATTCGTTTATATTCATCAATAAGGTGGGTGTTTCTCAGGACTTCTAATGTAGTAAATATGTTATGGCAGTAATGATTGCTACCATGCTAGTGAAAAGTAAGTTTAAACATATTAGATTGCCCTGTGTATGTTCATGATGAAAGTTGTGAAGGACTAATAATGAAGTAGCGACACAGTAAATAAAACTGAAATAAGTCTGTACAGCCGACTGTCACGTGGACAAGTCGACTGGTACGAGGCAAATGTTCTCTCATGATTTATTAATTTAATGGCGTACATGTGTACAAACCGAAGTGATTGAATGATTGCTATATTCATATTTCCCATGTTATATATGATGGAGGAGATGTGAACGGATGAAAAAGAACTGGTGATAATTAGTAAAATTGGGAATAACCTGTACAGTCGACTGTTGATGTAAACAGCCGACCGGTATTGAATTAAATTAAGAACAGTCCAGAAATTCCCTGAAACGAAGTATTCTCATTGTGATGTTCTAGTATGCTGAATTGAGATTTAATATTCATTTCTGTAAGTAAATGATGAGTAAATGAAAATGTATGTTTAACATTCCCTTGAGGAAAGAAAACATTAGTATGAGAAAGTATATGTTGTGATGTTAGTGAACAGCTAAGAAATTACATGTTTATGTAGTATGAATATATTGTAATGTGACACAATGATGCATGTGAATGGAAGAACAGAGGGAAGATAATTCCTAAATTTGAAATGTTAACCTGTTCAGTCGACTTAATGCAAGCAGCAAGTCGACTGGGCTGAGTATGAGAATTGTAATTAAAACCCCAGGACAGATGACTAATGGAATGACAGTCGACTGTCACGTGAATGATATTTTGAACATGGAAAATTGCGGAGCAGCCGACTGGCCATGTGCAGCAGTCGACTCTCCTGAGCAGTTATGAAGAACTTGATTTGACTGAACAAGTCGACTGGGCTTTCTCCAAGTCGACTGTCCAGAATACTTTGATATGTCAGAGATCTTATTTGGTTTATGTTAAAGTTGTGAATCTTATGGTTAATGTTGGTGAGCTCTATTTGCTGTTGCATGAATTTACATGAAATGAATCATAGATTGAAATGAGAATTAAATGAATATGAAAGCTAAAGATCATGATGAAGAAAGTCTGTGAGACTATTAAATGAACTCATGAGTTGGAAATGCTCAGATTTTTAGTAATTGTGAATTGGAAATTGAAACAAAAGAGTAGCTAGGTCTCCCCCGGCAATGGAAATGAAATGAAATGAAAAATTGAAAAGAAAGACCAAGGTTGGTCGTGTTGAAATAAATGAATAAGTCCGGCTTAGTGGAGAGGCTAACTCTAGAGCTTTGATTTTTGTTCATGATTCTAATAAAAACAAAGGATTAGTGCATAGTGAAGATGTGATGAAAGTGAGAGAAAAACACGAGTATGAGAACTAGGGTTTACGGTGCAGGTGTGTGAGCCATAGAATGCATGCTTGATGAGTCAAGACATGGCGTGGGCACAACTCAGAATGATCGGACTCTAGCCACTCTTGTGGGATGTTTGGTGACTGCAAGAGGATCGTGTACCATGAAGTGAGGCTGAATTGCCACAGAATGCATGCTTGATGAGTCAAGACATGGCGTGGGATTCCCCTCTTGAATTTTCTGTACACGAGCTTGTACTCATAGATCATCTAGGATACTCACCGTAATTACAGTAGTAGATTAAGTCATGGCGAGGGATTGAACCCTACAAAGATGAAGAACGATTAAGAGGCTTGCCCTCGGACCTATGTAGTATGGGATGCATAGAATCCGAACAAGTGCGCATTAGTGTCATGTAACATAATTGACTGCATTAAGGATTAAGTGCACAATCACGACACGACATCATTAAGATTTCCCTTTTACTTTATTTTTGATATGTGAACAAGTTTGTGATCTGTTAAGAAATGAGAATCGTTATACTGTTTCTGGCATAGAGAGGATGGCCATGTATAATTATCATCGGTTGAATAAACTGACGTGCCTATAGTGTTGTATGCAGGACCAATGGCATGAAAAAGATTAAAGAAGAACAAATGCTTAAAGATTCATTCAATGTTGTTGTACATTTGTTCATTGTTGTAAGTTTTACTTCCGCTGTACAATGTAAATGTAATATTGATGTAAACTCTGATGTAAAGTGAAAAGTTTTAAATTTCCTTATAAAATTGTACTAAAAGAAGCGAAAAGATCCTGTAGAACATCTCGAATTCAGTGGAATTGGGATTCGGGGCGTTACAGAGTGGTATCAGAGCCACGCTTTTCTACGCTTTCCATATTGGTACAAATTTATAAGGAACGACACCCTAGGAGTGGACATTAGAGTGTTTATTTGAGTTTAGAGATTTAAATGTAAGTGACTTACATTTGTGTTGCTCTATGACTTATGCTTCTTTCTCCCTACTTTCTAAGATGGCTAATCACTTCGACCCTGCTGGAGATGACGACTGGCATATCATTGAGGAAGAGTACCATCCTGGACAGGCTGATCCCGAGGAAGAGTACCACCCTGGGCAAGCAGATTCTGATGCGGAGGAATAGCCTGAATCTCGAGAGATTACCCCACCTCCGGATTCATCTGACGATTCTTCTTCTGATGAAGAAGAGGGACCAGTTTTGAGTAGTCTTGTGACTTTTCTTCAGAGGCAGGTAGAGACACTGCGAGAGAGAGTCAGATTATTGGAGGCTCAGCTGGCAAAGCGAAAGGACGACTTTTCTGTTCTCAGTCATCGGGTATGGGAACTCGAGAAGAGGAAGAACCTGACTGATGTGCTGAAGGATGAAGTTGATGAATTATGGGGAGAACTTCGAGAAGCGAAGAGGAACCGTAGGAGTTAGATTGTTGTAGCTTCTATTTCTTCCATTCTGATGTTAAGAAATGTTTTTGAATTCGAATGTATAAAGTTTGGAATTCAATGAAATGCAAGTTGATTTAAATTCTTGTCTTATACTTCGAATTTAATGGATCTTTTGCATCAGAATATATCGAGAAGAAGAGCTAGAAATGGTGAAGGGTTGGATTTGGAGATGGAACTTGCGAGGGTCTACCAGACGCTCAATGCAGTGGCTATGAACCAAGGAAGAGGGCCTGCGAATCCGGTGCCCGAGGCGATTAAGCTGGTGGAATCATTCAAACGAATGAAACCACCTGTATTCGAGGGAAAGTCAGACCCAGATGCGGCTGACGACTGGATTCGTCAAGTGGAGACGATCTTTGAAGTGTTGGAGACCCCGGAGGGCAGCAAGGTCAAGTTGGCAACTTTGCAATTCGAGAAGGACGCGGCTGTTTGGTGGCAGTCGATGAAGAGGACCATGGGAGGCATAGTGCTTGGCTGGGAGGAATTTCTGGAAGAATTCCGCGGTCACTATTTCCCCTCCGATGTTCAAGAGAAGAAGGCTATGGAGTTTCTGTCGCTACAGCAAGGCAGCATGTCAGTGAGAGAGTATGAGACTAAGTTTACTCAGCTCTCTAGGTATGCGCCTGAGCTAGTGATGGATGAAGCGAAGAAGGCTCATAAGTTCGAGCATGGATTGAGACCAAGCTTGAGGTCCCAGATGATACCTCTTGGTATCAGAAGATTCGACAAGTTGGTGAAGAGAGCGGCAGCGACGGAGGCAGATATGGAGCAGTTCCATGTTGTTCAGAACCGGAGGAACAACTGGCAGTCTGGAAAGAGGTCTGCACATTCTGGGAGTTTCAAGGGGCAACCATCTGCACAAAGGTTCAAACCGATAGGGGCGAACGCTGTTAGTGTAGCTGGAGGACCTGGGAACAATGTGGTGAGACCTCCTACGGTAACTTGCTACAACTGTGGTGAAACGGGGCATTACAAATCTTAATGTCTCAAGCCACGGAGTGGTAATAGCAATGCACCAACACAGCAGACTGGGAAGAGGCCGTACCAACCAGGGCGAGTATTTGCCTTGACAGAAGCTGATGCTGATGAGGTTTATCATGTCATCACTGGTACAAGGGCTGATGTTTAGAAGTTTTTGTCATTTCTTTTCCCGCTGTTTAGTGAAACTGTTACGTAATGGTGTGTATTATGTAACAGGCGAACTTTATCTTAATGGAATGAAAGCAGTTGTGTTGTTCGATATTGGATCCTCTCATACTTTTGTGTCTCCTAAATTTGCTAAAGTTTTGGGATTTGAACCGAAGATTTTTCCAGGCAAGATCTTGGCAGTAGCTACTCCATCAGGGGAAACTTTAACCACTGATCAATATTACGCTGATTGCGAGGTTGTGATTGGGGATCGAATCTTTGGCATTGATCTGATCGAGCTGACTATCTTGGGAGTCGATGTTATCATTTGCATTGATTGGATGTCGGTGTACAGTGCAAGCATCGAGTGTAAGACCAAGACGATAACAGTGAAGGCTCCAGGTGGACCTGAAGTCACTTTCCAAGCGAAGCCAAAATGTTCTAAGCTGGTGGCAACTATCCGCAAGGAAGAGACTCCTGTGGAAGTGCAAGGGATTCCTGTGGTTCGGGACTATCCGACTGTGTTCTTGGAAGATTTTCCTGGGTTATCCCCGCATCGTGATGTAGAGTTCAGCATCACTGTTCAACCGGGAAGTGCACCCATTTCTAAGGCACCGTATAGGATGGCTCCAGTGGAACAGGATGAGGTGAAACGGCAGATTGAGGAACTGTTGGGGAAAGGCTTTATTCAACCTAGTGCGTCACCTTGGGGAGCACCAGTGCTTTTGGTAAAGAAGAAGGATGGATCGATGAGAATGTGCATCGATTACCAGGAGCTGAATAAGGTCACTGTTCAGAGTAAGTATCCTATTCCTCGAATTGATGACTTGTTCGATCTTCTACAAGGAGCAGCTGTTTTCTCCAAAATAGATCTTCGATCAGAATATAACCAAGTTCGAGTGAAATCTAAAGATGTGCACAAAACTGCATTTAGAACTCGACATGGGCATTACGAATTCTTAGTTATGCCATTTGGAGTGACGAATGCACCCGCAATCTTCATGGATTTGATGAACAGAGTTCTGAGGCCGTTCATTGATTCTTTCGTCGTGGTGTTTATCGACGATATCCTCGTGTACTCCAAGTCAGAGGAGGAGCACACCGAGCATCTGGCAGCAGTGTTGAAGAAGCTGGAAGAGCAGAAGTTGTATGCCAAGTTATCCAAGTGTGATTTCTGGAAGTCTGAAGTGGCATTCCTAGGTCACATCCTTTCTAAGGAGGGAGTGGCAACTGACCCTCAGAAGATAAAGGCAGTGAGAGATTGGGCAAGGCCTACTACAGTAAAGGAAGTCAGAAGTTTTCTTGGGATGACTGGATACTACCGGAGATTCATTCAAGGTTATACTCAGATAGCTGTACCGCTTACTGGTCTGACCAAGAAGAATGTGAGCTTCAAGTGGACTGAGCAATGTGAGGCGAGCTTTCAGGAGTTGAAAGAGAAGCTGACTTCTGCACCTATTTTGGCTTTGCCTAGAGCAGGTGTTGAGTATGATGTTTCTAGCGATGCTTCACATCGGGGGCTTGGTTGTGTCTTAATGCAAGAAGGAAGAGTAATCGCTTTTGGGTCTAGGCAACTACGACCGCATGAGAAGAATTACCCGACTCATGATCTGGAGTTGGCTGCAATTATCTTTGCCCTGAAGCAGTGGAGGCACTACGTGTACGGTGAGAAGTTGAACATGTACACAGACCCAAGAACTTGAAGTACATATATCAGCAGAGGGATCTAAATCTGAGGCAGCGGAGATGGTTGGAAGTGCTCGAGGACATGCGACCTGAGATCAAGTATCATCCTGGGAAAGCTAATGTTGTGGCTGATGCACTTAGCCGCAAGAGCAGTTTAGCCAGTTTGATTACAACTCAGAAGCATTTGATTGAGGAATTGGACCGAGCAGGTATTGAAGTTGTCTTGCAAGGATTGGGAGCATCTTTAGCTCAGTTGAGGCTTCAGCCTACTTTGAATGGAAGGATCATTGCAAGTCAGGAGGTTGATGCTGATATTTTGGAGATGAAGGAGCAGGTTGGTGCTGGCAGGTTGCCCGGATTTCAAATCAGGGATGGAGTGCTGTGTTTCGGAGATAGGCTGTGTGTTCCAAATCAGGCGGACCTGAAAGAAAGTATTCTTCAGGAGGCACATGCTACTCTTTTGTCGGTACATCCTCGGAGTACTAAGATGTATAAAGACATCAAACAACATTTCTGGTGGTCAGGTTTGAAGCGGGATGTGGCTGAATTTGTGGCGAAGTGTGAGGTTTGTTAGCAAGTCAAAGCCGAAAATCAGAGACCCGGAGGTCTATTACAGCCGTTACCTATTCCGGAATGGAAGTGGGATAACATCAGTATGGATTTCATCACAGGATTGCCTAAGAGTCCTAAAGGCAATGATGCGATTTGGGTTATAGTCGATCGACTAACCAAGTCCGCTCATTTTCTGGCAATGAAACTCACGGCTTCGATGGACAAGTTGGCTGAGTTGTATGTTGGCGAGATTGTCAGGCTTCATGGTGTTCCGTCAACTATTGTGTCTGATCGAAATGCGCGGTTTACTTTGCATTTCTGGAGGAGTCTTCAGACAGCTTTGGGGACCAAGACAGAGTTCAGCACTGCTTTTCATCTGCAAACCGATGGGCAGACCGAGAGAGTCAACCGTATTCTTGAGGATATGCTTCGGTGTTGTATACTAGACTTTGGAGGCAGTTGGAAAAGGCATTTACCTTTGGTAGAGTTTGCCTACAACAACAGTTTTCAGGCTAGCATCGGGATGGCGCCGTACAAAGCTTTGTATGGCAGGAAGTGCAGAACTCCTGTTTGTTGGTATGAAGTTGGGGAGCGTCAGTTATTTGGTCCTGAGCTTGTGCAGCAAACCTCTGAGAAGATTGTTCGGATCAGGAAAAGGTTGGCAGAAGCTCAGAGCAGGCAGAAAAGCTATGCAGACAACCGGAGAAGGGACCTTGAGTTTGAGGTTGGTGACTTCGTCTTTTTGAAGGTATCACCCAGTAAAGGTGTGGTTCGATTCGGCAAAGGCGGGAAGTTAGCCCCGAGGCTTATAGGCCCGTACAAGATATTGAAAAGAATCGGGAAAACTACATACCGGCTTGAATTACCGGAAGAGTTATCTCAGGTGCACAATGTCTTTCAAGTGTCTATGCTGAGAGGTTACATTCCAGATCCGAGTCGAACAAAAGGAAAATACACTACGATGGGAAGAAATACACAAAAGGAAAATACACCCAAAAATACAGGAAATGGAAAACAGGGGTAACAAGTCCTGCCCACCTAACAAGAAGAATTTCATCATCGAAATTCAAACAAGAGGTACATAGGTTAACTCCAAAAAGAAAAGAAAGAACAAAACAAACAACTACACAAACAGATGAGAAAACTTCTGCTAAATCTCCCCCTCCAGCTCCCAAGCCGACTCATCCGGCGAGTGAGGATTCCAAGTGACACAAACCAGCTTGATGACCTTGTTCTTAAGCACTTTCTCCTGCTGATTCAAAATAGCAACTGGCGGAATCTCACAAGTCAAATCCGTACGAACAGTCAACTCAGAATAGTCGATCACGTGGCTCTCATCTCAGATATATCTCCTGAGTTGTGAGACATGGAATACATCGTGCACTCCTGATAAAGCTGGGAACAATGCAAGACGATAGGCCACCTTGCCTACTCGCTCCACAATATCAAACAGTCCAATAAACCTAGGGCTGTGCTTACCTCCACCACCAAACCGAATGACACCTTGCCAAGACGATACCTTTAGGAAAACATGGTCACCAACCTCAAACTCCAAAGATCTCCGATGGACATCAGCCCATCGCCTCTGCCTATCCTGAGCTACCTACAAGTGCTTCCTGATCTAAGTCACCACATTAACTATCCTGGCGATCAACTTCGGACCCAACAACTTCTTCTCACCAATGTCATCCCAGCACATTGGTGATCTGCACTACCGCCTATAAAGTTCCTCGAACGGTGCAGCTTTAAGACTGGCCTGAAAGCTGTTATTGTACGAGAACTCTACGAGATGCAAATAGTCCTCCCATGATCTACCGAACTCTAGCATACAGGACCTCAACATGTCCTCAAGAATCTGGATGGTCCTCTCTCATTGTCCATCAGTCTGGGAATGAAAAGCTGTACTGTACTTTAATTTACTCCCCAAACTGCTCTGAAGACTCTCCCAAAACTGATATCTGAGTCTCATATCCCTATCGGATATAATACTAACTGGAACCCCATGAAGTATGACGATCTTTTGCATGTACTTCTCAGCTAGGCTCTCAGTAGACTATCCGACATGGAAGGAAATGAAGTGAGCACTCTTCATCAGTCGGTCGACAATCAGCCAAATGGCATTATGACCCTTAGGACTCCTCGGCAAAGTGGTCACAAAATCCATAGTGATATTTTTCCACTTCCACTCCGGAATGGGAAGCTGTTGAAGAAATCCGGCGGTCCTCTGATGCTCTGCCTTCACCTACTGGAAGATCAAACACTGAGACACAAACCGATCCACATCTCTCTTCATACCGTGCCACCAGAAATGAAGCTTTAAATCCCAATACATCTTAGTACCTCCATGATGGATAGAATACGATGAATAGTAGGCTTCCTCAAGCAACCTCTGACGAACTTCACCCTTCGGGACACACAACCTAGATCCAAAACGAAGCGATCCATCAGCATGAATAACCATGTCCGTTCTGGAACCAAACTTAACTTCAGCTCGAAAACCCTGCAACTACTCATCACCAGCCTGAGCCTCTTTGATCTGATCAACAAGAGACAACTGAAGATGGAGCACCAAACAACTCTGATCAGAACTAAAAAACAACACATCCAACTCCAACCTCCGGATCTGCTCAACCAAATCACTCTGCTGAGTCAGGAACATAGCTGCTGGTCTCCTGCTCAAAGCATCTGGCACCAAGTTCACTTACCAGGATGGTATTGCAAACTGATATCATAATCGACTATAAGTTCCAACCAATGCCTTTGCCTCATGTTCAACTCCTTCTGGGTGAAAACGTACTTGAGACTTTTGTGGTCTGTAAAGATCTCCACACGGTCCCAAAGTAAATAATGTCTCCACAGCTTCAAAGCAAAGATCACTGCCACTAACTCCAAGTCATGGGTCAGATAGTTCTTCTCATGTGGCCTCAACTGTCTCGATGCATAAGCAATGACTCGGACCTTCTGCATCATAACTGCTCCAAGACCCTTACCTAAAGCATCACAGTGAACTACAAATCATCCTGAAACATCTTGAATAGTCAACACTAGCGCTGACGTCAACCTGTTCTTCAACTCAGCAAAAGCCTCACTGCAAGCTTCAGACCAACAGAATTTCTCATCCTTCCCAGTCAACTTAGTCATGGTCCTGCTATCTTCGAAAAATCCTAGACGAATTTTCGATAATAGCCAGCTAGACCAAGGAAACTTCGTACCTCTGAAACTGACTTGGGAACTGGCCAATCCTTCACAGCCTCAACCTTGGCCGGATCCACAAAAATACCATCGTCCGAGATAATGTGCCCTAAGAAAGTGACCCTGTCAAACCAAAACTCACACTTGCTAAGTTTTCCATAGAGTTGATTCTCCTTCAAAGTTTGCAGAACCAACCTAAGATGCTCAGCATGGTCCTTCCAATTTTGAGAATATACCATAATGTCATCAATGAAGACCACCACAAATCTATCCAGAAACTGGGAAAAGATCTTGTTCATAAGACTCATGAATATAGCAGGCACGTTCGTGACCACGAACGACATCACAAGATACTCATAGTGCCCATATCTGGTCCTGAATGCAGTCTTCTGTACATCAGTCGCCTTGACTTAGAACTGATGATATTTGGAACGAAGATCCAACTTTGAGAAAACAGCAGCTCCACTCAACTGATCAAATAAGTCATCGATCCTGGGCAACGGATACCGGTTCTTCATAGTAACACTGTTCAGTTCCCGGTAATCCATACACAGTCGACGACTATCATCCTTCTTGTTGACAAAAAGGACTGGAGCAGCCCAAGGCAAAATACTGGGTATGATGAACCCCAAATCCAACAACTCTTGAATCTGCACCTTAAGCTCTACTAACTCAACCGGTACCATCTTGTAAGGACTCTTCGATATCGGTACCATACCAGGCTGAACTTCAATACCGAACTCTACATCCCTATCAGGAGGTAAGCTAGGCAACTTCTCTGGAAAAACATCTAGTAAATCCCGCACTACTAGAGGCGCAGCCTCACAGCCTGAATGAAATTCCATCGCACAAACCTCCTGATCAACTGCAGTCTCAGCTCGGCCAAGGAACATCTCCTCGACATGGAACTTAAACTCTGCGCGATTTGGGATTCGGAACACAACTTTTTTGGCACGATAATCAATAATGGTGTGAGAATCACCCAACCAATCCTTATCGAGAATAATGTCGAATCCTGAATTCCTAATTACAATCAAGTTGGCCTTGAAATTTGTGCCATTAATAATCACGGGACACTACCTGCACTCCCGGGAACAAATGACAACACCACCACCTGTCACAATATTCCAAGCCTCTGACATAAAGCTGCACTCCAATCGATGGCGAGCCACGAACCAAGAAGAGACGAAGGAATGGGTTGCCCCGGAGTCAAAATAAACATGAGCATGAAAAGAGCAAACAAGGACAACACCTAAGATAGAATCAAAAGAGACAGGAAAACAGAATGGATGAACAGAGGTGAGGGAAACACAATGCAGGAAGATAATATTAAAGAATAATGCAAGAGAAATGAAAAAAGCAAAAGAGAAACAACAAAAAAAACTAAAGATATACCTACAATAGCACCCTCTGCTGACTCAGCATCAGCAGCAGTCAGGTTGAAAGCCCGACTCAGCATCAACATAGATAGAATACTCAAGTAAAATTAGAAAATAGTAAGATACGGCAATTTGTAAATCTGGAATCATAAACACTGCAGTACTAAAACAACAATATCTCAAAAATATAAATTGAAATCCAGATCCGTCAAAAGGGTGATAAAATAGATACAGTAGGCTATAATTCATATTTACAAAGTTTCCATAGACAGTAAATAGAATCAGGTTGAGATTTTGTTTCTTTACTGAACAGTATGAAAATTCTGCAAGTATAGTAGTTGTTTGCACGAACAAAATGGATTATAAAAGTTATCAGTTAATTCCACAAAAATTAGGGATTAATCCCAATCAAGTCTAGCTGTAACCAGAAAAATATTAGAACAAAATATTATCTTTAACATCAGTAGAAAAATAAATAGTCATACAGAATTCATATAAAACTGGATCTGGAATTTTAAACACATTTGTAGTAAAATAGTCAGAACTTGCAACTCATAAATCGAAACTGAGATCTGTCAAAAAATTTGGAAAGTAGACATAATTCTCTATAATTCCTATTCACAAATAATTTTCATATACTGACCTTAATAGGGTCTAAATTGCTGAACAAAAACGGAGAATCGGCATAACAGAAAATATCCTTCATGCACAAAATCAACTAGTTCATATGAAACTCATCCAAAACATAACCACACGTGCAATATGGTAAACTAGATGTCCAAGCAACATTGTATAGGAAATTTAGCAAGTCTACAAAAAGTTATACTACTATCAACACACCAATCATACGAGATTATACAACAAGTCATGAACAACATGCATGTATAAAACAAAAAGTGGTCATCCCTAAGTTATTTCATGCCATGTGTGTAATGAGGCAACTACGGGCGGGTCAACACAATAGAGACAAGATATAACAGGGGTTTCACACCAGAATTGTCTCTAGAACACAACTACGCTACATGTGGTATTTAGTACTTGTATTACACAAAAAAAAGAATACAAGTTACTTGCCTTATAGTAGACGATAGAAATGGCACACAAGCAAAAATAACGGTAACGGATTCCCGAGGCACGAACATAATGAATGGACAACCACGAACAACGAGATCACACACACACCAAGAGTGAGGAGAGAGAGAGACGGATGAGAAGACAACGACGGCGGGACAGCAGCGCTGTGGTTGCTGCTGTCGTCGAAGGGGAAGCTCAGGCGGCAGAAACACAGGCCGAGATGGGGACTGTGTCGCTGTCGGTGCAGTCACCGAGAAGAGAGGGGCATGGTAGGGAGGGGACCAGGGGGTTGTGACTGCGATGGGGACGATGGCGCTGTGGTTGCAGAGGGTCGGCTGAAGACGTTGGACGAGGGTGGTGGCCAGTCGACGGAGAGAGAGAGAGGTAGGCGCAGCGGATGAGGGGGAGAACCGGGAGAGGGATGAGCGGGAGAGAGGTCGGGATGCACACAAGAGGGACGCCAAAGGGGTTTTGGAGGGAGGTCGGGATGGGTTAAGAGTCGGGAGTAATGGTTGGAGAGAAAGCGGCTGGGGTGGGGGATGAACAGGGAAGGAAGGCTCAGGTATATATATATATATACATATAGTTTAGGGTTAGGGTTAGGGTTAGGTATAGGTGAGGCTGATAGGGTAAACGGGTATGGGTTGAGGAAAAGTTAACGGGTAGGGTTGATATACATATAGTTTTAGGATCCAAAAGAATAGAGTATAGGGTATTAAAATAGGGTTGGGTTCAAATAAATCCAAAAAGAAATGAGACGTTCACAAGAATGAATAAACAGAATAGGGCACGAATATAAAATAAGGAGGATCAACAACAATAGCACGATCTAACAGAGACAAAACAATAGACTAACAATAGAATCAAGAACTCAAATGTGCGACAAATTAAATAAATGAATATATTGAAAAAGAAGATCCAATACACGGTCCAAAAAGGAATACAATGGGAAGAAATACACAAAAAGGAAAATACACCCAAAAATACAGAAAATAGAAAACAGGGGTTACATTTAACATGGCCAAATTAGTTTATGGATGAGAAATCAAGTCATTAGAGATTTGTTTGCCCAGTGTTACAAATTGTATGGCTATATATATATATATATATATATATATATATATATATATATATACTAGATTTGCCCGTGGGCACGTGCCTACGGCACATCTTCAGAACGATACAACAAATGAAAAACCTTGCAACAGTAAATCAATATTTATGTAGCTCAAATTTGTTAAATTTGTTATATATATATATACTAGATTTGCCCGTGGGCACGTGCCTACAGCACATCTTCAGAACGATACAACATATGAAAAACCTTGCAACAGTAAATCAATATTTATGTAGCTCAAATTTGAAAAGTATGACAATAATTAGTTGTCAATAAAAGTCCATGTTTCCATAAGTATGTAAGTATATATATATATATATATATATATATATATATATAGAGAGAGAGAGAGAGAGAGAGAGAGAGAGAGAGAAATAATTAAATAAATAAAGGAGTTGTTTAGGGGGGTAAGCCTCACATTTGTATGAGAAAATTTTTCTCATACAAAGTGATTATACTCACTTGGTAGGGCCATTATGGATGATCCACTCCATCCACCATTATTATCATGCTAATAGATGTAAGTGTAGAAAAAATCAAGTTGTTTGGAGATCATTCACCCATGCATCATGTGGGTCTAATTTGTGGTTCGATTTATATTACTGTTGAAATCGTTCATTTTTCAACCACATGATGTAACACCCCGAATTCCAAATACAACTGAATTCGAGATTCCACAGGATCTTTACACTTCTTTCGTACAATTTTACAAGAAATTTAAAACTTTTCACTTTACATCAGAGTTTATAAGAAATCTTTACACTTTACATTTTACAGCAGAAGCAAAATTACAACATTTATATGAATGAAATTACAACAACATTTGAATAATCTCTAAGCACCAGTTCTTCTTTAATCTTTATCATATCATTTATCCTGCATACAAAACTGTGGGTACGTCAGTTTATTCAACAGACGAATATTATACATGGCCATCCTCTCTATGCCGTGTTGTGAGTACGTCAGTTTATTCAACAGTATAATTGATTTTCCATATTTAACAAACACAAACTTCTTCACAAATCAAACTAAGGGGAATATCTTATTGATGTCGTGTTGTGATTGTGCGCTTAGTCCTTAATGCAGTTATTTATATTACATGACACTAATGCACACTTGTTTGGATTCTATGCATCCCATACTACATAGGTCCGAAGGCAAGCCTCTTATTCGTTCTTCATCTTGTAGGGTTCAATCCCTAGTCATGACTTAATCTACTACTGTAATTACGGTAAGTATCCTAGATGTCCTATGAGTACGAGCTCATGTACAGAAAAACATGAGGGGAATCCCACGTCATGTCACGACGCATCGTGAAGACAACCTATGGACATTCAGTCTCCTTCATGGCACACGATCCTCTCATAGTCACCAAACACTCCACAAGCGTCACCAAGATCCCGATAATTTCGGAGTAGTGCCTACGTAATGTCACGACGCATCGTGAAGACAAACTGTGAATCACACCCACATCGTAGACTCGAAGCCCTCATACTTATCTTAATCACCTAGTGCACATTTTTATATTTTCTCTCACCAAAATTCCTTTTTAATACTTATCTTAATCACCTCGTGCACATTTTTATGAAATTATACGAGTATGAAATCATAGTTTTTGAATGCAATTTTACCTCAAAATACACTTTATTTCATTCCAACAACTCCCAATTAATTTTCATAAGTCGTATATAATTTTAGAATAATAACGGTATTTTTTTCGGAATTTTTACACATCAAGAAAACCCAAAAAAATCTTTTTTTTTAAAACATTCTGGCCGCGCCTAGAATCAAACCCGCAACCACAGAGAAGACAGCCACACAAGCTAGCCACTAGACCGACTGTGCTCAACGATATGAAAAGGAGACAGAGGGTTTTATACTCTCTGTTCGAGATCTGGGTTAATTTTTAAAACGCAAATAAAAGAAGGTGGCCACAAGTATCGAACTAGCGACCTCAAGACACACACGCCCGCGCTACTGTAGCGCTAAAGGTCTCACCGACCACTTGAGCTATAGGCTCAGGTTGTCACAACTACAACTTGAATTTTATTTAACTCGACTCTCTGTTTCATTAGAACATTTCGATGTTCAAAAGCTCTTATCTTTGTTTTGCTTGCACCAAAAATTATATAAATCTCCAGAATGTATATTTTAACTTAAAATAACACCTCAGTGTTTTTAAAATAATTTTTCGGTAATTAAATACACATTTCACATGCAATAATTTAATTTGCATACTACTCTTTTCATAATTCATTTTAACATTTCTCACATACAACTTAGTATAAAAAGATTCACATTAATACCCTGTTTTCCCTCTTTCATAAACCCAAATACAAATAGGATAATTTTATTCATTAGTAACAATATCACGATAGTCCATTTAGCACATAAAGGATAATTTCATCTACTAGCATTTTGCACTTAATTTTGACATTATCAACAATCCCAATTCAATATTTCCATAACCACAAACAATTCGCACACAAAATTAAGATTCATAACAAGTTATCATACAATCTTATCAAGCATTAATTTAATCAACTAACAAGTCCATTTTTACAATTAAGTGTACTCTTATTAGTCTCTTTCATGCATCGTTACTTCAATCACTCCTAGCATGGTATCTAAATTAGAAATATAGAAAACCACCCACCTTATTTGGAGAGAAAAATCATACAACCACTCCTAAACGAAAAGCCCTTCTCCTCCTAGATCGAGCTTGCCGAACAAGTACTCCTCCTCCTTGCTTGATGTGCAACCAGAGCCCTCCTAAGTGCAACCCGAGCCTCCAAAAGATGATGCCGGCCTCCTTGCTGCAAGCACACACACACTCTCAATCTCTCAATCTTTTATTCTCACTTCCTACTAATAATCCACTACTAATAATTGTATTCTTTCACTATAGGTTTGGAGAATGAAAAGTGCAAGAATAACTAGGCTGGGGGGGGGGGGGGGGGGGGGAGGGGTATTTATACTAAATTTTGGGACAAATAGAGGGCTAGGATTAATCTAGGAGTTAAGAAACAAAGGCTAGGATTTAAGGGAAAGTTGTAGTAACCAACCATGATCACAAAAACTACTTCCCACAAACTCCACTTCTCTTTTTCCCTCCCATTCAAATCCGGCCAAACAAAAAGTGCACAAACACGTGCTCGTGTGATGCACGTGTTTCCAATAGTATCCAATTTTAAAAGTTGTACATTCTATTCTTTATAAAAATAATCTATAAAAATTGTCTACATTACAAGTTGTATTAAAAAGGAAAATAAACTCATGGGCTTTTATTTAATGGGCCAAATTAGCCAACATTTAAAAATAAATTAATTTGGGCTCAAAATAAAAGAAACTTATGTTTGTTAAAAATAGGCTTTAATAAAAATACTGGAAAAGCATATATATATATATATGTATATTCATTTGTCTATGTAATGAAAATAATTATAAAAATTTATATCACAAGATTGCATGGGCACATTACATACAAAATGATAATACAAAATAATAATTTTCATAAATGAAAATTTGGGGTATTACACATGATGCATAGGTGAATGACCTCCAAACCACTTGATTTTTTCTACACATACATCCATTAGCATGATAAACATGATGGACTGAGTGGATCTTCCATAATGGCCCACTAAGTGAGTATAATCACTTTGCATGAGGAAAATTTTCTCATACTCTATATGAGGCTTACTTTTCTCATATATATATATATATATATATATATATATATATATATATATATATATATATATATATATATATATATACCAAGTTTACCCGTTGAAACGTGCCTACGGCACGTTTTCAGAACGGTGCACCTTTTTTGATCATATAAAATAGTTTTGGAGGTCCAACAAATTAATTGAAGTAACAAACATATTATATAAGAAACTTTTGGGGGTTCAGAAAAAACATATAGTATGATTTTTTTTGATTTTTTTGAATTATTTTTAAAGTTTTAAAATTTTAAAGTTTTTTAAAGTTTTTTTATTTTTTATTTTAATTTTTTGAATAGAAGAGAGAGGGAGAAAGAGAAACAAAAAAATTTAAATAAATATAGGAGTTGTTTCGTGTGGGGGATTTGAATTTGAGTTTTGGGGGAAAAACTTTGTGGGGGGAAAATATGTTTTGTGAGGTTAGATCTGGGTCTTTGATTTTTAGGGGAATGAAGGAGAGCTGCTTGATAGCTTTCTTTGTGTTTTATTTTTTATATATATATATATATAAAATAAAACACAAAGAAAGCTATCAAGCGGCTCTCCTTCAATTCCCCTAAAATCAAAGGTCCAGATCTAACCTCACAAAACAGATTTTTCCACCCAAAAGTTTCTCCCCAAAACTCAAATTCAAATCCCCCCACCCAAAACAACTCCTTTATTTATTTAATTCTCTCTCTCTCTCTCTCTCTCTCTCTCTCTCTCTCTCTTATTTAAAAAATTAAGAAAATAAAAATTTTTAAATTTTAAAAAAAAATTAAAAATTAAAAATCTTAAAAAACTTAAAAACTAAACAAATTTAAAACTTTAAAACATTAAAAATAGTTTCTAAAAAATCAAAAAAACCAAAAACTGATCAAATTTATTTAAAAAGTTAAAATTTTAAAAAATTAAATAAATAATTTAAATTAAAAAATTGTGAAAAAATTTTAAAATAATTTAAAATTTAAAAATAATTTAAAATTTAAAAATTTTAAAAATTTTAAAAGTTTTAAAAGTTTTAAAAGTTTTAAAAGTTCTAAAAGTTTTAAAAGTTTTTAAAATTAAAAAAATAAAAATAAAATTTAAAATAAAAATGTTAAAATTTTGAAATTCTTAAATTTTGAAATTTTGAAAATTTGAAATTTAGGAAATTTTGAAATTTAGGAAATTTTGAAAATTTGAAAATCTCAAAGCAAATCCAAATCCAATGTCGAATCCCAATCAAGAAGTTGTCGCCGATATCTGATCAGCTGCTGATTCCGTATTGGTGACTCCCCTCCACCAAATCGAGTACGAAAGTCAAGCGACTCCGTATCGGCGACTCCCCTCCACCGAATCGAGAGCCTCTATATGCAATGCGACAACTCTAATTTCATCTCATTAACCGAATTATCGTTCTAATTTTTAATTTTTTGTGTGCTGGAGATTACTTAGTTTTTTGCTTACTCGAATTTTGTGTATGCATGGGATCTAAGTTCAGAGATGTATGATTGTTTTATTCTTGGGTTTAAAAAAATTTAATTTGGTGATTTATTTGATTAGTTTTTTATTGGTTTTGATTTAAGTTGTACGCAAGTGAGAGATGGATTATTTGGTGGCCTCAATTTAGGCTTTTAAACCATAGAAGGATAGGTAAGCTGACCAGCAACGGCAAATATTCAACACTAATTTCTTTACTATAAGAGAAAATATTATCGTGAAGTGTTCCCTTCACTGGTTACTAGAAACCATGGATAACAAAACATATAAGAACTTTTAGTGTATGTTTGGATATATAGGATTGGGATGACTGAAGTTTACCAGTGAATGGTGCAAACTCTCCACTCAAGAAAGACAGCTAAAGTAAATTTGTTATTTATCCATTTTAAATTTTTTTTATAAAGGTGCAATAGGGAGACAAAGTGAAGATAAAAGAAATGATTAGCTTGGTTTAGAGTTTTGAGAACTTCATGTATTTTGGTTGAAATAATAATAAGAAGTATTTCAATTACAAACTGAGTCTTAGACAAACAAATATTTAGATTATTGGTATAGTAGATACCTTCACACCTGCACTTGCGCTACCATTGTATTTAGACATGCTCATAGTGGTTTTGAGATTAGAGTAAGCTCTATAAAATCTATATGATAATGTCTTTGCATAACTATTACAAGCATCTAAAAGTGATGCTGAAGTTAAAAAACAATCTATGCAGTGTTTCTAACAAACTATATGCATTCCAGGTAAGTTCAAGGTAATGATCAAGAAGGTGATGGGTGAGCTTAAAGGTAGATATACTGTTTTCTCATATAACATGTTTGCTACTTCAAATAATTTGCTGGACCTCCAAAACTATTTCATATAATCAAAGCAGGTGCATCGTTCCGAAGACGTGCTGTAGGTACGTGTCAACGGGAAAACCTAGTGTATATATATATAATCAAGTGCAATAGTTTCCTATACAACCAAGTCCAAAGCAATAAGATTTATAAAACTTGAAATCAATTGAAGTTCACATACCAAATATCAAATATAAATTCAACTCACTAAAAACTAATTAATGAACAATCCAAAACAAGGTTCAACATGTACAACAAGCACTCACATCGCTAATAATAAAAGTATATCAGAAATAGGGTACCAATGCAAGAAACTGGAAAATCAGTCTTCAAATTCTATACATTCATATCCACCCTTGTTATCGATCCATACACATTATTTTCTTGTTCATTGTCTAATATTTCATGATCACTCCAACCATCTTCATTGCCTTCATAGTCGTATTCATGAGCTTCGTTGTCCACTTTGTTATATTTTTTTTTTTGAGGTGAAAGGTGGAATAAAGCCACCCTGTTTCCTTAATCAGAAATTAATAAAACAACCCCGGTGAGCTGGGAGAAAAACAAAATTACAATGCAGGAAAAGAAAATACAATGCAGAAAATAAAACATAAACCCCCAACAAAATCCTGAGGGATGGGTCTAATCCTCCATGTAGCCAACAACCCAAAGTACAAAATACCAGGAACAAACTAGTAGAGACTGTAACTACTGAGACACTGCTGAGTCTGGAAGGCAGCGATCTCTCAGTCCAGCGTCGGCCCAAACTCTACCTCCTCATCATCAAAATCCTCTACCTGAAAGACTCTGGCAATCCTCCTTCTGCTCCTGTGGCGGCAGCTGTAGTCCAAAAAGAGATAAGATGCATGATATGAGTAAGGTTACCAGAAATACTATTACATGAAGTGTGAAAATAAAAATTGTTTCTTTCTAGCCATAACACCCATATCGTTGCCGCAATGGCAATGTACCACGCATCCTTCATTTCGTTGCGACTCGAAGCGAATTTGGGGCCAATCCACAAATCCTCGTATTCGCCTGGGTAGTCACTTGTTCCTAGAGCTCTCAACACCTCTACCATTGTCGCCTTACTCCTTGGGCAGTGAATAAACAAGTGATTCAATGTTTCGGTATGCCTGTTACAGAATCCACAGTCGGTCGCAATCTGTGGTTGTCTTTTGGCCAGGTTTTCTCTTGTAAGGATTTCATTATTGAGTACTAGCCAGAGGAATACTCTGACTTTCAGTGGTGTTTTTGCCTTCCATAGCACCTGTGCCTAGCTGGGTCTACATCCCCGGAAGTGAATTCAATGGTATAGGGATCTGACCGTGAAGGTCCCCTTGGTCTCGAGTCCCCAACGCAATTGGTCTAGGCCTTGGGTGCACATCGTCCCGGTCCGTGTGATGTGTGTTTGTAATTGACCACTTGCTGGCTCAACCATGGGGTAAGATTTCCTCGGAACGTTGGCCTCCAATTTCCCCTCTTCCAAGTTTCTGCCACAGAGATGTTGGGCCGATTTGTTCTGGCATACAGTTCTGAAAAGGTTTCCTTCAATGTATGAGCACCACACCACTTATCCCACCAGAATTTGGTGGACCATCCATTACCAATAGTCGATGAAACTGCTGAGTTGAATGGTCCGCTAGCTTTGGTGAGTCCCTTCCAGAATCGCGAGGCCTTAGCCCCAACTCGAAAGCCTAGGCTTCTCGTACCTTTTCCCCGAAGGTAAGGCTGAATGAAGTCCTGCCATCCCTCTCCACCGTGGTGAAAGACCTTCCACCACCATTTTCCCAAAAGAGCAAGGTTCATGTCTCTAAGGTCTATTATGCCAAGCCCTCCATGTTTCTTTTTCATATAGGCAATACTCCATTTGATCAGGTGGTACCCTCCCCTATTGGAGTCTGCCCCCTTCCAAAGAAATCTTCTTCGGACTCTGTCAATCCTTTGGATGACCCACTTTGGAAGTTCAAAAAAAGACATGTAGTAGATGGGCAGATTAGACAGTACTGAGTTGATGAGTACCATCCTCCCTCTTAGTGACAGCGATTTTCCTTTCCAGGTAGACAGTCTGTCCTCCACCCTGTCAATGATCGGAAGCCAGTCAGACTTAGTGAGTTTCCCTAGTTTGAGAGGGAGCCCTAAGTACTTAATTGGGAACTCATTCGTCATACAGTTAAGGATCGTAGTGTGTTCCCGAGCTTCTTCGTCGGAAAGTGTAATGGGAATCAATGCACTTTTGTGGAAGTTAATCCTGAGACCTGACCAGGCTTCGAAATAGTAGAGGGTCCCTTTAATGCAGATTGTTTCTGGTCTGGTCCCATTCCCAAAAAGTAGGGTGTCATCAGCATATTGGAGAATCGTGCACCCCCGGTTAGAGGTGGTACGGGCGACCGGAAAAATCCAACCTTTACTCCGACAATTTTCTAGCATACCCCTAAGCACATCTACCACAATAGTGAAAAGAAGCGGGGAAAGCGGATCCCCTTGTCGGAGACCCTTCTTGCAAGGGAACGACGGTCCAGGCCACCATGACTCTAATTGAGGCTGAGCTGAGCGGGTGCGGGCCCAACGAGAGGGCCCGCTACTCCGACTCCACCACCACCCCCCCTACCTTGACTTTACCTCAACACCTCAACACCTCAACTCACTTGCTTCAAGAACAGCATCGGATCATATTGCCTACAGAGATCCTTATTGTCAAAACCACCCACGATCCAGCAACGCCCTCAGAGGTGCGTCATTGAGACAAGGAACAGAGAGAATCATCGCTCTCCGCAAGAGGCATTGAACAAAGTCTCAAACACCAATGTAACAGTACCTGACCACAACCGTGATAGGGGTTATCATGCTCTCAAAACCTCAAACAATACCCACAACAACAACACCAATGTAACAGTGTCTCACCCCGTCACCCAGTCATCCTCTCTTGCACTCCCCTCTACCACTTGCCCAACCATTCAGCGCCTCGACATCCAAGCCAGCGAGAAAGCTCCAGACCCCCCAAGGACACCACCGTTAGGGCCCAACGAGGGGATCCAAACGGAGTGCCACAAGGGATGGTGGAACGAACTCGAGGAGTGGAGGAGGCAGAGAAGTGGGTGGTGGTGGAAAGAGGGGGTAAGAGGAAGCACAACTCCACCCCTCCTCCAATCCAACATGAAAACAACATCTACAACCCTACTTCCAAAAATGCTCAAAGTGATTACGAAAGAAAAATCTGAGAAAGGGTAAAAGAAAACCTGTTCCATGCTTCAATTGTGGGGATATAGGTTCCGAACAGAATGTACCAAGGAAGTTCGCTGCCTTAGATGCTTGAAGTGGGACCATATGTCGTACTCGTGCACTAATGTCATTAGCTCTAGTTTGGATGAAGAGAGGCAAGTGCTCAGAGGGAAGTCACCGGAGAGCCCCACCAGGATCAAGCTGGCTAACAACCTAGCTGTGATCAAGAATGAAGAAGCTTGGCTCCGACAATGGTGTGCGATAGCTAGGGTCCGGTCAGGATGCCCTTCCGAAGCGCACTTCCTCCACGCCTTGAATCTCAGGTGGCCAATGCGAGCCCACCGTGACTGGGTGGTTAAGAAGCTGTGTCATCAACAATTTTTGGTCTCATTCCCTTCAACACAGAAGGTGACTGAAGTCACCGGAGGGGGGACGGTCGACTTTGGATTCTTCAAGGTGGATTTCACACCATGGTCTCCAAACTTTGGAGCTGAATTGCCACAAGGTGATAGATACTGGGTATGGATACACAACGTACCCATGCATTTTTGGAAGAAGGAAGCTCTCCAAGAGATTGTGGCTGAGTTCGGCACGGTGGAAGCCATTGACGAGAAAACCATTCCCCGCTCAGAACTAGTATCGGCGAAGATACTAGTTAGGAGTGGAGACATCGGATTAATGCCTAGATTTGCCAAAATCTACTCCTTCGAAGAGGCCTACATCGTCCGCTTTGTACTCGACAAACGAGCGGAGATGGTGGATGAGCCCATCACTTCCCCCAAACCACTGCCCTCCATCAGAGACAGCAAATCCTATAGGCAGGTGCTATCACCACCAGAGTGGGAGCTCACCATCGATGGAGCTCATGAAGTGGAGAGAGCTCACCGAGAGGTGATCAGCGCTGCGAAGGAGACGGAGAGTCGCCAAGAGGGAGCGGCGGAGGGATCAGAACACCGGAGCCCAAGAACACCCCCCGATGGTCAACACGGAGGTTTGACCAGGGGAACCGAAGACAGAGGAGGACAGACTCCAGAGTTGGACTATTTCGAAGGGACAGAGGCCAACCACCCAAATGAGACAAACAAGTTAACCCATTTTGGTGGTCAAGCTCCGCATGTAGAGGGACAGGAGCGCGCTGTGGCTCAGAGAGGACGGACAGGCCTTGCAGGCCCCAAAGATGGCAATAACGACTTCTGTAACGAACGGCAGACATCGGGACAGAAGCTGGTGAAGGAAAGCGACAGCATGGGGAAGACGGCAAGTGGTAGAGCTCTTTCGAGCAGAGAGTGGGTAGAAAAGCTCTGGTTTGCTCTAGCAAAAGAAAAAGTGGTGACTGTGGAGCAGAGGAGACCAGAGGCAGAGACCCCTCTGGGGAAAGAGCTCTGTTTGGATCTGATCTCCCAGAAAAAGAACCCAATAGAGAGTGCGAACAAAGATCTGAACTTGGGGAAAAACTCTTTTGGTAAAGAAGATAATGGAGATGGAAAGTGGGAGCTAAACATTGAAGTTCTGAAGAAGAAGAAAGATGAGTTGGGGTTTTCAAGCGCCGCACGGAATCCAAAGGGCTCTGAACCTGCCGAAATCACCCCCTATCATGTTCTGCCACCTGGCAAGGGGGGTGAGTTCATCGCTGATAGAAGACAAATGGGAGGGGTGATTTTCGAGGAAGGGGGTATGTTGGATCGCGGTGGAGCGAGTTATCGTGCTCCAACGGAGTCGGTTAAGGAGATGAATATTCCTCACGTGGAAAGCTTGGGTTGTCCACTTCTTATAGATGTTGATGGGCCCAAAGAGGGGTCCTATACAGCTGGGAACAATCAGTCACATTGTCAGACGGATAGCGGGCCCATTGAGGGGTCCGTGATTATTGGAACACCAGTCTGTAGGCTCAATGAGGAGTCCACAAAGAGAGAATCTAAGCTGCAACAGGATGCTCAGCAATCAGAAAGTGATGAGGACCTGGAAGGTCGCTTAAATCTTGACGAGGATTTTTCTTTCACAGATGATGATTCAGAGGATCAAGAGTTCATTGCCGACATGCAGAGGGACATCTCGCCAGAGATGGTTTTGGCCACACTTCCAGAATCAGCATCTGGAGCCAGCTCTAGTACCTCACGCAGAACAGTTGGCCTTAGAGTTCAGCGCTCACCTAAGCGGGCTCATGTGGAGTCCCTGGATGACTATTTGGAGGTTGCGGCAGCAGCCAAAGCCGCAAAATTCGACAATGGAGGTACAAAAATGTTTTTAGCTACTATATTTAATTTCATGTCAGACTCTGAAATTTTTTTGCTAGCTAGAACTTGTGGGTTGGAGGTATGCGACAATGAGCGTAATGCATTACTGCTCAATAAAATAAGGGGTTGGGAAATAGAAAGGGTTTACACTAGTTTGGAAAACGACCTAGGAGCTAGCTCCGCGGATGCTGTCGGCCCCACCTCCACAGCAACGGTGACCCCTGACACTGTCCCCCAATGAATACACTTTTCTGGAATGTTAGGGGGCTGGGGGATAGGGGAAAGAGGGGTATGGTTAAGGACGTCATTTGCAACTCCAGGGCATAAGTGGTAGGGTTGCAGGAGACCAAACTCCAGCAAGGGTTTAAATTCAAGAGAATCGGGGGCAACAGGATTAAGGAATGGGTGTTACGCCCATCAGCAGGAGCCTCAGGAGGGATTGCCATTGGGTTCAACTCGGATATTCTCATGTGCACTGAGGTATTCAGTGGAACTTTCTTCTTGTCCGCCCGGCTGAAACGACGGTTCGATAATTGGGTGCAGACGGTCACTGTAGTTTACAGGCCGAACGTCGCTACGAATTGAGATGTGTCCACTTTGTTATTACCCTTGTAAATAGCATTACCAACCTCAACTTCTTCGTTGACACTGTTGGATATATAGGTATATTCTCAATATAATAGAATATTATTGTGTATAATGTTCTATGGGGGAAACACGTGTTTTGCACATGCTGTATGATAATTGTTCGACCGGGTTGACTGGCATGAAGCCCAGTACCCTAAACCCAGTTTGATCCCATATATACTGATCTAGAGGTAGAGCCCTTGTGATATTCCAATTATGATAAGCAGCGTATAAATCTCGAGCAGTAGGGATATCAACTCTAACCCTAATTTGTTATTATTATCTCTCATAATCTCTAACCTGAGATATTACTCATTTTAATTTTGAGATTAAGAGAGATCGTTCAAGTGACCGTTTGTCAGAATCCATAGCCGCCGACGCTAGTAGCCATCGTCGCTGGCCACCGCCGCCACCCCTGACGCCTGTGTCGTCGCAAGTCACTGGCGTCACCACCGACAGCCACCTACACCCGCAGCAACACCCCTCCACCCGCTGCAACACCTTGCTGCTGGGATCCACCGTCGCTGGCCATGCCGCCACCTTTGATGCCAGCGTCGCCACAAACCGCTGGCGTCGCAACCGCCAGCCACCTGCACCCACTGCAACGCATCTTCTTCTCTTTCCAATCACTGAGTGTGATTGGGTTTGGGTTTAGATGAGATCCAATTTTCTTATTGGATAGATCATGGTGTTTGGTGTTCGGGCCCAAGGAGAGATCATCCACTACCAACTTTCAAGCCACTATTTTGGCTTCAGATCTGATTTTGATTGGGTTAAGGTGCTACTGTTTTGTGATTGGCCGAGGAGAGGATCTAAGCTACTATGCTTCCAATTTAGATCTAACACTCCACTACGTCTTGATTTACAACATATTCGGATAGCACAATAAGAGATGTGGATGAATTGTTGGAGATAATGCGAGTAGTGAAGATGTTGTTTGGACTAGATCCAACTATGATTGGACTGGATCAGATCTAAATTAAAGATAAGTTCTTCACCTACACATAAATATTTTATTTATTTGTTGTTGCTAAGTGCTAAAATTTTAAACCGTGTTAACGGTTGTTTAAATAAATACAACTTGAACAATAATCTTGGCTATGTGCTAATGATCAAATATTTATTTTGATAAGTTAAATTATAGCTTTTGACAATAAATTTGTATCTCCAATGAAATTGTTGTTAGAATTAAATAGTGCTAATAATTCATTTAATTGGCTAATCTTTAACAATTTGATGAATGTAGGAACTTCAAAGTTACTTACAAATTGTATGTATTTGGAGATGATGGATTTGCGTCAGGTAGAGTAAGTCTGCACTACGCAGGTTTCTCCATCGAATTTGGAAAACACTTCTAACTTGAAGTATCGGTATGATCTACTCTAATCTTTCTTAGTATTTTCATGTAATGAATGCGTTAACGTTGTGTGTGTTTGATCACATGATTGAGAGTTTTAGATCATAATTATTCTCATTTTGAAACTAGCATGTTTTAAATTGTTTAGTGTGCTTTTTCATATTATGTGTATAGACATATTGGCTAAATCCATCGTTTGTAGTTTATGTGAGATTGTATGATTGCTTCTCTAATAAAAAAATGATGTATAAGATGTATAACAAATATCTGTAACTTAGGAGAGAACATCTTTTAGTGCAGGATATGACTTCATTAGTTACGTTTTGTTCTTTCTCGTTCTTTGTACTGTGTGTGCCAAGTTTAATTATAACATGTTAGTCATTATCTCGTTTAGTGTTTCGAAGATGATGAAGAACGAATAAAGAAGTGAACTCTTCGCTCAATGTGTTTGAGCATATGGACATTGTTAGAACCACAAGAGAAAGCAAATAGTTTTATGAAATGTGGTAGAGTAATTTTGTATTAACTCATATTGTTATTATTTTATAATGTGCAAATCATAGTCAATGTCATGTGTAAGTTGGGTTTAACAAACGAAGCAACTGATAATAGTAGTTCTAATTCATGTAGTCCTTGAATACAACATATTAGGCTAGGACATGTGAACTATATATAAATTGTGTGTTCTAGTTACAACTCATAACTCTACTAAATGACACTTCATTAAATATGAAAAATATGAAAGTTGTGCTAAGATTATGATCCCTAAAAAAATATTTAGTATGGTCTCTAGGACCACACAACTTCTTGAGTGAATACATCCTGATATTTGTGATCTCAATAGCTTTGTGACTAGATGAGATGATGATTGGTCAGAAGTATTTAATCACCTATGTAGATGATTATTGAATATTTTTCATACATATATGATCACTAAAAAATTATTTAGTATGGTCTAGGAGTACACAACTTCTTGAGTCAATACATCCTGATATTTGTGATCTCAGTAGCTTTGTGACTAGAAAAGGTGATGACTGGTCAAAGGTATTTAATTGCCTATGTAGATGATTATTGAATATTTTTCATATATATATATGGAGAGTGAAGCACTCGTTATTTTAATGAATTAAAAATCTAGTTAAATGTTAAGATCAAAATATTTCAAATTTGATAGAGGTGGTTAATATGTTTCAATACTTTAAGAAAAGTTTGTATTTGGCAAAAACTCTAGTGCATTCTATTTACAACAGTCAAAACGGTATTGATAACAGTTAGAATCAAACACTTAGCGAAATGTTGAATTTTATATTATTAACTGTTGTTTGACTTTGTGTGATTGTGGGTGATATTGTATTGTTAATCATATTCCTAATATGCTACTACACTCTAAATTATTTACACATTGTAGACTATGGGATATAAACAAGAATAACTTTGTTAAAGTAAAAACATGTGGTGCGGTACATTTGTTAGAGTATATGATCCTAGAAGGCCTAAAGTAGGACCTATAACAAATATTTGTGTGTGGTTAGAAAGTGCAGAATGTAGTTCTATGGACAGATATTGAATCTATCTAATTTTTGTTAGAAGAATTTAGACTTGCAGAGTTCTTTGAGGATGTATTCATCACAGATAAATGTATGAAATTATCTAGTCCTACAGACACAGTAAATGGTTTACAGTTGGAATCAAGAACCAGTCTTACTAACACTTAAAACTTCAATGACAAATGAGCCAAGAATAGTCTTTAGTAGATAGTGAAATGAATTTGTTGATTATACAATAGTACTTTAATTTAGTTTATCTGCTGAAATGGGCTAAAACTATCGTAAGTAATTGGGGTTTTGTAGAAGAAACTTAATTTTGAAATGATCAGTAGCAATTTTTATGCAATTTTAGCAGCTAAAGGATTGATTGAGACAAGTGGGGAAGATTTGTTTGTCATCTACTCACATGTCTGTCATATTGCTACAATAAGTATTCTACTTGCTATTACTTCTATTTAAAATTTTGTTATTCATGAAAGATGTTTGAATAGTTTTGTACTATAGGTTTTGTACTTGATATTTTGTATTGATAAGTTTTGTACTGAAAAGTTTGCACTAATATGTTTAGTGAATTGGATTTACAAATTGGTAAAATCATTATATGTTTCTGAAACATGTGTTAATCTTGAGGCACAAATAATTTGACAGACTTTTAAAGAACTTAGATTTGAATCAAGTAATTCAGATAAATGTCTTTAATTCTGTGGTGAGTCAAATATAATTGGCCATATTTATTTGTATATTATTAACATACTTATTGATTGGAAGTGATCTCTCTATTATAAATGAAGTTAAAACTGTGCTATCGAAAGATTTCAGTGAAACACGTAGGTATTGTGGACACCATATTAGGTATAAGAGTGAGTTTGGGTTGGCAAGAGATAACCCTTAGTCAAACTCATTAAATCAATAATGTGTTCCAAAAGTGGGGATATAGTGACTGAAAATATATTTTGTAACACCTTATGATTATGATAAAGGTTGACACCTAATGATGGTGCAAGTATGAGACAATTAGATCATTCTAAACTTATTGGAAGTTTCATATATACAAAGATCTACACTAACAGACATAGCCTTTGAGGTAGGTATGATCTGCAGATTCACTACTAGTCCTATTAATACACATTGGAGATCCCTAAGAGGGTAATGAGATACTTGAAAGGTACTCAAGAGTTTGCTTTGTACTACTCTAGTCATCCTTTAGGAATTAATGGATGATATGATGCATTATAATGCTCAGAATTTAGTAAAAGTCGATAATTAGTGGATATGTGTTTACACTAGGAGGAACAAAAATGTTATGAAAATTAAAAGACAAACATGCACTGTGCTATCATCCATGAAATCAGACCTCTATGTGTTATCCTCTGCAGGGGAAGAGGCTGAATGGATTAAAGAACTTGTTGCTAGTCATCCATTAAAAAGTTTAAGCAACTATCTAATTCTTTTCGTCGAATATCAAGCTACAATGCACTGTAGCTCATAACTTACTCTATAATAGTCAGAGGAGTATATTAAGGTTGAAAGAAGCCTAATTGAATTTTCTCATAAATAAAGTGCAATTAAGACAAAATATGGCTAATGCTCTTGCTAAAAGACTTGAAAGTGGTCCAATTATCAAAACTGGGAGGGGGGGAATGGAGTTAAAAGCTATTGAGCCAAAAGTTTTAACATCCTAGTTGTTTTGATGAATTAGAATCCAATTGGGAGCCAAGGAGAAGTTCAAACTTAAGCAACGATTTTAGGCAGTTGGCATACTTTAGATAATTTGAAAAATAATGTTTAAATTTTGTTAATATATAATTTCATTCCAATTTTGATGATGCTATATATTCTCATAATTTACTTAGAATCAACTCATTATTCTAAAAAAAATCATGAAAACTTGTCTATGTATTTTCGATGTTTAGAATTGTCATTATATCATTCTAATTTTGATGATATATCTCTTTTATGGATTCATGTTTCTTTCAAATTTTGATGATTCAGAATTAACCATAATTGATTTGACCGTTCTATCATTCTAATATGAAACATAGTATAGTTCTTGTGTAGAAACTATAATAGTTCTTGTACTTTATTTTGTTAAAGAAACTTGATTGTGATGCTTGCGTTACATTTTGCTACATTATCGTTGAATTGTACTAAGTTCTTTAGTGGAACTAGATACTTTATAAAATTCGCTAGAATTCTTAGATATGTGTCTCTTGATATTCTTGTTTTCAATAAGCTAGCACAGATGGAGGAGTTGCATCTATCAACATACATTTCAGAATAATGATTTGATCAAAATAGAGGAGTAAACATAAAGCAGTTTGGAAGGATATAGTTTTGGTTTATTTCTCTCGAGAATAAATTTGTCACTTGCTTGGTAAAACTTCTTTTGAGTTTAAGACTCTTGTGTTCATGAGCTTAAAATTCATATTTTGTTCTTGAAGTTTATTTGCTTTGGTTGATTTTGAAACTATGACAGGTTTCTCTAGTTGGTTTAGTCATTGTGAACTATCCTGTTTTGATATGGTCTTTGAACTATTTGATTATTTTGGTTTAGTCTGATTTGAACTATTCAAGTTATAATTGATTTAGTCAATGAACTATATTATTTTATGATCCAATGATATAACATGGCATTGCCGAATATATTGAGAATATAGGAGGGCATTGTTAGATATATATGTATATTCTCAATATAATAGAATATTATTGTGTATAATGTTCTGTGTGGACAACACGTGCTTTGCACATGTTGTATGTTAATTGTTGGACAGGGTTGACCGGCATGAAACCCAGTACCCTAAATCCAGTTTGATGCCATATATACTGGTCTAGAGATAGTGCCCTTGTGATATTCCAATTATGATAAGCAGGGTATAATATCTCTAGCAGTAGGGATATTAACCCTAACCCTAATTTCTTATTATTATCTCTCATAATCTGTAACAGACACCAGACAGACACCAGACACCATATCCCTCTTCATTGTTACCTTTTTCCTCTTCAGTCCCGGAGGATTACTGGACAAGTTTGGAGGAGCCATGCCTTGTTGGGGGAACATATAGCTCATCCAAGCTGTGACTGTCTTAAAACTCTTCACTAGTGCTGTTGTTTACTTGCCACATTCTTCCAATTTTCCACCTCTCTTTGTGAAAGCTTCTCCCTGTTCATTACCCTAATGGAAGTGGCGGAGGATTTTCCGAACCCAAAAAATTTTCCTTTTTGTGCATCCTTCTATATGGTGAGACCCACGTCGAGCTCGTGCACTTGGAAAGTTGGTCATTGAGTCGTTAGCGTTTTACTCATGTAATTTCTTGTAGGTTTCCGGGTATAAAGAGGAACACATATAATATTCAGTCAGGATCTTTATGCTATTAATATTCAGTCAGGATCTTTATGCTAATTAACTTCTAATGTAAATTGAGATGAACATTAGCTACAGAATGAGAGAAAATTCTAAATTAATCAATGTCTCCACTGAGAAGTTATATAATATCATAGCATAAAAATAATATGTTAATTAAATAACTGATTAAAGACCATCTAATTTCTCCAAGCATTGGGCATATGAGTATCTGTAGTCATTCCATGTATTTCCAAAATTTGAAAAATACAGGGAACGAGATGCTGTAATCGTTCTCTATATTATTCCCTATATTTCAAAATTTTGAAAAATATAGGGAACGTGATGCTATAGTCGTTCCCAATATTTCCAAAATTTTGAAAAAATTGAACAGTAGCCGTCTATATTTAAGAGTAGATATAGAAAATTCCCAAATATAGGAATCGCAAGATCATCTTGTGTCCATTCTAAGAAAATTGTCTCGGACGCAGGATGATCGTGCGTATGAAGAATTAAATATATATATAATTAAATAAATAAACAGGTTGGACGCAAGATCAATTTTTTTAAAAAAATGTGTCGGACGCAAAATCATTTAGGTCTGACTAAAAAAAAATTCGCTGAATTTAAAAAAAAACAAACAAAAGAGACTGACGCAACATCACTTGAGATTTTTCCTCCTTTCTGTATTTTTAATTTCTATGGAATAGAGCCTATAGGATTATTTACGCATATAAAGTTAATTTAACATTGGTTTGATTATTTGATCAAGAGAGGAGATGAAGTGGGTCTATAGGAATTATTATGTGTTCATATGCGTACAAATTTATTTTTTATAAATGTTTTGGACTCATTTTTTTTTTAAACCAATGGCTGATATTCAAAATTAAAATGATCATTCATCGTTGAACAAAATTTTGGATTTCACCGGCTAGAAGTTCAACTCAAAGTTCATAATTTTAAAAGCCAAATATGAAAAGTTTGAATCTAACGGACTATAGATGCTCTAAGGTGTCATCCATTTCTTCATTTTCATAGTGTGGCCCTTTTGGAAGACTTCCTGAGCGTTTAGTCATGATTTAACAAATTAGCCTGCACAATAGAATAAATATAAATTCTTAAATTAAAAAGGTTAGAAATGACATATAAGTTTTTAACATTTACAGATTTTATGAATCAATCAAAAGCAAAAAGTAAAACATAGGAAAACCCAAAAAACCCAAATAAACGGTTCTGTGTTTCTGCCGGCTTCCTCTCCCAGATCCCGTCGCCTCTCCCCCTTACTCGCTTTCTCCCTTCTTTATGTTTGATGTGCTCGGGATTCCCTACTGACCCATCTCCTCTTTCCCGCTTCCCCTGCTCTGGTCCTTGACCTCCTCCTCTTCTTCAGACCTTTCTTTGCATTGTTGGCCTGGCCTCAGCGCCGTTCCGCTTGCTTGTCCAGCTCTTGTGGCCGTTCCTCCCAGAGTTCGGCACCTCTCCCCCCTGCTCGCATTTTTGGGCTCCCTTCGAGGTCGTGAGCACCGGGTTTGTGGTGTTCTTGCTTGGTGCTTCAGCTTCAGAGTTTTCCATCTCCTCTCTCTAGTCGTTAAGGCTTGTGCTGCTTCCCAGCCTAGCATCCCAGCAGTCTCACGCCTACCATGGAGCTTAGCAGCGCAGCCACGCAGCCTATCACTGTAAGTTCTTATGCAATTGTTTTTCCACTGGTTGTTCTAGTTTTCTTGATTTCTGGCTCCATTCCGATTTTGGTACCTTTGTTATCCCTCTCGATCTATTTCTCTTTCTCCCTTTTGTTCCTTCTTCCAAAGTTCTAGTTATTCTCTGGCTCTCACTGAGTTCTGACTGTGTGGTTGTTGTGACCGACCCTCTTGTTGGTCGTTAGAGTTGAGCTAGGTGGGATCTCCTGATCCTCTTGGCAAGATCTTCATTCTCTTTGTTCTTCTTTCTCTTTAGCTCTGAGAGAATTTTTTTTCGTCAATTCCCTTGTTTTTTGGTCTGGTTTGGGCCTGGACCGCTATTGGCTAGTCATGGGTTGAGATAGTAAAAAAATTTTACTAATAGAGTTATTTCTCAATTAACCCCCATCCCTTCGACCCCACCTATTGTTCGGCCCACTTCGCAGAAGCTTCTAGGGCGCTTTCCTTCATCCCTTTACCGCCCTTTCAACTCCCTCACTTATTCCTCCTCTAAGCGCTCTTCCTCTTCTTCGCCTTCCTACGCCCTGGTCTATTACCGTTGTCTCCAACCTGGGCATCTAAAGGCATTTTGCACCTCCAAAGGTTTGTTCTGCCTGAAATTAGGCCACTCCCATAATCGCTGTTTCTCTCTTCAGCAAATTTTGTGTCTCTCTATGGGGTTCCTATTTCTGATCAAGTGATGGCAGTGCTTGACTTCCCCTCACTTCAATCCAAGCTTGCAGATCTTCAATCCCTCTAGCCTAAGTGGGCCAAGCTGTCTTCTGCTTCACCTATTCTTCCTACTCCTCCAGTCCCCAGCGTATTTCAGTTTCCGCACATCCTACCCCCCAAGTGCATTCCCTTACATCCCCTCAGGTGTCTAAACCTTAGGTCACCCTCCTCTTCATCCCCGCTGCTGAACTTTCTGATAAAATGATTAAGTTTGATTGCTACGGTGCTGTCTCCTTCAGCGAAAGTTTGATCTCCAACTTTACTTTAGACTCCTTTCTCTGCAATCCGTGTAATGTGAAAGATTGGGTGTGGGCTATCAATTCATGTTCTAATGGTGAGGTGGTTATTCAGTGTCCTTCCCTTAAAATCTTGGAGGACCTTATACCCATCAAATCTCTTTCTATTGGCTCTATCATGCTTTCCATCCACAAATGGGTGCAACAAGGTCATCCTCCTCCTTTCCTGATCCAGTCCCCTGTCAAAGCCACTCTCTTAGGTCTTCCTCCGTTCTGTGACTCACTTCGTGTCGTCGCGGACATGACTAAATGAGTCGGAGAGTTGCGTCGAATTTCTTCCTCTTCCATGTTGGCTTCAGGTGGAAGCAGAGTTCTTTTGTCCTCTAGTGCATGATAGAATTGAAGCTTTCGCGTTGAGAGACTATAAGTCTAGCTTCACCATCTCTGTTATTTATCAAGACAATTCAAAGGGAGGAGCGACTCCAGCTCCATTGCTCCTTGGAGTTTCTAAGACCTCTGCGGATGCATCTCCTCTTCCCAATACCTTCTCGGTTGGAGCTTCTTCTCATTCGAAAACTCTTTCATCCAAAATTAAGGCTTCGCACAAAGCACCTTCTAAAAAAAACTTCCCTCTCCAGCGTAGAGGTTTTACCTCTCCCCCCAACTCCAAAATTTCTCCTTCTAAAGCTCCCAACCTTGTCTGGATTAACCCGGACATTGCTACTGTGAAGCACAATCCCCCGACTCAATCTGGTCCTCTCAAGCACTCGCCTAAGCTCTCTCTTCCTCCTTCGTCGAGGACTCAGACATACCTCACTCCCACAGCTACTATTGCACCATGCTCTGTGACTTCTGGTCCCAATCTAATTGAATCTGATGTTAAGTGGCCAGCTTGGGAAGTTAACCCTCATTTCTCCTCCGATTGGGATCATTTCAAGTTAGCAGTACATAGCACTCCCTCTTCAGGGTCCAAATCTAATCCAGCTCCTCTGAAAGCTTTAGCCTCTTCGACTCCGAAATCTGAAGCTTGGATCGAGCAAGACAATCTTTTAGACGAAGATGTAGCGAAACTTGATCAATCCCGATCGCAACAGTAGGTAACATTTTCCTTTCATTCTGTTGTTATTAAGTTTTGCTCTTCAAATTTCTATTCTTTGACCTGTAGTTGCTATCTCCGTTTCGGTCTTTACTCGTCTTTTTCTGCTACTGATTCTCTTTTGTACTGTCTTGCTACATATTATCACCATAGTTCTCGATATTGGTCTCCTGCATCGATTTCGGTGGGTTTCCATTCACCCCGACGCTGTAGAGAGACCCCCTTTCCTCCCTGCCCCTCTTCTCCCCTTGCCACCACTTCTCTTCCCTCTTCGTTCCCTTCTCCAGGTCCATTTAATTGGGTGACCTTCAATTTGACCTCTTCAGACATTCTCCCTGAGGCGTCGTTGCACGCAGCTGCTACCGTTCCCCTTGGGAGGCAGCAGACTTCTAGTTTGCTTAAAAATTCGCTCTAGCTCTCATATTCGGGCTAAAAGAGCACTGATACTTAAAACAGAATCTCAAGCATCCCTTGCGGCCCAGCTTTGCAAGTTGGATATCCCTCCCCCTAATCATTCTATTTCGGGGCAGGCTCATCTAGGTTCCATCTATCAGGTGCATTTCGACACCCTCTCTAACCTATATATGCTTCGCCTTACTAAGGATATGGGATTTCTGGTTAATTCGGATAATTTTTTAGACTTTGAATCTATTCGCCTCCGTGAAATTTCTAGAGCTTTTGAGTCTAATGGTTTTAATGATTAGCATCTCTTGGAATATTCGGGTTTGCGGTGTACGACCAAGCAACAAGCTGTTTTTCAACTGATTTCTTCCTCCCATTGTAATTTGATTTCCATTCAAGAATCGAAACTCGATTCCCTGTCCCCATCCATCTTATGTTCGATCGGTGGATCCTTAATCTCCAATTGGATCTCTCTTGATGCCATCAGATCAAGAGAAGGAATCCTCTTCGGTTTTAAAGATTCCCGCTTCTCCCTCTTATCGATACATCGATTAACTTTCTTTCTCATTGTTTGCCTTCACTGGGCCGAATTCAATTGTGATCTCACCGTTGTCTCGGTCTACGGTGTGTCCACGCGGATCGTCACAATTTGTTTTGGAACGAATTTGACTCCTTCCAAAACAACATTAATAGTTTCTGTTTTTTCTGTGGTGACTTTAATGTCACCGGATTTACCTATGAAAGATTGGGCAATGCCTCTAACACCTTAGACTCATCCTGCTTAATGAATGCATTCGCTCCCTCCATTTGACTGATCTACCTCTGAAAAGTAGATCATTCACTTGGTCTAACATGCGTCTGTCGCCAACTATGGCTAAGCTCAATCGCTTTCTTGTTTCTTATGATTGGATCAACTTTTTTCACAACTCTTTTGCCTCGGCCATGCCCAATCCGTCATCTGACCATGTGCCTATCTCTTTGTTCTCTAACTATAACTTCACAAGATCTGTCAAATTCTGTTTTGAAAAATTCTGGCTGTCAGACCAAATCTTCGTCAATCTCATCACTGAGTGCCTCTCCCTCTATTACGGTCTCTTCCGAACTTGGCCGCATCCTCCTTAAGCTTCACGCTATCAAACACGGTTGCAAAATTTGGCGTAAAGAGAGAGTTGCTAATGCAAATTTCCTTTAAAATGTCTTTCTTTCTTCCATTGGCGTAAAGAGAGAGTTGCTTGGTCCTATTTCGGAATCTCTTCGCTCCGAACGTGCTTCTTGTAAGAGAGAATATTCTTCCATTCTCCACAACGATCACATTAAATGGGTTCAGAGGGCTAAGTTTCGTTGGCTTAAGGAGGGTGATAGCAACACCTCCATTTTCCATAACTTTACGTCGCAACGTCAGTGATGCAATCGTATCTCCTCTATTGTAGACAATGGCAATGAACTCACTACAGACTCTGAAATCCATGCTACATTCCTTCGATTCTTTACAGATCTTTTGGGATCTCCTAAACATCGTTCCTTTCATCTAGACTGGACCCAATTGTATGGTCAGCAGTCTCATGATCTGTCTAGTCTGGAAGAACCTTTCTCTTTAGAAGAGATTAAGTTTGCTATTTTTCATTAAAAAGCGATTCTGCTCCAGGCCCGGATGGCTTCCCAGCCTTCTTCTTCCAAAAAGTTTGGGATTGTCTCAAAGACAACCTTTTCAAGATGTTCTCTGATCTTCACCAAGGGTCCTTCTCCTTTGACTGGATCAATTATGCACATATCGTTCGCATCCCCAAAATCTTGGGAGCCTACTCGGTCTCCAACTTTCGGCCGATTAGCCTCCTCAACACTACCTTTAAGATCATTATGAAAGTTATGTCCAACCGTCTCAGTGCTATCATCTCTCCCTTGATTAATCCTGCTCAAACGAGTTTTATCAAAGATCGTTTTATCCTGGATAGTGTGGCGTCGGCCCAGGAAATTATAACTGAATGCCATAGATCAAATTCCAAAGGAATCCTGTTAAAATTGGATTTTCATAAAGCTTATGATAATGTTTGCTAGGATTTCCTATTCGAAATCTTTCTTCATCATGGTTTCGGCTCTAAATGGATCGCTTGGATTAAATCCAGCCTTTTCGCTGGTACCTCTTTCATCCTTATTAATGGTTCGGAATGTCACAAATTTAGATGTAAGTGTGGCCTTCGCCAGGGCAATCCTATATCCTCCCTTTTATTTTCTCTTGTTACCGATGTGTTTAGTAAGTTACTACGTTATGCTTGGGATGCGCATGTCATCGAAGGACTTGGGGGTTCTCAAAGCTACCGAGGGGTGCTGAACCTTCAATATGCCGATGACACTATCATCTTTGCAAAACCCAATGGGTGCACCTTAAGAAACCTCAAGTTACTTCTTTATATTTTTTAAAGTGCCTCTGGTTTATCCATTAACTTTCAAAAATCTTCAGTACTTTGGCTTGGAGGTTCTCACAATCGGCAAGTTGAAATTGCCTAATTCTTCAACTGTGCCTCTGCCTCTTTTCCCATTCAATATCTGGGAATTCCCTTGAGATGGGGAAGGCTTCATAAATCTGACTGGAGGCCGATGATTGAAAAAGTTGAATCTAGACTTAACTTGTGGTCTGGAAAGCACCTCTCTCGCGGAGGTAGACTTATTCTTGTCAACTCAGTCCTCTCATCTATTCCTTTATATATGATGTCCTTTTTTTACGTCCCTTCTTGGGTTATTAAGATGATTGATCAAATCAGAAGGAACTTCTTTTGGTCAGGTGCTGATTCTTATAGAGCTGGTACCCATCTCTGCAATTGGAAGTTGATTTGCACCTCCAAGGTAGTGGGTGGCTTAGGGGTTCTTGACCTCAGGCATCAAAATTTAGCCTTCGTGGGTAAATGGTTATGGAGAATTCTGAAAAATGATCAATTACCCTGGGCTCACCTTATCACTCTTAAATGTTTCTCCCAGCGTAGAATTTGGGAATTCTCCCCCTCCCTTTCCCGTAAGGCCTCTCCGTTTTGGAAGGGGGTCTGGAAAGCTGCCAGCCATTTTCGCTGTGGCATCTACCATGTATGCACCGATGGTTCTAAAACCAAGTTCTGGGACGATTTATGGTTTGGTAATATTAAGCTTGCATTGGCCTTCCCCTCCCTACACCAAATGGCCTTCAACCCTTCTGCCTCGGTGGCGGATTATGTTACCATCCTCGACAACCAAAAGTTCTGGTTTATACCTTTCTCTAGTGTTCTTCCTTCGTCCTTTGAGACTGAGCTCCACAAGCTTTTCGCTAGCTTAAACCGTTTTTCCTGGTATCCCATTGAAGATTTTAAAAGACCAGCTCAGGAGACTATTCTGTTAAATCCTTCTACAATTTTCTTAATTTCGGGGGTATCAATTCTCAGCTTGCTAAGTCCTTATGGAGTTGTTGTGTTCCCTTGAAATCTAAAATCCTCACCTGGCTTGCTTTTAACAACAAACTTCTTACCGTTGAGGTCCTTAATCAAATGAACCTAGCCTTGGGCCAATTATGTTTGTAACGTTCATTCGAGCATGAGGATGCCGAGCACCTTTTTCTCCAGTGCAACTTTATTCAGCCGCTGTGGAAGATTAGCATTCTCGTTGGCAAGCTCCTTCTATCCCCATCTGTTTTTCGTCGTGTTGGAAGTCTCACTATCTCAGGAAAGAGTTTCACAAATCTTGGGTTCTTTCTATTATGGCTATCATTTGGGTTACGTGGTCTGAAAGGAACAAACTTATTTTTTCTCACATCGCTTCTACAATCAACACCATTATTGATGAATTTTAATTCTTTACCAAATTTTGGCCATCCACTTTATCGCATGATAAAGTAGTAGCCTTACATCTTTTTTGCCTGGATGAGACGACCCGCATTTTTGGTTCAGCTAACACCAACTTTTTTTTAGTAATTTTCAGTTCTAATTATCTCTTTTTTCTCCTCTTCTTTGCAGATTTGAAGTGGTTGTAATCTTTCTTTTACTCCATCTCTGGAGGCTTTTTGCCCGTTTTGATCGTTGCTTCAGAGTTGGGGCTGGGATCTTGTTTCTCTACTGCTCTGGATACGTTTACTATGTTCTTGTGGTTGTTTGTTCTAGTTTTGATGATGGATAGCCTTATTTTGTTACCTGGGTTGGATGTTCTTGGTTTGGTGGTTTATGTTTCTAGTTACTGTTCTTTTTGTGGCATCCGCTATTTTCTTTTGGGGCCTTGGCCTCCTCTCTGGTTTGTGTTCAGTATTTTATCCTAGCTCCTGTTATTGTATCATGTGGTTTTGGTCTCACTGCCTGTGCTTTTTCGGGTTTTGATTCGTGGATGGTGTGAGCTAGATTTAGGTTGCTCTTTGGCAAACCTTGGACTTTAGTTGCAGTCCCTAGCAATGCCCTATGTTAGCTACTTTTTGTGTGTTAGCTATTCTTTGGGTGGTGCTCAATGTTTTTTGAGTTGAGTGGTTAATGCACTTGTTCTTAATAGGCGGTTTTCCCTCTCCATTGTAGCATATCTTTTTAGCGTCCTTCGGGAGATACTTTGGTTTGGTTCCTCCTAACTGAGGGCCCATTTCTGTTGTGTATTTCATCAGTTGGCACTAGTGGCATCAGTGCCATTTGTGGCATGCTGGCCTTATATCGCAGCTACTCCGGGTCAGCAGTGTGCTCGTTCCCAGGCCTTGGTCGTTTGCTCTCCCAGTCTGTTTTGTGAGTTCTTGGCTCTTTGGCTGCTGGTTTTATGTGGTCTAGTTCAGCCAATCGTTTGCATGGTTGCTGCGTCGTGTTCTTGTCGCTTAGGCTTCGTCGAGCCCCAGGTTCGGTTGGGGATTCCCTCAGCTGCTCTCGAGATGCAGAGCGCTGGGGTTTGATCGGCCGGAGTCTGAGGGCATCGGCAATGTGGCAGTCATCGCTCTATGTCCTGGGCGACGTTGTTGTTACTTTAGGCTCTTTTTCTGTTTTGGGATTGTGCTGTATTCTCTTGGCAATGAACTCAATTGCTAGTGTGTTTTGTTTTTTGCTTCCATTGTTGTCTGCTTACAATTTCACTTTCGGTAAAATCGTACCTCTTTGTATTCCCACGATTCTATCATTGTTATCAAAAAAAAAAAAGTTTTTAACATTTACTATATTTAGTTTCATCTTGGTGAAAATAACTGGTTCCCTAGAGAAATTCACTTGTTTATCAATGCTATCTCTAACTTATTTTCTTGCTCTGACATCTTTAGCAACACTACAAAAGATAAGAGAATGCCTGGTGGATCTACCCCGGCATTGGGTAGTTTCGCCGGAAAATCCCCAGCGTTTATCAATAAACGCCAACGGAATGGAAAAATACCCCGACGTTTTTTTACAAACGTCGGGGTATATAATGTACCCCGGCGTTTTAAAATGCCGGGGAAGTATATACCAATACTTAACCCGTTCCTCCCCAAAAACTCCCACTTCCCTCTGTTTTTTCCTCTTCAGGCTCAACCAGAGAAACCATATTCCCAAATGATGTGAATATTTGCAAGTGTACAAAATCGCAACAAGTAGTATAGTTAAGTGAAAAGAGTGTCGAACCCATAGGGACTAATTATTTTATTGAGTACCGATATTACTAGATGAATCACTATTTGGAAGATCGAAATAAATAAAGAAAGCGACTAAATTAAATTAATCTCAAGAAAACTAACTAAATTAATTTAGAGGGAGCGGAGTCTGAACATTGTGATTTGTTAATGGCAAAATTAATTCTAAGACTTTTGACTTCACCTAGTTCATCCCACACAATTTATAATTCCATAAGAATAAAAAGATTATTTTTCCAAGTTGTAGACCGAAATTTCCAAATTATTCAATGCTTTCTCTCGAACAACACTAAAAATATCTCCAACTAACAGTTTGTCACATCTCTATGCAAATTTAATTAATCGAAGACTCATTAAGTTCTTTGGATTTCTTAACGGTCACATGAATTGCGGTAAATTATCTCTAATTTCGCTCAATCAATGGTGTTCAATTTTTATTGTTCTAAATCACAAATTACTTCTCGGTCTCTCCATGATCCAGGAAATCATACAATAGTTGGCCAAACGATTGTAAGCATTAAACACAAAAATCAAACACACAACCATGGAAAAATAGAAAAATAATATGGAATTAAAATTGTGTTATCAAAACTCGGCTACATCGAAGCCCTAGAAAAATAAATTTAGTTCATAATGAAATTACAATTAACAAATTTGTTCATGAATTGCATAATAAAATTGGAGAGAGAGAAAAGATAAACAAAAGGGACTGTTTTTGTAGAAGAAATTTTTCAAACAAAGTGGTTCGAAAATCGTGTCAGGCCCACGTCAAAATCAGTCTTTCCCTGTGTCTGTTCTCGAGTCGCACGTCTCCTCTCTCCTCCTTCTCGTTTTTTTACTTATTTTTTTTCTTTTTTTTTCTTTTTGGGTGTCCACACCGCCCACCTCCCTTTTTTTTGTCAAAAACCAATCCAGCACCCTCCTTCCCTCACGCCTACACCTGCTGTTATATAGGAAAGAGTAATGCTAGAGCCACTACCAATTTCACTATATTTCTCTTCACTACCTTAGGTGGCACACTCCAATAGGTAGGGGATGATAGAGTAGGTGGGAGAACTCTCCAATAGGAGTACGCCACCTAAGATAGTGAAGGAAATGGTAGTGAAATTGGTAGTGGCTAAAGCATTACTCTATAGGAAATAGGAAAACTTAGGGTTAGTTTTAATTTTAAAATTAGGTTTAGTTAATTGTTTATTATTAGTTAATTAATTAAAATTTTAAGATTAAGATAAATCTTTAATTATTAATCAACTAACAGAAAATTCGGTCCTTTCTTTCTTTCTTTTTTTTATTTATTATTTTATTTAATTACAAAATTCTATTCTAACCCCTAATTGATAATAATATTTCTATTTTACTTTTCACACGATCGAATTGTAAGATTTAAAATTCAACAAAACAATAAAAATAAATCAATCGTTCTGATTATTTTGTTTGTCAATTTTTACTGAAAATTTTCACCTTTTGCATCAAAAATCTTATTTCTTAAAAAATAATTAATTAATTGAAATCTTATGCAAATAAGATAAATTATCAACAATATAGACAAATACAAGCGATATTTATGGGTAAATGAGTACAAATATTTGTATAAAAATTAGACACATCACCAAATTCACACTAAATTTGTGGCCAAATCCTCTTTCTCTCGTCACCTCAAACTCCCTCTCTCTCTTTCCCTCTCCGAGCTCTCTCCCACTCCGCTCTCGCAGTTGCACTCGCTCCGCCTTCGCTCGCTTGCTCTCCCTACCTGCCGTCGCCGCCTCTCGCTCTCGCACCCGCTGTCGCTGCCGCTCGCTCTCACACCCGCTGCCGCTGCCGCTCGCTCCGCACTCGTCGCTGCCGATTGCTTACGCACCCGTTGATTGGTCGTCTTCCTTCTCCACCTCTCTCTTTTCGAAACCCTAGGTATGGATTTGTTATGATAACTTTTTTATTTTGATTATTTTAAAGTTTGTATTTTGTTTGGAAGTGGTGGGTGTCACCATTTGAGGGCTGGATGGGATTATTGTAGTTCTTCAACTTTTTTTTGTATTTGTAGAGGAAGAAGTTTGATTAGAAATTCAAGAAAGGCTGCTCTTTATAGGCTGCTCTTTGTCATGAAGTTTAAAAAATGAAATCTTCATGGGTTGCATTTACACATTTTTATACTGTATGTGAATGTGATTTAGAATTGAAGTTGAATATGCACTGATATCGATTTATATGTTTTCTGCAAGAAATGGATGTGGGAAGTAGTCTCTGATCGACACTTTTGAGTTAGAATTATGGACCTTTTTTGGATAGTCCAATTGGAATTGTGGAATTGGACCAAGTTGGTGAATGGGAATTACCTACATTGTCATTGGAATTCTATAAATGAAAGAGGGTACAATTAAATCATTTCATTTGGGAAGTTGCATTTGACTTGTGTTGTGCTTTCTAGGTTTATGTTGTCTTTAGGGTTCATGTGTTGATTTTACAACGAAAGATGAAATTTGACGAGGGGTTGGTTTGTTGTAGTTGTAATATGAAATGGTACTAAGAAGAAAGAAGTCTTGTTGTGATTAGTATTAAATTAAATAAACCACATAGATTCCATTTTTATACATGTGAAGATGATTTAGAGTTAAAGTTGAACATGCAGATTTATGCGTTTTCTGCAAGAAATGGATGTGAGACGGAGTCTCTGATTGCCACTTTATCATTGTATTTAGCTTCACAAATTAGAATTATGGATCTTTTTGATAGTCAAATTGGAATTAGAGAATTGCATTCCGAGTTGGTGAATAGGAATACTACCTACATTGTCTGGAAGGTCCGTACACTGTAGATAAGTATAAATGAAAGTGAAGAATTGTATATTTAAATTATTTTATATAGGAAATTGGATTGGAATCTTAAGGCATTAATAATACCAAGATGCAAAGGAACTGACATTCTCATGTAGTTTGATTTTTAATAGACCATATTAACAAGCAGGAGATTAAACGCATGACCCCATACAATTAAGCATAGTTATCAAAATGTGAATATGATGGATGTGGCTCATAACATATGGGTAATGTGGGACTCCCTGATGTGTTTCTCCCCCTCTTATCTTTCCTAATAGTTCAAGCTTGTAACAGTCATGTGGGTATCATGTTTTTATATCGTTCACTTTTGAAGTTGTAAAAGCTGTCTACTGTTATCTTTTGTGATTCAATGTGGAATTTGATCTTCATTTAATATGGAGTTTGATGCCATCTTTTGTAGGTCTGAAATACCATGTTTATAAAAGTTTATGGTGACAATAGTTATATAATATGCGAGTTCTTACCAAAAAATGTTTTGCCAGGGTTTGATTGATGCACAGACATGGTTCGCGGACAAATTAACTTCAAAAGGCTCAGTTTAACTGATATCAAAATTGATACCAAGAAAAAGAACCTGATTGCAGCAATGGAGGCTGCTGGTAAATTAATTTATATAAAGTTCAGTTAATCCTAAAATCTTCTTTAGTTTTTGTTGTTTTAGTTGAATTTTAAAATTTGGTGCAGTTTTGCCCTTTTAGTTGTGTTATTTTGGAAGTTTCAGAGTTTTGGCATTAACGTATGCCATCTTTTATATGCCCTTGCTAGGTGATTATTGTTATTGGAATCTGAGATATTATGCTTTGTAGGAAAATTTTGTTACAAAATTTCATCATATGGTATTAATGCTTATAGTTAACGGGCATCATGTATATTGCTTGTCTTGTTATAATTCTTTCTTGATGTATGGTCATCAGTTCTTGTTAAAATTCTTTCTTGTTATAATTCTTTCTTGATGTATCAGCCTTCAGGAAGTTTAGATTTGAAGATTTTATTTGTTTAAGAAAACAAAAACATACAATACCCCGGCATTTCTAAAATGCCGGGGATTATAAAATGCCCAAAAAAAAATTAAAAATGAAACCATACCCCGGCGTTTGAAGCGCCGGGTTAAACACTAAAAAACGCTGGGGTTTCTTGAACATTCCCCGGTGTTTGGAAGCGCGGAGGTTTCCATAAATCAACCCCAACAGGGGAATGGACGGCGCTTGCGGCGGCATTTTTGAAAACGCCGTGGGGTACATCCCCGGCATTTTTAAATGCCGGAAAAAGGCAAGAAAAATACCGGGAAATAGGTAATCGTTTGTAGTGCAACTCCTTTTTGGCCTATTCTCGACAAAACTCTTGCCAAATTTTACTGAAATCCATGGTTCATGAGACATAGGATTGACAACAAACAAATAATTATGATCTTTCTTAGATGCTCTTCCACATGCACAAGAGATCCATATCTCCATTTTCTCTTTTAAGTATTCACGCCATATCTCCATAATATTTTTCGCTTTATCAAAATCATGAAATTTATAATGCTTCAAAAACCATATAACAATTCAAGAATTCTAACCATAGTTGTACAGAGTATTTGCAACTATTAATATAGAAATATATATTAATAATTATAGAAGGTTGAATTTTACTTGCACAAAACTCACCCCAAATTTGATTTGAAATTGTGCTAGTGAACTTCAAAATTCGATAATCTTTAATGCAAATATTATGTTATTACTATGACTAAAATTCTTAAAGATGGTTTCGGAAGCATTCATTTTTTTAATGATTTTGATGAAGATAAATATATTAGGGAGATGTGGCATGAATATGTTATGATCCCAATTTAGTCCCACATCGGTTATATGGGGAACCAATGTTGGGTAGTTATAAACTTGGGCTCCCTCCCCTTAACAGCTAGCTTTTAAGGGTGAGTTCTCCTAGGTTCCTAACAGAATACTTAAAAGAGAAATGGAGATCATAGATGTATCGTGCACATGAAGCTAAGAAAGATCCTAGTTACTTGTTCGCGGCCAACCCTAAGTCTTCCGAACCATGGATTTCAGTTAAAATTTGTGCAGAATTTTGTCAAGAATAGGTCAAAAAGGAGTGGCCAGAGGTATCAGACCAAGAAAAGAAAAATAGAGATAACATTAATAAACGAGTGAATTACTCTAGTGTTGTTGCTTATTTCGGTGTAGGAGCAAACAGATAGTGAGTTAATAATAGAAGGAAACTACTAAAAGTCAAACATATGACCCTGGTCGTTAAAGACTGTTATATCTCCTTAGAATGAATCTGGAGACCACAGTGATCTGAATCTAATGGTTGCTGATGCGACTAATGTATCTGCAAAAAGCCTGAAACACTGGGAGGTGGCCCCGGCGACAGGCCCTCCAACGCTCAAGTCAGAACCAGAAAGAGGGAGAGAGTAAGAGAGTGAAAACTGGAAAATTGTTGATTATCTTCTGACTGAAGAGGGGGAGGGGTATTCATAGGCCTGAGAGACATTTCAAGAGATTGATTTATATCCGTTGGAGTGGGTCTAGCCTCAAGAGATAAGATATCCTTATTAGGGGATAAGAGATTTGATTCATATCCTGCATGGATTGAGTGTCTCTTCTAGTGGGCCTAGCTTGTCACTTTTTATGGGCTTGAAAGAAGCCCATGTCTTGGAGTGGGCCTAAACCTGTAAAAGAGGCCTGTGATGACTAATCTGCCTGTAGATATTTTGAGATCTATGTAGGAATCGTACGGCTCTGATCAACCGCGATTTTTACCATCATCATATGCCCTCACTCCCAAAAGGCAATTTTCTTGATTTTCGAGGAGTGGTATGTCTTATTTTTGGATTCTGGCGTATAATCTTAGTAATCAGAGTGTTTAAGGATGCGTGGAACTCATCTGTGGCTTCTAGAGGCAATGAATATCTTCATAGATTTTTCCATAGTTCTTCGGATTTTTCCGATTTTTCTAGAAATTTTTCGGAATTTCCATATTTCTTCGGATTTTTCCGAATTTAAAATAATTATTTTTGAATTTTTAAATTATTTTTTGATTTTTAGATGGTTTTAAAATACTTTTAAATGATTTTTCTTAATAATCAAAACTAGGCTCGCTGTTTTAAGCGATCTGTGGCATTGGTCACAAGGATCTCGCACGCTGACAGAGATCTAACGGCGGAGATGCGGTCTCAACGTTCAGAAATTCCGAAATGACATCCTGAGCGTTGACCGGGGAGATTTCGCACGTTGAGGGGGATCAGACGGTCGTTACTTATCCTCATCGCCCTCTTAGCTCTGCTGACGAGCTCGTCGAGCTCCAGCCAGTCTCATCGACCTTTGGGGACTCTACCGAGATGCAACACCCTTATCGACCTAGGGGAGTGTCAAGGTTGCTCCTTCAAATCAGGCTCGATGTGATTCGGCGCTCCGTCGAGCAATCAAGCTCTTGGAAGGGCTATTGGCGAGGTACGGGGCTTTGGAGCTTCGATAGATGGCCATGTAGATTAGCAGAGTTGACGAGGGTTGTTTGGAGCTCGTCGACGAGGCGTTTGGACTTCGTTGAAGGGATCTCCTCATCGAGCTCCATGAAGTCCCCTGTTTCTTCTTCGTCAAGCTCGAGCTATGTCTGGTGAGCCGTGCTTTTCGTCGATCTATCAAAGGCTTGCTGAGCTGCAGGAGCGTCTAGTCATTAGAGCTCCGTCATCCTTTGAGAGCGTCGAGCTACTCCTCGCACTCTGTCAAGCTACAGAGCATTGAGGTGTCGGTCGAGTTGGTCGATCTCTATTTTCTATCGACATGTTTAGAGCTTCTTCGACATGAAGGAGCGTCGATTGGTGTGCACCGCCGTTGGTCGAGCTGTGAGCTATAGGCTCCTCATTCGATCGAGCTACAAGTGCTCTGTTTTAAGAGTAGTTGTAGGCGAGCTATGGCGAGGCTATCGACTAGGAGTTTCGGCAGAGGTCTTTGTTGAAGTGGGAGCTCAGCATTCGACGAGGAGGGAGCTTGAAGTTGGGGGTAAGACTGGGTTTTTCTTTCTTGGTGCTCAGGTTCGAAATAGAAGAGGAAGAAGAAGAGGTTAGGAGTGGTTGCGGGTTTGGAGTTGTGGATCCGAATCCATACCTACAGACTCGTTTACTCCGTTGGGGTTATTGAGTGTTTGGGTTTTGGTTTGTCGATTTGAACCTGAACCGAACCCGAAATCTTCTTTTCCTCTCTCTTTGGATTTGTGAGCTTCTTTTAGGGGATTTTTTTTGGATTTTTTGGTAGCACTTTGGGCTTGCATATATATATATATATATTAAAACACAAAGAAAGGTATCAAGTGGCTCTCCTTCAACCCACCCAAAATCAAAGGCTCAGATCTAACCTCACAAAACACATTTTCCCTTCCAAAAGTTCCCCCCCAAAACTCAAATTCAAATCCCCCCACCCAAAATAACTCCTTTATTTAATTTAATTATTTCTCTCTCTCTCTCTCTATCTCTCTCTCTCTCTCCTATTCAAAAAATTAAGAAAATATAAATTTAAAAAATTTAAAAAATTTAAAAAACACATTTTCCCTCCCAAAATGTTTTCCCCCAAAACTCCAATTCAAATCCCCCCACCCAAAACAACTCCTTTATTTGATTTAATTATTTCTCTCTCTCTCTCTCTCTCTCTCTCTCTCTCTCTCTCCTATTCAAAAAATTAAGAAAATATAAATTTAAAAATTTTTTAAAAAATAAAAAACTAAAAAACTAAAAACTTTAAAAATAATTCAAAAAATCAAAAAATTCAAAAGCTTAAAAATGCTATAAAAAAATTACAATTTTTTTTTATAATTATTATATGCAAGCCTGCAAAAAAATTTCTTTGTAAATTTGAGTTTACCAGTGAAGGGTTTAAACTCTCCGCTCAAAAAAGACAGCTAAAGTAAATTTGTTATTTATCCATTTTGATTTTTTTTTTATAAAGGCGCAATGGAGAGACAAAGTGGAGATAAAAGAAATGATTAGCTTGGATTATAGTTTTGAGAACTTCATGTATTTCATTTTGGTTGAAATAATAATAAGAGGTATTTCAATTGCAAACTGAGACTCAGACAAACAATTGTTTAGATTATTGGTATTGTAGATACCTTCACACCTGCACTTGCATTACATTGTATTTAGACATGCTCATAGTGGTTATAGGATTAGAGTAAGCTCTATAAAATCTATATGATAATGTCCTTTCGTAACTATTACAAGCATGTAAAAGTGATGCTGAAGTTAAAAAGAACTCTATGCAGTGTTTCTAATAAACTATATGCATTCTAGGTAAGTTCAAGCTAATGATCAAAAAGGCAATGGTTGAGCTTAAAGGTAGATATACTGCTTTCTCATATAATATGTTTGCTACTTCAATTAATTTTCTGGACCTCCAAAACTATTTTATATAATCAAACCAGGTGCATCGTTCCGAAGACGTATCGTAGGCACGTGTCAACGGGCCAACCTAGTATATATATATATGTGTGTAGAACCCCGTATTTTCAAATATTATTTTAATTATTTGAAAATAAATTTTAAATGATTTTGAGTATTTGATATATATTTTCTAAAAGATTTATCTTTTGTACACGTGCAAAACACGTGCAAATGGCTTTTCAGAAGTTTGAAAAATTTAGTTTTCCTTATGAAAAATTATTATTTATTATTTGAGAACTATTTAATATTTTTCTAGATTTTTCTGAAATTAATTATGCCTATTTGCAACTTTTGAGAAAAGAAGGACTTATTTGCAAAATTGACAATTTTGAGGGTTAGAATGCAAAACATATTTACTGGACATTCCGATCAGTAATTGTTGAGGTTTAGAAATATATTTTTCTATTAGATCCTAATTTAAATGATATTTGATTCAATTTTCAAGAAAAGAAGTATATATATGCAAGAAGTATTTTTGGAAAGGATTATTTTGCAAAGTGGGAATAAAACCCTAATATACAATCCGGCATATTTAAGGGATTCTCTCTTCCCAGCCGTCATTGAGCATATTCAGATTTTGAGATTATTTTGAGGAGCAAAAAGGAGGATTCTTGGATCTAGCAAGGAGAAAGCTTTTTGTGGATTTTTCTTCGAATCAAAGGTGAGTGGATTGTTTTGTTTGTTTTGTTTTACTTTGCTTTGTTATTCGATTGATGAATGACGTAAGATCTTTGTTATGCTTGTTTGTGTTCATTATGTCATTATTTTGTTAGTCTCATTGTGCGTATGATATGGATCTTTTATTTGGATATGGAGGATGAGAACTCTTATTGATATTTGGATCATGCATGAGAAATTATTAAGTTGTTGAGGAAAGGTTTGATTTATGAGATCGTATTGTTGGGAGACATATTAAGAATGGATAATGTTGTGATCAGATGGTAAACATCTGGATCTTTTGGGGGTAGTTCAGATTTTGATTGAGTTGTGTAAGAAGTTTTGATGAGAAACCCTAATAGAAAGATTAGGAGTCTAGATCATGAGGACTTGAGATTTGAGTATTTGATTGATTGAGTAATGTATCCTTGATGGAGATTATTGAGAGTTGTTTATTTGCCTGGATACAAATTAATTTTTATGATCAGTGGATCTTTAGAAAACTCCAGTTTGATTTTTATGTTCAGACCTGTTTTTAGAAATCTGTAGCCGACAGTTGACTGGCCTATAGAGCAGTCAACTGGTACGAGCCTACTGCTGTACTTTTAGTCTTTGAGCATTGTTCGGGACAGTCGACCTAGACTGAGGTCAGTCGACTGGTCTTCTGTTTGTAATTTTGTTCAGTCCTTCGGGACAGTCGACCTATGAACCCCTTTTAGTCGACTGATATACTTAGAATATTTGATGAGAATTATTTGTTTTGTCTCGGGGCAGTCGACTGACTTCTTGATAAGTCGACCGATCATACCTTAGCTTATTTTTGAGAAATTTTGGATTATGTCCTCTGGACAGTCGACTGATGTGCTATACAATCGACTGGTCCTGAGGGATCTTTGTATTTGGTTTTGAGATCTTCTGTTTAGTGTTTGATTTTGAGATGTTTGTTCAGTCTTTGATTTCGAGATGTTCAGTTAAGAACATGATTTTGAGATATTTAGCTGAGCCACTTGTTTAGTGGAATTTTGTTCAGATAATTGTTTTTGAGTCTTTAGAAGTATGTGACCCTAGTATACCGGTGTTGAGATATTTGTTCAGTTATTTGTTGAGGCCCATTGAGGCAAACTTTCAGTTATTCAGATTTTTTAGTCCGGTAGGGTACACTACTCTAGGGGATTTGTTCAGTAACCCAAACTAATAAGGACAGGCATTAGTAGTGTCATGACGAATGGGAACTTGAGTTATGCACCTCAGTAAGGCTTTTGATGTAGGATTTAATCTCCTGAATTATCCAAGTAGTTAACTTGTGATGTGTGATTTATCTCCGAAATTATCCAGGTAGTTAACCTGAGATGTGAGGTATTTCTCCTGAATTATCCAAGTAATTATCTTGAGATGTGGGATTGACCTACGGAATGATCGGAGTCGAGGCGACGCTTTTGGGGTATTATTGTGATGATGAGTCTATGTTTAGATGTGGGATGATCTCCTGAATTATCCAGGGAAAATACCTGTGATGTGGGATCAATCTCCGGAATGATCAAGCATGGGCAAATTATCATAGTTTATCTTCATCTCTTAGTAGTCATCGTTGTCAGCATGTAGTCATGATGTTTTCTTGAATCACTATTATGCATTTGGATTTCCTGTTTTTACCCACACTTGGCTTTTTGGTTTTTGGTATCACCCACTACTCTTTTATCGTTACTTCATACTTTAGTACTTGATTATTATTTGTTGGATATTATTATTTCAGTTCATTTATGATGTTTTGTTTGATTTGTCACCACTCACACCATTTATGGCTGACCCCGTAGTTTGGGGGTTAGGGTTCAACTCTAGCCTCACATGTTGCAGGTTATTGCTTAGATTGGAGGTTGGATGCTTGAGTGGGCAGTTTGAGATAATTGGATTATTTAGTGATTGGTGTAAAACTGTAAAGGAATTTGAGATCATTCTGAGTTGTAAATACAAAGATTAATTCGTGTTGAGATGATTAGACTTCCGCTGGGATTTGTAATAATTGTTGTAATAAAAGAAAGAAAATTTTAGTGGTGTTTGTTGGTGTTTATTGTTGTATTGAAGTGGATTACTGGGATTTCGCCACGTATTTTCTAAGCTCTCATATTAGAAATTCGGGGCGCTACAATGTGTGTATACCCTGCTTTTTACTCCATAAGCCTTGATTGGTGGATTTTGTTCATACATAGCCATCCCCGGAGAGCTGTTGTAGACTTGCTGTTTGGTCCCAGCGAGCTTGTGAGGCCGCTCCAGGACGAAGTTTTTGCCGAAATTGCTGTTTGTGCCCAGCCAGACCGTGTAGGAAATTTTAGGATGGAATCGGACGCAGATGCTGCGGTTCTGATCCCAGTAAGTTGGTTGAGAAAGCTTTACGATGGAGTTTGAGTCGAACTTTTCATTTGATTTTGGTAAGTTCAGAGAGAACTTTAGGACAAAATTGGTGTAGAGCTCGTTGTTTGATCCCAGCGAGTCCAAAGGCAACTCGTAGGAGGAGTTGGTTCAGAAAATGTCGTTTGATCCCGGCGAGTTTGTAGGGAGAACTATGAGATACACTTGGGCCTGAACTTGCTATTCGGCCCCAACAAGTGTGGACAGAACCCTAAGATAGAATTGGGTGCAAATTTGCTGTTTGACCCCAGCAAGTTGTTAAGGTAGCTCCAAGACGGAGTTGATCGTTTTGAGCTTGTCGTTTGTGCCCGGCATGTTTAGAGAGACAACTCTATGACTGAGTTGGCATAGAGCTCGCTGTTTGGTCGCAACGAGTTTATAAAGATCACTCCTTGATCGAGTGGATCCAGAGACTGTCGTTTGATCCTGGCGAGAGAGACAACTCGTAGTGGAACTGGGTTGGAACTTGGTGCTTGATCCCAACGAGTTTAGAGAGAACTTTGAGGTATAGTTGAATGTTTGAACCCATTGTTTGCGCCCGAGGAGTTTTGAGGAAATTCTGAGATAGAGCTGATGTAGAGCTCGCTGTTTGATCCCAACGAGTCCAGAGAAAACTCTAAGACAGAGTTTATGTAGATCTCGTTGTTTGATCCCGGCAAGTTTATAGAGACAACTCTAAGACAGAGATGATGCAGAAACTGTCGTTTGATCCTGACGAGTTTGAAGAGAACTCCGCGATGGAGTTGGATGTTTGGATTTGTTGTTTGTGCCTAGCAAGTTTGTAAAGGCAATTTCGTGACAGAGTTGAAGTAGAGCTTGCCGTTTGTGCCCAGCAAGATTCTAGAGAACCCAGCGACAGAGTCAGGTGTTTGGACTTGCAGCTTGTACCCAGCAAGTTTGTAGAGGTCATTCAGTGACAGAGTTAAAGCAGAACTTGCCGTTTGTGCCGGGCAAGCATGTAGAGAACTCTGCGACGGAGTCAGATATCGATCCTACTGTTTGTGCCCAGCAAGCTTGGAGAGGAAAATGTAGACGGAGTTGATTTAAAGACTGCCATTTGACCCTAGCGAGTTTAGAGAGAACTCTGAGGTAGAGTTGATGTAGAGATTGCCGTTTGATTCTGGCGAGTTTATAGAGGCAACTCCGTGATGGAATTGTGCGTCAAACTTGTTGTTTATAATCAATTTTTTTGGGAGATCTTGAGCGAAGTCCAAGGCATCGAACACATTGTGTAGAGCCAATGAGTAGTTGACGGAACTCAAGTGCAAATCTGAGCATAGAACTCATTGTTTGGAGCCAACGAGCTGTTGACGGAGCTCAAGTGGTAATCAAAGCGTAGAACTCGTTGTTTGGAGCCAACAAGCTGTTGACATAGCTCAAGTGGGAATCAGAGTGTAGAACTCGTTGTTTGGGACCAACGAGTTGTACGCGGAGCTCATGCGGATGGCAGAGCGTCGAACTTACTGTTCGGAGTGAACGAGTTATAGATAGAGCTCGCGCAGTAAGCAGAGAGTTGAACTCATTGTTCGGAGTCAACGAGTTGTAGACGGAGCCTGAGCGAAGATCAAGGAGTTGAACTCGTTGTTTGGGGCCAAGGGGTTCTTGATGGAGCTTGAGCGAAGAGTAAGGCGTTGAAGTTGTTGCTTAGAGCCAGCAAGTAGTAGATGGAGCTCAAGCAGTGGGTAGAGCATTGAACTCGTTGTTTGGAACCAATGAGTTTTTTGGCGGAGCTTGAGCGAAGTACAAGACATTTGAACTTGTTGTTTGGAGCCAACGAGTTATTTGGAAGAACTTGAGCGAAGACCACGACTTTGAACTCGTTGTGTAGCGCCTGTGAGTAGTTGACAGTGCTCAAGCAGTAATCTGAGTATTGAACTCATTGTTTGGAGTCAACGAGTTGTAGACGCTGCCTGAGAGAAGACCAAGGCGTTGAACTCGCTGTCTGGAACCAACGAGTTATAGACGAAGCTCATGCGGAGAGCAGAGTATTGAACTCGTTGTTTGGGACCAACGAGTTGTAGACGGAGCTCATGCAGAGGGTAGAGCATTGAACATGTTGTTTGGGTCCAACGAGTTGTAGGCGGAGCTTATGCGGAGGGCAGAGCGTCGAACCCATTGTTTTGTGCCAATGGGTTTTTGAGTGAAGCTTGAGCGAAGACCAAGGCATTGAATTCTTTGTTTGAGGCCAATGAGTTGTTGATGTATCCTGAGCGGAGAGCAGAGCGTTGAACTCGTTGTTCGATGTTGACAAGTAGTTGGCCGGAGGAACCCAAGTGGCGTGCATAGCGCCGAACTCATTTTTAGAGCGAATGAGTTATGGCTATTCTGAATCTTCTCAATATTGAAGTGAAGTCACTCGTGCTTGATCAGCGTTGAGGTGATTCCATTCTTCTCTTTGCTGACCAGTAGTTGCGTACATGGAACGAGGTCCTTGGGACATAAAGCTTGCTCTCCTTCGTGATATGTCGTGCTTGACAAAGTTGGGACTCTCCTGTTCCCACGACGCTTTAAGGAAGACAGAGTTGGAGCTTGCTCAAGTGAAGGTGGTCGGATAAACCTGGAGCTTGCTTACCTAAGGAAGACTTGTCTTGAATTTCATCATCAAGAGCTGTGGTGGCCCTATAGAGTTGTTAGCTGGTAGGAGGCCGGTGAAGAGGTTTGTTTATTTAGGTAGAGCATTTCTCTAGTGTGTAGCTGGAAGAACAGCTTATATGACAGTTTGTCGTACAGTGTTCGCAGGACTTTTGGTAGCGATTCTTAGCCATGAAACGTAGACTCATTGTAATTCTACTGTTGTAATGAGACTTGTAGTTTGTGGAATAAGAATTCTTCTACGTGTCGGTGTCTTGTCCTGTGATTCATCGTCTTGGGGGTCGGCTGGTCGTATGAGCTACTCTTGTAAAGAGTTAGACTCCGGACTAGCCATTTTGTATTTGTAGATGTATGTAGTGGTACTGGATTTGGACATATGAGTTTGCGATGGTTCTTTGATTTGAAGAATTCCTTTTATATGCTTGATCCTTGCTGTCATGGTTGAGGTGTCACCGACTGGGTTCTTTGTAGCTAAATAACAGGGCCTCAAGTATGTTGTGTATAGCTAACGAATTGCCGATGGTGTATGACGAAGTTTGGCATTGCTCCGTCCTGAACCCAGCTAGTTGTAGGGACAACTCTGAAAGAGAGTTGTTGTCATGTCCCGCTTCCAAAAATACGGAATACGAGTACGTAACGTAGGCCCAGCAAATGATGTAAATACGATCCATAAGCTGTACCAGACTAACTCAGCAATATGAACAATAAACACAACCACACAAAAAAGATATAATCACATGAATCAGGGATAAACTTCAATAATAATGAAATAATCCAAATAATATCCAACACAATATCCAATATCTGGGAATAAAAATAAACGACGGGAACAAAAGCCCAAAACAAAGTATAATATCCAGACAATGTTCAAAAGAAATAAATATAGCAACAAAGTAAACTAAGCAACTCAATATTTAGTTGCATCTTCTAGAATTGTTGCTCACCAATTCCTGTTGGTATTTATCATTCAGTACCTGTAAATTCTTGATCTAAAAAAAGAAAGAAAATAATGTCTGTAGAGCAAGTCATGGACAGCAAGTAAAGGGAAACAGAGAATAATAGGAGGCATGTATATCAAAGAAAAGGGACGGGATCAAAGTCAATAACAAAATCAAAGGCAAGCAATAATATCAAAGGCCTATATTTAGTCATGCATGTAATGAATGATGTCAATTTAGATTTTATCTTGATGACAATATACAGGATCAAGAATGGAATATCAAATGCAGGTTATTAATCATTTTATTAATCTATCTGGTACACGTACTACTGCGTCCCATTCCACAGGTTCGGCGCAAGCATACAGTCAACGTTTTAGGCTGATGGTGAATTCACGGATCGTGTACTCCGTAACAAAATGACAAGATATCATGATAGCGTGATCACACAATGACAAGCAATTCTCCACCTTCCATGTAATAAATCTAGCAAACAAGAAGGCCTTTACTGAGTACATTTTCCGATCATTCATTACTAAGTCATCTCATAATACCCCGGCTTGTTAATAGTTTATTTTCATCCTATGTGAGCATGCAAGAAGGTGTCAAGGTTTTATTATGCTAGGTGTGACTAGTTCTACTCGTTACATACAATGCAAGAAGCAAACATATCAATCAAACACAAATCACACAATCTGGACAGCATGATGTTGTTGTACAGAAACACAGATTACCGCTACTAAAGAAAAGAAAATTTGGATCCGTCAGAAATTCTAGAAACTAGACTCTCTGCCAGTTCCGGTGAATATATACACGACATATAAAAGTTACAGAAACTTGGTTGAAACTCCTATTCTTTTCAGGTTTTATGTTCAGGCAGCAAGTTATGGATTATATAAATACATGTGAAAAAATCAGAAAACACATCAATTAAATCTACAAAAATTCAGGGTGATTCCTAAACATGTCTAGTCTCAGCCAAATTTATTTCATATTTTTATTTTACTGTTAACATATTCTATTTAATTATGGAACAGACAGATATGCATGAATTTGTGAATCTGGAAATTCAGACACAGTTGTATTAAAATACTGATATCTAACAGATTATATCTCGGAATTCAAATCCGTCAAAAGTTCTGGAAAATAGATTCATGAGGCTATAATTCATCTCAAGAAAGTTATTTCAAATTACAACAAAAACATTGTAGAAAATCTGATACAAAACGAAACAAACAGCAGTCCAGAATATAGTTTGATACAAATATGCAATAATGTCATCATACAACCATATAGTTCATGCTAATTAATAATAAAGTGGTGCTAGATGTCTAACATGCATATTTCTAGGTTTAAGATGCAATTTTACAGATGTGGTAATCAATTGAATAAATCAAATTCAATCTAACATATTCAATTCATCAAACAATTCTATAATATGGATCTAGTTATTTTTCATGCAAACGTGCATATGCAATGTGCAAGAGGGACTAGGTTTTAGATCAAAGATGTAGGCATAATGTTAATAATATATCGGGTTAGCTCATGTAAACCCTCAATATGCTTAACGGAATTCAAATAGCAGTATGATAAAAAGCTTTGGATCTACTTGCAGAGATCAAAGAATCTTGAACAAAACAATAAACTAGTTCAAGAAGAGACTTGCCTTTTAGTTGTTAATTTCGAATATGTTGAATAACGGGATGAGAATCCCCGGCGAAAAATCCACGAACGCGAAACACGGAACTATGTGCGAACTACGTGCAATACCAACACAGCAACAATCCCACACAGCAAATCCACCCTTCCACGAACAGCGAACAGCAAATCAAATCCTCTACTCTCCAAAACAACAGACACCAAGATCAATCCCTACCTCCCGAACAGCGAACACAGTAGAGAGATGGAGAGAGAAAGCGGCGACACCCACGGTGAGGGCGGCTGATGGCAGGGGGCACTCGCGGTCGAGAAGCGATGGCAGCGACCAAGGGACGGCAGGGGGTCACACTCTGTTTCTTCGCCGAAACAGAGGAGGGAACGGGATGAATATGACAGGGGTTCTGGACGTTGACGACGAAGGGAGGGGTCACTGGTGGTTAGGGGGGGAAAGGTTCGAGCGGGGAGGCGTTGATGGTTCTTTGGTGAGGACAAAGGCAAACAGTGATTGGGTGGTGCTGATAGCGGAGACGGGATGGAGGATGCGAAGGTGATGGCGAAGGCAGAGCAAGAGCGAAGGCGGGATGAGGCTAGCGGTGATGGGGATAGACAGTCGAAGCAACGGGAGATGGATGACAAAGTGCGGGATGGTTTTGAAACGAAGTCGAGGAAGAGGATGGGTGAGCGGCAAAGAGATAGAGAGTTTAGAAAAATATTAGGGTTAATTAATTGTCACGTCCCGCTTCCCAAAAAGAGAATACAGAACATGGATACGTGACTAAGTCCAGCGAATGATTTTCATCATCCATAAGCTCTCATAATCTTTACAACATTTTACAGGAATAATCAAGAGATAATAAGTGGAAACCAGCCATGCATGCATGAATGAATCAATATACCAACAGGATTACTTGAAATAAAAACTTAATAAATCTCAAATAAACCAAATTTGGAAAAGTCATAAATTCTGGGTCAACAACCCAATACAAATAATCCAAGTAACAAAATACATTTATTCAAAATAAGCAACAAGAAATAATAATAGCAAGAACTCCAGCAACTAAAATCTCAGATCACTTACTTCAGCGGCAACTGATCACCAAAATCTGCAATTTAACAAATTGCAGAAAGAGGAAAAAGAAAACAAAATGATCGTCAATATAAGTTGCGGGCCGCTTGTAGTGCAGGCACAAGTACAGGAAAATAAACAGATATAGAGTAACAACGGAAACAAATATAGCATGGGATAGATATGAAAGAGCAAAACAGAATGTCTAACATGAATCAGAAAACAGAATCAAGTAACATGGTGAGGTAACAGGTGCAGGTAATATGTAACAAATGTCAAGTATCATGCAAACAGATAAACAGATAACAGATGTCAGGTGTCATGCAAACAGATAAACAGATAATATAAGTCAGGTTATGTCAAGTCTTGTATTTATTTCTATCTAGGTATAACTTCATACGTCCCATCCATTTACCACATGGTTGCTATATTCAGACAAGTTTGTGTTTAGATTTCGTAGTGGACCGTATAAGGCCGTGTGCTCAGGTATCAGATAACAGATAACAGATACAGATACAGACAAATAGATCCTACGGATCCTCTTCTGAGTACACCTTCCTATAGGGACGTGTGCAGTGAGGTAATCAGATAACAGAATATTGTATCATGTAGTCATGAACATGTAACAGATAACAGATAACATGTGGAAAACACGGGCCCCCTTCCAAGTAGACATTTCGAAATTATCTACTACTAGATCTTTCCCTTAACCCCGGCTTGATTATTTGTTATTATTATCAAACAGGCATGTACGTGTCACAAAACAAAGCAAGAATAACATGGTATGAACAAGTAACATGTTCAGTTTGAAAGATAAACATGCACAAGTGACAAACAACTCATAAAAGGGTAGGACAACGAAAATTCTAGTTCAGGACAGCAAGACAGTACTGCACCAAATCTGGGATTCCCGTTGTCACAAACATGCAAATCTGGATCCGTCAGAAAATCAGAAAATAGACTCTCAGCCGAATCCAGCAAATATATATAAGTCATATGGTATTTCACAAAAACAGGACTCAAAACAGAATTGTATCCAGAAAACATGTTCAGCCAGAAATTAGAAGTTTGTATTCATAAACAGGAAAACAGTATAAAAACTTACTGATTAAATCCAAGAGAAATCTGGGATATTCCCTAGTATGTATAGTATCAGCAAATAAATTTTCATAATTTTCCAACATAGATAGTATCTATATAATAGAACACAAAACAAAGCTATCAAGTGGTTCACCTTCAATTGAAACAAAATCAACGGTTCAGATTCACTGTTCCAAAATATATTTTCCCTCCAAAACCAAATCCCCCCCCCCCCCACCCCCCCCCCCCCCCAAAAAAAAAAAAACTAAAAAACACATTACTTTATTACTATCTCTCTCTTCTCTCTTCAGTTTTTTATATTTCTCTCTTTCTCTCTTTCTCTCTCTCTCTCTCTCTTTCTCTCTCTCTCTCATTCTTTCTTTATATACTTATAAATTTAAATTTTCAGAATTTTTATGCTTTGATTTATTACTCATGCTACATTGAAAATAGCAAATATCTCTTCAATAGTTAAATTTCATCATTTACCACCCTCAAAGTTATAAGAAGTTGAATTTTACACCCCCATTTATAGTTATTTTTCAACATATACTAATGGAAACATGGATTTTTATTTACAACTAATGATTGTCATACTATTCAAACTTGAGCTACATAATTGTTGTTTTACTGTTGACAGGACTTTTCCTGTGCTGTATCGTTCCGAAGACGTGCCGTGGACACGTCAAGTGCCCACGGGCAAACATAGTGGTCAAATAAAATCAGAAAACAGTAAGATACAATAAGTTTGTAAATCTGAAATCATAAACACAGCAGTACTAAAACAGCAATATATTACAAAATATAAATTGAAATCCAGATCTGTCAAATGGGTGATAAAATAGATACAGTAGGCTACAATTCATATCGACAAAGTTTTTTATAAACAGCAAATAGAATCAGGTCGAAATTATATTTCTTTACAAAACAGCACGAAAATTCTACAAGTATAGTAGTTGTTTGGAAGTATAGAATAGCTTGTAAAAGTCATTAATTAAATCCACAAAAATTTGGGGTTAATCCCAATCAAGTCTAGTTGTACTCATCAAAATATTGGATCAAAGTATTAACTTTAACATCAGTATAAAAATAAATTACCATATAAACTTCATATAAAATAGAATATGGAATTTTCCACACATCCGTAGTAAAACAGCAATAACTTGTAACTCACAAATCGAAATTGAGTTCTGTCAGAAATTCTGGAAAGTAGACATAATCCTCTATATTTCATATTCACAAATAATTTTTATATACTGACCTTAATATGGTCTAAAATACTGGACAAAAACGGGATAACAGCAAATACGGAAATATTCTTTATCCATAAAATCAACTAGCTCATATGTAACACATCCAAATCATAACAAAGTGTGAAATATGGTGTACTAGATGTCCAACCAACATGGTATAAGGTGTTTAACAAATCAACAACAGGATATACTACCAGTAACATGTCAAGCATGCAAGATTCACACATCTTATTACGGTTCACAACCAACATACATATATGCAACATGGATTAATTAAATCTAAGTTAAATTTCATGTCGTGTGTGTAACTAGAGACGACTACGGACAGATCAACACAGTATAACAGGGATTTTGCACAAAAATTGTCTCTAGAACATAACTACACTACATGCGGTATTTAGTACTTGTATATGCAACAGAAAAGTATACAAGTTACTTTCCTGAAATTGACGACGAAAACGAAGCAAGAAGCGAGAATAATGGGAATGGGTTCCCGGGCACGAACTCAACGAAAATGAACGAATCACAAACCAAGAACAAAACCTCGAGATCAAACACATGCACACAAATCAACACCCGCACACAAGAGAGGGCAGCGGAGTGGTGTGCACGGGAGAACGGCGATGGCAGCGAAGTTGCTATTCACTGTTGTTGATGCATCGGGGGAGGAGCACAGCGCACAGGGAGGCGCGTTGTCCCGGTCTGGCTGCTGTCTGGCGGCGCGACAGTAAGGCAGGGGGAGCATCGGGAGGCTACTGTGGAGGGGGGTCGGGGTCTTGTGTTGGCGCTGCAAGCTGCTAGGGCATTGGAGGAAGGGAGGAGAGAGGGGCGGAGGAGCACCGGGATGATTGGTTAGGGAGGTCGGGAAGAGCAGAGGTAGGGGATGAGGTAGCGGGTAGGTTTAGAATAGGTGACAGGGTAGGTGAACAGGGTGTATATATATATGCAGATATTAGGGTTTTTTGGGGGGTAACGGGTAGGATATATTGGGTATTGGGTATTAACGGGTTGGGGTAATGGGTGTAGGGTATGGAAAACCAATAAGTGATAGGAAAAATATATAAATAAAAATAGGAATTTTAATATACAATCAAAAGGTAATAACAATAAAAATAATAATACTAATATTAGTAAAAATAACAATAATAATTAAAATAGAAGAAACAATAATAATAATAACAACAAGAATAATAGGGTTTGTATTACAATATAAAAATCATTGGAAAAATAGCTACAATTAAAATTATTGATTATAAATAGGCTTTAATAGAAGATCCAAAAACAAATTTTAATAGAAAGAGTTTAAGAGAGAAAAAAAATAATTTACAAAAATCAAAATACCAGAAATACACAGAATATATGTATTGGCGAAAACAGGGGTTACAATTCTACCCACCTTACAACAAAATTTTGTCCTTGAAATTCAATTGAGGCGGAACGTAGGACAAGGCAAAAGCAAACTTGGGGTAATCAAAACAGAGAATTAGGGAAAGGAAAAAAGTAGTGGCAATACCAAAAAAAGAAGGAAGTGGATAACAATGAGGTCAAATGGAATGTATGAAAGAAAATAAACAGTATCAAAAGTAAATAATCAACACAAGATAACAAAGCAAGATATGGAGTAGGTAGAACTGGAATCAAGGAGAATTGATAGGGAAGAATTGAATCAAATAATGAATTGGTGCATGATGGCAAAATAGAATCCAAGAAAGAAGTAACCGGTATAAAAAATGAAGAAGAAATAATACAAGACTTGCAAGATAACAAAGCAAAGAGATGAAGAAATAGATATAGCTGGAATCGAAGAAAGGATGGACAAGGAAGAGTTAGACCAGCAAATGAGTCAACTGATGAAGACGAGTATAAGGAATGGAAAGAAGAAAACAATGCAGGGAAGGAGAAACAACAAGAGAATCCTGGGACCTGTGGGTTATGGGCCCACAACGCTTCCGCTGTGCCACTCTGATTCGGAAAGACTCTGTTAATAGCATCCATTAGCTCCAGTAATCTGCTTCGTAGCTCACCGTGTCCTTGGCACGTCCAAACGACATCCTTCTAGCATGAAGTTCGAACTCTTTGCAACTTCGAATTCTGAACACTTCCTGAGATCTTGGGCCTCTGCATGCACATCTTGGAGCAAACGATGACACTTCCTCTCCTGGTGATGATCCAAGCTGCTGATAAGTCGAAGTAGAACCAGCGATGCCGACTGACGGACCAAGCAGAAAATAAAAAGAATGGATGGCACCAAAATTAGAAGGATATGTGTACGAAAAGAATGAATTCATACCCAAGAAGAAATCAATGAAAGAGGACGACGGAAAAAGACGTAAGAATCAAGGAATCAAGGGATTGAATAAGAATAAATCAAAAAGAATCGAAAAAGTCTAGTATCCATATCAATGTCGATTATAATTTATTCATGTATGCATGGTCTGTGTACTGTTGAGCCAATCCTTGATCGAGCCCAAACTTGCCTAATATATTAGTCAGGCTAATACATTAGCCAAACCTGGTGCTATGTTACCACTAAAACCTTGTCACGCTCCGCATTCCAAGAAGAGAATACGGAATACGGATACGTGACTATGTCCAGCGAATGATTTTTATTATCCATAAGCTGTCAGGATTTTTACAACATTTCACAGAAATAATCAAGAGATAACAAGGAGAAACCTACCACGCATGCATGCATGAATGATTCAATATACCAACAGGATTATTTGAAAAAAAAAACTTAATAAATCTCAAATAAACCAAATCTGGACAAGCCATAAATTCTGTGTCAACAGCCAAATACAAATAATCCAAGTAGCAAATACATTTATTCGAAATAAGCAACAGGAAATAATAATAGCAAGAACTCTAGCAACAAAAATCTCAGATCACTTACTCCAGCAGCAACTGATCACCAAAATCTGCAATTTAACAAATTGCAGGAAGTAGAAAAAGAAAACAAAACGCTCGTCAATGCAAGTTACGGACCGCTTGTAGTGCAGGCACAAGTACAGGAAAATAAACAGATATAGAGTAACAGGGAAACAAATATAGCATGGGATAGATATGAAAGAGCAAAACAGAATGTCTAACATGAATCAGAAAACAGAATCAAGTAACATGGTGTGCTAACAGGTACAGGTAATATGTAATAGATGTCCAGTATCATGCAAATAAATAAACAAATAATAGATGTCAGGTGTCATGCAAACAGATAAACAGATTACAGATGTCAGGTTATGTCAAGTGTTGTATTTATTTCCATCTAGGTAGCACTTTATGCGTCCCATCCATTTATCACATGGTTGCTACATTCAAAAAAGTTTGTATTTAGATTTCGTAGTGGACCGTATAGGGCCGTGTGCTCAGATACCTTCCTATAGGGAAGTGTGCAGTCAGGTAATCAGATAAGAGAATCGTGTATCATATAGTCATGAACACATAAAAGATAATAGATAACAGATACCATGTGGGAAACATGGGCCCCCTTCCAAGTACACATTTCTATATTATCCACTACTAGTTCTTTCCCTTAACCCCGACTTTGATTATTTGTTATTATTATCAAAAAGGGATGTACGTGTCACAAAACAGAGCAAGAATAACATGGCATGAACAAGTAACAGGTTCAGTTTGAAAGATAAATATGCACAGGTGACAGACAACTCATAAAAGGGTAGGACAACAAAAATTTTAGTTCAGGACAGTAAGACAGTACTGCACCAATACTGGGATTCCTGTTGCCCCAAATATGCAAATCTGGATCCGTCAAAAAATCTAGAAAATAGCCTCTAGGTCGAATACAGAAAATATATATAAGACATATGGTATTTCACAAAAACATGACTCAAAACATAATTGTATCCAGAAAACAAGTTCAGCCAGAAATCAGAAGTTTTTATTCATAAAAGGAAAACAGCATAAAAACTTACTGATTAAATCCAAAAGAAATCTGGGGTATTCCCTAGTATGTCTAGTATCAGCAAATAAATTTTCATAATTTTCCAACATAGATAGTATAGTCAAATAAAATTAGAAAACAGCAAGATACAATAAGTTTGTAAATCTAAAATCATAAATACAGCAGTACTAAAATAGCAATATATTACAAAATATAAATCGAAATCTAGATCCGTCAAAAGGGTGATAAAATAGATACAGTAGGCTACAATTCATATTCACAAAGTTTATATGAACAACAAATAGAATCAGGTCGAAATTATATTTCTTTACAGAACAGCACTAAAATTCTGTAATTATAGTAGTTGTTTGGAAGTTTAGAATAGCTTGTAAAAATCATTAACTAAATCCAAAAAAATTTGGGGTTAATCCCAATGAAGTCTAGTTGTACTCAGCAAAATATTGGATGAAAGTATTAATTTAACACCAGTATAAAAATAAATTACTATACAGAATTCATATAAAATAAAATCTGGAATTTTCTACACATTTGTAGTAAAACAGCAATAACTTGCAACTCACAAATCAAAATTGAGCTCTGTCAGAAATTCTGGAAAGTAGACAGAATCTTCTATAATTCATATTCAAAAATAATTTTCATATACTGACCTTAATAGGGTCTAAAATAATAGGGTAACAACAAATACAAAAATATTCTTTATGCATAAAATCAACTAGCTCATATGTAACACATCCAATTCATAACAAAGTGTGAAATATGGTGTACTAGATGTCCAACCTACATGGTATAGGGAGTTTAACAGATCAACAACAGGATATACTACCAGTAACACGTCAAGCATGCAAGATTCACACATCATATTCGGGTTCACAACCAACATACATATATGCAACAGGTATTAATTAAATCTAAGCTAAATTTCATATCGTGTGTGTAACTAGAGACGACTACGGACGGATTAACACAATATAACACGGGTTTTGCACAAGAATTGTCTCTAGAACACAACTACACTACAAGCGGTATTTAGTACTTGTATATGCAACACAAAAGTATACAAGTTACTTGCCTGAAATTAACGACGAAAACGAAGCAAGAAGCGAGAATAACGAGAACGGGTTCCCGGGCACAAACTCAACGACAACAAACAAATCACGAATCAAGAAAAAAACCTCGAGATCAAACACACGCACACAAATCAACACCTGCACACAAGAGAGGGCAGCGGAGTGGTGTGCACGAGAGAACGACGATGACAGCGAAGTCATTGTTCGCTGTTGCTGATGCGTCGAGGAAGGAGCACAGCGAACAGGGAGGCGCGCTGTTACGATTTTGCTGCTGTCTGGTAGCACGACAGGAAGGCAGTGTGAGCATCGGGAGGCTGCTGTGGTGGGGGTCGGGGTCTTGTGTTGGCGCTACAGGCTGCTAGGGCGTCGAGGGAAGGGAGGAGAGAGGGGTGGAGGAGCACCGGGATGATGGGTTAAGGAGGTCGGGAAGAGTAGGGGTAGGGGATGAGGTAGCGGCTAGGTTTAGAATAGGTGACAGGGTAGATGATCAGGGTGTATGTATATATATGCAGATATTAGGGTTTTTAGGGGGGTAACGGGTAGGGTATATTGGGTATTTGGTATTAACGGGTTGGGGTAATGGGTATAGGGTATGGAAAACTAGTAAGAGATAGGAAAAATATATAAATAAAAATAGAATTTTTAATATACAATCAAAAGATAATAACAATAAAAATAATAATACTAATAGTAGTAAAAACAACAACAATAATAATAATAGCAGAAACCATAATAATAACAATAGCAGAAACAATAATAATAATAATAGCAGAAACAATATAATAATAATAACAAGAATAATAGGGTTTGTATTACAATATAAAATCATTGAAAAAATAGCTACGATAAAAATTATTGATTATAAATAGACTTTAATAGGAAATCCAAAAACAAATTTTAACAAAAAGAGTTTAAGAGCGAAAAAATAATTTACAAAAATCAAAATACTAGAAATACACAGAAAATACGTATTGGCAAAAATAGGGGTTACATTAATATTTAGGGTTAATAGGGGTATTTATAGGGAAATTAAGATATAGGGTTTTGGGTTGCGGGTTAATGGATTTAGGGTATGAGTTTAGGCTCCAAAAAAGAGAGAAATAAATATAAATCAATGAGATGGACATATAGCGGATCAATTCAAACTCAAAACAGGAAGAGGAAAAATTGCAATAAGCCAAAAATAGCATAATTCCTGCCAAAAGAGTACAGAATGATCAAAACAGAATAAACGAACCCAAGAAAAGAAAATTTTTATTATTCAAAGGAAATCAGATACAATAATCAAGAAAAAGAAAATAAAATACAATAAAATTCAAAATAGAAAAATAGGGGTTTCAAATCCTACCCACCTTACAAGAGGAATTTCATCCTCGAAATTCATACAAGTGGTACGTAGGGCGAACCCCGAAACAAAATAAAACATTACTCAAACAAATGAGGGAACTTCTCCCGAATCTCCTCTTCCAACTCCCAAGTCAACTCACCTGGCGAGTGAGGATCTCAAGAAACTCGAATCAACCTAATGACTCTATTCTTCAACACCTTCTTTCGACGGTCTAAGATAGAGACTGGCTGAATTTTATAGGACAAATATAGCCTCACAGACAAGTCCGAGTAGTCAATCACATGACTGTCATCCCTTATGTATTTCCTGAGCTAAGAAACATGGAATACATCATGGACACCGGCTAAAGCTGGTGGCAACGCGAGCTTGTAGGCTACCTTGCCTACACGTTCCACAATATCGAATGGACTGATGAAATGGGGACTCAACTTGCCCCCACCTCCAAATCGGATAACACCTTTCCAAGGCAATACCTTGAGGAACACATGGTCGCCTGCCACAAACTCTAGAGGTCTACGACGACAGTTAGCCCACCTCTTCTGCCTATCTTAAGCGGCATGCAAGTGCTTCCGGATCTGAGCCACGACATCAACTGTCTTTGTGATCAACTCAGGACCCAAAAGCTTTATCTTGCCGATATCATCCCAACAGACTGGCGATCTACCCTTGCACCCATACAAAGCCTCAAATGGTGCAACCTTGAGACTCGCCTGGTAACTGTTATTATAAAAAAACTCGGCTAAGTGAAGATGATCTTCCCATGAACCTCCAAACTAAAGAACGCAGGATCTCAACATGTCTTCTAGGGTCTCAATCGTCCTTTTTGACTGCCCATCCGTCTGAGGATGGAATGCTGTACTATAGCTCAACTTAACACCCAAGCTTTTCTGCAGACTCTCACAAAACTGAGACCTGAATCTCGTATCTCTATCCGGTACGATGCTGACAGGAACTCCATGCAGATGAACAATCTTCTGAACATACTTCTCGGCTAAATCTCCGTGGACTGACCCACATGGAAAGGAATGATGTGAGCATGCTTCGTCAGCCGATCCACTATCACCCAGATAGCATTATGACCCTTGGGACTCCTTGGCAATTTTGTCACAAAATCCATCGTGATATTCTCCCACTTCCACTCTGGGATTGGAAGAGGTTGCAAAAGTCCTGCGATCCTCTGATGCTCTGCCTTCACCTGCTAACAGAACAGGCACTAAGAAACATATCTAGCCACATCTCTTTTCATACCATGCCACCAGAAATGTTGCTTCAAGTCCCTGTACATCTTAGTACCATCTGGATGAATAGAATACGAAGACCGATGAGCTTCCTTAAGCAGCTTCTGGCCGACTTCTCCTCTAGGTACACACAACCTAGAGCCAAAACGAAGCAACCCATCAGCATGAATGACCAAATCGGATCTCAAACCGTCTTCCACTTCACTCCGAAACTCCTGCAACTGCTAGTCACCCACTTGGGCTTCCTTAATCTGCTCAATCAAGGATGTCTGCAACTGCAACATCATGAACTGCTGAGCTGAACCAGGAAGAAACACATCCAACTCCAGCCTCCTCATATCCTCCACTAATTCCTTTTGCTTGGTGAGGAACATAGCGGCAGGCCTCCTACTCAAAGCATCAGGCACCATGTTCACTCTGTCCAGGTGATACTGCAAATTGATGTCAAATTCTACCATCAATTCCAACAATCTTCTTTGCCTCATATTCAATTCCTTATGCGTGAACACATACTTGAGGCTCTTGTGATCTGTGAATATCTCCACTCTATTTCCAAGCAGATATTGCCTCCACAACTTCAAGGCAAAAATCACGACCGCAAGCTCCAGATCATCCGTGGAATAGTTCTTCTCATGAGGTATCAACTGCCTTGATGCATAAGCGACAACCCTGCATCGCTGCATCAGCACTGCTCCCAGACCTCTACCCGATGCCTCACAATGGATCACATAACCACCTGAACTGTCCGGTATAGTCAGCAAAGGTGCTGACATCAACCGATGCTTCAACTCTACAAAAGCTTCATTACAAGCTTCATCTCAATCAAACTTCTGCTCCTTCTTCGTCAAACTGGTCAGAGGTCCAGCAATCTTCGAGAAATCCTGAACGAACATCCGATAATATCCGGCCAAACCAAGAAAACTTCACACCTCAGAAACAGATTTCGGAATCGGCCAATCCTTGACCGCAGAGATCTTCGACAGATCAACAGAAACACCAGCACCAGAAATAATGTGGCCCAGAAAAGCAACCTGATCCAGCCATAACTCACACTTATTGAGCTTTCCATACAGCTGGTTCTCCCTCACGGTCTGCAGAACAACCTTCAAATTCTCAGCATGATCTTCCCTGTTCTAAGAGTACACCAATATGTCATCAATGAAGACCACAATGAACTGATCCAAAAACGGTGAGAACACCATATTCATCAGACTCATGAACATAGCAGGTGCATTAGTAACTCCGAAAGGCATCACCAAGAACTTGTAATGCCCGTACCTCGTTCGAAAAGTCGTTTTCAGAACATCTTCTGACTTCACTTTAACTTGATTGTACCCGAAATGAAGATCCAACTTTGAGAACACTGAAGCACCTCCCAGTTGGTCGAACAAATCATCAATCCTCAGAAATGGGTACAATTCTTTACAGTAACATTGTTCAACTCTCTGTAGTCAATGCAAAGCCTGCGGCTACCATCCTTCTTGTTGACGAACAGAACTAGGGCTCCCCAAGGTGAAACACTAGGCCTGATAAAATCCTTACAAGCAGCTCCTGAACTTGCACCTTCAGTTCTGCCAATTAAACCGATGTCATACGATACAGACTCTTGGAAATAAGCGCCGTACCGGGCTGAACATCAATGCTGATGTAACCCCTGTTTTTCATTTTATGTATTTTTGATGTATTTTTTTCGTTTTGGGTATTATTTTCTCTATTGTATTTTTTTCTAAACCGTATATTTGATTTCAGTATATAATCGTTTTATTTCAGTTTGAGCTCCTTGTGTTTGATTGATTGTTTCTTTTGTTCACTTTTCATCGTTTTGATCTTTTCCCTAATTTTCGGTCTCGTCATATTTATTTTCTGTGGTGTTGTGGAGGTCTTTTGGTGGTCTTTTTCCCACTCCTATTATTTTAATCCCTAACAAGATTTTTATAGCCACAGATTTCACTCCTATTTGTATTCCTATTTTGTTTTTGACCCAAAATCCAAAACCCAATTGTATACCTATTGCTAGATAATAATACCCACAACCCATTAACCCACATCTAAAGCCTATATATAAACCCCTCCTAATTCAAAACCCTAATCCTAACTCCTAAAACCCTAGCCTCCTATCTCTCTCCCTCTCTCCTTCCCGGCCTGCACAACCCGACCCCAACATCCCGACCAGCCCTCACCCCGGCCTCCTACCCAGGCCGATCAGCACCCTCTAGGCCGAGCCATCCCCTACTCCGGCCATCCCCCTCTCCGGCAACTCTACAACACCGAGCCCCCCTCCTTGATTGAATCCCGACCATCTCCATACCCCACCACAATCCTCTTGCACTATTTGAACCCCCCTACTCCTTCTTCGTGGTGTTCTCGAAGTGGTCTCTAGCCACTTTGATCGTTGCTTCAAGAAGATTCGTTCATGAGAAGATTTCGTTCATAGTTGCTTGGATTCGTGCTTGTAGCAGATTTCGTTCTTGTGTTTTGCTTCTAGGATTGATTTCATCGTTCTTCATCCCCAAATTAAGGCAAGTAACTTTTACTCCAATTCATTTGTTTGATACAAGTACCAAAGTTCACCTATAGTGTAGTTTGGTCTAGAGACAACCCTAGATTGTGTTTTTCTTGATGGGTTTTGTCTCTATTGTGATATTTTGGCCGTAGAAGACTCACGACACCAATCTTGACATGAAATAACCTAGGAATCGTCCGTTCTTGAATTTGGATCGTGTATGTGTGACCTTTGCATGATTATGTGTTTTGGTCGATACCCATGTGAAATTCTTGGCGTGGACATGTTAATAACCCTAAAACATGATGTTTAGACACATGGTAGGCTTTATTTCAAGTTTGGATGTGTTTGGATTAATATTCTTGAATCTATATTGTTTTTTATCTTAAGGGTGAAATCTGTATTTTCGGGATGTTCGGTTTTGTTTGCTGTTTTCGACTGTGTTACAGTCAGTATCTTGACTTCGGTATAAAACATGAGTTTTAGATAATTTCGTATATTTTTAAACCCCTCTAACCTTTCTTGATTTTGACTTCGTATGACTGAGTTATGACTATTTTAGTACAGAGGTGTCGATCTTTTCCAGATTATGTTTTTCGTTAATTTTGATAACAAACTATTTTCAAGAACTATGTTATACATATTATTTTTGATCTAAAACTTTGTTCAGTGTTTCTTTATTAAGTTAGGAATTACCCAGAATTTTGGTGAATTTTATTGTTAAGTTTTAATTGATGTTTCATGCTCGTTTCTAAAATCTATACGTGTTGTATTTTGCTCGCTGTTCTGTAAAGAACTCTATTTTTACTATGATTCCTTTTACTGTATGAAAAATCTTTGTGATATTTGAAAGTTATTAAATTCTATCTATTTTCATATTCCTTTGGTGGAATTGGATTTCGTTTCACTGGCTGCGAGATATCTTAGTTTTTGTACAGTAGTGTTGGGATTTCCAGATTCGCTAAACTATATTTTCTTGATACTTTCTTATTTTTGATGACTGGTCTATTTTTACTGGAAAATTCTGAAACTCTATATTTTGATTCTGGACATATATGGGAATACCCCAAATTTTTCGTGTATTTATTTAAGATGTTTTCATGCTGTTTTCTTATTCTTGAATTCGTTTTTATGATTTCTGGCTGAACCTAAATTCTGTATTCAAATCAGTTTTGAGCTGTGTTGATGTGAACTAGTATATAACTTAATTATACTTGCTGGATTCGTGTGGATGTCTATTTTCCAGATCCTTTGACGGATCTAGATTTGCTTGTTTGTAACTCTTGGAATCACTGTTTTACTAAAGCGTGGTCTTACTGTCCTGAACTTGAGATGTGTTTATTTTATTCATTTATGAGATATTTTGCACTTGTACATGTTTAGTTTGCAACTTGCACTTGTCACATGATCATGCTATATTATTCTTGATATATTTTGCACATATACATATGCTTAGTTGACATTAATAATGAAAATAACCAAGCCAGGGTTTAAGGGACAGATCTAATAGTAGATAATTCAGAAATGTGTACTCAGAAGGGGATCCACTGATCCTACGTGATTACATGACATGATTACTTGATACTTGCACGCAAGACACGATACTTGCCACTTGCACAACTTGACACATGATTACATGATACTTGATACTTGGAGCGTGGAGCTCAATTACTTGCTTGTCCCCAAATATACTGCCCTCTATGGTCTACTATGAAATCTAAAGCGAAACTGTTGTGTTGTAGCAACCATGTAGTATGGGCTGCATGAAGTGTTACCTAGATAGTAATCACTATAAGACTTGATACATGCTACTTGATACATGCTACTTGAACATGATACGTGAACATGATACATGCTTGCTTGATACTTGACTACATGATACATGAGACTTGTTCACATGAGACATGAAACTTGATACTTGATACATGAATATATGACACTTCACACTTGATGTATGTTTATAAGATACTTGATTACTTGACACTTGATTTATGCCATGTACACTTGATCACTTTTACCATACTAGTTGTGTACATGACATTATACTTATACCATGTGCTAGTTGATTTCCCCATGTGCTTGTGTCCTACAATATAAGTGACCCATGACTTGCAATGAACGGGTACTTGTATTTTCTCTGTTCCTCTTTCCTGCATTCGATGAATTGTAGATTTTGGAGAACAGGTTCCAGATTGTATCGGAGACTTGAAGTATTAGTGCTGTTTTTATTATTTCTTGTATCGTGCATGAACAATTATTGTATTCACGAGACTTGAATTTATTTCTTGTAATTGGGCAATGTGACCCAAGACTTCTGTTTTTTCAGATCATGACTATTTGAGATTTATGTATTTGGTTTCAAGTATTCTTGATGGTACTTTGACTTATTATGTGCATGTGGTTGATTAAATCGCTTCCGACTCTGTATATTTCTTGTGCATGTTGTTAAGATTTCTTGAACAGATTATGGATGATGAAAATCATTCGTTGGGCTTTTGTTACGTATCCGTATTCCATATTCTTTTGGGAAGCGGGGCATGTCTAACACCTCGCAAAATTTAAATGACAATTTTGCCCTTGGGTGTTACGCACGTGCATTTTGTACTGTTATTGATTATATCCATAACGCATTTTGATATGTATTTTGAATTCCAATTATTTATGTAATCCCGTATTCTTAAAATCCCATTTGAGACAACTCAAATACTAAATTTCAATCTTTGAGTTTTACGTGCTTTTTACGTATTAATCGATGCACGTGTCGATTCTGGACATTCTACCGTTACGTGCAAAATTTTCGATGAGTTTCAATTATTTATTTTTATAAACATGTTTAAATTCATTTTTTAAATAGAATTCAATTTTTGTCTATTATAATTAAAATAAATTTTTACGTACAATACATGTGTTTTCTATATGTTTGAGTATATCATAGAAAATGTATATTAAATATACTTTATGTTGCATCCCAATTAACTATAAATATTTTTCGGTCGATAAAGTAATTTTTTGTATTTTTGAGATTGTACGGGCGAAGCACGTATTTCGGTGCACGTATTTTAAGCGTATTATTCTTTCAAAATGAATTTCATGAAATTGTGTGTGTCTATTTTAATTGTGCATGAAAAGTATAATTTTAAAGTTAATTTTGTATATTTATTACATATATAAATAAATTGTTTTAAAGAGATTAAATAAATAAATTATTTTGTACACAAAGCACGTGCACGTGCACACGTGCGATGTGCACACATTGTTGGGGGCCGGGTTGTTCATAAAAGAGGGAAAAAACTAAATTTTGGATTTTAAAGTAGGAGGGAAAGCAAGTTTAAATTTTAGAAAATGGGAGTAGTGTGGAGGTAGTTATCTCATCATGGGTAGTTGCTACAACTCCCTAATTCATCCTAGCCCTTAATCTCTAACTAGTTGATCTAATCCTAGCCATTCAATTCACCCAAAATTATGTATAAATACCCCATAGTTTCTTCTTATCTTAGTACATTAGAAAAATTTATTAAAGAGAGAAAATATTTGAGTAAGAAAAAGATTGAGTAGTTTTGAGTTTTCCCTATTGGAGGTCGGCTATACAACCCAATTTGAAGCTTTCGGTTTTGGCAAGGAGCTAGGAGGAGAAGGATCTATTCGTGCATTCTAAGGGATTTTCTCGGAGCTTTCTATTCGTATTTCTTCAATGTTAGGTGGGTGTTTCTTGAATGCTTTCTAATTTAGGAATAGAATTTACATGATAGATGATATACAATTTATTTGTTGAATTTGAATTGGTATGATGAGATTACATGCTAGTTGTTGTAGAAATTGATTGCTAAATTTTAATTGTTGGGATAGATATGAATTGTTAAATTTATGGTCCAAAATGTGTTATGATGATTGTTAGAATATTTGCATGCAAGAATATGTGCCATTTGGCAAGTTTTAATTGTATGATGCGTGATTGAAATAGTAATTGAAATAATGCAAATGTGTATAAAAGAATTGTCTGTAGTTAATATAGCAAAAAAGTGTGGTTCTAACTTCAAAATATCTATTTTTGAGTATAGAGATTTTTATAAAGTAATTTTGATAAAAGACAACAGTTTATTTGGAAAATTGATTGGATATATGTTTTGATACATGTTAAGGATTTTATTGAAAAGTGAGAAACTTGTGAATTTGAGAGCATATACGATATTATTTTTAAAAGGGATGCATTCTGGAAATGATCTATATTTTTATATGGAAGTACAAATCAATCAAAAGGTCAAAAAATATATGCAAGCTGTAGTTGGTGTAATTGACAGTCGACTGTTTACCTTCTACAGTCGACTGGAAAGTATAAGAAATTGGGTTTTCGTCGGCAGGACAGTCGACTGTCTACTTTCACAGTCGACTGCTACTGTCCTGAATTTTGATGTTTGAGTTTTTCAAAGTATTAGCGGAACAGCCGACTGGCTCCTTGGCAACAGTCGACTGAACTGACTGAGATGTTTTGATGTTCGCAGAACAGTCGACTGATACTGTCACCAGTCGACCGAACCGAACTATTTTCTGGTTCTTGAGTTAGATTGGATTTTTGATAAATGAAAGTTAATTAAGTTTGAATATGAGATTTTATGGTTATTAATATTTGATTGAGTTTTATTGTGAATTACACACGAGGATGGGAAAGATGAAATTGATATAGATACCGAATTGAATTGTTCTCATGTTATGAGATTATAAAAGAAATATTTTGAGAAAGAGTTTGTGAACAAAAGAAATGGAAATGATTATTTGAGATTGATTATGAAGTATTGTTGATCTTTAGAGATAGTTGTTCGAATCTAGAGGCTAGGCGAGACCCTAGTGACCGGCAATATTATTTATTGATTTGAGAGCTAACCATTGAGGGTTGAGCATCTCTTGAGAAGTAGCCAGGTAGGCTGACTGTCTCTGTTGTTTTGATTTAAGTCCGGTAGGGTAAGCTAGCTCTAGGTTGTGATGATTTTCTTTTAAAACAAACATTGTAGGGATGTAATGAAAGTAAGAGAAAAACATAAGTATGAGGGCCATTGGATGGGTGTTGTGAGGGTATGCACAGGCTGTTTTCACGATACATCGTGACATGACGTGGATACTACTCCAGAGTACCATCCCGGTGGCGAAGCTTATGGGATGTTTGGTGACTATGGGTGGTGCTATCGTTCCAAGGCGGAGGCTGAATTGTCCATAGATTGCCTGCTCGATGCGTCGTGTCAGTGCATGGGATTCCCCTCCAGACTGGCTGGACATGGGCTCATAGATCATAGAACATCTAGGATACTTATCGAAATTACAGATAGATACATAGTGAAGACGTGATGAAAGTAGGAGAAAAACACGAGTATGAGGGCCATCGGATTGGCGGTGTGAGAGTGATCCACAGGCTGCCTGCTTGATGCGTCAAGACATGGCGTGGGCACTACTCCAGAATTATCGTCCCGGTGGCGACGCTTGTGGGATGTTTGGTGACTGTAAGAGGATCGTGTGCCATGAAGTGAGGCTGAATTGCCACAGGCTGTCTTCACGATGCGTCGTGACATGACGTGGGATTCCCCTCCAGGATTTTCTGTACACGTGCTTGTACTCATGGATCATATAAGATACCTATCGTAATTACAGTAGTAGATTAAGTCATGGTGAGGGATTGAACCCTACAAAGATGAAGAACGATTAAGGGCTTGCCCTCGGACCTATGTAGTATGGGATGCATAGAATCCGAACAAGTGTGCATTAGTGTCATTTAATATAAATAACTGCATTAAGGACTAAGTGCACCGCACAACACGACATCAATAGGATAGTCCCTTTGTAGCTTTGTTTGTGATCAAGCTTGTGTTTGCTAAAGTATTTAAGAATCGTTATACTGTTCCCGGCATAGAGAGGATGGCCGTGTATAATATTTCATCAGTTGTAAGCAACTGACGTGCCCACAGTTTTATATGCAGGGTTTGGAGTTACATGAAAGATATAAAGAGAATTGATGCTGTTGATTACTTAAATGTTAAAGTTGTAACAATTGTACATTCATTATTGTTGTGTTTTATTGATTCCGCTGCGTATTGATGTAAAAGACTCTGATGTAATTATTGTTGAAATAAAAGTTTTAAATTTCTTGTAAAATTGTACGAATGAAGTGTAAAGATCCTGTGGAAATCTCGAATTCAGTGTATTTTGGAATTCAGGGTGTTACAGCATGACAGCTGCACATCTCGGTTTGGCAGTAAACCGGGCAATTCCTCGAGAAAGACATCAAGAAAATCCAGCACAACTAAGGGTGCAACAACCCCATCAGAGCCCAACAACACAAGCGAAATAGCCTTAGGGTCCCTCGAGCTCTTGACACGCCCTGACGGTGTCTCACCCGCATGGAACACAAACTCCGATTTACCAGGAAGCCTGAAAGTCATCTTCTTCTCTCGGCAATCAATCACGACACAAGAAACACCCAACCAGTCCATGCTCAAAATGACATCGAATCTAAAATTGGGAATCACAATCAAATCAGCCAAGAAATCCACACCACTAATCAGCAACGGGCTCTGCCTACATACCCTAGAACAGACAATGACACCTCCACCTGTGTTGATGTCCCAAGCTGTGGGCATAGCATCGCTTGCCAAACTATGCTGATGAACAAAGCCGGAGGAAATGAAAGAGTGGGTAGCACCAGAGTCAAACAAAACATGAGCTGGAAGAAAGAAGACTAAAATGACACCTAGAAGAAGATCAAACAAAAGATAAGATGCTAGCAGGATATAGGCATGAATAACTGTACAAAAGAAGGAAAATAACATGCAGAAAACTAAAATGAAAAAATGAATAGTACAACTACTGTGATATACCTACAACCACTCCAACAGCTACCTCTGCTTTCTCAGCTGTCAGGTTATAAGCCTGACCACGACTCTTGGTCTGACCTCCTCTACGGGCCACACGCCTCTAATCAAAAGCTTGCCTTTGCGGTGGAAGAGGCGGTCTACCCTGACCACGAGTCGGCGCTACTAGTTGAGTAGCACCTGCAACCGGTGCAGGAGTCCTGTTCCTCGAGCAGTCACGAACCATATGGTCACTGCTCCCACACTAGACACGGTCGATTGGCCATCCTGCAGTCTCCCTGTGAATGCCCAGCCTTATGGCAATAACCACAAGTCTCAACAGTCCTCGCAACAATAGGTGTGTACGACTGTACTCTCGCGGGAGGGGGAGGAACTGGCCTCCGAATAGGTCCCCCGGTAGGACGAACTGCAACAGGGTGCAAAATAGTTCGCTGAGGAACACTTGTCCTACTAAGGTTCTACTCCTGGATCCGAGCAGCATCCAGAACATCGTCATAGGCACGAAGTCGAAGAGCAGCCAAGCGGTCCTGAATTGGAAAACTCAATCCCAACTGAAATCTGCGAGCCCTATCCTCATCAATAGCTACCACGGCAGGAGCGATGCGACTGAAACGAGTAAACTCTGCAGCATACTCATCGATAGAACGGTTTCCCTGGGTTAGGGAAACGAATTTTCGTTCCATCTCTGCCTTGGTAACACTAGGAAGGAACTTCGTCATGAAGCTCTCCAACAATAATAAACAATATCCAACACAATATCTAATATTTGGGAATAAAAATAAACGACGGGAACAAAAGCCCAAAACAAAGTATAATATTCATATAATATTCAAAAGAAATAAATCTAGCAACAAAGTAAACTAAGCAGCTCAATCTTTAGTTCCATCTTCTAGATACGCTGCTCACCAATTTCTGCTGGTATTTATCATTCAGTACCTATAAATTCTTGATTAGAGCAAGTCATGGACAGCAAGTAGAGGGAAACAGAGAATAATAGGAAGCATGTATATCAAAGAAAATGGACGGGATCAAAGTCAATAAAAAAATCAAAGGTAGGCAATAATATCAAAGGTCTATATTTAGTCATGCATGTAATGAATGATGTCAATTTAGATTTTATCTTGATGACGATATACAGGATCAAGCATGGAATATCAAATGCAGATTATTAATCATTTTATTAATCTATCTAGTACATATACTATTGCGTCCCATTCCACATCGGCGCAAGCATACATTGAACGTTTTAGACTGATGATGAATTCACGGATCGTGTATTCGGATAAGATATCATGATAGCGTGATCACACAATGACAAGCAATTCTCCACCTTCCATGTAATAAATGAAGCAAGCAAGAAGGCCTTTACCGAGTACATTTTCCGATCGTTCACTACCAAGTCATCTCATGATACCTCGGCTTGTTAATAGTTTATTTTATGCAAGAAGGTTTCAAGGTTTTATTATGCTAGGTGTGACTATTTCTACTCATTACATACAAAGTAAGAAGCAAACATATCAATTAAACACAAATCACACAATCTGGATAGCATGACGTTGCTGTACAAAAATACAGATTACCACTATTACAAAAAAGCAAATCTGGATCCATAAGAAATTCTAGAAACTAGACTTTTTGCCGGTTCCAGTGAATATATACACGACAAATAAAAGTTACAGAAACTACGTTGAAACTCCTATTCTTTAAAGGTTTTATGTTCAGGCAGTAAGTTATGGATTATATAAATTCATGTGAAACAGATCAGAAAACTCATCAATTAAATCTACAAAAATTCAGCGTGATTTCTACACATGTCTAGTCTCAGCCAAATTTATTTCATATTTTTATTTTACTGTTAACATGTTCTATTTAATTATGAAACAGACAGATATGCATGAATTTGTGAATCTAAAAATTCTGACACAGGTATACTAAAATACTGATATCTAACAGATTATAACTCGGAATTCAAATCCGTCAAAAGTTCTAAAAAAATAGATTCATGGGGCTATAATACATATTCAAAAAGTTATTTCAAATTACAAGAACAACATGGTCGAAAATTTGATACAAAATGAAACAAACAGCATGCCAGAATATAGTTTGATATGAATAGGCAATAATGTCATCATAAAACTATATAGTTCATGCTAATTAATAATCAAAGTGATGCTAGATGTTTAATATGCATATTTCTTGGTTTAAGATGAAATTTTATAGGCTTGGCAATCAATTCATTAAATAATATCCAATCTAACATATTCAATTCATCAAACAATTCTATAATATGGATCTAGTTATTTTTTATGTAAACGTGTATATGCAATGTGCAAGAGGAACTAGATTTTAGATCAAAGATGTAGGCACGATGTTAAGAATATATCGGATTAGCTCGTGTAAACCCTCAATATACTTAACGGAATTCAAATAGTAGTATGATAAAAAGATTTGGATCTACTTGTAGAGATCAAAGAATCTTGCGCAAAACAATAAACTAGTTCAAGAAGAGACTTGCCTTTTAGTTGTTAATTTCGAATATATAGAATAACGGGATAAGAATCCCGGGCGACGAATCCACGAACTCGAAACACGGAACTACGTGCGAATTACTTGCAATACCAACATAACTTCAATCCCACAATGCAAATCTACCCTTGAACGAACAACAAACAGCAAATCAAATCCCCTACTCTCCAAAATAGCAAACACCAAGATCAGTCCCCTAACTCCCGAATATCAAACGCGGTAGAGAGAGGGAGAAAGACAGCAGCGACTGGTGACACCCATGGCAAGGGCGACTGATGGCAGGGCGCGCTCGCGGTCGAGAAGCGACGACAGTGACCAAGGGAAGACCAAAGGTGTCTTCACCAAAATAGAGGAGGGAACGGGATGAAGACACCGGGGGTTCTGGACTTCGACGACGAGGGGACGGGTCACCAATGGTTACAGGGGGAAGGGTTTGAAAGGGGAGGCATTGATGGGTTCGGAGGTTGATGGTTCTTTGGTGAGGACGAAGGTGAATGGTGATTGGGACATGTTGACGGCGGAGACGGGATGGAGGATGCGGTGGTGATGGTGAGGGCGGAGCAAGAGCGATGGAGGGATGAGGCTAGGGGTGATGGGGATGGATGGTCGGAGCGATGGGAGAGGAATGACGAAATGCGAGATGGGTTTGAAACGAAGTCGAGGAAGAGGATGGGTGAGTGGTGGAGAGAGAGTTTAGAAAAATATTAGGGTTAATTAATATTTAGGGTTAATGGGGGTATTTATAGGGTAATTAAGATATAGGGTTTTGGGTTGCGGGTTAATGGATTTAGAGTATGTGTTTCGGCTCCAAAAAAGACAAAAATAAATATAAATCAATGAGATGAACATATAGCGGATCAATTCAAACTCAAAACAGGGAGAGCAAAAATTGCAATGAGCCCAAAATAGCAGAATTCAAGCCAAAAGAGTACGAAATGTTCAAAAGAGAATAAACGAACCCAAGTAAAGAAAAAGTTTATTATTCAAAGGAAATTAGATACAATAATCAAGAAAAATAAAATAAAATACAATAAAATCCAAAATAGAAAAATAGAGGTTACAGTTATTTTCCAAACTTGCTGTATGGGTCCTCTAACAAATTGTGAGAATCACATTGAGTGGAGAGTTGAACTCTAAGTATTGCTTTTTACAAGTGTTGCTAGAGTAACTGTGATCCATGATTTTGGACCGCTTAATCTGTCGTCAAGGGAATTTAACTAGTTGCAGAAACAGATCGAATGGCGAGTTGAACTCTGAACGTGGGTAATTACAAGTTGCGAGAGTAACTCTAAGCCATGGGTTTGGATTCCGAACTTATTAGTTTAAGTATTAACAAGTTGCAGGAGCAGATCGTATGGCGAAGTGAACTCTGAACTTACTTCTTTTCAAATTGCGAGAGTCTCTATCGAGCCATGAGTATGGACTCCGAACCGGTTGTAGAGGTGCTAACGGATTGCAGGAGCAGATCGAATGACGAAAGTGTATTGTTAACTTGCTTTATCGCAAATTGTTGGAGTCTCTTCAAGCCATGGGTATGGACTCCAAATCTATCTTACGGGAAGACTTGTAACGAGTGTTTGGTGCAGCTTAAATGTATAAGTGTGGCAGTCAACTCATTGTATAAGTATCCAAGGAAGTTCAACTAGTTACAGGAACAGACTGATTGGTGAGTTGTGCTCTAAATGTGCGGAATTGCATGTTTCGAGAGTAACCCCGTGTCGTGGATCTAGATTTCGAACTTGTGTTGTGGAAAGCTTATAGTGCCGCTCTAAGTGTAAGTTGGTCGTTTAGCTCGTTGTTTGCTTTAATGAATTAACAGGTTGTAGGAGCATATCGAATGTCGAAGCGCACTCTGAACTTGTTTCATTGCAAATTGTTGGAGTAACTTCAAACCATGGGTGTGGACTCCGAACCCGTCTTGTAGGAATCGTTTAATGAGTTATTGGTGTCATTTTTGTGTATGAGTTTGGCACTCAACTCATTGTATGCATCCGTAAAGTTGTACAAGAATTTTCCAAAAAATCATGCTTCATTTTATTTGAAAATAAAATTAAGCGGCTGCTCTAGTGGCTGGCCATTATTACAAATTAAGAAAATTTGCTACTACTATTAAGAGAGGACATTTGAGACGCACTCATTCAGCTTCAAGGTGTTCCACCTTCCAAGTTCTGTTGATATCTCCCTACTCCCCGGGTCTTCAAGTTGATGAGCCGTTGGGTGAACAACTTGGTAGACCTTGCCTGTTTTGGAGGGAGTCCCCCATTGTTTTGCATAGAGAAAGGGAAATCTTCCGATGCACCAATGTGTTTAGGCAAGATTATTTATCTCCGTCGAATGAGCGGAGTGACTTCGGGCATGTGACTCAGGTTTATTACTATGTCATGACGAGAACTAGTATCGGCCTGGTGAGAGATGATGTAGAAGGTTTGGAAGTTCTTGGTAGAGTTGCTTATGGCAGTGGCTTCAGGCTCGTTTACAGTCATGAAATTATCGTGACTGCTTTTTGGCGGTAGCTCTATGGCGTTGAGGGGGAAAATCGAGCCCCCCATTGTAGTGGTGTAGCATGCTTGTGCTGCCTGTTGGCTCCCTACAACTTGGCATATGCCAGCTGTTATTGGGAACTTTCATTTTCATTTGAAATACAGAGGCAATTGCATGGAAGGCCGCTAGGCCGGGACGGCCGAATATAGCGTTGTATGCGGCTTTGACATCGACTACCATAAAGTCTAGTGCTTCTATTCGAATAGCGGGAACTTTCCCTGCCGTCACATCTAGTGTGACGACTACTTCTAGTTGAACGGGGACACCGGAGAATCCGTGGAGTGTATAACCGGCTGGCTTGAGTCGGTCTCGGGAGAGCTTGAGAGCCTTGAATGTGGCCATTAAGAGGATGTTTACTGAGTTGCTGCAATTGTCCACCAGTATGCGGTGTACCTCATGATTCACCAATGTAAGGTTTATGACCAATGCGTCGCAATGAGGTGTTCGACCGCTTTCTAAGTCCTTGTCAGAGAAAGATATTAGGACCCAGGTGTTTTTGGCAGGCAGAGTGTTACCTATGGAGTTGACTTCATTGACGAAGGGTTTGCGGGAGGAGTTGGAATCTCCCCTCATCGGGCCTCCGTGAATGGAGTGAAGGACGGCCATGTGTTGAGAGTTTTGCAGCTCGTATGGCCTATCTTGACGCTTATTAGCCCCCGGGGCGGAGAGTGTTCGGCGTCGTTTTCTTTCTGAACGAAGTTGGAGAGATAGCCCCTACGAATCAGGGCTTCCAGTTCTTCTTTAAGGGCTCAACAACTTTCAGTAGTGTGTCCATGATCTCTGTGAAATGTGCACTACTTATTTTTGTCTCTTCTCTGTTAGACGTTGACATCGTGGCGGGTGGACAGATTATTCCGTCCTTCTCAACTTCCATGAGGATGGCTGACTCGCTTGTATTGAGAGGAGGGAACTTGTCGAAGCGTGGCGCTAGATTTGGACGATGTGAACTTGCACCATTTTTCTGAAATTTCCTGAGTTCTTCCTCGCTTGTATTCTTCCTTTTGTTCCCGAAAGATGAATCATTCTTGCCTTGAGGACAGAGAGCTTCTTCGACCCTGATATACTTGTCACTCCTTTCCAGGAGCTCAGTGAAACTTTTGGGTGGTTTTTTTTGCGAGGAAGGCTTTCAAGTCTTTGTTTGTGACACTATGGCGGAAAGCTGCAGTTGCGACTGAAGTGTTCAAGGCGGAAATTGACCTTGCTTCAGTTGTAAAACGTTTGACAAAGTCCTTTAGAAGTTCTCCATCTCTTTGCTTCAGTTCTAGCAGGGAGACACTGGTCTTTTTAGCTCTCTGGCTAGTAACGAAGTGTGCAATAAAGAGTTCTTCGAGCTGGTCAAAAATATGGATTCGGGAGTCAGACGTGAATACCATTCCCTTGCTTGCTGATCCTTTCAGTGTTGTGGCAAATGTCCGATACATGAGTGCATCGGTAGCCTCATAGACTATCATGAGTGTTTTAAAGCTCTCGATATGGTCTATCGGGTCTGATTCTCCGTTGTAGGATTCGAATTGTGGGGCCTTGAAGCCCTTTGGGATGGGCGCATCGAGGATGGCTCTGCTAAAAGGCATTCGACTAGGGTAGTAGGCCCTATTGGAGTGGCTTCTCTCACTCTTCATCTGTTCTAGACGTTTCTCTACTTCTTGGATTCGGTGAAGGACTTGATTGTCCTTCTTTTGAGATCCGGTCGAGTCGGCGGATCCTTCGTTTAGGGGGAGGCCCATACCTTGACTTCCTTGGAGAGCATGGAGGATGTCAAGTTTGAATTTATCCAATTCATTTCTAGTGACTGGGGCATTGTGCCCTCTGTTCTGCTCAGGAAGCCTTCGATTCTTATGAGTTGGGCTGCTCATTGTTGGGCGCCCCTTGTGAGAGGAGGATTGCCTTGATTGCTGTCTAGGAAAATGTAATCTTTGGCTTGCTGGACGACTTGAGTGGGAGGCCTCAGATCGGGCGCGCCTCTCGTCCCATCGGATTTGCAAGTCGGTTGCTTGTTGCCTGGCACTAATGATCTGACGGAGATCTCTTTGCCCCTTGGGGCCTTGCGAGGCCATTGAATTAGTTGAAGCATTATGGACTGAGACGTGGTCATACTAAGGATGTTGTTCATGTTGGGAGCCCCCTGGTGCCTCTTCGTTGGAAGGAGCATGATTAGGGTGTCGGGGTGATTGCTGAGGAGGAATCTAATCTTCCATAGGAGGAGCTAGTTGACGAAGAGAGTTAGTGTGACGGTTGGAGGGTGCCCCTTTACCTTTTAATCTTGGTGGCATGGAGACAATCTCGACTTGTGTAGTAGTTCCCACAGACGGCACCAATCTATTGCTGCTTATTTCAGTGTGGGAGAAAACAGATAGTGAATCAATAATTGAAGGAAACTATTAAAAGTCAAACCTATGACCCTGGCCATTAAAGACTGGTAGAGCTCCTGAGAATGAATCTGGATCTGACGATAATATGAATTTGACGGTTGCTGATGCGTCCGCTGGACCTGCAAAAAGCCTGAAACACCGGGGGTGGCCCCGGCGATAGGCCTACCGACGCTCTAGTCAGAACCAGAAAGAGGGAAAGAGTAAGAGAGTGAAAACTGGCAAATTGTTGATTGCATTCTGACTGAATAGGGGGAGGGGTATTTATAAGCCTGAGAGACATTTCAAGGGATTGATTTGTGCCGGTTTGATCAATTTAACTACCGTATCTCTTTCATATCTCTCCCCTTCAAGAGATAAGATATCCTAGTTGGGGGATAAGAGATTTGACTCCTAGCCTATATGGGCTAGGTGTCTCTCCTAGTGAGCCTAGCCTGTCACTTTTTATGGGCTTGAAAGAAGCCCATGTCTTGGAGTGAGCCCAGATCTGTAAAAGAACCGTGTGATGGCTAATCTGCCTGTAGATGCTTTAAGATCTGTGCAGGAATCGTACGGCTCTGATCAACTGTGATTGTTACCGTCATCATCTAGTGTACTAGTTAGCTTTATTGAGATGAAACTAAATATGGTAAGGATTAAATGTTAGATGTCATTACAAACATTTTTAAGATAAGAACTTAATAATATTTATGTTGTGCAGACTAATTAGTTAAATTGTGATATGGCACTTGAGAAGTCTTCCAAAAGGGCCACACTACGAAAGAGAATAAATGGACGACATCTTATGCCAACAACTTGGAATATGTAAGTAGATGATATTTAACTATTAATTTAAATAACATGTTATTATTTTTATGCTATGATATCATTATCCTTTTTAGTCAAGACACTGATTAATTCAAAAGATACAAGAATATTACAATTCTCATCACGATCCTCTCTCAAGCCTAGCTGGAACTTGGTTGCTGCTTACAATAGAGAAACTCTCTCACCCTCTTATATGAAGTACTATCTTCTTCTATTCGGCACTCAATAGAATCATATCGTTTTAGGAGCCATTTACATTATATTTATAGATCTGGAGAAATCCTAGTTTAGATATCCTGATACAATAGCCATCCGATGTAAACTGAAGAGATAAACATACAATTAGAGCCGTATGATCTAATCAGAAGACGGAGTGGGCTTCAATCAAATCAACAAACCCGCACCCAAAAATTCATCAATGCCGCGGATGGTTGACCGCACATAGTTACGGTCGACCGCAACTCCTAGACCATCGACCCGAGAAGGTGACAGTCAACTGTCCCTTTCTCTGTTGGCTACTACTGCTGCTAATTGCTTCTCCTTCTCTTTGATCCTTCGCTTCGAACCCTCTACTTGTATCACCATCTTCTCCTCACACCTAACAAGTATGCAAGACATAAAACCCAGTAATCTTCACCTTGGATTGCATACTCATGAATCCATACCTGTGTGATTGAAAACTCTCATAGACATTTCTTCTCTACTTTGTAAACAACACGTTTCTATGGCTTTTTCTGCTGGTTGAACAAACCTCCCCATGTTTTTCTCCAACTGTATCCCCCCTTAAGGGCACACCCCTGTAGATATAATCATGGAGGTGCCACCCTCCATACAAACTCCACCTACATCAAGGTGCTCTCCACCTTTCAATGGTATTCGAACGTTGTAGTCTCGATTCGGTAATTCTAGTGATGGCTTACTAAATGATGCTTTAGGAATAATGGGCTTCCATACACATGGCCGAGTTTTCTTGCTCCCACAAAGATGGTAAAGGTTGTGCCGAGACCCTGCCTAATTCTCCTCTTACCCTTCATTACATTACAACGACTATCCCAAACTATGAAAACTCCACCTTGAGCTGGGTACCTACAGCCACGAGCATCAAAAGCTCCCCAGGATATTAGATTCTGCTGTATCGAAGGAATATGCATGACCTCTTCTAGTGTGACCCTTTACCATCTGGCATCTCCAATTCAACTGTTCCCTCACCCACTTCTTCACAAATCTCACCACTCCCTATTCTCACACTATGGCCTGTTGACGATTTGTAAGTAGAAAACATCTCCCTCTCAGGGCAAATATGAGAAGAACTTCCCGAATCAAGATACCAACTTGAATCCTCATCTGAAGAACTTGAAACAAGAAGACATAGGTCATCAAGCCTAACTGGTTTACATGAATCAGTTGCACTGACTATATGAGCTTGTTCACTTTCTTTAGTAGCACTCTTCTGACTCAACCACTTGCGACAGTCTCTCTTGTAATGCCCAATTTCTTTACAATAGTGGCAACAAATCTTACCTTTATGTGTCCCATCTCTTCCAATTGAAGTATCACCATCCACTACAAAGCACCCTGTAGAAATATACCCTACTTCATAAGTCTCTTTTCTTAATTCATCTTCCTTCATACCCTTAATCTTCCGGCTACTATACGTTTCTCCTTGGATGACTTTCCCATGTAGCATGGTAGTCATCAAGTGATCATAATAAGTTGACAGTGAATATATCAAGTTGAAAGCTTTATCCTCTTCGCTAAGATCATCAGCATTAATCGCCTTTAGTTCAGATATTACCTTATTGAACTCCACAATGTAATCTTGAAGATGGGTACCTTCCTTCATTGAGAACCTAAATAACTTTCTCTTCCAATACATTTAATCTAGCAACGACGATACCGAGTAGCCAGATTTGAGTCTCGCCCACAAACTCGCCGCACTTGTCTCCTCAAGAATATTATGCTTGACTTCGTCTGCCAATTACAATCGGATTAAACTCTAGGCCTTCAAACAAATCTCATCCCACTTCTCCTGCTTCATGTCGGTTGGTTTCTTATCTTCTAAGGCAAGATGCAAGTCCTTCTGAACCAAAACATCATACATGTCCACCTTCCATAGATTGAAGTTGATATTACCGTCAACTACTTGATCTTCGTCTTTTGATCTGCCATCTCCTCCAAGAAACTCAAACAAACTCACGAACATGATTGCTCTGATACCACTTGTTAGGAAAACTGAGGATCTTGTTCAGTCTTCGACACAATCAACACAAACTACCAAGCAAAACTAGATCGCACCAATCATACAAAGTACACATGAATTGTCTCAGTTGGGGCTTTTGCCTTAATCCGGAAAAGGAAGATACGAGATGTTATTTCAACTAGAGAAAATACAAGAATATTACAATTCTCACCACGACCTTATCTTAAGCCTAACTGGAACTTGGTTGCTGCTTACAATGGAGAAACTTTGTCACCCTCTCATATGAAGTACTCTTTTCTTCTATTCGGCACTCAATCAAATCATATCATTTTAGGAGCCGTTTACATTGTATTTATAGATCTAGAGAAACCCTAGTTTAGATATCTTGATACAATAGCCATCCGATGTATACTGAAGAGATAAACATACAATTAGAGTCGTACGATCTAATCAGAAGACGAAGTGGGCTTCAATCGAATCAACAAACCCGCACCCAAAATTTCATCAACGCCGCGGATGGTCGACCGCACATAGTTGCGGTCTACAAGACTATCGACCTGAGAAGGTGACAATCGACCGCACAGTCGACTGTCCCTTTCTCTGTTGGCTGCTATTGCTGCTGACTGTTTCTCCTTCTCTTTGATCTTTCACTTTAAACCCTCTACTTGTATCACCATCTTCTCTTCACACCGAACAAGTATGCAAGACATAAAACCCAACACATCTTAATTTACTTTAATAGTCAATCAGTGAAAAGATCTTGATTTAATTTAAATAGTCATCTTATATGCGGTTCTTTTTATACATGAAACTTGTAAGAAATTACTTGAGGAAAACACTAATGAAATTGCTGCAGCAACTCAAGGACCAGCTCCCAATTGCACAAGCTTGACTGGGGTCTCACCATATGGGCTGGTACATGTGGTGGACCAAAAAAAGGAGCGCTTCTTGGGTTATGAAAATCCTCTACCACTTTCATTAGAGTACTGCAAAGCGAGAAGTTTTTGAAAAGAGAGGTGGACAAATTGAAGAATGTGGCGACTGAACAACAAAGCACTAGTGAAAGGTTTTAAGAAGGATACACGGATAGTCATGGCTTGGATGAGCTATATGTCCCAGCAACAAGGCATGACTCCTTACTCCAGTTATGCGTCAGGCTTTGAAGAGGAAAAAAGATTGCAGTGACAGGGAGGAAGTCAAGACTGGTTATGCTAGTGGCATGGATAATAACAAAGTGGACGACGAAGCTGAAGAAAACGACAATGAAGATGTTTGGAATGATCTTGGAGAAATCAACAATGAAGAAGAAAATAATGGATATATATGCAGATATGGCAGAGGATAACGAGGGTGGATATGAAAGTATGGAATTCGAAAACTGATTTTCTAGTTCCTTGCATTGGTATTCAGTATTCTATTTCTGATATAGTTTTATTACTAGTGACCTGAGTGCTTTTTGTGTTGAATCTGAGCATTTTGATGTTAGTTTTGGATTCTTCATTAATTAGTTTGTAGTGAATTCATAATTTTGTTGGACTTTATATTTGGTACATGAACTTCAATTGATTTCAGGTTTTACAAATCTTATTGCTTTGATGATTTGGTTGCTTGGAAAACTTATTAATGCAGCTGATTGTACATGTTAACTCTTTGTTGATTTAAGTAATTGAATATGTAACTTTAAAAAAGATAATGATTTCTCTTTACGAAGCATCCATTGTAAACATATTCTAATTTGCTTCTTTTATGATTAAGATATAAGTGGATGCTTTTATATGCTATCCACCTTCTTTGGTCTAGTACTTTGTACTAATGTAAAAAAAAAAAGTAGACCATTTTGCATTTGCGAGTTATAATAATACCTATAGTCATGATCGATATAAAGCTATTTACAGTTAACACAAAAAAGAACTACTTGGATGAGAAGATTTGAATTGCATTCCCTATAGCAAAATATATCACCTGTCTCCTCCTATGATTATTTCCCTTAGTCTTGGAGAATTTGGAAGATATCAAGTGATCTTTCTAGAACTACCGTAAACCCTCTCTTATCATAGTTTTGGACTTTTAATATCAGCTAATTAGAGTGGGTTGACATTAGGTATTAGGTTGACAGCTGATCATAAAATTTTGTCAAATCTTATAGAAGTCTTGACTACTCACCTCATTCTAATGGGATAAAGCTTAATGATTTGAAAGACAAGGAAAAATGAAAGCTCAGTAGATTCAAAAGGCAGGCTTAAGTACGCCTAAAATCTTCCTTTTTCTCAAGTTTGCCTCTCAACATAAACATGAGGAGGAAATATGATTGGATGGCCAAACTTTTGATGGGTTCATGACCTCTTCATATGAGTGGCAACAAACCATCAATAGTAAATCTTCATATTTACTTGTTGGTAAAATGTAAACGATTATATTTCCAAATGTAAATAATAATTGTTTAACCAAATAAGTATATATATCATGCTGTATGAGCCTCTTTAGATGTAATTAGGAACTCCGAACTCCCATATGCATTAGTTGTAACGGTTTTTTAGATTTATGAATATTGAGCACTCTGATCGTATGGTATCAACCCTTCACCTATGTGCTGGCAAATGTCAATACAATACACATACGAAGCGATTTTCACCCAAGGCCTCTAGAGGCAATTTATAGGCAAAACTATGAAGTACAGAGCCACGTCTCCCCTTTTTTTTTTTTTTTTTCTGATATGCTATTGTTAAACTCTTATTGTTAGATATTATTATAGTCTCATATTGGCTGTAGAGTTATTTTGATATTTGTTCTCCTCCTATATATAAGTAGTACTGTATTTGGTTAAACTCAATTCAATATTCAGTATTGTTTTCATCACTCTGATTTATCTTAACATGGTATCAAAGCCAATTACTAAAATTTTCTTCTCTTAAAATTTTTCTATCAAAAAATCCCCAAATGCCAACAGCCAAAGTTATACAAATTTCTTCCCAAAATCCTAGATCTCAAAATCGTTGTCTTCAGCAGTGCAAACATTGGAACCCATCGGCAACTTCAGCAAACATCGCCAACAATCTCGTCCACCACCGTCCAACAACACCAGCGCTTCTCGTCGGAACCCATCGGCAACCCATCAATTGTCGTCCTCCCTCGTCCACCGCCGTCCAACAAGATCCAAGCTACCCACCGACATCAACTCCACCGCCGTCCAACAACACCAGTGCCTCTCCGCCGCCGTCGTTCTCTCTCGTCCTCGGGGCCGATCTGTCTTCCCCTTCATATATACCAAAACCCTAGCAGCAATTCGAAACCCCAAATCGCCGCAATCTCAAGTCCCACCTCCTCCACTCCCCCCTCCTCGCGGCATCGCCTCCCTCGCCGCAAACCCCAATCGTCCAAATTGAAACCCTCTTCACCTCAGTTCTTTCATTCATTTGATTTGGGCTTTCTTTGTTGATTGAATCAGTATCAGTTCTTGCATTTTGAATGTTGATTTTTTGACTTGGGTTTATTTTCAAAAAAAAAATCAATATATATATATATATATATATATATATATATATATATATATATATATATATTATTATTATTATTATTATTATCATTATTATTATTATTATTATTATTATTATTATTATATATATATACAGGTACCACTACTTGATGACATCTCAGTCTCTCCCACATATTTCTGCCTCTACTACTTTCCCGGTGCAACCGCCTCTCGCTCCTCCTCTAGATTCAAATAGTAGCAGCGCCACTTTCAGTCTGCCTCCGGCCTCCTACCTTCTCCTAACATCATTCCTCACCCTACCCCACCTCTACTTCCGACACCGGTAGCACCGTCCTACTCCCTACCCCGATCCAGACACCAGCAGCATCTCCCTCCACATTGTGCTCTCAGTCACAGCAGCGCTAGTCTTATTTCTCCTCGCAGTGCTTCTTCCCTCACATCCTCGGCCATGCCCGTCACTCCAGCTTTGCCGTCTCGCGCTAATTAGGCTAATATTCAGCAATGCCTCCATCGGCTGGAACTACAGCTCATAGGTCAGTCTATCAATGCTGGCTCCTCTGCTCCTGCACTTTCTGCCACTCCCGGTATGAATTCGTTCCGGATTTTAGATTCTGGTGCATCACATCATCTCACTACTAATCAGACACTATTCACCACCTGCACAGCACTTTCCTTTCACTCCATCTCTACACACCGCTGATGGCTCACCACTTCTTATTACACACTCAGGGACAATTAGCTCTCCCACTCCCACATTACCATATGTTCTTTATGCTTCTCATTTATCAATAAACCTTATTTCCATTAGTGTGTTGTACGATAGTGGACTTGTCGTTACTTTTGACTTTTTTGGTTGTTCTATTACTGATTCCTCTACCGGTGAGGAGTTTGGTCATGCTAGTCATCAGGATCATCTATATTATCTAGATTTTCTTCATGCACATCACTCTCCTTCTAGTTTTGCCAGTGTTGTTTCCTCTGATGCTGATATGTGGTACAGATGTTTAGGTCATATTAGTGCATCACGACTCCAGACTATAGCTCGCAGTGGTGCCATTGGCTCTCTCACTTTTAAACTTTTATCTGATTGTTAGGGTTGTCATTTGGCCAAACACATTGCCCTACCCTTTAGTCACAAAAGAACTTCTGAAACCACTCACTCTTTTCAACTTGTTCATTCTGACATATGAGGACCCTCTCCCGTACCTTCGTGGAAAGGCTATCTCTATTATGTTGCCTTCATCGATCACTTCACTAGACATACTTGGGTTTTTCTTATGCGTCAGCGATCTGAGATACCGGATATTTACCGGTTCTTTACAACTATGATTTACACTCAGTTCGGTGTGTGTATTAAGAATTTTCGATCGGATGGTGCACGTGAGTACACTTCCATCACTATGAGATCGATCCTTCAGTCTCACGGCACCCTTTTTCAGCATTCATGCCCTCACACACATGAGCAGAATGGTGTAGCTGAACGCAAGTATCGTCACATCCTTGAAACGGCTCGCGCTCTTTTACTCTCCTCCTCCACTCCTCGTTCTTTCTGGGCTGAAGCTATCATGACTTCTATTAGTCTCATCAACATTACTCCCTCGTCTACCTTAACTTGTACGATACCTTATGATGCTCTTTATCATTCACCTCCCGACTACATTATGCTCCGTATCTTTGGGTGCACTTGTTACGTCCTTCTCCCTCCTACTGAGCGCACGAAGCTCTCTGCTCATGCTGCTAAGTGCGTTCACCTAGGTCTCAGTCCGGAACACAAAGGTTATCGTTGTTTTGATCCATCAGCGGGTCGTGTCCGCATTTCTCGACATGTATCCTTTTGTGGAAGACTCTCCTTACTACCTGACTCCCCGCGAGGATACTAGATTTCTTGATTCCCCAGTTGTTGCTAGCCCCCCGACTTTATCTTTCCGCATTCCTTTTGATCCCACTCCTCTGGCTCCATTCACATCTTTTGCAGTCCTTACACCTGTTGTTCCCCCTACCGAAACACCACTTGCATCCCCGCAGCAGCCAGCACCCATCCCACCTACTTCCCCACCGACACATGCACCTACTCCATCGTTCTCACCCCTACATCCTGTCAGTCCACCACCTCTTCGTCATTCTACCCGTTCCACTTCTGATATTCCTCCGGCTCGTTATACAATTGATGCCACTGTTCCTTCTGACTAGTTTGGTTTTGCCACCCTAGATTCCTACTCACCAAAGTTTCATGCATATCTCACTGCTATACACTCTACACGTGAGCCCAGAACCTATCAAGACGCAATTCAATATCCTGAATAGAGGAAGGCTATTGCAGAGAAATTCAGTGCATTTGATCAGACTCGCACTTGGGATGTTGTTCCTCTGCCAGAGGACGTTCAGCCTATTAGCTGCAAGTGGATCTTCAAGATCAAATATCAACCTGATGGATCTATTGAGCGGCACAAAGCTCATCTAGTAGCTTGAGGATTTACTCAGGAGCTTGACATTGATTATGATGAGGCCTTTGCTCCCGTTGCACAGATGACTACTGTTCGCATTCTTCTTACTGTTGCAGCCATCCGCCAATGGCCGTTATACTAGATGGACGTGAAGAATGCTTTTCTTCATGGTACCTTATCTGAGATTGTTTATATGAATCCTCCTTCTGGCCTCCATACTCCTCCTCGTCATGTTTGCCGGTTGCGTCGGGCTATATATGGTTTGAAGCAGGCTCCTCGAGCCTGGTTTGAGTATTTCTCCCTTGTCATCACCAAGGCTAGTTTTAGTCAGAGTTCTCAGGACCATTCTTTGTTTATGCGGTCATCACTGCAGGGGAGGGTAATCCTACTACTCTATGTTGACGATATGATTATTACTGGGGATGACTCTGCGGGCATTACATCCACCCAGAAATACATTCTTCTGCAGTTCCATATGAAATACCTTGGCAGACTACGTTATTTTCTAGGCCTAGAGATTGCTCATGGATCTCGAAAGATACTCATTTCTCAACAGAAATACACATTAAATATTATCTCCGTTGCATGCCTTTCTGACAGTAGACCAGCCGATATACCCTTAGAGCTTCATGTGAAGCTCCGTCTTACTGATGGCGAGCTCCTTCTTGATCCCACTAGATACAGACAGATTGTTGGACAGCTTGTCTACCTATATATGACCAGATCCGATATTGCTCACGCAGTCAGTGTTGTTAGTCAGTTTGTTTCTGCTCCTACATCAGTTCACTACGGTACTCTTCTTTGGATTCTCAGATATCTTCGAGGCACTATTACTTGCTCATTATTCATGTCTGCTACATCCAAACTAGAGATCAGTGCATATCCTTATTCAGATTGGGCAGGTGATCCTACTACCAGATGGTCTACCACTGGTTTCTATCTATTTCTTGGTGATTCGCCGATCTCATGGCGAAGTAAAAAACAGACAGTTGCTGCATGTTCTTCGACTGAAGCTGAGTACAGAGCAATCGCAGCTACTACTAGAGAGATTATTCATGTTCGTTGGCTTTTATTAGATATGGGTGTCACTCTTACAGGAGCTACTCCTCTTCATTGTGATATCCGGAGTGCATTGCACATTGCAAGCAATCCGGTCTTTCATGAGCAAACGTAGCATATAGAGATTGATTGCCATTATATTCGTGAGCGCTTTGAGGTAGGGACCATTTCTCTCCATTCTGTTATATCTTCCCAGCAGACTGCAGATTTCTTCACCAAATACCATACTGTTCAGAGATTTAGATACTTAGTAGGCAAACTCATACTGTTTGGATATAGTCCCATATTGGTTATAGAGTTGTTTTGATATTTGTTCTCCTCCTATATATAGATGGTATTGTACTTGGTTAAACTCAATTCAATATTCAGTATTGTTTTCATCACTCTGATTTATCTTAACACTTATTAATAATACTCCGGAGCTATTTTGCTCTGATAGGATTCACCGCCATACTAGTTTCGGACAACTCCTGGAGAGGCTGTAACCGTGGCACAAGAAGTGGTCAAGACGATGTTGTCAAAGGGCTCCGTACTTGGCAAGGACGCTCTCGCCAAAGTCAAGTCATTTGACGAGTCCTACCAAGTGTCAGCCACGGCTGCCACCATGGTGGCTGAACTGAGTAGAAAGGTGGGGCTTGCCGACAAGTTAGCTGCCGGCGTGGATGCCGTCCGGTCGGTTGACCAGCAGTACCATGTGTCAGATATGACCAAGACCGTCACGGGTGCCACCGGAAGGATGGCCACTGCGGCTGCTACCTCGGTGGTCAACAGCAGCTACTTTGCAGCTGGGGCAGTGTGGGTGTCAAATGCTCTCAATAGGGCTTCCAAGGCTGCAGCTGAGCTTGGAAAACCTTGGTGGTAACTAAGAATTAATTGAGACAAGAAAGAAGTGCATGTAGTAACTAATTAGAAAGAAAAGTGTGCTTCAGTAGAAGAGGCCGTGTAACGTGTATAAATGGGTTTACATGTATAGCCAAGTAGCAAATATATGTACTATATGATAATGATAAGTGGTTTCTTGGAGTTATTTTCATGTTGTTCTCTTATCATATTCAACTTTCTGGAATCTTCACTTCTATATATAGTGAGAGGAGAAAGTCTGAGTTATGGCTTCCAACTTCTTTCGAATGGCGCTTATTTATTCATTAGTAGCACTATCAATTAATTATGTGAGCTTAGATATCGCGTGCTGGTAGATCGAAATGTATATGTATTGGCTATATCTAATTTTGCCACTGTGCAATGTTGGGATGTCAGTCTTTATATCTTAAGATGGATTGAGAGATACGAGAGTTTTAATTGCGGTAGTTATTGATTGCTCTCTTTGATCTAAATATATGGTATTAGATTCTGATAGTTTGGTGTTGAATCTCTTTGCCTTCTTGTTTGTTGCTAGCTAGGGTTTTCTTTCTGTCCTGTTACAAGAATTGATGCATTTTAAATAAATTAGTACATTTTAATTAAAAACAGCATAAATCATTTAGAGTATGAACTAGCCAAATGCTGTCTGATCAACTCTTTTTCTAATCTGAGGATAACCTCAATGATAATACAAAGCGATTGTTTATGAGTCACTATAATCCTTGAATGCGTTTGGTGAGGATTTTAGGTCCCATAGAAGATCCTACGAATTTTATGCTCTTCTCTTTGAAGACATTGACAACCCTTTGATAAATGCTAAATTATTATTACTTTTTTTTACCTGGATTAAACAGAGAACAAAGAGTCATATTGTCATTATCATCTAAAAGTCTTATTTCATTATCATATAAATAGGTGTAGGGGTCAAAGATCCTATAAGATTTGGCAAAGTTTTATGATCAACTGTTGATCCGATATCAGCTCTCTCTAATTAGTTGATGCAAAAACTCCAAAACTATGATAAGCGACATTCTATCATAGTTCTAGAAAGATGACAGAGAAAATAGTTTGGAAAATAAGCGACATTCTATCCTCCAAGTCCTCCAAATCCTCCAAGACAGAGAAAATAGTGAAGAAAAAGGAGAAAGATGACAAAGTTGTTATAAGGAGTGCAATTTCACTATAAGGTACCTGTACGGTAAGAGCCAAAATGGAAGCCTTCTCGAAAGAGAAGGAAAAGTGGGTCATCATAATTATAAACACTTGTAGGTCTCCTTTGAATTTCTTAACCATGAAAAAAAAACTGAAAGGAAGGTATATTACGGAGAGAAACAAAACAAATTGTTAGTAAACTGTAGGAAAATGTGATATCAATTTCACGATTGTTAGTAAACTGTAGAAAAAATTGTCAAAAGAAATCTTGCGCAACATTGAAAATGAAAGATGGCGATAACAGGATATAAGACTTGAGATGATTGATCTCAATGTCATCCAAGAAAAATTCGTGAAGAAGCTAAAATACATTTAATTTGAAGTAAGATGAGAAGGCCATGACACAAAATGGTTAGGAGTTGTTGCTGCTAATTTCGGTGTGGGAGCAAACAGCTAATATGTGAATTCTTTTAGAAATAATAAAAGCAACATGCTGACTTCTTGCCGGTGTTAACCGTTTTTTGATGATGCACTACAACACACGATGGATTTACCGGCGTATATTCCCCGGCGTTTTGCCAGAAATACCGGGGTAGGAAGAGACCAGGAATGGGGCGTCAAATTGGATGGTTATACGCCGGCGGCCTCTATAAAACGCCGGGGAATTATGGTATTCATCGGCGTTTTATATTAAAACGCCGGTGAAGGCCATATTCACCGGAGTTTAACTACAAACGCCGGTATAGGGTTTGGAATAAATTTCCCCCACACCCTATACCATTCAAAAAAAAAAAACCCAATTTTTTTCCCCCTCTCCCTCGCGCTCTCCCGCCTCTGCCGTTGGCCGCCATCGTTGTGCCCTCCGTCGTCGTCCCCGTGCTCCGTCGTCCTCCGTCGTCCACTCTCTCACTCCCGTCGTCGCTGCAAGCCTCCCCAACCCTCTCTCTCTCACTCGCATCGTCACCACTCTTCCACCATCGCCGCCCCCCTCCCCCGCCGTCGCCCTTTCCCCCCCGCGTCGCCCCCCTCCCCTGCCGTCGCTCCTTCAATTGACACAAACCCTAGGTTTGTTCTTGAAATTTCTGAATCGTTTTATTTTTTAAATTTTTGTTTCTGAAATTTCTACACAAACCCTAGGATGATGTAGTTGGTATGTTCTTGAGATTGGTTCTACAATTTTTCCTAACTCTCTAATTTAGCTTGCTACTTGAGATTGGTTCTTGAGATTCTTGAGATTGGTTCTTAGATTGGTATTACTAGGTATGACCATGGAACAATTTACTGTTAAAGATGCTGAATTCATGCATCTGATTGGCATCTTAGCATGATTTTTTGACCAAAATGGGTTCACTGTCAACTAAGTATGTTGTATGTATACCAAAATCCTCCAAATCTGTACAAGAATTGGGCGGAACAAACCTTGTGCAGGTTTATTTTGGAGCCACAAACATCATGATTTAGTTGGGATGAAGAATTAATAGAGAAACATATATGCTTAGATACTGGAAATTTTCATTTTCTTTTAGTGTTAAAGAATCTGAGTTCATGCATCTGATTGCCTTTTTAGCATGTTTTTTTTTACCAAAATGGGTTAACTGTCAACTAAGGATGCTGGCTGTATACCAAAATCCTCCAAATCTGTACAAGAATTGGGCTGAACAAACCTTGTGCAGGTTTATTTTGGAGCCACAAACATCAATGGTTTAGTTGTGATGAAGAATTAATGGAGAAACATATATGCTTAGATACTGGAAATTTTCATTTCCTTTTACTGTTAAAGAAACTGAATTCATGCATCTGATTGCCATCTTAGCATGATTTTTTTACCAAAATGGGTTGACTGTCAACTAAGGATGCTGGCTGTATACCAAAATCCTCCAAATCTGTACAAGAATTGGGCGGAACAAACCTTGTGCAGGTTTCTTTTGGAGGCACAAACATCATGATTTAGTTGGGATGAAGAATTAATAGAGAAACATATATGCTCAGATATTGTAAATTTTCATTTCCTTTTACTGTTAAAGAAACTGAATTCATGGATCTGATTGTCATCTTAGCATGATTTTTTCACCAAAATGTGTTAACTGTCAACTAAGTATGCTGTATGTATACCAAAATCCTCCAAATCTGTACAAGAATTGGGCGGAACAAACCTTGTGCAGGTTTCTTTTGGAGGCACAAACATCAATGGTTTAGTTGGGATGAAGAATTAATAGAGAAACATATATGCTTATATACTGGAAATTTTCATTTTCTTTTACTGTTAAAGTAGCTGAATTCATGCATCTGATTGGCATCTTAGCATGATTTTTTTACCAAAATGGGTTCACTGTCAACTAAGGATGCTGTATGTATACCAAAATCCTCCAAATCTGTACAAGAATTGGGCTGAACAAACCTTGTGCAGGTTTCTTTTGGAGCCACAAACATCATGATTTAGTTGGGATGAAGAATTAATGGAGAAACATATATGCTTAGATACTGGAAATTTTCATTTCCTTTTACTGTTAAAGAAACTGAATTCATGCATCTGATTGCCATCTTAGCATGATTTTTTTACCAAAATGGGTCGACTGTCAACTAAGGATGCTGGCTGTATACCAAAATCCTCCAAATCTGTACAAGAATTGGGCTGAACAAACCTTGTGCAGGTTTCTTTTGGAGCCACAAACATCATGAATTAGTTGGGATGATGAATTAATGGAGAAACATATATGCTTAGATACTGGAAATTTTCATTTTCTTTTATTGTCAAAGATGCTGAATTCATGCATCTGAACAATTGGTTCTACAATTTACTGTTAAAGATGCTGGATATTAGCCATCTGATTGTCATCTTAGCATGCTTTTTTTACCAAAATGGGTTACCAAAATGGGTTAACTGTCATCTAAGGATGCTGTATACCAAAATCCAAATCTGTACAAGAATTGAGCTGAACAAACCTGTGTGCAGGTTTCTCTTTGAGCCGGAAACTTCATGATTTAGTTGGGATGAAGAATTAATAGACAAACATGCTTAGATACTGGAAATTTTCATTTTCTTTTACTATTAAAGATGTTGGATATTAGCCATCTGATTGTCATCTTAGCATGCTTTTTTTACCAAAATGGGTTAACTGTCATCTAAGGATGCTGTATACCAAAATCCAAATCTGTACAAGAATTGGGCTGAACAAACCTGTGTGCAGGTTTCTCTTTGAGCCGGAAACATCATGATTTAGTTGGGATGAAGAATTAATAGACAAACATGCTTAGATACTGGAAATTTTCATTTTCTTTTACTGTTAAAGATGCTGGATTTAGTTGGGATGAAGAATTTTTTTTAAAAAAAATATAGCTACACCAGCATTTTTACAAGCGCCGGTGTAGCTTTCAGCAAAAAAAATGACAGCCTTTACCGGCGGTATAAGAACGCCGGTGTAGGTAATGGCCAAAAAACAGCACTACCAAACGAAAACACACATTCCCCGGCGTTTTTGCGACCGCCGGTGTAGTTTTAACCTACACCGGTGAATGTCCCTAACCTACAGCGACGCGCGATTCAGCGACACTTGCACCGGCGATTTATAAAATGCTGGTGGTATCTACAGCGACGTTTATAAACGCCGGTAAATGTAAAAAAAAATGCCGGTAATGCCTGTACGTTTTGTAGTGATGCCACTAACCTGGAAAAAGTTCGAAACACAGGGATTGTTCCTGACGACAAACCCTTCGACACTCAAATCAGTAATCAAGAAGATTATGAAAGAGATTTTGTGGAGAAAATACTGATTACCTTTCTTGTGATGGGGGTAGAGGGGTATTTATAGTCACATTTGGAAACATTTTTGAGATAATCATTTATCTCTACTTTTCGGTGTTTTTGGATAAGATGAAAAGTATAAATTCCTTCATGATAAGATATTTGGTTTAGCGTTTGGCCCAGCTTAAAATTAGCTTCTCTTCTCCTTTAGAAGGAGAAGCTAGGGCCAAATGGATATTTTAAAAAGCTCTACAGAAGGAGAAGTAGCTTATTTTTAATGAAGAAAAAGAGCTTCAAAAAAAGCCCTCAAGAGCAACTTCTGGCTTCTCCTTTTTCTCTTTTTTTTTACCTTTTCTCTTTTTTTGGCTCTTTACACATATCAAACCCTAACAACAAAATTTTTTCCCCATCCCCTTCCCCTTCCTCACCGAACACTCGCGACCGGGGAACACCGTACGTCGTCGAACCCCACCGTCGAACTCCGCCGTCGAAGAGTCGCCGTCGAAGAGTCGCACATATCATGCAGAGATGTATCATTTGTTGTTGTTCGTGTACCTTTAGAGCAAGCTTCCAAATCGAAACTTGCTATAATTGTTAAGACCTTTTGATCATTATACAATGATGTTGTCCTGATTATTTTTAATGTAATTGGATATATAGTGATGTATAATTATGGCTGATGAATGTTACAACTGGATGGGTGTTTTGGAGCCTGACCATATGAACTTGGGTTTCTTGTGGCTATCGTGCCTGCATCGATCGTTTTTTTTTCTTTTCCGCATATACTTTATGACCAGCTACGATGGTCTTACTGTTGACCAACAACGGTGCTGGGTCAACACTCGATGGATGGCTCTTTAACGTTTTGAAATTCATTCCAGTAAACAATATGCCCATTGTTTACAAAATTCAAAAATTCAAAGTAGTGCAAGTTGTTAGTGACTTGTTCCAACTGCTAAGACAAATGACTGCTATGCTTTCTTCATGTACTACTGGTTGCTTGATTCACAGTAGTGCAAGTTGTTACTGACTTTTTTCCTTTTTACGAGTTTTCTAGGTTATTCTAAATATTTCATTTATTAGTAATATAAAGCTTTTTTTCGTAATTTGATAACTTATATTTTATTCTTAAATAAAATCAAATACTTTAATTGGGTATAAAAGTAGCTTACATTGATATCTTATGCCAAACATCTTCTAGCTTAAAAGTAGCTTTAAAGTTAAAAAAAAGTTGACTATCCAAATAGCTTCAGCTTTTAATTTCAAAACTTTACTTTCTGGCTTCTCCTTCTGAAGTAGCTTTAAAGCCCAAAAAAAGCTAGGCCAAACGCAAACCGTCTCCTAGAGATAATCATAAATTTAAATAACACATTAAATATCTTGGGTTTGTTCATAATGGGCCGCCACCCTGACAAATTAAGACAAACCCATTTTTGGGTTATCGAGCTTAGAGGGGACCCAGTTCCCAATTTCGGATCCATTTCTAGTGAAAATTACCGTTTTACCCCTGATACCTTTGAGATTCTTGTCCGATTTGAACGGTCTTGATTTTAGTTCTACTTTTAGCCATATCACAAGCCCCCCACTTCCGAAGACTGAGTTTCACGGCCTTTAAGGAAGAGTTAACCTATTTTTAAAGGCTCATAGAATTTATCAGCGTTCCCGGGGACGTTTAGAGCTCGCTTGGAGTGTAACGATGCTCTGAGTTTGTAAAATACTCAGAATTTTTTTAGAATTTTCTGGATTTTTAAAAGATTTTTTTCCAATTTTTAATCATCTTTTGAATTTTTTTTATTCAATTTATGAATTTATTTATTAATTTTTGAAACTTTTAATTAATTATATATTAATAATTATTTTTTCAAAATTCAAAAATATCTTTCCTAATTAATAATTATTTTAAGAGTTTCTTAATTATTTTTTTCGAATTTTAAAGAATTTTTAATAATTAAATAAAGGGATTAAATAAAAGAAATTACTTTTACTTAATCATGACCATTGATCACGATCAAGCTCGCACGCCGATGAGATTGGGCGGCCATGATGAGGGAATCTGATGAAGAGGCGACGTGGCGCGATCTGAGGCATCGATCAAGATCGAGCTACGCACTAATGCGCTAATGAGAGAGGACGACGTGGCTAGATCTGAGCCACATATCATGTTCAAGCGCGCATTGGGAGGCAGAGCTTTTCTCCCATTTTTTGTTTGGGGACGAGTTTGCTCGGTCCTTGACACCGAACGACGTGGATGGCTCGGCTAAACGACACGTGTGCTTTGACCATTAACTGCCAGTCAACGGCTTTTTTATGATTTGACGTTCGGGGGTAAGTTTGCTCGACGGATGCCACTGAAATCTAAAGATGGTTCGACGGGACGACACGTGTCCCGTTGACCAGTCAACGACTTTTGCATGATTTCACATTCGGGAACACATTTGCTCGGAGACTGCCTGTCACGTCCTGCTTCCAAAAAATACGGAATACGAGCGCGTGACGAAACCCAGCAAATGATTTTCATCATTCATAAGCTGTAGGATCGACTCAGCATCATAACAAGAAATATAACAAGATATACACAACCATGCATGTATGAATAATTTATTAATCAACATAAACAATTGAATGAAAATAATAATATCCGAAATAGTTTTCAAATCTGGATCAAATGATAAAAACTCGGAACTATAAGCTCGTTACAAGATTCAAGTAGCAAAAGAAATAAATAACTCAAAAACAAAATATTTAAAGCAATTCTTTTTTCCAAGCGAAGCCTATAACGTCTGCTCACCAATTTCAGCAGGCAATTTGTCTCCAAAGTCTATATATACAAATATAAAAGGAAAAAATAGAGAAAACAAGACAAATGCCCTTAGTGCAAGTTAGGGCCGCAATTAGTACAGGCAAGGATATGAAAATAAGTGCAAGAAATATGGAACAAGATTTGGAATCAAGAATGTATAACATGATATAACAGGAATGCAACAAGTAGTGAGATTCAAGGAACTAGCTAGCAAGAAAGACAACTCAAGTAACAAGATTGGGTAACAAGTACAAGTAGTGAAACAAGTAACAAGTGAGCATGTAGTTGTGTCAAGCATCAAGTAACAAGTATCACGTACAAGTGTCAAGTAACAAGTAACAAGTCTCAAGTAGCAAGTCTCAAGTAGGGTATCAAGTGTGTACAAGTAACTAGTTAATCTTAAGTCTAATGTTTAATTCTATCTAAATAGCACTTCATGCATCCATACTTTTACTACATGGTTGCTACATACAATCATTTACGTTTAGGCCTAGTGTGGATTTTATAGAGCGGTGTACTCAGGTATCAGGTATCAGGTATCAAGTATCAAGCAAGTCATGTTCATGAATCGAGTAATCATATAACTAGTTCATGTGTCAAGCATAACAAGACAAGTCATGAATCAAATATATACTAGTTCATGAATCGAGTAATAACAAGTCCATGAATCAATTAATAATATACTAGTTCATGAATCAAATAATATACTAGTTCATGAATCGAATAATAATATACTAGTTCATGAATCAAATAATATACTATTTCCTGAATCGAATAATAATATACTAGTTCATGAATCAAATAATATACTAGTTCATGAATCGAATAATTATATAACTAGTTCATGAAGCATGTGTCAAGTGGGAAAACACGAGCCCCCTTCCGAGTATACTTACCTATATTGTCCTCTACTATGGTCTTTCCCTTAAACCCCGGCTTATTTTTTATTATTATCATCAAACGAGAATGAAAGTGTGTGAAACAGGTCAAGTAAATATGATGAAGAACATGGAATAAGTTTAAGATAATTATAAAGCATATTCGAGGGTCAACACAAATTAAGATTATCAAGAACTACGAGAATTGCAGTTCTGGACAGCATGACGTTACTGAGCCAAAACTGCGATTTTCATTGCTACAAGATAGCAAATATGGATCCGTTAGAAGGTCTAGAAACTAGACTCCTACTTGGTTCCAATGCATATATTTAAGTTACATAAAAGTTGTGGCATCGGGTGTCAAAACAGCAAACTACACAGCAATTGTGCTCAGCCAGAATTTGCAAAACTTAGTTTATACATATGAAATAGGGTTGAAACGTCATTAATTAATTCTGAAAAAATAAGGGAATGTTCTCTAGGGTGTCTAGTATCAGCATGCAAAGTTTCAAGTCATTTACTTACTGGTAGCATAGTTAAAATAATTGTAAACCAAAGTGGTGTAGCAGTTTTTATGAATCTGCGATTACAGAAACAGCAGCAGTAAAACTGCGATATCTCCTAAACCGTAACTCAGAATTCAATTCTGTAAAAAGGGTGATAAACTAGACGTCTAGGCCTAAGTTTCATATTCAGGACTCAAGTTCAGATTCTGATTTAATCAAGGTCGAAACAGCAAGCCAAGACAGGACAGAAACCAAATAAGACACTTTTTGTATGAAATGTATCATAATTATACTAGTTGTGAACAAGTGTATCAGTGAAGGGTTTTGACTCTTAGATCATGTGATAGATAAGGCGAAACATGAGATCATCAATGATAAACAAAGAGGAGTCACATTTATAATCTACTTGAGTATTTTCAAGGAAAAGTTTGTACTAGAAAACGAAACGTACAAGAAGATACTTACCTTGGGGTGTAGACGATGAATCCGATAGAGGATTAACGGGAACGGATCTCGACACGGATCTTGATCAGACCAACAGACGGCTCAAATCGGATCTTGATCAGATCTGATGATGGAGGGCTGAGATTCGACCAGATGGTGATGATCAAGATCTGGCTCGGATCTAAATGCCATCTGATGGCTGAGATTCAAATGGCTCTGGATCCATTGATGGTGAAGATGATGAGGACAGGGGAAGGGGCTACCGAGGTGGCTGGTTGGCCAGTGCAGGGCGTGGGCGACTGGTGGCCAGGGGACAGCGACGAGAGGTTGCTGTCACGAGTGCTGTCACTGCTGGAGGAAGGTGACACCAAGAACGGTTGGGGGTAGCATAGGGGTGCACTCAGGAGAGTGATGGCGCACGGGGGGTGCAGCAAGAGGCAGAGCACAGCGGGGTCGACCGCAGGTGGCACTGCACTGTAGAGCGTCGAGAGGAGCGCTGATTGCATCGTGGGGCAGGAATTGCTGGCGATGATGGTGGTCAAAGGAAGCAGGGGATGGGGACGAGGTTCGATGGCGCTCGATGATGCGGTGGAGGTGCTGTCAATGAACAGGGGACTGGCATTCGACTAGAGTAATCGAGGGTGATGGCTTCGGGAAATATGGGAGGTCGAAGGGGGAGGAGGGGACGGGATGGCAGTTTCGAGGGCGTGAGCTCCAGAGGTTGATGGGTTTCGGTTGTGATGGGGTTGAAGGCGAAGAGGAGGACATGATAGCAATGGTCGAGAAGGTGGAAGAGGACGACTGGGCGAGGGGCGGTGTTGGGTTTCGACAGCAGAGGAGGAAGAAAAGATGAGAGCGGCGGGTTGAAGATGAACAGGAGAAGGGTTAGGGTTTAACAGTAGTGGTAGGTGGTTGAGGGTTGTGAGGGATTAGGGTAGGTTAGGTTATTAGGGTATTATATAAATAGGGTTACGGGTTTGGGTTTAGATGATATAGGATCCAATAAGAGAATGGGTATTGGGTTTTAGGCTGTAAATCAATTAATAGGTTTAAATCCAATAGGGAAAAAATAATAAGCATTATAGGGTTTACAAAACATACATATACATATACATTAAGTCAAATAATGAATACATATACAATAGAGTATGTTCGGCTTAAAATAAAATAATAATAATAATAATATTAACAATAAAAATAATGATACTGCAAATAACAACACTAACAAAATAATACTGATAATAGTAATACTAATGATTTATGTATATCAAAATGCAAATTCGAGTTTAACAGATTTATTTAAAATAATCCAAACAATATATATTATAAATAGTCGATCAAATAGAAATATAAATTAACGTTGAAATATACAATTATTCGAAATAGATAAAATATACAAGAAATATTTGTTTACGAAAACAGCGGTTACACTGTCACCAAACTCTGAAGGTGGTTCGGCGAGGTGACACGTGTCCCGTTGACCGTTGACCATTAACCAGTCAATGTTTTTGCATGATTCCACGTTCGGGGACACGTTTTCTCGGAGACTGCCACCAAACTCTGAAAGTGGTTCGGCAAGGCAACACGTGTTCCGTTGACCGTTGACCGTTGACCGGTTAACATTTTTGCATGATTTCATTCGGAGGCATGTTTACTAGATGCTTGCCACCGAACTCTGAAGATGGTTCGGTGAGGTGACACGTGTCCCGTTGACCGATTAACGTTGACCAGTCAATGGCTTTTGCGTGATTTCACGTTTGGGAACGTGTTTGCTCGGCGATTGCCATCGAACTCTGGGGATGGTTTGGCGAGGCGACACGTGTCCCGTTGACCGTTGACCAGTCAACAGCTTTTGCGTGATTTCACGTTCGGGGGCACGTTTGCTCGACGCCTACCACTGAACACTGAAGATGGTTCAGCGAGGAGACACGTGTCCCGTTGACGGTTGATGGCTGACACGTGTCCCACCCCCCTCATTTCCCTCATTCTTCTCATTTCTCTCCTCGGAAAAATTTTCTCTCTCGAGCCAGCTTGCTAGCGGTTGTGGTGGTGTTTCCTTTTTCCAGCGAACTTTCCAACCGTAGCTGTCACATCCAAGGTATATATATATATATTTTGTTTATATATATATTTTGTTTATATATATATATATATATATATATATATATATAGAGTCCCCTTTGGTTGCACACTACTTTTGGTGAGCACTCCGTGAACACTCACGAGATAGAGCACCTATGACAAATCTGAACCGCTCATATTGTTCTATATACCTTAGATAGCCTAACAATAAAAAATGAAGTAATTTGAAGTTCATTTGCCCATCCATTATGCTGTTAGAATTTTCAGCCATACAATTTTGTGATGATGTAAATCATGGACAAATGAACTTCAAATTACTTCATTTTTTATTGTTAGGCTATCTAAAGTATATAGAACAATATGAGTGGTTCGGATTTGTCATAGGTGCTCTATTTCGTGAGTGTTCACGGAGTGCTCACCAAAGTGGTGTGCAACCGAAGATTTCTATATATATATATATATATATATATAATTTTATCAGGGATGTCTACGGTGTCATCGGGAGGAGACTTCCCCCTCGGGTCGTGATGAAACTCAGCAGATGATTCATTCTCCGAGGGTAGACAAGGGGAAGAAGGTTGCAGAGTCGGTTGTCGTCGAGTCAATAGTGGAGAATCCGAGGGAAGCTTGGGGCTTGGTAGGCTTCCGAACCCTCTGTCGAACCTTGGTGGGGTTCGAGACTACTTGCCTGACCTCTTATCGAGGGTGGTTTATGGGATGGTACCCTTGTATGAGGAGAACGAGCCGTGCGAGCACTCCGAGGTCGTTGACATATCCTTGATCCTTTCGGAGGAGGATTTGGGTATCGTTTGGGAGTACTTCATGATCCCGGGAGAGTACAACCTCATATTGCCAAGTCTAGGGGTCAGAGCGTGCACGCCTACAGAGCGTGCACGCCTACTTCTCCTGATACTTGTTTCTTTCCATTTGACGCTTTTTAAGCGGGTCTTCGTCTCCCCCTTTTTCGTAACTGAAGTTCTCAGGTGGTACGGCCTGAGTCTGATTCAGTTTATGCCCAACATGTGGAGACATGTTAACGACTTCGTGCTACAGTGCAATGCAGCAGAGATCGAGCCCCATCTGACTGTCCTGAGGAGGCTTTACAGGATCCATCGGAAGAGCAAGACGGAGTACATGTATTATCTCTCTCCACGTTGGGGTGTGAAATTGATTGATAACCCTGACCAATCAAGTTTTGGAGGGAGAAATATTTTCTTGTTCGGGGTCGTGAGCCGTGGGTGATTCCCATGAGTTGGAGAGAGGAGGTGCCAAAGATGTAACATCCCGTATTTTTATTAAAAATACATTTTTCAATTTTTGCATGTATGATGCACGTGCTAATTTTTCCATCTTTATTTTTCTTACTTTCATTTATTATTTTTATCATGCATGAGTCTTTTTTAGCCTTTTATTAAACCTATAGGACTAAGAATAGATTCTAGCTCACTAGACTAATTAATTAAATTAATTAAAAAGCAAGCATACAAGACAAGCCCATTAATTAAATCTCATTTTTGTTATGCAAGGACTCACACATGACATGTAACAACTTTTAATACACACATTAGAATTATAGGAGTTTTATTTATTTTGTGTATGTGTGTGCAATAGTGCACAACACATGCACGTGTTTAGAGAGAGGAGAGAGAGGCCGGTTATAGAGAAGAGAGGTCGGGGGTTATAGGAGTTGGAGAGGCGGAGAAAGTAGGGGAGGTGGAAAGCTGAGTGAATAGTTATTAGGTGGATAAGATTACATTTTTAGTCCTTCTTTTGTCCTATAAATATCCCTCATTTTTCTTCTCATTTCAAACCAAAAACAAAACAAATCAAGAGAGGAAAAAGAAAGAGAGTTAGAGAGTATTCTTGTTGCATTGAAGGCTTTTTGGAGTGCTCTTGCTAGGAGAAGAAGGACTAGGAGTTTCTTGTTGGAGCTAGGAATCCCTAGAAGCTGTGTCTCATCATCTTGTTTGCAAGTTCTTCATAAGAGGTGGGTGATCTTGTGCTTTCTAAATGTAGGAAATGTATGCTAGTAATGTTAAATGAGTAGGATAGATAAAGTTGATGTGATAATTGTAGAACAAATCCATGTTATTGTGTGTGCCGTGAATTGTAGAAATTTTATTATGCTTAAGAAACTAATTGCCATCATGTTAGTTAGAAATGAGACAATGAAACAACGAGTTATTGCCATGAACAAATATGCATGCTAATTTACAAATGTCGAAATATATAATTTTATGAAAATTTGTTGAAACTTCCTTTATAGTAAAAAATGAATTTTAGAGAAGTTAAATTGGTACACAAAGATTCATTTTAATTGGTTGTAAGAGATGCAAATTTGCTATTTTGATTAAATCAAAGAAATGCAATTCAAGTTCACTAATGAGAGAAATTGAATTCGAAAATATAGATATAATGTATAAAATATCAGTAGAGAATTCGTGAGCAAGTAAACTCAGTCTATATGAGATAATTATAGTCCTTTAAAAAGATTAGATCGATCATATATTTGAGTTTGTGAAATAAACTAGTTACTGTGCCAGTTAAACAAAAGCATAACAGTATAATTTGAGATCAGTAATCGCACTTGGACTTCTTGGTTAGTCGGTGCACCATAAGTCGGCACTATAGCGTGCGGGAAGTCATGGGTTCGAAACTTGTTAGACCCTTTTTATTTTGAATTTCGTTTAATTTAACCCCAAAACCGATAGTGTGTATTTAAGACTAGCGCTCTGTCTCTGTGACAGTAAAGTCACTTGGATTTCTTGGTTAGAAGAAGGCCATAAGGCGTTACTGTAGCAGTGCGGTGGGCATGGGTTCGAAACCCCGATGCTGCCATTTTTGATTTTTTTGGGATTTTTGACATTTTGAAGAGTTTTAATGCCAAATAAAATTTGGGAAAAATATCTAATATTCCTATAAAATGTTATAGAATTTATTAAAAATAGTTTCATAATTTTTCATGTATATTTTGAGAAATTAAAAGTGAAATTGAAATTAAAAAAATGAGTTATTGACTTCAAAATTATTCATTTAAGAGTATGACATTTATTTTTAGAAGAACAGTAAATTATTGTTATATGAATTGATTTCTCTTCAAGAGATTATACACTTATTTGATTTAAGATATACTTGTTGTGGTTTGAGATATATTACATGTGATTGAATTATTCAAGAGATTTTAAAGTGGGTGAATCTATGTTCATGACAAGAAATGTTGCTTTTAAAGAATTGTGAATGAATAAATGAATCATGAATGAGATATTGATTAAATTGTGAATAAGTTGAAGATAAGAATACATTGAGTTTAATAGATGAAGGGTATGAGTACCCATGGATTCTTGGACATGAAAGGTTGTATTCTAGAGTTTAGCGAGACCTCGGGTACCGGCATTGTTGAATTAAAAGATTTGAGTTGTATTTGAGATATGGCTATGGAGCTATCTCGGTATTTGTGATTAAGTCCGGTAGGGGGTAAAACTAACTCTGAATATGATAATTTATTCATGTCTTGAACTTAAGAACTAGGCACTAAGAGAAGATGGAGTAAACCTGGGCAAACGTAAGTGGGGCATCCTATGTAGTCGGGTGGTGTACTCCGGGACTATAGTCCCATTCGGGCGGTGTACTCCAGGACTGAGGTTGCTTCGATAGAGACGAGCTTTTATTTTAAATCCGGGACTATGCATAGTCGGGCGGATAGTTTGCCGTACTCTAGTGTATATACGTATACCGGGGCTAGAGGAGACACTTGCAGGATGTTTGCACGACGAGGAGTCTGTTATAACAGTCGGGCGGTGTACTCCGGGACTGGAATCCGTACTTGTGGAATATCTAAACCTTGCTTTTATTACTGGGTAGGTTTCATGGCTAGGGATCGAACCCTTTAATGTGGAGTACGTAGGTGCTTGCCCTCGAACCTATGTAGTATGTGATGCATAGAATCCGAATAAGTATGCATTAGTGCCATCTTAGTATAAAATATCTGCATTAGGCATTAAGGCATTGCATACACTTATATGTTTAGACTATTCACGTTTTAACTCTTTATTTGCATTCAAGTTTGTGGTTTGTTAAAGTATTAAGATCGTTATAATTTCAGCATAGAGAGGATGGCCGTGTATAGCATTTTCGTCAGTTGCAAGCAACTGACGTGTCCAAAATTTTATATGCAGGAGATGGATTTTCATGAAGATATAAAGTGATAGACTGCTGTTGATTTATTTAAATGTTAAAGATGTTGCAATTGTATAATTTTTCTTTATTCTACTTCATTTTACCTTCCGCTGTCTAAATTAATGTAAAGAACTCTGTTGTACTATAAAAAGTTCAAATTTTCTTGTAAAATTGTACAAAGTGAAGTGTAAAGATCCTGTGGAACTTCGAATTCAGCCTTATTTGAAATTCGGGGCGTTAAAGAGTGGTATCAGAGCCACGCTTCATAAGTAGTATAAATTTATAAGGAACGACTCCCTAGAGTGGACATTAGAGTGTGAAACTTATAGGAATTTAAATGTAAGTAACTTACGTTTGTGTTGCTCTATATGATGACATTTTCACCTCTTTTCCCTATAAGATGGCCAATCATCATGATTCCCCGAATGAGGTACATTGGTTTGTCCCCTTCGAGGATGAAGAGGAAGAGCCAATGAAGGAAGAAGAAGACCCAGAGGAGATAGAAGAGGAATTCTCCAAGTCCATGGAGATTACTCCACCTCCGCCTGATTTTCCCGAACAATCCTCAGACGAAGAACTCGTTTCAGATGACCAAGATGATATTTTTGCTTCTCTTCGAAGAGAATTGGATGCTCAAAAGTGGAGATTAAACTACTTGGAAGCGCAATGGGCAGAAGCAATTCCGGCAGGTGCGAGTGTTCGCTTTGATCGAGGCCAATGCTGATGATGTGGACAACGTCAGGGGCGAATGTCATCATGGGAGACATTCAAATAAATGGAATAAAAGCATCAGTTTTTTTTGATACGGGATCATCGCACACATTTGTGTCACCCTCATTTGCAAAACGATTGGGAGTCGAACCTAAATTTTTTCCTGGCAAAGTTCTATCTGTGGCTACTTTGTCAGGAGAAAACTTGACTACCGAATGATATTATGAAGGGTGTGATCTTGAGATCGGAGGTCAGGCTCTTTGGCATCAACCTCATTGAGTTGGCAGTTTTGGGGATCGGCATCATTATTGGCATAGACTGGATGTTAGTTTACAGTGCCACTATTGAGTGCAAGAGCAAGGAGGTTGTGGTAAAGGCACCAGGAGGACCAGCAGTTACATTTTAAGGGAAGAGAAAGTGTAAACAATTGGTAGCAACTTTGGCAGAGCAGAAGGTTCCTGAAGAAGTGAGGCAGATTCCAGTGGTCCGAGATTTTCGAGCAGTGTTTCTTGAAGACCTACCTGGGCTTCATCCTCATCGAGATTTAGAGTTCAGCATCACCGTTCAACCTGGGAGTGCACCTATTTCCAAGGCACCAGACAGAATGGCGCCGGTTGAGCAATATGAGATCAAGAAACAGATTGAAGAGTTGTTGGGCAAAGGATTCATCAGGCCAAGTGAGTCACCTTGAAGATCCCCAATTCTTTTGGTGAAGAAGAAGGATGGATCGATGAGGATGTGTATCGACTATAGAGAGTTGAACAAGGTTACAGTGCAGAACAAGTATCCAATTTCTCGAATCGATGATCTGTTCGATCGTCTACAAGGAGCAGCTATTTTCTCCAAGATAGACTTGCGGTCAGGATATCACCAAGTCCGAGTAAAGGAAGAAGATGTGAACAAGACAGCTTTCCGAACCAGGCATGGTCACTATGAGTTTCTAGTCATGCCGTTTTGAGTAACCAATGCACATACTATCTTCATGGACATGATGAACAGGGTCTTGCGTCCATTCATTGATTCTTTTGTCGTTGTGTTCATCGACGACATATTGTTCTATTCCAAGTCAGAAGAAGAGCATGCCGAGCACCTAGCAGAGGTACTGAAGAAGCTATAGGAGCAGAAACTGTATGCAAAGCTATCCAAATGTGACTTCTGGAAAACCAAAGTCGCCTTCCTGGGTCACATCCTTTCTAACGAGGGAGTGGCTACTGACCCACCGAAGATTGAGGCAGTGAAAGATTGGCCAAGATCGACCACAGTGAAAGATATTATGAGTTTTCTGGGTTTAACTGGATACTATAGAAGATTCATTCAGGGCTACGCCCAGATAGCTATGCCACTCACATGACTTACAAGGAAGAACGTGAGTTTCAAATGGTCGGAGCAGTGTAAAGCTAGCTTTCAGGAGTTGAAGGGAAGGTTGACTACCGCTCCTATTTTGACTTTGCCAAGAGCAGGAGTCGAATATGATGTCTACAGCGATGCTTCCCATCGCGGTTTAGGCTGTGTGCTGATGTAAGAGGAAAAGGTAATAGCTTATGGGTCCAGACAACTGAAAACACATGAAAAGAATTACCCAACCCATGATTTAGAATTAGCAGAGATCATCTTTGCTTTGAAGCAATGGAGGCACTACGTGTACGGAGAGAAGGTCAACATGTACACGGATCATAAGAGTCTGAAATATATCTATTAGCAGAAGGACTTGAATCTGAGGCAGAGGAAATGATTGGAAGTGTTGGAGGATATCCAATCTGAGATCCGGGCAAGGCCAATGTTGTAATACCCTAAACTTTCATTTTAATAAAAATATTGATTTTCACGTGTTGTGCACGTGAAAATTTCATGTGTACATTTATTTATTTATTTTTATATATAAAATTTCATTTTTATAGTATGAACAATTATTTTCTTCCTTTATTTTTCTAAAACCTTATTTTCTAAAGCCTAAAACAATTATTTTCTTAGTTGATCCCACTTTAATAATTCATTATTTTATTATTCTTTTGGCCCACAAGCCTAAGTCCACTAATTGTGAAGCCCACAAATTTAATTAATCAATTAAATGGTCACACTTGTCATATAGAAACAAAATGTGAACAATTGATTAATTAAAAATTGTATAAACTTCAAATAGGGGGTACTAGGGGCATGTGCATGCACGTAGTGTGCAATGCACACCATTGGTAGGCTGGGTATGCTTGGGATCATGGAGAGTGGGAGTGTGTGTGCATGGGTAGTTTATTTGAGTGTGGGTGGTTACTACAACTTCCCCTCCTATCCTAGCCATCCATCCTTTAACTATCTAATGAATCCTAGCCCTCCAATCCATCCTAGAATTAGTATAAATACCCCCCCCCCCCCATATACATGTATTCTACACTAAGAAATCATTGAAAGAAGAAACTATGTAGGAGATATATATTTGTGTGAGTGTGAGTAGTGTGTGTCCCTACCATTGGAGGCCGGCCATCATTCCCCACATAAGGATCTCTCGGTTTGGCAAGGAAGCAACGAGAAGGAGATTCTTTTGCACCGCAATCTAGGAGGAGAATGCACTCTCTCGCATTCTAGGGGACTCTTGGGGCTTTAATTGGCTTTTTCTGCAAAGATGTGGGTGTTTCTCATGACTTCTAAAGTAGAAATCATGCTAGCAATTATAAAGTAATTAGTTGAAATGAAATCCCTGCTTGCCTAATTAGAGAAGAATTGATAAACTAGTAGATGTATGTTATTTTGATTACTAGATTTATTAATTATGAGTAAAAGTGAATGTTCTCATTGCTTCTAATGTTAGTATGCATGCTAGGTATGTTTTAATGCAATTATGTGAACTAACTAGTGAAAGGTTAGAGCATCTGTAGTCGTTGAATGTAAAAATATGGATATATGGATAAATGGAAATAGAAATCGAACTTTTGTTGCACTCGTTTAAAGCTATTTTTTAGCTTTCTATGTTTTAATAATAAGCGACGGCACATGAAGTACCGTTGGAGAAAAAAATTTAAAAAAACAATAAATTTTGTGGGACGACACTCGAAGTGCCGTCGGAGCGCAAAAATAAACAATTATTAATAATAATTGGTGCAACGGCACATGAAGTGCCGTCGGAGAAAGAAAAAAAAAGCGCCGAAAGGAGGGACGGCACATGAAGTGCCGTCCAACAGGTAAGCCAAATTTTTTTTTGTCATTTTCCACTTTTCCATAAATTACAAAAACATTTCAGTAATTACAAAAACATTTCAGAAATTGCAAAAAAATTTAAAAAAATTGCAAAAACATTTCATAAAATTGCAAAAAAAATTGAAATTTACAAAAAACTCCATGAGAGATATTTTGTTACACTATAGAGAATTTTTTTGTTCTTGCGTCCCTAACAATTTCTATAACACACCAGAAAAATCATTTACGCGATTTCCTAATTCCTAAGGAGAGATTTTTTTTACTTTCTAGTTATTGATTTGGTAATAAATAAAATGAAGTAAAAAAAAACGAATGGTTTGAGTTGTGTATCAACGGCCAATCCCGGTAGGGTAGAAGGTTCCGTAGGAACTATTATTTATTTACGCAAAAAGAGAAAGCGTGGAAAAAATGACAAGAAGATATTGGAACATCCATTTGGAAGTGCCGTCCGAGGAATTAGGTTTAAAAAAAAAATTACAAAATTACAAAAACATTTCATAAATTACAAAAAAATTACTAAAAATTATAAAAACATTTCAGAAATTGAAAAAAAAATTAAAAATTGCAAAAAAAATTAAAAATTACAAAACCCTCCGGACGGCACTTCAAGTGCCGTCCGAGGATTTGGGCCTGCGATGGGATTTTTTTAATTGAAAAAAAAATAAAAAATCAAAGGACGGCACATGAAGTGCCGTCCGACGAAAAAAAAATAATTTTTTTTTTGTGGGACGGCACTTCGAGTGCCGTCGCTCAAATATGGATAAAAGCTATATCCATTCTCAAATATAGCAATCAACTGTAGCAAATTATCGATAATATGGATATTTGGCAAACGAGTGCAGCGCTTTTTTTAGCCAAATATCCATATTATCGATATTTAGCAAACGACTACAGATGCTCTTAGAACCATGTTTGTTGATTAAAGTATTAAAGTAGAACGATATATTAGAGATGAATTGATGGAATAATTTATTAAGAGATGATTGCTAATTGTTGTAGTAGAATTCTCCATTGTTATATATGCTATATGTGTATTAGAATATATAAAAAGAATGTATTTTTGCAAACAAATGATTGAATGCATCATGTGTAAATTAGTGGATAAAAATATAAGTTTTATTCATTAAGAAAGATGATTTTGTGTTCTAAAATCATTATGAGAAAGAAAACATTTTTGTAGTGATTTTGTGAGAAACTATCTTTAATTATGAAACAGTATGCTTTAGTTTTCAAATGTAGAAATTTGTGTTTATGGAATACAAACTAAGGCTAAAATATATGTTTTTAAAGTGTTAAAAATACCCTTAAAAATATTGGTTACTGTAGAATTAAATGTATTTTAATTCTGGAAAATTTTGTTTTCAAAAGAGGAGAAAAAGAGGAAATTTTGTTTTGGGAATTTTTGAATTATAGTTATGAACAGAGAGCAGGATCAAAACCCCTTTAATTATTTTCTAATCGATATGTCCACTTAGACCAATTGGTCGGCAGTACATTCGATCGCTACAGTAAGGGATAGGTCTCGAGTCCGACACCTGAGGCTTTTGTTTTATTTTTTTTGTTAAAAACCCAAATTGCCGAGAACGGATATATAGAGATTATAACCCATGGTTTAAACGTTCGGCGGCTTTGGTGCGTTGGTCTTGTGCGCTGTCTGTTTCACCGCTGGTTGTGGGTTCGAATCTGGGTAGGGGTTTGAGTTTAGAAAAAAATGTTTTTTTTTTTGGATTTTTGATTAAATTGAGTTTTTAAAAATAGAATAAAAATTTGAAAATTTAGGGATTAATTACTGAAAAATTATTAGAACTTTATAAGAAAATTTATATAACTTTTGATAAAGTGTGATTAAGAAATTGGGGTTTTTGCAAGAAAGGACTTCTTTTTGAAATTAAATTGTCTTTTTAAATAAAAGAAAAATAAATAAAATTTTTGAGTTATAAAAGATGAAAAATTAGTAATGAGGAATTTTTGAAAGTGTGCTTGATGCGATTAATTGGACTTCTATTTTGTGCTTGTAGTAAGATTTGGAAATGAAAATAATAGTCTTGTGGAATACATGAATTATTGATTACTACTAGTTGAAATTTATTCTTACCTATAAATAGCACGTGAAATTGAATTATTGTTTGTGATGAGTTATGAAAGATGTGAATACATGAATACTATGCTTATGAAATATGAATTGTGATTAATCATGAAAAGATCTTATGAGTATGAAAAGCTCGATATTGAAATTATGAGTTGAAATTGAGAATTATGGTATAGCCAAGCCTTATACCGACAATAAAGGAAATGTGGAAATGATATTTGAAATGAGAAGACCAAGATTTGGATCATGCGAATTAAATGAATAAGACCGGTATAGTGGAAGTGCTACACTCTAAGGGTTGATTCTATTCATGATTCAATTAAACTAAAGATTAGATACATAGTGAAGATGTGATGAAAGTAAGAGAAAAATATTGAGTATGAGGGCCATTGGATTGGCGGCGTGAGAGTATTCATAGGATGTCCCATGATGAGTCATGATAGGGCATGGATACTGCTCCAGAGTACTGTCCCGGTGGCGATGCTCGTGGGGTGTTTGACGACTGCGGGTTGTGTCATGTCTAGGGTAGGAGCTAAATTACCACAGGATGCCTGCATGATGAGTCATGTGACAGTGCATTGGGATTCCCTCCAGGGTGCCTAGATATGAGTTCGTAGGTCATAAAACATCTAGGATACTTACCGTAGTTACAGTAGTAGATTAAGTCATGACAAGGGATTGAACCCTACAAGATGAAGAACGGTTAAGGGCTTGCCCTCGAACCTATGTAGTATGGGCTGCATAGACTCTAAACAAGTGCGCATTAGTGTCATATAATACAATAATTGCATTAAGGACTAAGTGCACATTCACAAAACGACATCAATAGGATAGTCCCTTTAGCTTTGTTTGTGAACAAGTTTGTGGTTTTCTAAGTATTGAGAATCATTATACTGTTTCCGATATAGAGAGGATGGCCGTGTATAATATTTCGTCTGTTGAATGAACAGACGTGCCCACAGTTTTATATGCAGGGTAAAGATGCTTGACACAATTGAAGTATACATGTTGCTCAAGATTGATTTAAATGTTGTTTCATATAAATTATTATAAATTTGCTTCCGCTGTGACAATGTACAAGTGTAATGTAACTCTGATGAAAGAAAAGTTTTTATTTCCTTATAAAATTGTACGAAAGAAGTGTAAAGATCCTGTGGAACTTCAATTCAGTTGTATTTTGGAATTCGGGGTGTTAAAAATGTTGTGGCTGACGCGCTCAGTAGGAAGTGCAGTTTGTCCCAATTGATTACAAATCAGGAGAAGTTGGCCGATGAGCTTGATCGAGCAGGGATTGAGGTGGTTTTGCAAGATTTGGGAGCTTCCTTAGCTCAGTTAAGGATTCAACCTACTTTGGGAGACAAGATCATCGACAGTCAGAAGACCGATCCAGAGATTCAGGAGATGATGGAGCAGGTTGGCATTGGTAGGTTAGCAGAATTTCAGGTGAAGGATGAGGTGTTTTGGTTTGGAGAGCGGCTGTGTGTGCCAGATCAAGCGGAACTGAAGGAGAGTATTCTTCAGGAAGCGCATGCTACTTTATTATCCGTGCATCCAGGGAGTACCAAGATGTACAAGGACATAAAGCTATATTTCTGGTGGCCAGGGATGAAGCGAGATGTGGCTGAGTTTGTTTCTAGGTGTGCAGTTTGTCAGCAAGTCAAAGCCGAGAATCAGAAACCCGGAGATTTGTTACAGCCATTACCCATCCCGAAATGGAAGTGGGATTGTATCAGCATGGACTTTATCACAAGTTTAACCAAGAGTTCCAAGGGAAATGATGCAATTTGGATGATAGTAGACCGACTCACCAAATCGGCTGACTTTTTGGCGATGAAGCTTACTTGGTCGATGGAGAAGCTGGCCGAATTGTATGTTGGAGAGATTGTGAAGCTTCATGGAGTTCCTCTTTCGATAGTATCCGACCGAGATGCGCGTTTCACCTTACATTTCTGGAGAAGTCTTCAAGCAACTTTGGGGACCAAGACTGATTTTAGTACGGCCTTTCATCCTCAAACTGATGGGCAGACTGAAAGAGTCAACAAGGTACTTGAAGATATGCTGAGATGTTGTGTATTGGACCTTGGTGGTAGTTGAGAGAAGCGTTTGGCTCTTGTGGAATTTTCCTACAACAACAGTTTCCAAGCGAGCATTGGGATGGCACCGTATGAGGCTCTGTATGGAAGGAAGTGCAGGACACCGGTATGTTCGTATGAAGTGGCGGAACGAAAGATGTTTGGGCGGGAGATTGTGCAGCAGACCTCAGAAAAGATCAAGCTGATCAGGAAGAGATTAGTCGACGCACAGAGCAGGCAGAAGAGTTATGCCGACAACCGGAGGAGAGATCTGGAGTTTGATGAAGGTGACTTTGTCTTTGTGAAGGTGTCTCCGACCAAGGAAGTGATTCGGTTTGGAAGGGAGGAAAATTAGCCCCGAGATACATACGACCTTATAAGATATTGAAAATGATTGGGAAAATAGTTTATCGGTTAGAATTACCAGAAGAGTTGGCCCAAGTTCACAATGTCTTTCATGTGTCTATGTTACGAGGTTATATCCCAGATCCGAGTCATCATTTGCCGAAGTATCAGAGGGTTTGCAATTGGATTTGAGCTATGCAGAGCGTCCAATAGAGATTGTGGATCATCGAGAGAAGGTCTTGAGAAATAAGACAATACCTATGGTCAAGGTCATTTGGAGGAACCAATTTGTTGAGGAGGCCACTTGGGAATCAGAGGAGAGGATGATGAGAGATCACCTTGAGCTTTTTAACTAAAAATTGTAAATTCTTTTCTTTCTTTCTTTTCTTTTCTCACTCTTAAGTGTAGTTCCGGGGACGGAACTATTCTAAGGAGGGAGTGTTGTAACATCCCGTATTTTTATTAAAAATTCATTTTTCAATTTTTGAGCTTATGATGCACGTACTAATTTTTATCTTTATTTTTCTTACTCTCATTTATTATTTTTAGCATGCATGAGTCTTTTTTAACCTTTTATTAAACCCATAGGCCTAAGAATATATTCTAGCCCACTAGACTAATTAATTAAATTAATTAAAAAGCAAGCCCACAAGACAAGCCCATTAATTAAATCCCATTTTTGTTGTGCATGGACTCACACATGACATGTAACAACTTTTAATACACATATTAGAATTATAGGAGTTTTATTTATTTTGTGTATGTATGTGCAGTAGTGCACAACACGTGTACGCGTTTAGAGAGAGGAGAGAGAGGCCGGTTAAGGAGAGGAGAGGCCGGGGGTTATAGGAGTTGTAGAGGTGGAGAAAGTGGGGAGATGGAAAGCTGAGTGGGTAGTTATTAGGTGGATAAGATTACATTTTTAGCCATTCTTTTGTCCTATAAATACCCCTCATTTTTCTTCTCATTTCAAACCAAAAACAAAACAAATCAAGAGAGGAAAAAGAAAGAGAGTTAGAGAGTGTTCTTGTTGCATTGGATGCTTTTTGGAGTGCTCTTGCTAGGAGAAGAAGGACTAGGAGTTGCTTGTTGGAGCTAAGAGTCCCTAGAAGTTGTGTCTCATCACCTTGTTTGCACGTTCTTCATAAGAGGTGGGTGATCTTGTGCTTTTTAAATGTAGAAAATGCATGCTAGTAATGTTAAATGAGTAGTATAGATAAAATTGATGCGATAAATGTAGAACAAATCCATGTTATTGTGTGTGTCATGAATTGTAGAAATTTTGTTATGATTAAGAAACGAATTGCCATCATGTTAGTTAGAAATGAGACAATGAAATAACGAGTCATTGCCATGAACAAATATGCATGCTAATTTACAAATGTCGAAATATATAATTGTATGAAAATTTGTTGAGACTTCCCATCTAGTAAAAAATGAATTTTAGAGAAGTAAAATTGATACACAAAGATTCATTTTAATTGATTGTAAGAGATACAATTTTGCTATTTTGATTAAATCAAAGAAATGCAATTCAAGTTCACTAATGAGAGAAATTGAATTCGAAAATATAGATATATTGTATAAAATATCAGTGGAGAATTCGTGAGCAAGTAAACTCAGTCTAGATGAGATAATTATAGTCCTTTAAAAGATTAGATCGATCATATATTTGAGTTTGTGAAATAAACTAGTTACTGTGCCAGTTGAACAAAAGCATAACAGTATAATTTGAGATCAGTAATCGCACTTGGACTTCTTGGTTAGTCGGTGCACCATAAGTCGGTACTATAGCGTGCGGGAAGTCCTGGGTTCGAAACTTGTTAGACCCTTTTTATTTTGAATTTCGTTTAATTTAACCCCAAAACCGAGAGTGTGTATTTAAGACTGGCGCTCTGTCTCTGTGATAGTAAAGTCACTTGGATTTCTTGGTTAGAAGGGAAGCCATAAGGCGTTACTGTAGCAGTGCGGTGGGCATGGGTTCGAAACCCCAGTGCTGCCATTTTTGACATTTTGAAGAGTTTTAATGCCAAATAAAATTTAGAAAAAATATCTAATATTCCTATAAAATGTTATAGAATTTATTAAAAATAGTTTCATAATTTTTCATGTATATTTTGAGAAATTAAAAGTGAAATTGAGATTAAAAAAAAGAGTTACTGACTTCAAAATTATTCATTTAAGAGTATGACATTTATTTTTAGAAGAAGAGTAAATTATTGTTATATGAATTGATTTCTCTTTAAGAGATTATATACTTATTTGATTTAAGAAATACTTGTTGTGGTTTAAGATATATTATAGGTGATTGAATTACTAAAGAGATTTTAAAGTTGGTAAATCTATGTTCATAGAAAGAAATTTTGCTTTTAAAGAATTGTGAATGAATAAATGAATCATGAATGAGACATTGATTAAATTGTGAATAAGTTGAAGATAAAAATACATTGAGTTTAATACATGAAGGGTATGAGTACCCATGGATTCTTGTACATGAAAGATTGTTCTAGAGTTTAGCGAGACCTCGGGTACCGGCATTATTGAATTAAAAGATTTGAGTTATATTTGAGATATGGCTTTGGAGCTATCTCGGTATTTGTGATTATGTCCGGTAGAGGATAAAACTAACTCTAGGTATGATAATTTGTTCATGTCTTGAACTTAAGAACTAGGCACTAAGAGAGGATGTAGTAAACCTGGGCAAACGTAAGTGGGGCATCCTATATAGTCGGGCGGTGTACTCCGGAACTATAGACCCAGTCGGGCGATGTACTCTGGGACTAAGGTTTCTTCGATGGAGACGAACTTTTAATTTAAATCCGGGACTATACGTAGTCGGGCTGATAGTTTGCCGTACTCTAGTGTATATACGTATACCAGGGCTAGAGAGGCACTTGCGGGATGTTTGCACGATGAGGAGTCTGTTATAACAGTCGGGCGGTGTACTCCGGGATTGGGGATGTACTTGTGGAATGTTTAAACCTTGCCTTTATTACTATTTAGGTTTCATTGCGAGGGATTGAACCCTTTAATGTGGAGTACGTAGGTGCTTGCCCTCGGACCTATGTAGTATGGGATGCATAGAATCCGAACAAGTATGCATTAATGTCATCTTAGTATAAAATATCTGCATTAGGCATTAAGCATTGCAGATACTTACATGTTTAGACTAGTCACTTTTTAACACTTTATTTGCATTCAAGTTTGTGGTTTGTTAAAGTATTAAAATTGTTATAATTTCGGCATAGAGAGGATGGCCGTGTATAACATTTTCGTCGGTTGTAAGCAACTGACATGCCCATAGTTTTATATGCAGGAGATGGATTTTCATGAAGATATACAGTGATAGGCTGCTGTTGATTTATTTAAATGTTAAAGGTGTTGCAATTGTATAATTTTTCATTATTGTACTTCATTTTACCTTCCGCTGTGTAAATAAATGTAAAGAACTCTGTTGTATTTTAAAAAGTTCAAATTTTCTTGTAAAATTCTACGAATTGAAGTGTAAAGATCTTGTGGAACTTTGAATTCAGCCTTATTTGGAATTCGGGGCGTTACAGAAGAGAGCGAAGAGCAAACCTTTTTTTGGTCCAAAAGAGGAGGAGATGGTAAGGAAGCTCCTAAGTTAGTCTCCCCTTAGTTGGAAAGATGTAATGGAGGAGTCTCTCTTCAGGGCAGTCTCAACCCGATCTACCCTGTTATGCATCCGTTTGTTTGTTCGCTTTTAAATACCGCATTTCTTTCATTTTTTATGGTTTTGTTAATCTCCTTGTGTCACGTTCCGCAGGCGCTGTAGGCATGGATTTCAAGGTGATGATCTCCAACTATACGAGGCTCAGTGGAAAATCCCTCGAGGAGAAGAAGAGGAAGCGAACGGCTTGCAAGCCCACACCATCTAAGGTCGCTTGGGATCCAGCGTTTGCATCCCCCGTGGTGGATCTAGAGTCCCCACCCTCTTCTTCACCTACCCCATCTACTGGGGAGGTTTACTTTAGGTGCAGCCTTTATGCTCGAAGCTCCACGACTTACCCCGGTGACAGAGACGATCCTAATCGAGGAGCACAACAAGCTCTTCGTCCCCGACTGGCGAGTAATGAAGCACGAAGGGTTTCTCAGGGACTCGGCCATGTGTATGCAGGTGATCCAACACCTCGCAATGCCAAAGGATAGGGCGGCATTGGAAGTCGGATCGGTAGGAGACGACGCCTTGGACATAGCTAGGGCCAACATGGCGGTGAGTTTTCGCATTTGTCACTTTTCGGATTAGCTGCTTTTCTTGTTAACTCATGAATTTTCCTCCCCCCTCCCCCTTTTAAGATAACTTGCCACTTCAGTCACCTGTTGAGGCGAATGGCAGAGCAGGAGAAGGAGTTAAGGGCGGCGAGTGATAAGGATCAAGTGGAGCGGGTGAAGACCGCTAAGGCATTGGAGGAATCGACTCATCTCTCGGAGACTCAGGCAATGCAGATTTCGTTGCTTAAGTCGGCCTTGGCGAAGGCCAAGGAGCAGATAGCTCAAGAGCAAGAGAAGGCAGATCGGGAGAGAGCTCTTGCGGCCGAAGAAAAGGAAATTTCACGCCCCGCTTCCCAAAAGAGAATACGGAATACGGATACGCGACAAAAGCCCAGTGAATGATTTTCATCATCCATAAGCTGTTCAAGAGTCTTTACAATATTTACAAGAATCATCAGAGGTGGAAGCGAAAGAATCAACCAATCATGCACATATGAACGACAATATCAACAAGAATACTTGAAACCAAATACATTAATCTCAAATGGTCATGATCTGAATAAGTCAACAAAATCCTGAGTCACATTGCCCAAATACAAAATAATCCAAGTACAAGATACATTGTTCAAAATGAGCAACAGAAAATAAATGAAGATAGCAAAAACTCTAGCCAACTAGAACTTTAGATCACATACTCCATCGGGCAGCTGATCACCAAAATCTACAATTTGACAAATTACAGGAGAAGGAAAGAGAAAACAAGTACCCATCAATTGTAAGTTATGGGCCGCTTGTAATGCAGAATACAAGTACATTGGGAAAAACTAACTAATAACAAATATAAAATAACAACAGAACAACATAGCATGGTATACATGTGTCAACAGAAATGTGATAACTAACATGAATCAGGTAAAACAAATCAGATAGCATGGTATACTAACAGATACAGATAACATGTGTCAAGTGTCAAGTGTCAGATGGCATACAGACAGATATACAGATAGTCTCCAATAATGATGTCAAGTGATAATATCAGACAGATAACAAATAATCAGATAATCAGATAACCAGATAGCAGATATAGATAACATATTCGAATTCAGATTCAGATTCAGATGTCAGATACAGATTCTTATAAATCTTGTATTATTGACTAACTAGGTAACACTACATGTGTCATCCTTTTATCACATGGTTGCTACATTCAAAACAGTTACGTTTGTAGATTTCGTAGGGGATCATATAGGACCGTGTACTCAGGGTTCAGACAAATATCAGATAATCAGATCAGATAGATAGAACCTAGTGGTTCTCTTCTTCTCTACACCTTCCTATAAAAAGTAATGTAGACAGGGTCAGATAACAGATCCAGACAGACAGATAGAACCTAGTGGTTCTCTTCTTCCCTACACCTTTCTATAGGAAGTAATGTAGACATGGTCATATAACAGATAACAGATAATTATATGGGAAACACATGCCGCCTTCTAAGTACACATTTCTATGCTTTCCCACTACTAGATCTTTTCCATTAAAACCCCGGCTTGATTATTCATTATTATTCTCAAACTAGTATATTTGTGTCACGAAACAGGCAGGTATATCAAGGTATAATCAAGTAACAAGTTCAAGTTGCAAGGTAAACATGTATGGGTACAAGATAACTCATAAAAGAATAAAATAACCATGTCTCCAGTTCAGGACAGTAAGACCATACTGTAGTAAAACAGTGATTCCCAGTGTTACAAGTATGAAAATCTGAATCCGTCGAGACGTCTAGAAAATAGACTCCCAATCGAATCCAGAGAATACAAATAAGTCATATACTAATTCACAAAAACATAGTTCAAAACTGATTTGAATCCAGAAAATAGGTTTAGTCAGAAATCAGAAGATCATATTCAAAGTCAGGAAAACAACATCAAAACTCATTAAATTAATACACAAAAAATATGGGGTATTCCCCTATATGTCCGGTATCTAAATATAAAGTTTCATAATTTTTCAGTAAAATTAGATCAGTCATCAAAAATCAGAAATCATCAAGAAATGATAGTTTGGCAATTCTAAAATTCCTAACACTGCTGTACGAAAACTGTAATATCTCGCAAACTGTAAAACGAAATCCAAATCCGCCAAAGGGAGGTAAAAATAGACAAAATAATATAACTTTCATATTTCCTAAATATTTACATACAGTAGAAGAAATAGGGTGAAAATACGATTCTTTACAGAACAGCGAGTAAAATACAGCAAGTACAGTCTTCATAAACAAGCATGGAACGACATATAAAACTCATCAATAAAATCCACCAAAATTCTGGGTAATCTCTAAATAGATATAGAAGTACTGACCAAAGTTTCAGATCAAAATAATATGTGTAGCACAAGTATCAAAATAATTTAGTCATCAAAATCATGAAGAAACGAAATCTGTAATTGATCTAACCTCTGTAGTAAAACAGTCATATCTCACACATACGAAAACAAAATCGAGCAATGTCAGAAAGGTTAGAAAGAAGACGAATTCCTCTAAAACCCATGTTTTATAGTGAAATTAAGATTCTTACCTTAATACGGTCTAAATTACTAATCAAGACAGATTATCAGCAAAATACAGAATTTCCTCATAAACCAAAATCAACATAGATCCAATGAAACTTGATCCAAACACAACCAAACATGAAATCGAGTCTACCAAGTGTCCAAACATCATGAAATAGGGTAATTAACATATCTAAAACAAGTCTATCACATGGTTCTCAACAAATACTCAAATTCTCACCAAAAATCCCATATACATGATCAAATTAAGAACAGGGCACAACCTAAGTTGTTTCATGTCAATTTTGTGTCGTGAGTCAACTATGGTCAAATAGCACTATAGAGACAAACTCATCAATCATACATCACATAATAGTTGTCTCTAGTACGCAACTACACTACAAACGGTATTTATGACTTGTATCATACAAAAAAATTTGAGTACAAGTTACTTGCCGGAGAGAAGACGACGAGAACGGCACAAAAAGCAAGAATAACGGAAACGGATTCCCGGGGCACGATCTCAACTGAACGAACAACCACAAACAATAACGAGCACACGAATGACCACGAACGAAGAACAACGAACCCCATGAACACAATAACGAGCCCACGAACACACGAAAACTCAACGAACACCACCACGAACCAACTCATGATCGCCACGAACCAAGCACACTCGCACACAAGCACGGGGGAAAGACACGGTAGGGCAGCAGGGAACGGCAGCGATGCTGTCACCGTTCGCTATTACTACAGGCTATCGGAAGACAACAACGAGGCCATGCTGGCCGCTGCTGGCTGGCATCGAGCTAATGCAGGAAGCACAGGGGGGATGGGGTCAGCATCGGGCTGCTGCCATCTTGGCACGGTTGCTGGTGCAGGCTACAGAGGGCGGTAGGGGACTGCGGCGCCGGAGAGGTGTCGCTAGGGCTGCACAGGGGGAGAAGGATGAGCGGAAGAGGTCGGCGATTAGAGCTGCTATGGGGTTGCGACACAGAGGACGGAGAGGTGGGATGGAGTGCAGAGGAGAGGGCTAGGGAGGAGGTCGGGGAGATAAGAGCGAGAGGGAAGGACGATGGGTTGAGAGAGAGAGAGAGAAAACAAAGCGGTGGAAGGGATGGGTTATATAAAACAGAGATAAAGATAGATAAATATAGGATTAGGGATATGGTTTATGTGCACAGGGTTTTCGGGTGTGGCTTAACAGGTTTGGGAAATGTGGGTTTCGGGTAGGGGAAAATACAGGATTGGACCACTAAAAACCTTATCACACCCCGCTTCCCAAAAACACAGAATACGAGTGCGTGACGAAGCCCAGCGAATGATTTTAGCATCATCCATAAGCTGTAGGATCGACTCAGAATCACAACAAGAATATAACAAAATATATATACAACCACGCATGAATGAATTATTTATTAAGCAACAGAAAACAATTGAAACAAATAATAATATCCAAATAGTTTTCAAGTCTGGATCAATGATAAAATTTGGGAACATAATCCCGTTACAAGTTTTAAGTAGCAAGAAATGAAATAACTCAAATACAAAACGAAATGATTAAAGAAAGTTTTTCGCAACCAAGGCCTAGAACGTCCGCTCACCGGTTCCAGCAGGCAATTCGTCTCCAAAATCTGTATATAAATATAAAAAGGGAAAAACATAGGGGTTGCGACACAGAGGACGGAGAGGTGTGATGGAGTGCAGGGGAGAGGGCCAGGGAGGAGGTCGGGGAGATAAGAGCGAGAGGGAAGGACGATGGGTTGAGAGAGAGAGAGAGAGAGAGAGAGAGAGAGAGAGAGAAAACGAAGCGGCGGAAGGGATGGGTTATATAAAACAGAGATAAAGATAGATATATATAGGGTTAGAGATATGGTTTATGTGCACAGGGTTTTCGGGTGTGGCTTAACAGGTTTGGGAAATGTGGGTTTCAGGTAGGGGAAAATAGAGGATTGGACTTTGGGTTCAGGGTATGCAAACGGGTAATGGGTTGGGGAAATATACAGGGTAAGGTTATAAGAATAGGGGACTGGGTTAAATAGGTTTGGTATGATATAGGAAACGAGTATGGGTAGTTAGGTGGATATTAGGGTTAGAGTTTAAATAATGGGTTTGGGTTGCTAAAATAGGAAATAGGGTTTAATAAAAAGAATATAGGGTTTTTAAAATCTAATAGAAAATAATTATAAAAAGATTAGGTAAAATAGAGTATGTTCAAGCTAAAAATAAAATAATAAAGATGATAATTTTAACAATAAAATAATAATAATGTAATTGAATACACTAGCAAAATAATACAGATGGTAACGATAATAATAATAAGAAAAATGATAAAAAATAATAATAGTATAATGATAATAGTAATAGTAATAATAAAAGTAATAATAACAAAAATAAGAATTGTATTACTATATAAAAATCATAGAAAATAGTTACAAATGAAATTATTGATCGAAAACAGATTTTAATAAAAGATCCAATAATACATTTTAACAAAAGAATTTGAAAACCGAAAAAAATAATTTGCAAAAATTTCAAATACAGAAAATACACTGAAAAATACAATTTTGGGAAAACAGGGGTTACAGGAAAGGGCTGCAAAAGAGATGGAGGACGCAGTTAAGGAGGCGAAGGATGAAGCTGAGGGGTTCCTTCGCACAAACATGGACAAATCTTATGCCAGGGCCCTGAAGCCCATCAGAGCTCGCTTCCCGGGTTTCAATTGTTTGGGGTATTCTCTGTATGACCCTGTTGAGGATGATTCGGACCAGGAGGGCGAAGAAGAAGAGGAGGAAGTGGAGGATGAGCAGACAGTTGTAGCGGATCCTATTTCTACTTTGGCAGTTATGTAGGATCTTGTATGCAAGTCAAATAACACTCGAGGGGGGGTGAATAGTGTTGTATAAAAAATAATTAAGAACTTGAACTTTTCATATTGTCCAGTCGACTGAAAAATTAAGTACAGTCGACTGGAGTGTCAGAAAAGAAGAGTATTTTATACAAGTCTGATTAGTCGACTTATAGCGGAAATTCAGTGGACTTACCAGACAAGTTTACGAATAAAATATAGAAAAATAGAAATGAAAGTTGAGAAAATACAACCACCAAAGAGAGTCAAGCACAGAGTACATAGAGATGTATCTTGCTTTGGACCTCCCGACCTACATCCAGTCCCCAAGCAACCCACTTGAGATTTTCCACTATTCTTGAAAAAATACAAGAATACTCTAAGGTGTTTTGACAACAACTATGTCAAACCCGTAAACCTCTCTCACCACTAGAGAGAGCAAACCTACTCTACACCCAAGAGTGAAAAACCGACTCTACAACCAAAAGCCCTACTCTCCAACCGAGAGGACCACTCTCACAACCCGAGAGTGAAGAACAACAACAAAAAGAGTTTACAATAACCTATAGCCTTGTTTGTGATTTGTACTTTTGTATAGTGGCTATTAGGTTAACTTCTAAAATCAGTCTAAAACGAATTCGATGTTATACTAGACTGAATTTCAGAGAACCAAGACATAGAGAATTTGTATGCTTTTGAAATGCTTGTTCTTCTAAAGAACAAAAGCTTGAAACTTAAAGAAAAATGCTTGGAAATGTTGTGAACATTTGCCAAATGATCTCTATACTCTTTTTATAGAGTTAGAGACGTTTGAACGTAGAAAGGTTGAATCCCAACTGCCATACAACGGCAGTAAAAAGATTTGATTTTGAAAAACAAGTTTTAAAAATAGAAAACTATCGAAACGGCTTGAACAGTCGACAGGGTTGCCATATTGAGTCGACTGGCCAGAGCTTGTATGAGTTCAGACAGTTTTGTACTATGACAGTCGACTGGTTCCAAGGAACGGTCGATTGGTTGTAACCCCTATTTTTATTTTGTGTATTTTGGTGTATTTTTCTTTTCTTGGTTATTGTACTCTATCTTGTCTTTTTCTGAACTATATATTGGAGTTGTTTTCAATATATATTCATTTATTTCATTTTGAGCTCCTTGTGTTGGTTTTTGTTCGTCTTTTGTTTCGTTCTTCGTCAATTATTGTTTTTTCTTTCTTTTGGTTCTCGTCCTCTTTATTTTTGTTTTGGGGTGCTGGTGGTAGTGATTGGTTGCTCATCCTATTTCTAATCCAATTGTTGATCCATAATAGATTTACCAAAGCTAAATTAAACACAATCCTATTTTGAATCCTATGCAATTAATCCATATCAATACCCATTAAACAATCCTATTACTACTCTTAATCTACCCACAACCCAATTACCCAATAACCCAACTCATATCCTCTCTCTCTCTCTCTCTCTCTCTCTCTCTCTCTCTCTCTCTCTATATATATATATATATATATATATATATATATATATATATATATATATAGTAATGCTATTAAGAGCTGGGAAGCTGAATGCCTTATCGGGAGCTGGGAAGCTCAGCCATCCGATCGATCTTGATCGCGATCGGACGGCTGAGATCCACCTCCGCTTATCTTCAGATTGGGTGAGGGGTAAAAGGGGTATACTCAATCGATTGAGTATACCCCTTATCTCTAATCTTCCTTATCGATTAAGAGTCTCTCTTCTCTCCCGCTCTCTCTCATTCCAAACCCTAATCGCTTCTCCTGCTCTCTCTCCCGCTCTCGAAGATCAAAGACGCTCTCTTCACAACCCTCTCTTCTCTTCTCACCCTATCTGAAGAGAGCGGCATCTTCGAAACCCTAATCCACCTCTCTTCGAAACCCTAATCGATAAGGAAGTGAAGTCGAGCGCTCTTCTCTCCCACTCTCTTTCTTCGTCACCTGTGTAAACCCCTATCTCTACCATCGACTGGATCTAGACTTCGCTTATCTTCAGATCTGTCGAGGGGTAAAAGTGGTATAATCGATTTCTCGGCTGTCGGTTTCGATTTCTCAGCTCATTGGGTTGTTCCTCTCTCATATTTCGGAGGGAAGTGTTTGACTCTCATAAATGCTTTTATGATATCTGTTTAATTTCTTGCATTTTCTTTCGGTTTTGTTTGTAGGCAATGATGAGATTGATTTGGATATTAGTTGGTTACAAAATTTTGGGGCATTGAAATTATTGTATTGAAGGGTATTTGGTTGTGTGCCATGATAATTATTCAAAGTTGAATACACATCTGGGGTATGAGCGGGAGAGTAGATGGTGAAGAAATGAAAGCATGGTGTTTGAATGTCCAATGACCTCAACACTAACTTTACATTTATGAGTTTTGAGACTAGCTCAATTCACTAAAATTTTTGGCACCGATGACTCACAATGGTTTAGGCAGTGATGCAAAACACTTTATGATCTGAATAATTATTTCAATCATGTTTTAAGTATTCTTGATTATAAATCTATCATATCCTAGTTGGCGCGGCACTCCAATGCAGCCCTACTTATGATTAGTGTTTTCTGAGCCTATTGGTTTTCTTTAGTCTATATATATTCATGAGTAAGTCTATTATGTGAGCTTGACCGATTGATTGTGAGAAGATAAGAGATAGGGGTATTTGATTTTACCCCTTTTACCCCCAAATATTCTGAAGATAAGCGGTATTAAATATGAGTCGTTCCATCGCAATCAATCGCGAACGAATGGCTAAAAACCCCTGCTCCCGATAAGGCATTCAGTTCCCAAGCTCTTAATAGACTTACTCTATATATATAACACAGTTGATGATAAGCTCCGACCAACACAGACAGAACATGAAGTATCAAATTTTGTCAGCTCAGAACAAACACAAACAGATCATGAAGTATACAAAAAAACTGTATATTAGGCAGTGATGCTAAACACTTTATGATCTGAATAATTATTTCAATTTGTTGTATTTATTCTTGATTATATATCTATCATATCCTAGTTGGCACGACACCCCAATGCAGCCCTAGGTATGAATAGTGTGTTCTGAGCCTATTGTTTTTTTATTTGTTTATGAAAGACAGTTGATAATAAGTTCAAAACTGCAGAAACAGAGCATGAAGTATCAAAATTTGTAAGCTCCAAACAACAGAAAACTAGATTTTATAGTAACTGACGTTGGATGTGTATGTGTTGGGTACTCATCTAAGCCTTTTGGTCTTTGAGGTAGCGTTTGGCCCAGTTTAAAATTAGCTTATCTTCTCCTTTAGAAGGAGAAGCTGGGCCAAACACATATTTTGAAAAGCCCAAAAAAAGTAGAAGTAGCTTATTTTTTGTAAAGAAAAGGAGCTCCAAAAGAAGCCCTACAGATCTACTTCTGGCTTCTCCTTTTCTCTTTTTTTCTACCGTTGTCCTTTTTTTTTATCCCTTCACGTATCCAAACCCAAATCCTAAATCAATAAAATTCCCCCTGCTCCTTCCCCTTCCCCTTCCCCTTCCTCCCTTTCCTCGCCGAAGAGACCTCGATCGGGGGTCGCGCTTCCTCGCCGCCGTCGAAGTCCCTTTCCTCGCCGAAGAGACCTCGATCGGGGGTCGCGCTTCCTCGCCGCCGTCGAAGTTGGGACTGTACGCCGCCACGCCGTCGAACCACGCCGCCACGCAGTCGATCCGCTTCTCAAGGTATGGTTTCTCCGCCGTCGATCCATTTGTGTTTTAGTTGTGATTGTGTTTTAATGGAACTACATTCGATAGTTCTACTTTAACTTCTGGGTCATCCCCTATTTGGGTATATCCAAGTATGCCTCTCTAGGTTAGTTTGTCATATGTTTTCTTTTAACTTTCAATTATAGACTAGTACATCTCAGATGCACTTGTATTGCGTATTCAATACCCTTAGAATTTGTTCACTGTATGGTTGGTTACTTTAAAATGAATGGTATGCTTCTACTTTGAAACTTACATCAAACATTTTGGGTTAATTTGAGATCTCATGAATCTTGTGATGGAAATTAATGCTATAAAACTTAGATATATAGTTTTTCTGATTGTTTATATATCAGACATGTTATTTCCAAACAGTGAGGCAAGGGAAAAACATACTGCAATGCAATATTATTCATGCAACATGATCGATGTATCAGCGAGACCCACAAATTGAAAGACCTGAATCACTGAGCAATGCTTATAGTTAATATGTCCCTATGTGTATGTACCCATACCAAATTCCTTCATTGCAACCTACATGTGGAGCAGATATATAAAAATGAATAGAATCATTACAATTTTGTGGCAGATCATGTTGAAATTCAGATCATCTGGCAAATGATGGATGTCCAGCCTTGTTGTTCTTTCAAACACACACGATACAAGGTTTGATGTGATATTTGAGTCTCACCGAGTTAAAACAAACTTTGAACAGGAATTCTTGTGGTTAAGGAAGCAAAAAGAAAAAAAGAAAAAAAACTAGAATCCTTGTTAGCACTCAAGAACAATAAGTTTCAGGAGTTTTTGTAAATTTTAAATTTAGGTATTCTATTTAAATATGTTATTGACTCTGACATGGCAAAATAAAAGGCCTTAACAAATGTCATCTTTGTTCAATTAGGAACTGTTTGATCTTCACAAAATTTTGTTAGAATGCGAATATTAGTTGGCTGCTTTACTAAACATGACAACCCAGTGTTTGTTTGAGCCATTCATTTTAATGAAGTTTTTCTTTTGATAGATTGGATGCCTGATTGTGATTGTGTTTTAGTTGATCCCATTTTATGAACAAATGGTTAACGAGAGATAATTCTTACTGATTGGTTAATCACAATTCGACTTCAATCCAGGAGATGTTCAGGAGGGTGTCGGAACAGTTTACAGCCATGTTTAGGAGGAAGGCTTTCTTGCATTGGTATACTGGGGAGGGGATGGACGAAATGGAGTTTACGGAGGCCAAGGGTAATATGAATGATTTGGTGTCCGAATATCAGCAGTATCAGGAGGCGGCAGCTGAAGTGGAGGAGTATGGGGAGGAGGAGGGAGAGGAGGAATACTGAACTTTATGAAAGTTATCATCTTCATCATCTTATTCCTTCTCTCTGTCAAACTTATTTGTTGTCCATGTATTGTTTGTGCGTGATTTGGAATGTTTGAGTGTGAGGGAAGGAGTTGGACATGGTTACTCCTCTGTTCTTTTTATTGGTCTGGAAAAAATAATCAAGGAATGTATAATATAAGTTGATGATTGATAATATGAACTGTAAACATCAAGCATTGACAGAAAATGCCAATATATTGCTGAAAACTTCTCTTTGGTGATGATGGTATCCATCAAAGCAGAGCAGTAGCAACTAAACATCAAACTGCCCTCAGGATAAGCTTCACCCTGTTTCTTACTGCTGCTATTAAAATGAATGATACTCATGTTTTCGTAGTACATAAACACTAAAACACTTAGCAACAACAACAGCACCTCATAACGAAGTTATGTGATATGAGACCATTTTCTTTGATAAAACAACAAAAAATTATAGTTGCAACAACAGCACTTCATAACTTCATTAGATTATGTGGTATCGAAGATGAGGAATTCAACAGGTGCGATCATCTTCCCGGATATATGGATGACTACAAAGGAGAAAGATACAATAACGTGGAAATGACTTCATATAATACTAGAAGAGCAGTAGATGGTGGTTATATGGATACAGTTCGCACTCAAATAGCATTTGCATTGATCGAAAATAGAAATCATTAATATCCCATTTTATGATATTGTAAACACTTTGTCATATTCATTGTCATTGAATAACCCATTTTGAATGGAATGATGCATTTCATAAAGTATCGTAGCCATTTAATTTTTTTATTTACATATCATTGTCATTGAATAACCCATTTTGAATGGAATGATGCATTTCATAAAGTATCGTAGCCCTTTAATTTTTTTATTTACGTACATTTCAAATATATATATATATATATATATATATATATATTTTTTTTTTTTTTTTTTCTTTTTACAAGTTTTCTAGGTTATTCTAAATATTTCATTTATTAGTAATATAAGGATTTTTTTTTTAATTTGATAACTTATATTTTATTCTTAAATAAAATCAAAAACTTAAATTAAGTATAAAAGTAGCTTACAATTGGTATCTTATGCCAAACAACTTCTAGCATAAAAGTAGCTTTAAAGTTAAAAAAAAGCTGACTATCCAAACAGCTTCAGCTTTTAATTTCAAAGCTCTACTTTCTGGCTTCTCCTTCTGAAGTAGCTTTAAAGCCCAAAAAAAGCTAGGCCAAACGCTACCTGAGTCTCTCAAACTGTTTGTTGGTGTAGGCCGTGATGCAAAACAGTTTATGATCTGAATATTTACTTCAAGATTGTTGTATTTATTCTTGATTATATATCTATCATATCATAGTTGGCACGGCACCCCAATGCAGCCCTAGGTATGAATAGTGTGTTCTGAGCCTACTAGTTTTATTTAAACCACATGTTCAGTGTCTGTTGTTATGACACTATACCAAATTTGAAATTGGGCTGGCAAGCTTCTGTTTGTCTTGAGCACACAAAATTTGATACTTCGTGTCCATGTTCAAAGAGTTCATTTTATGTTTGTTCTGAGTGAACAAAATTTGATACTTCATCAATATGTTTCTGTTTGTTCTGGGCTTACTTCAAGTTGACAAAATTGGATACTTCATGATCTGCACTCGACAAAATTGGATACTTCAAGTTCTGTTTTTGTTTGTTCTGAGATTACAAATTTTGATACTTCATGATCTGTATCTGATTGTTCTGAGCTAACAACATTTGTATACTTCATGCTATGTTTGTGTTAGCTCTGGATCGGCAAAAATTGATACTTCATAATCTGTCTGTGTTTGTTCTGGGCTGGTAAAATTTTTATACTTCATGCTCTATTTGTGTTTGATCTGGAATGGCAAAATTTGATACTTCATGTTCTGTTTGTGTTAGCTCTGAGCATACAAATTTTGTCATACTTCATGCTCTGTCTGTGTTGGTTCTAAGCTTACAAATCTTGCATACTTCATGATCTGTCTGTGTCAGTTCTGGGCTGGCAAAATTTTTATACTTCATGCTCTCTTTGTGTTTACTCTGGACCGGCAAAAATTGATACTTCATATTCTGCTTGTGTTATTTCTGTGCTGGCAAATTTTGATAGTTCATGCTTTTTTGGTGTTGGTTCTGAGCGAGGGGAAAATTTAACACTTCATGAATTTTGAACTTCATGTTCAGCCTCTGTTTTCCTGAGCCTACCATATTTACTTGAAGATTTTTTGCGTTCTGAACCGACTATCTGTTTTAATTTATTTTGTCTTTTCCAGGTTCAATAATTTCAGTTTACTTTTGATTTCAGGTTGATTTCAGCATGAAGTACATCTTCGAGCCATTGAATACTGCAGTACGGCAAAATTTGATATTTGGAGCAAATCTAAATTTTTTCATGTACTTGTACGTTATTAAACAATGTACTATGCAGTAAAATGTTATTTATGTTTCAGTTCTTTGTATAGTGTCAGATGTCAAGTACATTTCTTATGTTGTAAAGTTTTTGTGAACTATTACTTTGCAATTCTATGAAGATCCAATTTCTTCCAAATATTCAGTTCATTATTGTCTTCATGTAATGAATGAAATTCAGTGTATTTTTGGGTGTATTACGCAGCATGGCGTATCCAATTTATTTTAATGCTCAGAAGTACCACAAACCGAGCATGATGTACCAAAATTTTGTAAGCTCTGAACTAAGACAGACAGAGCATGAAGTAACAAATTTTGTAAAGCTCAGAACAAACACAGACAGATCATGAAGTATGCAAAATTTGTAAGCTGAGAACCAACACAGACAGAGCATGTAGTATGCAAAATTTGTATGCTCAGAAACAGCACAGGCAGAACATGAAGTATAAATTTTTGACAGTCCAGATCAAACACAAATAGAGCATGAAGTATAAAAATTTGACCAGCCCAGAACAAACACAGACAGATCATGTAGTGTGCAAAATTTGTAAGCTGAGAACCAACACAGACAGAGCATGAAGTATGCAAAATTTGTATGCTCAGAAACAACACACAGGCAGAACATGAAGTATAAATTTTTGACAGTCCAGATCAAACACAAATAGAGCATGAAGTATAAAAATTTGACCAGCCCAGAACAAACAGAGACAGATCATGAAGTGTGCAAAATTTGTAAGCTGAGAACCAACACAGACAGAGCATGAAGTATGCAAAATTTGTATTCTCAGAAACAACACAAACATAACATGAAGTATCAATTTTTGCCAGTCCAGATCAAACACAAATAGAGCATGAAGTATAAAAATTTTACCAGCCCAGAACAAACACAAACAGATCATGAAGTAAGCAAAATTTGTAAGCTGAGAACCAACAAGACAGAGCATATAGTATGCAAAATTTGTATGCTTAGAAACAACACAGACAGAACATGAAGTATCAATTTTTTTCCAGCCCAGAGCCCTTCACAAACAGAGCATGAAGTATATAATTTTTACCAGCCCAGAACAAACACAGACAGATCATGAAGTATGCAAAATTTGTAAGCTGAGAACCAACACAGTCAGAGCATGTAGTATGAAAAATTTGTAAGCTGAGAACCAACACAGACAGAACATGAAGTATCAATTTTTTTCCAGCCCAGAGCTAACACAAACAGAGCATGAAGTATACAAATTATCTTAGCTCACAACAATCATATATACAGATCATGAAGTATCAAATTGTGTAATCTCAGAACAAACTCAAACAGAACTTGAAGAATCAAATTTTGTCGAGTGCAGATCATGAAGTATCCAATTTTGTCAACTTGAAGTAAGCCCAGAACAAACAGAAACATGACTTGAAGTATCTCCGGTTCATCGCTAACGAACTTCTCGTTCTTTCTCTTCAATTCCTGCACCAAATGATTCATCAAATAGAAGAAAATTCAAGTACGTATGTGGCATGTTCCTGGAGAGTGTATGTTGAACATGGTTAAAACTTGTAGGCTCAGAACAAGTGCAACAGAAAACATAATGTCTTTCACTCGGAATAAAAAAATCATGCCGGCTCAGAAAAACACCACCATCAACTTTAATATCCAGTAAAACCATTGTTACAGATGCATTTTCAAAATGAAAATGAAAATTTGTAAGCTCAGAACCAACACAAACAGAGCATGAAGTGGCAAATAATTTCAGCTTCCCGACTCAAAACAAACCCAAAATGAACATGAAGTTGAACACCATCCAATAATCATGAAGTATGAAATCATGCATAAACTTTTCATCACTGCCGCATATTAAATCAAGTGTAAATGAGTCAAATTTGAAAATTTGAATTTGTCACTAGGGCCGCTTTATTAAGGCACACCGGCTAGTGGCCAAGAACAAAATTCAAGTTGCATATACTTATCATCATTGCCTACTAAAAGTGGAATTATAAACTATAAACCCAAATTTTTTACCAACTTTTCAGGAACTAAATTGCTTATCGAGCATCAATTTTTTTCCATCAATAATTTACCTGCACACAAACAAGACAAAAGCGTTAAGTTAACAAATGTGCTATAATGTATTAAACTACAATAACGGCAGATATGTATGACACTTACCTTGCAAAAGCCACAGAAATAAATCAACAAAGTTCATGCTATATTCGGATCATCCTCTGTTATAGGTTGCATTGTTGAAACTGTAGTAGAAGCTTGTGACTCATTTATAGTGGAGCTACACGATTAATGTTCACAAAATGAAATTAAGATTATACTATATAGAAAGAAAATAAAGTATAAACTTTGTATTTAATTACTAACCTTTCCTTTAAAGGACAAGTACGACTGTCATGATTAACAAGCTTCTTGCACAAGCGACACTTTCTTAGTGGTTTCGCAGCCTTTTCCAATGCTTTCTCCTTACCCCCTTTGATGCGCTTCCCACTACCTTTGGTTTTTGCGATATCGGGTACTTGAATATGGACTGTTCTAGGTAGTGAACTAGTTGTTGCTTGTTGTAATTCTTGGGGCATATCTTGTTGCAATTCTGCAACAACACCAACTAGTAATGTTTTAGCCTTTTGGCGCATCTCCTTTGATGAGCGAGCAATCCTCATCACTTTGTTGATTTCATTAGACAATTCCACCATGTCCAAATCTTGTGGACTACCGTAACTACCGATTATTTCAGCACCAGCATCATCATATACAATCTCGGTAGTTACAGAAGCGGTCCACCTCTTCAAAATATAAGACTGAGGCAGGGAATCAACAAACTCATTCCTCAATACCACAAGGATGTGTCTACAAGGAATTCCCTCCACTTCAAATTTACTACATGTGCAAGTCCCAGCAATATCCATCCCCTTGTAGAACACATCTCTTGTTTTATCAGATTGTACCGACTTTCCCATTCTCCTGACAATATAGTGTCGCACACTATCATCGTCAACTTTCATTAAAGATGCATAATTCAAACTTTCAACTAGTTCAGCCTGAAATATATGAAATTTCGATCTAGTGTACAGTTCAGACATTTGGGACTCAATTCCAAAATCTGTTTGCAGCTTTGGTTTGGTATGCAGAGTGGTGTAGTCAGCTGCTAACTGATTTTGTCTTTGTTTCCTTATTGCCCTTTCAAATCTCGTCATAAATTCATGTAAAGAATTTTTTCTATTAACATATTTATCTATAAAAGCATTCATGCTTTCTGATCTCTGAGTTGTGCGAATTCCAGCAGTAAAAATATGCTTAGCATAAACCGGTATCCACTTTTCACGAAGCAAATAAATGTCAGAAAGCCAAGGATTACCTATTATTGTAATATGTATCAAGTACTAATAGTACAAAAAAAAAGTTCAAACATAAGAATAATTTATTGAAACAAGTAATACCTGCAATTTGCACATTAGCGTGCATTACGTCATTCCATCTCATCTCAAACTCTTCTGGGGTCTCAGATTCCCAGATGCAACTATGGAATGGAATGCTAAAATCACTATTCAAGCCCGGGCCACCAAGCTTATCGGGAAGCTTTTTAAGAATGTGCCACATGCACAGCCTGTGGCTCGAACCACGAAAATACATGCGAATTGCATTATTCATTGCAGGATCTTGGTCTGTGATGATCACTTTTGGTGGAGACCCAACCATTGTTTCACCCCATTTTTGAAACAACCAAACAAAAGAATCAGTGGTCTCTTTATTTATAAAAGCCGCACCAAAATTGACAGATTGGCCATGATGATTAACTCCAGTAAACGGAGCAAAAACCAACTTGTATTCGTTGGTATCATGTGTGGTATTAAAAATAAGCACTTCACCAAAATGCTTGTAAGCCTTCCTGGCAATAGCATCAACCCATAATACATGGGTTAATTTGTTGTCTTTATCAACCTTGTAATGAAAACAGAAAGAAGGATTCATCTCTTTTTTCTCTTGGAAGTGCTCCAGCAATATATCAACATCATAAGGTCTCATACCATCCTTATCTCTTTGCAAGGAATTTCTAATGTCTTTTTCAGTACAATTAATGTTACTGAAACCTTCATTTTCTATTTCCATGAAGGACATAAACTCTGAAGTTCGTAGGTTAGCCTCTTTGAAAGTACTGAGTAAACTTTTTTGCGCTTCAGAGACAGTTCTATTACATCTTAGAAATTGTTGCTTTCTAGGTGTGACACAAAAATGGCTGTGCTCTTCAACAAACCTACGGATTGACCATCTCCCGTCATCATCCCTTTGGATTCGTATTTGAGCCATACAATCTTCTTTCGTCACAGCCCTTTTCCTTCTCTTGATCAAATTTGAAGAAGAAGATTCTTCATTATTGGCAACATTCACAACAGTTGTATCAACCGGCTTGTCTTGCTTTGAGCAAACAAATTGTTGTGAATATCTCTCCTTTGTGGTAGTATCAACCATCGTTGCAAACTTGCGTACTGAAAAACTAACTAATTTTGCATATGTTTTATAAAATTCATATCCGTCTTCTAATGTTACAAATACTAAACCAACAAATGGTTTAGAAGCATCATCAACGTCCCTCCAAGTGACTGAACATCTTGGCTTAGTAATTCTTCATTTTCAACCTCCATCCTTCATAGGAGAATGAGACAACAAAAATTAAAAATAAAGCTACAACTTTAAAATAGCACAAACGAAAAAGTCCAACATAATACATTCTTGATCTACAAGTCCAATTTTTTTTCTTTTATGGGAGAAACATTTAAATGGCAAATAACCTACAGCTTCTTACATGAATTTTACATGGAATTTGGGTGCTTATATGCATGTGTCATGTCCTATTAGCAGTAATTGAAGCAAATCTCGAAAGAAACAAAAACTAGACTGCATATTACATGGATTTTGTGTGCTTATATGCATGTGTCATGTCCACATCTTAAAATTCCATATACCAGTACGAATATTATTTGCTATTCTAAATGTACTAGTCCGAATACTAGTGCGAATATTATCAGAGCATAATTTAAGCGCTAAAAATATAACAACAAACTAGAATCATTTATAAAGGAAATAAAATTTGAATATGAGATGAGAAATCGAAACCCTTGTCACAGTTTAGGTTCTCCGTCGGAAGGAGAGAATCGAAACCCTTGTCGCACCTTAGAAGAGCGGGAGAGAAGAGCGCTCAACAGCCGAGAAATCGAAACCGACAGCCAAGAAATCGATTATACCACTTTTACCCCTCGACAGATCTGAAGATAAGCGAAGTCTAGATCCAGTCGATGGTAGAGATAGGGGTTTACACAGGTGACGAAGAAAGAGAGCGGGAGAGAAGAGCGCTCGATTTCACTTCCTTATCGATTAGGGTTTCGAAGAGAGGTGGATTAGGGTTTCGAAGATGCCGCACTCTTCAGATAGGGTGAGAAGAGAAGCGAGGGTTGTGAAGAGAGCGTCTTTGATCTTCGAGAGCGAGAGAGAGAGCGGGAGAAGCGATTAGGGTTTGGAACGAGAGAGAGCGGGAGAGAAGAGAGACTCTTAATCGATAAGGAAGATTAGAGATAAGGGGTATACTCAATCGATTGAGTATACCCCTTTTACCCCTCACCCAATCTGAAGATAAGCGGAGGTGGATCTCTGCCGTCCGATTGCGATCAAGATCGATCGGATGGCTGAGCTTCCCAGCTCCCGATAAGGCATTCAGCTTCCCAGCTCTTAATAGCATTACTCTATATAATATATATATATATATATATATATATATATATATATATATATATCCCCTCAAACCCTAACCCTAACATCTAAACACTACACCCAACCTACCCTGCTCTCTCTCTCCCCTTGGTGGCGCCGAACACACCTGACGCCCAGGGCCAACAACCCGACGCCCCCCTCTCCGGCCTGCACTCCAACCCGCAACACCCCAGGCCGATACCTCCTCTCTTGGCCATTTTCGACCTCCAACACCACCATATACGACCTAGTCTCTCTCTTTTAGTGTTCCCTCGTGGCCGCAAGCCACTATTGTTGTCATCTATCTCTATTGATCATCTCTCCTTTGTGGAATTTGTTCGTGTGGAGATTTTCGCTCAAGTTTGCTTGGATTTATTCGTTCGTGGAATTTTGTTTGTGGGTTTGTTCGTTGCCGGGATCCATTCTCGTTATTCTTGATTTACATCGTTTTTATCTCCGGTTAAGGCATGTAACTTGTGCTCCAATTCCTTTGTTTGATACAAGTCAGAAATACCAACTATAGTGTAGTTGGGTTCTAGAAACAACTCGTGTGTGTGTTATCTTTGATGGGTTTTGTCTCTATTGTGAAAACTTGACCATAGTTGCCTCAAGACACAATATTGACATGAATTAACTTAGGTTTTGCCCGTTCTCGATTTGATCATGTATGTGAGACTTCTTATGAGAATTTGGGTATTTGTGGAGAACCATGTGATAGACTTATTTTAGATATGTTAATTACCCAATTTCATGATTTTTGGACACTTGGTAGACCCGATTTTATGTTTGGTTGTGTTTGGAACAAGTTTTGTATGATATAGGTTGAGTTGTTGTTAAAGAAAAAATCTGTATTTTGTCGCTGATCTGTTTTGTTTTGCTGTTTTGGACTGTCTTGAAATCAGTAACTTGATTTCAGTATAAAACAGGAGTTTTAGAGAATTTCGTCTATTTTCAAACCCATCTGATCTTGCTTGATTTCGTTTTCGTATGTATGAGATATGACTGTTTTACTACAGAGGTGTCGATCTTTTCCAGATTTCGTTCCTTGGTGTTCTTGATAACTAAATCATTTTAATAACTATGCTACATATATTATTTTGATCCAAAACTCTGGTCAGTATTTCTATACTTATTTAGGGATTACCCAAAAAAAATTTTGGATTTTATTGATGAGTTTTATATGCCATTTCATGCTCGTTTATGAAAACTGTACTTGCTATATTTTGTTTGTTATTCTGTAAAGAATCGTATTTTCATCCTATTTCCTTTGACTGTATAAAAATTATTTATGAAATATGAAAGTTAATATATTTTTTCTATTTTCATCTCCCTTTGGCGGATTTGGATTTTGTTTCACGGATTGCGAGATATTTCAGTTTTCGTACAGCAGTGTCGGGAATTCCAGATTTGCCAAACTACCGTTTCGTAATGTTTTCGGATTTTTGATGACTAAACTAATCTTTCTGAAAAATTATGAAACATTATATTTTGATGCTAGACATATAGGCGAATACCCCAGATTTTTCTTGAAATTTATTATGACGATTTCTTGCTGTTTCCCTGTACTTGGATATAATTTACTAATTTCTGGCTGAACACATTTCCTGGCTTAGATTCAGTTTTGAGTTGTGACTTTTGTGAAACACTATATAGCTTATATATGATGGCTGGATTCGTGTGCAAGTCTATTTTCCAGATTCTTCGACGGATCCAGATTTGGATATTTGTAGTAGCGGAAATTACTGTTTTTGTACAACACTATCTTGCTGTCCTGAATTAGAAAGCTAGTTGTTTTACCTTGTTATGTGTTATCTTGTACATATACTTGTTTATCTTGCACCTTGAATCTAATACATGTTTATACCCTGTTATCCTTGCTTTGTTTTGCGACACATACATGCATGCCTGATTATAATAATAAATGACCAAGCCAGCGTTAAGGGAAAGATCTAATAGTGCAAAATATAGAAACGTGTACTGAGAAGATGACCTATGTCCTGCCTGCCTGTTACGTGTTCATGACTACATGATTCACGATCCTGTTACCTGTACCTGACTGCATGCTTCCTTATAAGAAGATGTACTCGGAAGATAACCACTAGGTTATGCCTGTTTCCTGTACCTGACTGCATACTTCCCTATAGAAAGGTGTACTCGGAAGAGAGCCACTAGGTTCTACCTGTTCCTGTTTCCTATTATCCTGATCCCTGAGTACACTGCCATATGGACAACACTATGAAATCTAAAGCAAAACTGTTTGTTGTAGCAACCATGTAGTAAAAGCTACTTATTTCTATTTTCCTGATTCATGTTAGATATTATATTTCTGATGACACACTTATACCATGCTATGCTTGTACTTGTATCCTACATTATAAGTGGCCCGTAACTTGCAATTGACGGGTACTTGTTGTCTTCCTTCTCCTGCAACTTACTATTTGCAGATAGGATGGTCAGCTGCCAGATGGTATTGGTGAGATGATGTATTAGTGCTGGATTTTCTGCTTTATTAGTATTATTATTTGTTGCTTGAACTTGAATAAAATGTACTTGATTACTTGGATAATTATTTTGTATTTGGGCAATGTGACCCAGGATATTATTAACTTGTCCAGATTCTGATTTATTTGAGATTTGTATATTTTTGATTTCAAGTAAATTCTTGTTGGTATCTTGTTTCAATTATGCATGCCTGGTTGTTTCTTTGCTTTCGACTCTGATTATTCCTGTGATATGTTGTAAAGATTCCTGAATAGCTTATGGATGATGAAAATCATTTGCTGGGCTAATGTTACATGCTCGTATTCTGTATTTTTGGGAAGCGGGGCGTGACAGGGTTTTTAGTGGTATCAGAGCCCATGTTTGTCTAATGTATTAGTTGCCTAATATATTAGACAAGCTTGGCTCGAACTAGGATCGGCTCAACATTTCACCAATCATGCATACATAAATGAATTTATACCAACTCTGATTCTGGATGCTAATTGTTTTTGGTTTTGTGCAGACTATGGCTCACAGAGGTTCTACTTCTCAGTCACAGGTTTATCCGATTGAGGCTGTCACTGCTGTGCTTGAGCGGCTGAACAATCAACAGCAAAACCACAGTGATCTTGTGATGGCTGCTCTTGAAGCTGCCCGGGTTCAACCTCCTGTTGTGCCTGTGCAGGCAAACCTTCTGCCTCATCCAGGAACAATTACAGATTTTATGAGGCTGCATCCCGACCGTTTTTCCAGCACTGAGACGCCTTAGGAGGCTGAACAGTAGTTGATCCGGACTGAGCGCTTGTTGTTAGAGGCTTGTGTTGCCGAGGATGATCGAGTGGACGTGGTTTCCATCCAGCTGGTGGATCTGGCCCATATCTAGTGGATGGCCGAGTCTGAGTGACTTGAGAGGCTTATTGCTTGGGCTACTTTCACTCGGGGATTCTTGGAGAAGTTCTTCCCCGTAGTACTCGAGTTGAGATGGAACAGCAATTCCTCGCCCTAAAGCAGGTTAAGTCATCATTCTATTTTGAGATTTGTTATATAATTGTTTATGCAATGTTTTAACATGGACTTTCTTGCAACAGGATTTCAGGTCAGTGGACGAGTACGCAGCTGAGTTTACTAAACTTAGCTGCTTCGCTGCTGTTATTGTGGCAACTGAAGAGAATAGGGCTCATAGATTCACAAATAGGCTTGAGCAGGACATCAAGAGATATCTTGTCTCTCTTCGCTTGCGTACCTACACTGAGGCTCTTGAGGCAGCCCGAGCTCAGGAGCAAGCTAGCGGTGGGGTGACTCCTACTCAGTGGACTGTTCTCGCTGCTGTTGCTAGGCCTTCTGGTGGGCCTATTCGGATGCCTGTTTCCACGCATCCAGTCAGGGCAGCTCCTTACTCTGCTGCTGGTTCCCAGAGTTTCTGTGATTTCTGTCGGTTACCTGGGCATGATCGCAGGGAATGTAGGCGCACCAATCGCCGATGCTTTAGGTGTGGCTCTACTGATCATACAGTGTGAGTTTTGGCTCGACAGGGTTTCTTTCTTGGGGCACATTATCTCAGGCGATGGTGTTTCTGTGGATCCGACCAAGATTGAGACTGTGAAGGATTGACCTATTTCCAAGTTAGTTTCGGAGGTCAGGAGTTTTCTTGGTTTGGCTGGCTATTATCGGAAGTTCATTCAAGACTTTTCGAAGATAGCAGGACCATTGACTAAATTGACTAGGAAAGATAAGAAGTTTTGTTGGTCTGATGAGTGCAATGAGGCTTTCGTTGAGTTGAAGAACAGATTGACGTCAGCGCCTATGTTGACTATTCTGGATGGTTCAGGCAGATTTGTAATTCACTGTGATGCTTCTGGTGAGGGTCTTGGAGTAGTTTTGATGCAGAAGGGCCGAGTCGTTGTATATGCATCGAGACAGTTGAGGCCGCATGAGAAGAACTATCCTACTCATGACTTGGAGTTAGTGGCAGTAATTCATGCTTTGAAGCTGTAGAGACATTATTTCCTTGAAGACCGAGTGGAGATCTTTACAGACCACAAAAGTCTCAAGTATGTCTCACCCAGAAGGAGTTAAAAATGAGGCAAATGCATTGGTTAGAACTTATGGCCGATTATGACATCAGTTTGAAATACCATCCTGGTAAAGTAAACTTGGTGCCTAATGCTTTGAGCCGGAGACCAGCAGTTATGTTTCTTACTCAGTAGAGTGATCCCATTGAGCAGATGCGGAGGTTGGAGCTGGATGTTGTGTTGCCGAGTTCTGGTCGGAGTTGTTTGGTGCTCCAGCTGTAGTCGTCTCTTGTTGAGCATATTAAAGAGGCGCAGGCTGGTGATGTGCAATTACAGGGTTTTCGAGCTGAGGTTGAGTCTGGGTCCAGAATGAACATGGTTATTCATGCTGATGGTTCGCTTCGTTTAGGTTCCCAGTTGTATGTCCCTAAGGGTGAAGTTCGTCAGAGGTTGCTTGAAGAAGCTTATCAGTCTTCGTATTCTATCCATCCTGGCGGTACTAAGATATATCGGGATTTGAAGCTTCATTTTTGGTGGCATGGTATGAAGAGGGTTGTGGCTCGATTTGTTTCTCAGTGTTTGGTCTGCCAGCAGGTTAAGGCAGAACATCAGAGGATCGCTGGACTTCTTCAACCGCTTCCTATTCCAAAGTGAAAGTAGGAACATATCACTATGGATTTTGTGACCGCTTTGTCGATGAGTCGTAAGGGTCATAATTTCATTTGGGTGATTGTTAACCGTTTGACGAAGAGTGCTCACTTCATTCCCTTTCGTGTCGGTCAGTCTACTGAGAGCCTAGCTGAGAGGTATATGCAAGAGATTGTCAGACTTCATGGGGTTCCAGTCAATATTGTATCCGACAGGGATATGAGATTTAGATCTCAGTTCTTGGAGAGTCTTCAGGCCAGTTTGGGGAGTAAATTAAAGTACAATACAGCTTTTCATCCCCAGACTGATAGACAGTCAGAGCGGACTATTCTGATTCTTGAGGACATGTTGAGGTCCTGTATGCTTCAGTTTAGTGGATCTTGGGAGGATCATTTACATCTCGTAGAGTTCTCATACAATAACAGCTTTCAGGCCAGTATTAAAGCTGCTCCGTTCGAGGCACTCTATGGGCAGAAGTGCAGATCGCCAGTGTGCTGAGATGACATTGGTGAGAGAAAGTTGTTGAGTCCAGAGTTGATCACCAAGATAGTAGATGTTGTGGTTCAGATTAGGAAGCATTTGCAAGCAACTCAGGATCGGCAGAAGCGATGGGCTGATGTCCATCGGAGGGCTTTGGAGTTTGTTGTTGGTGAACATGTATTTCTTAAGGTATCGCCGTGGCGCGGTGTTATTCGGTTCGGTGGTGGGGGCAAGCTTAGCCCTAGGTTTATTGGACCGTTTGAGATCTTGGAGCGAGTAGGCAAGGTGGCCCATCATCTTGCATTGCCACCAGCTTTATCAGGGGTGCACGATGTTTTCCATGTCTCACAACTCAGGAGATATATCCGAGATGAAGGCCACGTGATCGACTATTCTGAGTTGACCATTCGGTCGGATTTGACGTGTGAGATTCCGCCAGTTGCTATTGTGGATCGGCGGGAGAAAGTGCTTAAGAACAAGGTCATCAAGTTGGTTCGTGTTGCTTGGAATCCTCACTCGCCTGGTGAGTCGACTTGGGAGCTAGAGGAGGAGATTCAGCAGAAGTTTCCTCATTTGTTTGAGAAGCTTTGTTTTTGTTTTTTTTTTTTTTTGGGTTACCCTATGTATCTTCTTTTTGAATTTCGAGGATGAAATTCTTTCTGTTAGGTGGGTAGGATTGTAACCCCTATTTTTCATTTTGTGTATTTTGGTATATTTTTCTTTTCTTGGTTATTGTACTCTCTCTTGTATTTTTCTGAACTGTATATTGGAGTTGTTTTCAATATGTATTCATTTATTTCATTTTGAGCTCCTTGTGTTGGTTTTTGTTTGTCTTTGTTTTGTTCTTCGTCAATTATTGTTTTTTCTTTCTTTTGGTTCTTGTCCTCTTTATTTTTGTTCTTGGGGTGCTGGTGGTGGTGATTGGTTGCTCATCCTATTCCCAATCCGATTGTTGATCCCTAATAGATTTACCAAAGCTAAACTAAACCCAATCCTATTTTAAATCCTATGCAATTAATCCATATCAATACCCATTAAACAATCCTATTACTACTCCTACTCTACCCACAACCCAATTACCCAATAACCCAACTCATATACTCCATATATATATATCCATATATATATATATATATATATATATATATATATATATATATATATATATATATATATATATATATATATATATAACCTCAAACCCTAACGCTAACATCTAAACCCTACACCTGGCCTACCCTCTCTCTCTCTCCCCTTGGCGGCGCCGTACACACCCGACGCCCCCCCTCTCCGGCCTGCACTCCAACCCGCAACACCCCAGGCCGAGACCCCCTCTCTTGGCCATTTCCGACCTCCTACACCACCATATACGACCGAGTCTCTCTCTCTCTTAGTGTTCCCTCGTGGCCGCAAGCCTCTATTGTCATCATCTATCTCTATTGATCATCTCTCCTTTGTGGAATTTGTTCGTGTGGAGATTTTCGCTCAAGTTTGCATGGATTCATTCGTTCGTGGAATTTCGTTCGTGGATTTTTTCGTTACTGGGAACCGTTCCCGTTATTATTGATTTACGTCGTTTTCATCTCCGGTTAAGGCAAGTAACTTATACTCCAATTCCTTTGTTTGATACAAGTCAAAAATACCACCTATAGTGTAGTTGGGTTCTAGAGACAACTCGTGTGTGTGTTATCTTTGATGGGTTTTGTCTCTATTGTAAACACTTGACCATAATTGCCTCACGACACAATATTGACATGAATTAACTTAGGTTTTGCCCGTTCTCGATTTGATCATGTATGTGAGACTTCTTATGGGAATTTGGGTATTTGTGGCAAACCATGTGATAGACTAGTTTTAGATATGTTAATTACCTATTTCATGATGTTTGGTTACTTGGTAGACCCGATTTCATGTTTGGTTGTGTTTGGAACAAGTTTTGTATGATATAGGTTGAGTTGTTATTAAATGGAAAAATTTGTATTTTGTCGCTGATCTGTTTTGTTTGCTGTTTTGGACTGTCTTGAAGTCAGTAACTTGATTTTAGTATACAACAAGAATTTTTGAGAATTTCGTCTATTTTCAAAACCCTCTGACCTTGCCAAATTTTGTTTTCGTATGTGTGAGATATGACTGTTTTACTACAGAGGTGTCGATCTTTTCCAGATTTCGTTCCCTGGTGTTCTTGATGACTAAATCATTTTAATAACTACGCTACATATATTATTTTGATCCAAAACTTTCGTCAGTATTTCTAGACTTATTTAGGGTTTACCCAGAATTTTTTGTGGATTTTATTGATGAGTTTTATATGCCGTTTCATGCTTGTTTATGAAAACTGTACTTGCTGTATTTTGTTTGCTATTCTGTAAAGAATCGTATTTTCATCCTATTTCCTTTTACTGTATGAAAAATATTTGTGAAATATGAAAGTTAATATATTTTTTCTATTTTCATATCCCTTTGGCAGATTTGGATTTCGTTTCACGGCTTGCGAGATATTTCAGCAGTGTTGGAAATTCCAGATTTGCTAAACTACTGTTTCGTAATGTTTTCGGATTTTTGATGACTAAACTAATCTTTCTGAAAAATTATGAAACTTTATATTTTGATGCTAGCCATATAGGGGAATACCCCAGATTTTTCCTGTAATTTATTATGATGATTTCTTACTGTTTCCCTGTACTTGGATATAATTTACTGATTTCTGGCTGAACGCATTTCCTAGTTTAGATTCAGTTTTGAACTGTGATATTGTGAAACACTATATGGCTTATATATGAACGCTGGATTTGTGTGGAAGTCTATTTTTCAGATTCTTCAACGGATCTAGATTTGGATGTTTGTAGTAGCGGGAATCACTGTTTTTGTACAAAACTGTCTTGTTGTCCTGAATTAGAAAGCTAGTTATTTTATCCTGTTATGTGTTATCTTGTACCTGTACTTGTTTATCTTGCACCCTGAACCTGATACATGTTTAGAACCTGTTATCTTTGTTTTGTTTTGCGACACATACATGCATGCCTGATTATAATAATAAATGACCAAGCCGGGGTTAAGGGAAAGATCTAGTAATAGAAAATATAGAAACGTGTACTGAGAAGAGGACCTGTGTCCTGCCTGCCTGTTACATGTTCATGACTACATGATTCACGATACTATTACCTGTACCAGACTACATGATTCACTATAGGAAGATGTATTCGGAAGATAACCACTCGGTTATGCCCATTTCCTGTACTTGACTGCATACTTCCCTATAGGAAGGTGTACTCGGAAGAGAGCCACTAGGTTTCTACCTATTCCTGTTTCCTGTTATCTTGATCCAGGAGTACACTGCCATATGGACTCCACTATGAAATCTAAAGCGAAACTATTTGTTGTAGCAACCATGTAGTAAAAGCTGGGATGCATGAAGTGCTACCTAGATAGTAATATAATAAGACTTGACATGACATAATCTGTTTTCCTGTACTTGTTACCTGATTATCCTGTTACATGATTACTTGTTTACCTGTATACCTGTTACCTGATACCTGTTACATGTTTACCTGTTTACTTGACACTTGATACATGTTACCTGTACTTGTGAGTATACCATGCTACTTGTTTCTATTTTCCTGATTCATTTTAGATATTATATTTCTGATGACACACTTATACCATGCTATGCTTGTACTTGTATCCTACATTATAAGTGGCCCGTAACTTGCAATTGACGGGTACTTGTTTTCTTTTTCCTTCTCCCGCAACTCACTAATTGCAGATCAGGATGGTCAGCTGCCAGATGGTATTGGCGAGATGATGTATTAGTGCTGGATTTTCTGCCTTATTAGTATTATTATTGGTTGCTTGAACTTGAATAAAATGTACTTGATTACTTGGATAATTATTTTGTATTTGGGCGATGTGACCCAGGATATTATAAACTTGTCCAGATTCTGATTTATTTGAGATTTATATATTTTTGGTTTCAAGTAAATTCTTATTGGTATCTTGTTTCAATTATGCATGCCTGGTTGTTTCTTTGCTTCCGACTCTGACTATTCCTGTGATATGTTGTAAAGATTCCAGAACAACTTATGGATAATGAAAATCTTTCGCTGGGCCAATGTTACGTGCTCGTATTCCGTATTTTTGGAAAACGGGGCGTGGCACTGGTACTCAACAGCTGAACTTATTCAATCTTGTTTCGATCTTTTAATTTTGTAAAACAATCAGTTATTAAAAGATATGTGTGAGTGTGTGTTTGACAAGGCTATTACAAGTTTCTAAGACTCAAAGAATAAAAAATACAATATTTCAAGACACTTTTTACAAAACATTTGAAGCACTTGAATCTTGTCTTGAACTTGAGTCTTTGACTTAAGCTTGAGCCTTTGTCTTTATGTCTTGAAGCTTGCTTGATCAATTCTTCTTGAAAGCTTCATTAGATTGTTTTGCCTTTGTGTATTTCACCATGGTATTGACTTTAATACATCCTGCAAGATATATGTAATAGAACAACTTTGTATTGTGTTGTAGTTATCAAAATCAAGAATCAATATTCTCCCCCTTTTTGATGATGACAACACAATAACTTACAATAATAATAATTACATATCATGAATTAATGTAAAGATGTAAACATGTGATGAAATGCTCCCCTTAACTAATGTACAATATGCACACAAGTAATAACATGCACAAAAACATGCACAAGACAAAACATAACCTTTTTTTCTCCCCTTTTGTCATCAACAAAAAAATAGGAGGGAAGAAACAAAACATAATGTAAAAGCATTGCATAACCATAACAAAGTTATACATAGGAAATGAAGTACATGAGATCAAGTCTTGAGTGAACCAAGGGTTGGGGATCACCCAACGGGTAAAAAAAATAAATAAAGAAAGAAAGAAAGAAAATTACCTAAAAAAGTGTGCTGTTTCGAATCAGAAAAACAAACTGATGTCGTGAAAGTCGACTTTGGTCGAGAGAAAATAAAAACAAATGAAAACATCAAGTAATACTTCTGTCAGCCGACGTGGTATAGTACACAGTCGACTGTCCAGAACATAAAATTCAGTCTAAAGATAGACAACGAAAAAAAAAAAAACTTTGTCAGTCGACTGAAACATATTTTTAAGTCGACTTACACAACATAAATGTTCAAGAAACATCATAATAACAGCAAATTCCTAGTTCTCTTATAAAGTTGATAAAAGTGTTGTAGCGCCCCGAATTTCTAGATTAATAACATAGAAATTACGTGGCACATTCCCAGTGATCCACTTCAACATAATATTAAACATCAACAACACCACTAAAATTTTCAACTTTTATTACAACAAACTTTTACAAAACACAGCGGAATTCAAAACAAACTCAACTCAATATTTTCTTCATTTACAACATAAATTTATCTCGAAACTGTTAATACAATTTTACACAAAGCTCTTAAGAATAAATTTATCTCAACATGCCTCTAGCATCCAAATCTCCATCACTAAGCAACTACCTGCAACATGTGAGGCTAGAGATAATCCCTAACCCCCAAAACTAACGGGGTCAGCCATAAATGGTGTGAGAAATATAAAAATAAACAAACAGCGTAATAGTTCATACCTCATAAATTCTTAAACCACAAGTACTAAATGATTATGGAAAGTACAAAATGACAGGTAACATAAAATATCAAGTGATACTAAGCTAAGTGTCATGTGTAGAAAACAAGAAAACCACATGCATAAAACCAAGTCAAGAAACAGTTACTCTAGATGCAGACTCTCTAATGCGTACTTGTCGAAGTCTATGCATTCCATTCTACATAGGTTCGGTGCAAGCCCTTAACGTCTTCACTTCTTAGGGTTCAATCCCCGCGTTATGAACTAATCCTAACACGATGACTACTGCGAGATAAAGATAAACCATGGATAGTATCTCATGCCCGATAATTCCGGAGATGGATCCCACACCCAAGATATTTCACTTGAATAATTCCGGAGATCATCCCATACCGAAACATTGACACGTCACCACAATATACCACATGTGCTTCACCTCGACTCCGATAATTTCGGAGATCAATCCCACACCACAAGTAGTTACCGTGATAATTCCGGAGATTGTCCCACACCACAAGACTGTGATAATTCCGGAGACATATCCCACACCACGAATAATCTACTGTGATAATTCCGGAGATTAAATCCCACACCGAAAGCCATACTGAGGTTCTTGACTCATGTTCCCGTTCATCATATCACCACTAGTGCCTGTCCTTATCATTTTGGGTTATTTAATTGCTTAACGAATCTCCTAGAGTGGTATACCCTACCGGCCTAAATTCAATACTAAATAACTGAAATGCCTCACTGGGCCTCAACGAACAACTCAACACCGGTATACTAGGGTCACACACCTCTAGAGACTCAAACTCAAAAGTCTAAACTAAAGTTCCACTAAGCAAAGTGGCTCGACTGAAAGTCTTAAATCAATTGGCTTAATTGAAGACAAAGTATAAATTGAATCATCTGAAAACCAATCATTCGAAGGAACACTAAAGTTTACAAAGATCCTTCAGTACCAGTCGACTTATACTTGAGTAAGTCGACTGTCCAGAGGACAATTATCCAAAGTTTTACAAAATAAACTAAGTCATATGACAGTCGACTTAAGAAAAGGGTTCAGTCGACTTACCCGAGGTAATTTCCAATAATCTTCTCAAAATTATTCTAAGTATATGAGTCGACTTAAAGGAGTCATAGGTCGACTGTCCAGAAAGGACTAATAATTTTACAAAATAAATTTCTCAGTGGACCAGTCGACTGCCTATGAGCTAGGTCGACTATCCAGAACGACTATTTCAAAAATTCTAAAATACAGTGTCAGGCTCGTACCAGTCGACTGCACAGTAGACCAGTCGACTGTCGGCCTGCAGATCTCAAAATTTAGGTCTGATTACAAAATCAAATTCTGAAGCTTTCTAATGATCAATGTTATGAAACTAGTTCGTATTCAGGAAAATAATAAATCTCAACGAATCTTCATCAGGTATATGTATATATATCATTCAAAACATCAATAAGTCAAGATTTAAGTTCTCATATTCTAAATCACAAATTCTTTCATTAGGGTTTTACAAGATCTAAGTTTCTTTCACAAATCTAAATCAAATCTGAATTATGAATCTAATGTCCAGGTGTTCATACACAAATCTCAACATGCTTTAGTAAACAATCTAAATAATAAAAATCTACTATTTCATCCACCATTTCTACATGATTCATACCACATTACAATATCCATATTGTTCACAACATCCAATCATTACATCACGATATTTGTACACATAGATCAATCAACAAGACGAATTGTCATACTCACAAAATCAAACAAACAAAACAAATCACTCACATGAATCAAACACAAAACAATTTCTATATCTCTCACCTTAGATTTTGAGAATAGTCCACGAAAAGAATCCTCATTTTGCTAGATCCAAAGTCCCTTTCTCCTCCAAAGTAAATCTCCAAAAATTCTGTATGTTATCAACAATGACGGCTGGGAGAAAAATCTCTTAAATATGCCGGACGAAATATTAGGGTTTTACCCACATTTTGCAAAATAATCCTTTCCAAGATAAAACTTACATATATAGATCATTCTTTGGAAATTCCATCAAAACTCATTTAAAGTTTGATTTATAAGAAAATATACATTCTAAATCTTAATCGATACTGTTCAAAACGTCCAGAAATCACATTTTGCACTTTAACCCTTAAAAATGTCGAATTTGCAAAAAAGGTCCTTCTTTTCTCAAAAATTGCAAATAGCTGCAATAAATTTCAGAAAAATATGGAAAAATACTAATTAAATCCCAAATATTAAATAATGATTTTTCATAAAGAAAACTAAAATTTCCAACTTCTCAAAAGTACTTGCACGTGTTTTGCACGTGTACAAAAGATAAATTTTTCTGATAATATTCATTAAATCTCCAAAAAATAAATTTAAATTCATTTTCAAATATAAAAATAATATTTGAAAATGCGGTGTTCTAAATCACTCCCTCCTTAGAAGAGTTCTGTCCACAGAATTACTATTAATGAGTCCAAACAATATATCAACAAAGAAATCAACATCTCATAATGGAAACATAGTTCAAACAATTGCATATGACAATTCAATCAAAATAGAAGGAATACAATTCAAATCAAAGTACTATCATTCAAAGAATTACAATCACATAATAGAAATACACTCATACAAACAGTTCAGGAAAATCCTTCTGCATGCGCTCCTCAGGCTCCCTAGTAGCCTCCTCGAACTGCTGATTCCTCCACAACACCTTGACCATAGGTATCACCTTGCGCCTGAGAACTTTCTCTCTACGGTCAACAATCTCAACAGGCTGTTCCTTATAACTCAAGTTCACCTGTAATCCTTCATGAATCTCTACCAACTGATGATTCTGATCTGGCACATACTTCCTCAACAATGACACATGAAATACGTCATGCACCTGTGCCAATTCCTCTGGAAGCTTCAATTTATAAGCGGTCTTGCCAATTCGCTTCATGATCCTGTATGGCCCAATATACCTTGGCGCCAACTTGCTTCCCTTACCAAACCTGATCACTCCTTTGGTCGGAGAAACCTTGAGAAAAATTGCATCATCGACTTCAAACTCCAAGTCTCTTCGTCGTGTATCAGCATAACTCTTCTGCCGACTCTGAGCTTCAACCAATCTTTTGCGAATCAGCTCAATCTGCTCTGACGTCTGCTGTACGATCTCAGGACCATACATCTGCCGCTCGCCAACCTCATACCAACAAACAGGTGTCCTGCACCTCCGCCCGTACAAAGCCTCATACGGTGTCATCCCAATACTCGCATGGTAACTGTTGTTATAAGCAAACTCAACCAATGCCAAGTATCTCTCCCAACTACCACCAAAATTCATAACACAAGCCCTCAACATATCTTCCAGCACTCGATTCACCCTCTCAGTCTGACCATCGGTCTGTGGATGAAAAGCTGTACTGAAATCTGTTCTGGTGCCTAAAGCTGCTTGTAGGCTCTTCCAAAACCTTGAAGTAAACCTTGCATCTCGGTCGGAAACAATCGACACAGGAACTCCATGAAGTCTCACAATTTCACCAATGTACAACTCAGCCAATTTCTCCATCGACCAAGTAACCTTCATGGCTAGAAAGTGAGCCGACTTAGTCAAACGGTCCACAACAACCCAAATCGAGTCATTGCCCTTCGAACTCCTCGGCAAACCTGTGATGAAATCCATACTGATATTCTCCCACTTCCACTCCGGAATGGGCAACGGCTGTAACAAACCTCCCGGTCTCTAATTTTCTGCTTTGATCTGCTGACAAGTCAGACATCTTGCCACAAAATCTGCTACATCCCGCTTCATACCAGACCACCAAAAGTGCTGTTTGATGTCCCTGTACATCTTCGTGCCTCCTGGATGAACTGACAACAATGTACTGTGTGCTTCCTGCAAGATACTCTCTCTCAAATCTGCATTATCTGGAGCACACAACCTCTCACCCGTCCAAAGAACTCCATCTTGGACACGAAACTCTGATAACTTGCCTTCTGAAACCTGTTGCAACATCTTCTGAATCTCTGAGTCTGCTTTCTGACCTTCCACAATCCTCTCTCTCAAGGACGGCTGCAGCCTCAACTGAGCCAAAGATGCCCCTAAACCTTGAGGTACCACCTCGACACCTGCCTGATCGATCTCTGCTGCCAACTTACTGAGAGTAGTGATCAATCTCGATAAACTACTTTTCCTGCTAAGTCCATCAGCCACCACATTCGCTTTGCCCGGATGATACTTGATCTCGGGACGAATGTCTTCCAATACCTCCAACCACCTTCTCTGCCGAAGATTTAGATCCTTCTGCTGATAAATGTACTTCAGGCTCTTGTGGTCAGTGTACATATTAACCTTCTCACCATAAACATAATGCCTCCATAGCTTCAAGGCATAAATGATAGCTGCTAGCTCCAAATCATGCGTCGGGTAATTCTTCTCATGCGGACGCAACTGCCTCGAACCATAAGCAATAACCTTGTCTTCTTGCATCAAGACACATCCCAAACCTCTGAGAGATGCATCACTGTAGATGTCATAATCCTTCCCAGCTTGCGACAAAGCTAAGATAGGTGCAGTAGTCAACCTTTCCTTTAACTCAAGGAAACTCTCCTCACACTTATCTGTCCATACAAATGCCACATTCTTCCGGGTCAAACCTGTCAAAGGAACTGCAATCTGAGAATATCCCTGGATAAATCTCCTGTAGTAACCAGCTAATCCCAAGAAACTCCTGACTTCCTTCACAGATGTTGGCCTGGGCCAATCCTTCACTGCTGCAACTTTCTGAGGATCAGTAGCTACTCCCTCCTTAGAAAGAATATGCCCAAGGAAAGCTACCTCAGACTTCCAAAACTCACACTTCGACAACTTGGCATACAAGCTATGATCCTGCAATTTCTGTAACACCGCTGTCAAGTGCGTAGAATGATCCTCCTCCGACTTCGAATACACCAAAATGACGTCGATGAAAACCACCACGAAGGAGTCAATAAATGGCCTCAAAACGCGATTCATCATATCCATGAAAACTGCTGGCACATTCGTCAACCCGAATGGCATTACCAGAAACTCATAGAGTCCATGACGAGTCCTGAAAGCTGTCTTACTCACATCTTCCTCCTTGACTCGTACCTGATGATACCCTGACCTCAAGTCAATCTTCGAAAACACAGCTGCTCCTCGAAGCCTGTCGAACAAATCATCAATCCGCGGCAGTGGATACTTGTTCTGAATAGTCACCCTATTCAACTCCCGATAGTCAATGCACATCCTCATTGACCCATCCTTCTTCTTGACCAACAACACTGGCGCTCCCCACGGAGAAGAACTCGGCCTAATAAGCCCCTTGCTCAACAGCTCCTCAATCTGCTTCTTCACTTCATCTTGCTCTACAGGTGCCATCCTATACGGAGCCTTGGAAATCGGCGCACTCCCTGGCTGAACATTAGTGCAGAACTCCACATCTCTCTGCGGCGGTAATCCTGGAAAATCATCCAAGAATACCTGAGAAAAATCTCGGACAACCGGAATGCCCTTGACTTCATCTGGAATTGCCATCTTAGATACCATTGCAGCTACCTTCGGAATCTTCTTCTTCCCTTGGAAAGTCACTGCAGGTCCACCTGGTGCTTTCACCAACACCTCCTTCTGCTTGCATTCGATTGTGGCATCATAGATTGCCATCCAATCAATGCCCACGATGACATCCACACCCAATACTTTCAGCTCGATCATATCAATGCCGAACAACCTCCCACCAATCTCGATATCACAGCCTTCGTAATATCAATCCGCAATCAGCTCTTCACCTGACGGCGTTGCCACCGACAAAACCCTGTCTGGAAACAACTTCGGTTCCACACCTAAGATCTTTGCAAAACTTGGCGATACAAAAGTATGTGATGAACCAGTGTCAAATAAAACCTTTGCCTTTATTCAATTAATTAAAACAACTCCTGTTACAATAAGAATGATACTCAATCTTAAATTGTTCTCAAATAAAGGTTTCATTTATTACATTGATTCAAAATAAAAATTCAGATTTCTTGCATACCCTGTATTACATTTTCCGAGTTACCAGCGTCCTCCTCGGTTAATGCAAATACTCGCCCTTGCCTATTCTGAAATTTGCTCCCACCAGAACCATCCTTCCTCGATTGTGGACAATGAGACTGAGAATGTCCCGCCTGCCCACACTGGGAACAAACCTGCTTTGCCAACTTCGGACATGCTGACCTGTAATGTCCTGCCTCCTTGCAGTAGTAACAGGTCACCCTTTGAGCTGCAGGTGCCTTCTGCACTGGATCACTAAACTTGGCCTGCTTTGAGGGGAATCCCTTCCCACTCTGACCTGATGCTGGCCTCTTGTTCCGGTTCCATGTATCTTGCTTCTTCTGGAACTGGTCCATGTCCTCCTCAGTCATCGCTGCTCTCCTGACCAGCTTGTCGAACCGTCTGATACCCAACGGGATCATCCTCGACCTCAAGCTTGGCCTCAAGCCCTGCTCGAACTTTTTGGCCTTCTTTGCTTCGTCAACAACCAATTCAGGTGCATACCTCGAAAGTTGAGCAAATTTGGTCTCATACTCCCGCACGGTCATGTTGCCCTGCAGAAGGTTCAAGAACTCGGTCGCCTTCTTCTCCTGAACATCTAGGGGAAAGAAGCGATCTCTGAACTCCTCCAGAATAGCTTCCCAAGTCAACGGCTGGTCTCCCAAAGCCCTTTTTACTGACTCCCACCAGACACCAGCGTCCTTTTCAAGCTGCATCGACGCTAACTTCACCGTGCTGGCTGCTAGAGTCTCCGATACCTCGTAGATCGTCTCCATCTTCCTAATCCAATCATCTGCTGCTGTTGGATCAGCTTGCCCCTCAAAGACTGGCGGCCTCAATCTCTTAAAGGATTCAATCTGCTTGATAGGATCGGCGTTCACCAACCCATGTCCAGCTCCGTGATTTGGCTGCGGATTCTGCTGCTGAGCTTGCTACTGCGCCACATTGAGTGCCATCAGCGTGTTCAGCGTCTGGTACACCTTGGCGAATTCAGCCTCAAGGTCGATCCCATTCCCTCGGGAACTACCAGACCCATCCTCATTGTTGCCACCATTCCTGCCCTTGGGTGCAACCATTTTGAATACTGCAAAACGAGGGAAAAGTTAGAGCATCACACACATAATTCAAATTCACATCAATGTCCTTTGGCAAAATCTCAATTGAATCCCAAAGGAAAAACATCATATTCAGTTCTATGTGATACTCACTCTTTAATATCCACACCTAGGTACACACACTCTAGTGTCCACACCTAGGTTATTTTTATGTTATGTTTAGTATTACTATTGAAGCGTCGCTCTGATACCAATCTCTGTAGCGCCCCGAATTTCTAGATTAATAACATAGAAATTACGTGGCACATTCCCAGTGATCCACTTCAACATAATATTAAACATCAACAACACCACTAGAATTTTCAACTTTTATTACAACAAACTTTTACAAAACACAGCGGAATTCAAAACAAACTCAACTCAATATTTTCTTCATTTACAACATAAATTTATCTCGAAACTGTTAATACAATTTTACACAAAGCTCTTAAGAATAAATTTATCTCAACATGCCTCTAGCATCCAAATCTCCATCACTAAGCAACTACCTGCAACATGTGAGGCTAGAGATGATCCCTAACCCCCAAAACTAACGGGGTCAGCCATAAATGGTGTGAGAAATATAAAAATAAACAAACAGCGTAATAGTTCATACCTCATAAATTCTTAAACCACAAGTACTAAATGATTATGGAAAGTACAAAATGACAGGTAACATAAAATATCAAGTGATACTAAGCTAAGTGTCATGTGTAGAAAACAAGAAAACCACATGCATAAAACCAAGTCAAGAAACAGTTACTCTAGATGCAGACTCTCTAATGCGTACTTGTCGAAGTCTATGCATTCCATTCTACATAGGTTCGGTGCAAGCCCTTAACGTCTTCACTTCTTAGGGTTCAATCCCCGCGTTATGAACTAATCCTAACACGATGACTACTGCGAGATAAAGATAAACCATGGATAGTATCTCATGCCCGATAATTCCGGAGATGGATCCCACACCCAAGATATTTCACTTGAATAATTCCGGAGATCATCCCACACCGAAACATTGACACGTCACCACAATATACCACATGTGCTTCACCTCGACTTCGATAATTCCGGAGATCAATCCCACACCACAAGTAGTTACCGTGATAATTCCGGAGATTATTCCACACCACAAGACTGTGATAATTCCGGAGACATATCCCACACCACGAATAATCTACTGTGATAATTCCGGAGATTAAATCCCACACCGAAAGCCATACTGAGGTTCTTGACTCATGTTCCCGTTCATCATATCACCACTAGTGCCTGTCCTTATCATTTTGGGTTATTTAATTGCTTAACGAATCTCCTAGAGTGGTATACCCTACCGGCCTAAATTCAATACTAAATAACTGAAATGCCTCACTGGGCCTCAACGAACAACTCAACACCGGTATACTAGGGTCACACACCTCTAGAGACTCAAACTCAAAAGTCTAAACTAAAGTTCCACTAAGCAAAGTGGCTCGACTGAAAGTCTTAAATCAATTGGCTTAATTGAAGACAAAGTATAAATTGAATCATCTGAAAACCAATCATTCGAAGGAACACTAAAGTTTACAAAGATCCTTCAGTACCAGTCGACTTATACTTGAGTAAGTCGACTGTCCAGAGGACAATTATCCAAAGTTTTACAAAATAAACTAAGTCATATGACAGTCGACTTAAGAAAAGGGTTCAGTCGACTTACCCGAGGTAATTTCCAATAATCTTCTCAAAATTATTCTAAGTATATGAGTCGACTTAAAGGAGTCATAGGTCGACTGTCCAGAAAGGACTAATAATTTTACAAAATAAATTTCTCAGTGGACCAGTCGACTGCCTATGAGCTAGGTCGACTATCCAGAACGACTATTTCAAAAATTCTAAAATACAGTGTCAGGCTCGTACCAGTCGACTGTCGGCCTACAGATCTCAAAATTTAGGTCTGATTACAAAATCAAATTCTGAAGCTTTCTAATGATCAATGTTATGAAACTAGTTCGTATTCAGGAAAATAATAAATCTCAACGAATCTTCATCAGGTATATGTATATATATCATTCAAAACATCAATAAGTCAAGATTTAAGTTCTCATATTCTAAATCACAAATCCTTTCATTAGGGTTTTACAAGATCTAAGTTTCTTTCACAAATCTAAATCAAATCTGAATTATGAATCTAATGTCCAAGTGTTCATACACAAATCTCAACATGCTTTAGTAAACAATCTAAATAATAAAAATCTACTATTTCATCCACCATTTCTACATGATTCATACCACATTACAATATCCATATTGTTCACAACATCCAATCATTACATCACGATATTTGTACACATAGATCAATCAACAAGACGAATTGTCATACTCACAAAATCAAACAAACAAAACAAATCACTCACATGAATCAAACACAAAACAATTTCTATATCTCTCACCTTAGATTTTGAGAATAGTCCACGAAAAGAATCCTCCTTTTGCTAGATCCAAAGTCCCTTTCTCCTCCAAAGTAAATCTCCAAAAATTCTGTATGTTATCAACAATGACGGCTAGGAGAAAAATCTCTTAAATATGCCGGACGAAATATTAGGGTTTTACCCACATTTTGCAAAATAATCCTTTCCAAGATAAAACTTACAAATATAGATCATTCTTTGGAAATTCCATCAAAACTCATTTAAATTTTGATTTATAAGAAAATATACATTCTAAATCTTAATCGATACTGTTCAAAACGTCCAGAAATCACATTTTGCACTTTAACCCTTAAAAATGTCGAATTTGCAAAAAAGGTCCTTCTTTTCTCAAAAATTGCAAATAGCTGCAATAAATTTCAGAAAAATATGGAAAAATACTAATTAAATCCCAAATATTAAATAATGATTTTTCATAAAGAAAACTAAAATTTCCAACTTCTCAAAAGTACTTGCACGTGTTTTGCACGTGTACAAAAGATAAAATTTTCTGATAATATTCATTAAATCTCCAAAAAATAAATTTAAATTCAATTTCAAATATAAAAATAATATTTGAAAATGCAGTGTTCTAAATCACTCCCTCCTTAGAAGAGTTCTGTCCTCAGAATTACTATTAATGAGTCCAAACAATATATCAACAAAGAAATCAACATCTCATAATGGAAACATAGTTCAAACAATTGCATATGACAATTCAATCAAAATAGAAGGAATACAATTCAAATCAAAGTACTATCATTCAAAGAATTACAATCACATAATAGAAATACACTCATACAAACAGTTCAGGAAAATCCTTCTGTATGCGCTCCTCAGGCTCCCTAGTAGCCTCCTCGAACTGCTGATTCCTCCACAACACCTTGACCATAGGTATCACCTTGCACCTGAGAACTTTCTCTCTACGATCAACAATCTCAACAGGCTGTTCCTTATTACTCAAGTTCACCTGTAATCCTTCATGAATCTCTACCAACTGATGATTCTGATCTGGCACATACTTCCTCAACAATGACACATGAAATACGTCGTGCACCTGTGCCAATTCCTCTGGAAGCTTCAATTTATAAGCGGTCTTGCCAATTCGCTTCATGATCCTGTATGGCCCAATATACCTTGGCGCCAACTTGCCTCCCTTACCAAACCTGATCACTCCTTTGGTCGGAGAAACCTTGAGAAAAATTGCATCCCCGACTTCAAACTCCAAGTCTCTTCGTCGTGTATCAGCATAACTCTTCTGCCGACTCTGAGCTTCAACCAATCTTTTGCGAATCAGCTCAATCTGCTCTGACGTCTGCTGTACGATCTCAGGACCATACATCTGCCGCTCGCCAACCTCATACCAACAAACAGGTGTCCTGCACCTCCGCCCGTACAAAGCCTCATACGGTGTCATCCCAATACTCGCATGGTAACTGTTGTTATAAGCAAACTCAACCAATGCCAAGTATCTCTCCCAACTACCACCAAAATTCATAACACAAGCCCTCAACATATCTTCCAGCACTCGATTCACCCTCTCAGTCTGACCATCGGTCTGTGGATGAAAAGCTGTACTGAAATCTGTTCTGGTGCCTAAAGCTGCTTGTAGGCTCTTCCAAAACCTTGAAGTAAACCTTGCATCTCGGTCGGAAACAATCGACACAGGAACTCCATGAAGTCTCACAATTTCACCAATGTACAACTCAGCCAATTTCTCCATCGACCAAGTAACCTTCATGGCTAGAAAGTGAGCCGACTTAGTCAAACGGTCCACAACAACCCAAATCGAGTCATTGCCCTTCGAACTCCTCGGCAAACCTGTGATGAAATCCATACTGATATTCTCCCACTTCCACTCCGGAATGGGCAACGGCTGTAACAAACCTCCCGGTCTCTAATTTTCTGCTTTGATCTGCTGACAAGTCAGACATCTTGCCACAAAATCTGCTACATCCCGCTTCATACCAGACCACCAAAAGTGCTGTTTGATGTCCCTGTACATCTTCGTGCCTCCTGGATGAACTGACAACAATGTACTGTGTGCTTCCTGCAAGATACTCTCTCTCAAATCTGCATTATCTGGAACACACAACCTCTCACCCGTCCAAAGAACTCCATCTTGGACACGAAACTCTGATAGCTTGCCTTCTGAAACCTGTTGCAACATCTTCTGAATCTCTGAGTCTGCTTTCTGACCTTCCACAATCCTCTCTCTCAAGGACGGCTGCAGCCTCAACTGAGCCAAAGATGCCCCTAAACCTTGAGGTACCACCTCGACACCTGCCTGATCGATCTCTGCTGCCAACTTACTGAGAGTAGTGATCAATCTCGATAAACTACTTTTCCTGCTAAGTCCATCAGCCACCACATTCGCTTTGCCCGGATGATACTTGATCTCGGGACGAATGTCTTCCAATACCTCCAACCACCTTCTCTGCCGAAGATTTAGATCCTTCTGCTGATAAATGTACTTCAGGCTCTTGTGGTCAGTGTACATATTAACCTTCTCACCATAAACATAATGCCTCCATAGCTTCAAGGCATAAATGATAGCTGCTAGCTCCAAATCATGCGTCGGGTAATTCTTCTCATGCGGACGCAACTGCCTCGAACCATAAGCAATAACCTTGTCTTCTTGCATCAAGACACATCCCAAACCTCTGAGAGATGCATCACTGTAGATGTCATAATCCTTCCCAGCTTGCGACAAAGCTAAGATAGGTGCAGTAGTCAACCTTTCCTTTAACTCAAGGAAACTCTCCTCACACTTATCTGTCCATACAAATGCCACATTCTTCCGGGTCAAACCTGTCAAAGGAACTGCAATCTGAGAATATCCCTGGATAAATCTCCTGTAGTAACCAGCTAATCCCAAGAAACTCCTGACTTCCTTCACAGATGTTGGCCTGGGCCAATCCTTCACTGCTGCAACTTTCTGAGGATCAGTAGCTACTCCCTCCTTAGAAAGAATATGCCCAAGGAAAGCTACCTCAGACTTCCAAAACTCACACTTCGACAACTTGGCATACAAGCTATGATCCTGCAATTTCTGTAACACCGCTGTCAAGTGCGTAGAATGATCCTCCTCCGACTTCGAATACACCAAAATGACGTCGATGAAAACCACCACGAAGGAGTCAATAAATGGCCTCAAAACGCGATTCATCATATCCATGAAAACTGCTGGCACATTCGTCAACCCGAATGGCATTACCAGAAACTCATAGAGTCCATGACGAGTCCTGAAAGCTGTCTTACTCACATCTTCCTCCTTGACTCGTACCTGATGATACCCTGACCTCAAGTCAATCTTCGAAAACACAGCTGCTCCTCGAAGCCTGTCGAACAAATCATCAATCCGCGGCAGTGGATACTTGTTCTGAATAGTCACCCTATTCAACTCCCGATAGTCAATGCACATCCTCATTGACCCATCCTTCTTCTTGACCAACAACACTGGCGCTCCCCACGGAGAAGAACTCGGCCTAATAAGCCCCTTGCTCAACAGCTCCTCAATCTGCTTCTTCACTTCATCTTGCTCTACAGGTGCCATCCTATACGGAGCCTTGGAAATCGGCGCACTCCCTGGCTGAACATTAGTGCAGAACTCCACATCTCTCTGCGGCGGTAATCCTGGAAAATCATCCAAGAATACCTGAGGAAAATCTCGGACAACCGGAATGCCCTTGACTTCATCTGGAATTGCCATCTTAGATACCATTGCAGCTACCTTCGGAATCTTCTTCTTCCCTTGGAAAGTCACTGCAGGTCCACCTGGTGCTTTCACCAACACCTCCTTCTGCTTGCATTCGATTGTGGCATCATAGATTGCCATCCAATCAATGCCCACGATGACATCCACACCCAATACTTTCAGCTCGATCATATCAATGCCGAACAACCTCCCACCAATCTCGATATCACAGCCTTCGTAATATCAATCCGCAATCAGCTCTTCACCTGACGGCGTTGCCACCGACAAAACCCTGTCTGGAAACAACTTCGGTTCCACACCTAAGATTTTTGCAAAACTTGGCGATACAAAAGTATGTGATGAACCAGTGTCAAATAAAACCTTTGCCTTTATTCAATTAATTAAAACAACTCCTGTTACAATAAGAATGATACTCAATCTTAAATTGTTCTCAAATAAAGGTTTCATTTATTACATTGATTCAAAATAAAAATTCAGATTTCTTGCATACCCTGTATTACATTTTCCGAGTTACCAGCGTCCTCCTCGGTTAATGCAAATACTCGCCCTTGCCTCTTCTGAAATTTGCTCCCAGCAGAACCATCCTTCCTCGATTGTGGACAATGAGACTGAGAATGTCCCGCCTGCCCACACTGGGAACAAACCTGCTTTGCCAACTTCAGACATGCTGACCTGTAATGTCCTGCCTCCTTGCAGTAGTAACAGGTCACCCTTTGAGCTGCAGGTGCCTTCTGCACTGGATCACTGAACTTGGCCTGCTTTGAGGGGAATCCCTTCCCACTCTGGCCTGATGCTGGCCTCTTGTTCCGGTTCCATGTATCTTGCTTCTTCTGGAACTGGTCCATGTCCTCCTCAGTCATCGCTGCTCTCCTGACCAGCTTGTCGAACCGTCTGATACCCAACGGGATCATCCTCGACCTCAAGCTTGGCCTCAAGCCCTGCTCGAACTTTTTGGCCTTCTTTGCTTCGTCAACAACCAATTCAGGTGCATACCTCGAAAGTTGAGCAAATTTGGTCTCATACTCCCGCACGGTCATGTTGCCCTGCAGAAGGTTCAAGAACTCGGTCGCCTTCTTCTCCTGAACATCTAGGGGAAAGAAGCGATCTCTGAACTCCTCCAGAATAGCTTCCCAAGTCAACGGCTGGTCTCCCAAAGCCCTTTTTACTGACTCCCACCAGACACCAGCGTCCTTTTCAAGCTGCATCGACGCTAACTTCACCGTGCTGGCTGCTAGAGTCTCCGATACCTCGTAGATCGTCTCCATCTTCCTAATCCAATCATCTGCTGCTGTTGGATCAGCTTGCCCCTCAAAGACTGGCGGCCTCAATCTCTTAAAGGATTCAATCTGCTTGATAGGATCGGCGTTCACCAACCCATGTCCAGCTCCGTGATTTGGCTGCGGATTCTGCTGCTGAGCTTGCTACTGCGCCACATTGAGTGCCATCAGCGTGTTCAGCATCTGGTACACCTTGGCGAATTCATCCTCAAGGTCGATCCCATTCCCTCGGGAACTACCAGACCCATCCTCATTGTTGCCACCATTCCTGCCCTTGGGTGCAACCATTTTGAATACTGCAAAACGAGGGAAAAGTTAGAGCATCACACACATAATTCAAATTCTCATCAATGTCCTTTGGCAAAATCTCAATTGAATCCCAAAGGAAAAACATCATATTCAGTTCTATGTGATACTCACTCTTTAATATCCACACCTAGGTACACACACTCTAGTGTCCACACCTAGGTTATTTTTATGTTATGTTTAGTATTACTATTGAAGCGTCGCTCTGATACCAATCTCTGTAGCGCCCCGAATTTCTAGATTAATAACATAGAAATTACGTGGCACATTCCCAGTGATCCACTTCAACATAATATTAAACATCAACAACACCACTAGAATTTTCAACTTTTATTACAACAAACTTTTACAAAACACAGCGGAATTCAAAACAAACTCAACTCAATATTTTCTTCATTTACAACATAAATTTATCTCGAAACTGTTAATACAATTTTACACAAAGCTCTTAAGAATAAATTTATCTCAACATGCCTCTAGCGTCCAAATCTCCATCACTAAGCAACTACCTGCAACATGTGAGGCTAGAGATGATCCCTAACCCCCAAAACTAACGGGGTCAGCCATAAATGGTGTGAGAAATATAAAAATAAACAAACAGCGTAATAGTTCATACCTCATAAATTCTTAAACCACAAGTACTAAATGATTATGGAAAGTACAAAATGACAGGTAACATAAAATATCAAGTGATACTAAGCTAAGTGTCATGTGTAGAAAACAAGAAAACCACATGCATAAAACCAAGTCAAGAAACAGTTACTCTAGATGCAGACTCTCTAATGCGTACTTGTCGAAGTCTATGCATTCCATTCTACATAGGTTCGGTGCAAGTCCTTAACGTCTTCACTTCTTAGGGTTCAATCCCCGCGTTATGAACTAATCCTAACACGATGACTACTGCGAGATAAAGATAAACCATGGATAGTATCTCATGCCCGATAATTCCGGAGATGGATCCCACACCCAAGATATTTCACTTGAATAATTCCGGAGATCATCCCACACCGAAACATTGACACGTCACCACAATATACCACATGTGCTTCACCTCGACTCCGATAATTCCGGAGATCAATCCCACACCACAAGTAGTTACCGTGATAATTCCGGAGATTGTCCCACACCACAAGACTGTGATAATTCCGGAGACATATCCCACACCACGAATAATCTACTGTGATAATTCCGGAGATTAAATCCCACACCGAAAGCCATACTGAGGTTCTTGACTCATGTTCCCGTTCATCATATCACCACTAGTGCCTGTCCTTATCATTTTGGGTTATTTAATTGCTTAACGAATCTCCTAGAGTGGTATACCCTACCGGCCTAAATTCAATACTAAATAACTGAAATGCCTCACTGGGCCTCAACGAACAACTCAACACCGGTATACTAGGGTCACACACCTCTAGAGACTCAAACTCAAAAGTCTAAACTAAAGTTCCACTAAGCAAAGTGGCTCGACTGAAAGTCTTAAATCAATTGGCTTAATTGAAGACAAAGTATAAATTGAATCATCTGAAAACCAATCATTCGAAGGAACACTAAAGTTTACAAAGATCCTTCAGTACCAGTCGACTTATACTTGAGTAAGTCGACTGTCCAGAGGACAATTATCCAAAGTTTTACAAAATAAACTAAGTCATATGACAGTCGACTTAAGAAAAGGGTTCAGTCGACTTACCCGAGGTAATTTCCAATAATCTTCTCAAAATTATTCTAAGTATATGAGTCGACTTAAAGGAGTCATAGGTCGACTGTCCAGAAAGGACTAATAATTTTACAAAATAAATTTCTCAGTGGACCAGTCGACTGCCTATGAGCTAGGTCGACTATCCAGAACGACTATTTCAAAAATTCTAAAATACAGTGTCAGGCTCGTACCAGTCGACTGCACAGTAGACCAGTCGACTGTCGGCCTGCAGATCTCAAAATTTAGGTCTGATTACAAAATCAAATTCTGAAGCTTTCTAATGATCAATGTTATGAAACTAGTTCGTATTCAGGAAAATAATAAATCTCAACGAATCTTCATCAGGTATATGTATATATATCATTCAAAACATCAATAAGTCAAGATTTAAGTTCTCACATTCTAAATCACAAATCCTTTCATTAGGGTTTTACAAGATCTAAGTTTCTTTCACAAATCTAAATCAAATCTGAATTATGAATCTAATGTCCAAGTGTTCATACACAAATCTCAACATGCTTTAGTAAACAATCTAAATAATAAAAATCTACTATTTCATCCACCATTTCTACATGATTCATACCACATTACAATATCCATATTGTTCACAACATCCAATCATTACATCACGATATTTGTACACATAGATCAATCAACAAGACGAATTGTCATACTCACAAAATCAAACAAACAAAACAAATCACTCACATGAATCAAACACAAAACAATTTCTATATCTCTCACCTTAGATTTTGAGAATAGTCCACGAAAAGAATCCTCCTTTTGCTAGATCCAAAGTCCCTTTCTCCTCCAAAGTAAATCTCCAAAAATTCTGTATGTTATCAACAATGACGGCTGGGAGAAAAATCTCTTAAATATGCCGGACGAAATATTAGGGTTTTACCCACATTTTGCAAAATAATCCTTTCCAAGATAAAACTTACATATATAGACCATTCTTTGGAAATTCCATCAAAACTCATTTAAATTTTGATTTATAAGAAAATATACATTCTAAATCTTAATCGATACTGTTCAAAACGTCCAGAAATCACATTTTGCACTTTAACCCTTAAAAATGTCGAATTTGCAAAAAAGGTCCTTCTTTTCTCAAAAATTGCAAATAGCTCCAATAAATTTCAGAAAAATCTGGAAAAATACTAATTAAATCCCAAATATTAAATAATGATTTTTCATAAAGAAAACTAAAATTTCCAACTTCTCAAAAGTACTTGCACGTGTTTTGCACGTGTACAAAAGATAAATTTTTCTGATAATATTCATTAAATCTCCAAAAAATAAATTTAAATTCATTTTCAAATATAAAAATAATATTTGAAAATGCGGTGTTCTAAATCACTCCCTCCTTAGAAGAGTTCTGTCCTCAGAATTACTATTAATGAGTCCAAACAATATATCAACAAAGAAATCAACATCTCATAATGGAAACATAGTTCAAACAATTGCATATGACAATTCAATCAAAATAGAAGGAATACAATTCAAATCAAAGTACTATCATTCAAAGAATTACAATCACATAACAGAAATACACTTATACAAACAGTTCAGGAAAATCCTTCTGCATGCGCTCCTCAGGCTCCCTAGTAGCCTCCTCGAACTGCTGATTCCTCCACAACACCTTGACCATAGGTATCACCTTGCACCTGAGAACTTTCTCTCTACGGTCAACAATCTCAACAGGCTGTTCCTTATAACTCAAGTTCACCTGTAATCCTTCATGAATCTCTACCAACTGATGATTCTGATCTGGCACATACTTCCTCAACAATGACACATAAAATACGTCATGCACCTGTGCCAATTCCTCTGGAAGCTTCAATTTATAAGCGGTCTTGCCAATTCGCTTCATGATCCTGTATGGCCCAATATACCTTGGCGCCAACTTGCCTCCCTTACCAAACCTGATCACTCCTTTGGTCGGAGAAACCTTGAGAAAAATTGCATCCCCGACTTCAAACTCCAAGTCTCTTCGTCGTGTATCAGCATAACTCTTCTGCCGACTCTGAGCTTCAACCAATCTTTTGCGAATCAGCTCAATCTGCTCTGACGTCTGCTGTACGATCTCAGGACCATACATCTGCCGCTCGCCAACCTCATACCAACAAACAGGTGTCCTGCACCTCCGCCCGTACAAAGCCTCATACGGTGTCATCCCAATACTCGCATGGTAACTGTTGTTATAAGCAAACTCAACCAATGCCAAGTATCTCTCCCAACTACCACCAAAATTCATAACACAAGCCCTCAACATATCTTCCAGCACTCGATTCACCCTCTCAGTCTGACCATCGGTCTGTGGATGAAAAGCTGTACTGAAATCTGTTCTGGTGCCTAAAGCTGCTTGTAGGCTCTTCCAAAACCTTGAAGTAAACCTTGCATCTCGGTCGGAAACAATCGACACAGGAACTCCATGAAGTCTCACAATTTCACCAATATACAACTCAGCCAATTTCTCCATCGACCAAGTAACCTTCATGGCTAGAAAGTGAGCCGACTTAGTCAAACGGTCCACAACAACCCAAATCGAGTCATTGCCCTTCGAACTCCTCGGCAAACCTGTGATGAAATCCATACTGATATTCTCCCACTTCCACTCCGGAATGGGCAACGGCTGTAACAAACCTCCCGGTCTCTAATTTTCTGCTTTGATCTGCTGACAAGTCAGACATCTTGCCACAAAATCTGCTACATCCCGCTTCATACCAGACCACCAAAAGTGCTGTTTGATGTCCCTGTACATCTTCGTGCCTCCTGGATGAACTGACAACAATGTACTGTGTGCTTCCTGCAAGATACTCTCTCTCAAATCTGCATTATCTGGAACACACAACCTCTCACCCGTCCAAAGAACTCCATCTTGGACACGAAACTCTGATAGCTTGCCTTCTGAAACCTGCTGCAACATCTTCTGAATCTCTGAGTCTGCTTTCTGACCTTCCACAATCCTCTCTCTCAAGGACGGCTGCAGCCTCAACTGAGCCAAAGATGCCCCTAAACCTTGAGGTACCACCTCGACACCTGCCTGATCGATCTCTGCTGCCAACTTACTGAGAGTAGTGATCAATCTCGATAAACTACTTTTCCTGCTAAGTCCATCAGCCACCACATTCGCTTTGCCCGGATGATACTTGATCTCGGGACGAATGTCTTCCAATACCTCCAACCACCTTCTCTGCCGAAGATTTAGATCCTTCTGCTGATAAATGTACTTCAGGCTCTTGTGGTCAGTGTACATATTAACCTTCTCACCATAAACATAATGCCTCCATAGCTTCAAGGCATAAATGATAGCTGCTAGCTCCAAATCATGCGTCGGGTAATTCTTCTCATGCGGACGCAACTGCCTCGAACCATAAGCAATAACCTTGTCTTCTTGCATCAAGACACATCCCAAACCTCTGAGAGATGCATCACTGTAGATGTCATAATCCTTCCCAGCTTGCGACAAAGCTAAGATAGGTGCAGTAGTCAACCTTTCCTTTAACTCAAGGAAACTCTCCTCACACTTATCTGTCCATACAAATGCCACATTCTTCCGGGTCAAACCTGTCAAAGGAACTGCAATCTGAGAATATCCCTGGATAAATCTCCTGTAGTAACCAGCTAATCCCAAGAAACTCCTGACTTCCTTCACAGATGTTGGCCTGGGCCAATCCTTCACTGCTGCAACTTTCTGAGGATCAGTAGCTACTCCCTCCTTAGAAAGAATATGCCCAAGGAAAGCTACCTCAGACTTCCAAAACTCACACTTCGACAACTTGGCATACAAGCTATGATCCTGCAATTTCTGTAACACCGCTGTCAAGTGCGTAGAATGATCCTCCTCCGACTTCGAATACACCAAAATGACGTCGATGAAAACCACCACGAAGGAGTCAATAAATGGCCTCAAAACGCGATTCATCATATCCATGAAAACTGCTGGCACATTCGTCAACCCGAATGGCATTACCAGAAACTCATAGAGTCCATGACGAGTCCTGAAAGCTGTCTTACTCACATCTTCCTCCTTGACTCGTACCTGATGATACCCTGACCTCAAGTCAATCTTCGAAAACACAGCTGCTCCTCGAAGCCTGTCGAACAAATCATCAATCCGCGGCAGTGGATACTTGTTCTGAATAGTCACCCTATTCAACTCCCGATAGTCAATGCACATCCTCATTGACCCATCCTTCTTCTTGACCAACAACACTGGCACTCCCTACGGAGAAGAACTCGGCCTAATAAGCCCCTTGCTCAACAGCTCCTCAATCTGCTTCTTCACTTCATCTTGCTCTACAGGTGCCATCCTATACGGAGCCTTGGAAATCGGCGCACTCCCTGGCTGAACATTAGTGCAGAACTCCACATCTCTCTGCGGCGGTAATCCTGGAAAATCATCCAAGAATACCTGAGGAAAATCTCGGACAACCGGAATGCCCTTGACTTCATCTGGAATTGCCATCTTAGATACCATTGCAGCTACCTTCGGAATCTTCTTCTTCCCTTGGAAAGTCACTGCAGGTCCACCTGGTGCTTTCACCAACACCTCCTTCTGCTTGCATTCGATTGTGGCATCATAGATTGCCATCCAATCAATGCCCACGATGACATCCACACCCAATACTTTCAGCTCGATCATATCAATGCCGAACAACCTCCCACCAATCTCGATATCACAGCCTTCGTAATATCAATCCGCAATCAGCTCTTCACCTGACGGCGTTGCCACCGACAAAACCCTGTCTGGAAACAACTTCGGTTCTACACCTAAGATCTTTGCAAAACTTGGCGATATAAAAGTATGTGATGAACCAGTGTCAAATAAAACCTTTGCCTTTATTCAATTAATTAAAACAACTCCTGTTACAATAAGAATGATACTCAATCTTAAATTGTTCTCAAATAAAGGTTTCATTTATTACATTGATTCAAAATAAAAATTCAGATTTCTTGCATACCCTGTATTACATTTTCCGAGTTACCAGCGTCCTCCTCGGTTAATGCAAATACTCGCCCTTGCCTCTTCTGAAATTTGCTCCCACCAGAACCATCCTTCCTCGATTGTGGACAATGAAACTGAGAATGTCCCGCCTACCCACACTGGGAACAAACCTGCTTTGCCAACTTCGGACATGCTGACCTGTAATGTCCTGCCTCCTTGCAGTAGTAACAGGTCACCCTTTGAGCTGCAGGTGCCTTCTGCACTGGATCACTGAACTTGGCCTGCTTCGAGGGGAATCCCTTCCCACTCTGGCCTGATGCTGGCCTCTTGTTCCCGTTCCATGTATCTTGCTTCTTCTGGAACTGGTCCATGTCCTCCTCAGTCATCGCTGCTCTCCTGACCAACTTGTCGAACCGTCTGATACCCAACGGGATCATCCTCGACCTCAAGCTTGGCCTCAAGCCCTGCTCGAACTTTTTGGCCTTCTTTGCTTCGTCAACAACCAATTCAGGTGCATACCTTGAAAGTTGAGCAAATTTGGTCTCATACTCCCGCACGGTCATGTTGCCCTGCAGAAGGTTCAAGAACTCGGTCGCCTTCTTCTCCTGAACATCTAGGGGAAAGAAGCGATCTCTGAACTCCTCCAAAAAAGCTTCCCAAGTCAACGGCTGGTCTCCCAAAGCCCTTTTTACTGACTCCCACCAGACACCAGCGTCCTTTTCAAGCTGCATCGACGCTAACTTCACCGTGCTGGCTGCTAGAGTCTCCGATACCTCGTAGATCGTCTCCATCTTCCTAATCCAATCATCTGCTGCTGTTGGATCAGCTTGCCCCTTAAAGACTGGCGGCCTCAATCTCTTAAAGGATTCAATCTGCTTGATAGGATCGGCATTCACCAACCCATGTCCAGCTCCGTGATTTGGCTGTAGATTCTGCTGCTGAGCTTGCTATTGCGCCACATTGAGTGCCATCAGTGTGTTCAGCGTCTGGTACACCTTGGCGAATTCAGCCTCAAGGTCGATCCCATTCCCTCGGGAACTACCAGACCCATCCTCATTGTTGCCACCATTCCTGCCCTTGGGTGCAACCATTTTGAATACTGCAAAACGAGGGAAAAGTTAGAGCATCACACACATAATTCAAATTCACATCAATGTCCTTTGGCAAAATCTCAATTGAATCCCAAAGGTAAAACATCATAGTCAGTTCTATGTGATACTCACTCTTTAATATCCACACCTAGGTACACACACTCTAGTGTCCACACCTAGGTTATTTTTATGTTATGTTTAGTATTACTATTGAAGCGTCGCTCTGATACCAATCTCTGTAGCGCCCCGAATTTCTAGATTAATAACATAGAAATTACGTGGCACATTCCCACTGATCCACTTCAACATAATATTAAACATCAACAACACCACTAGAATTTTCAACTTTTATTACAACAAACTTTTACAAAACACAGCGGAATTCAAAACAAACTCAACTCAATATTTTCTTCATTTACAACATAAATTTATCTCGAAACTGTTAATACAATTTTACACAAAGCTCTTAAGAATAAATTTATCTCAACATGCCTCTAGCATCCAAATCTCCATCACTAAGCAACTACCTGCAACATGTGAGGCTAGAGATGATCCCTAACCCCCAAAACTAACGGGGTCAGCCATAAATGGTGTGAGAAATATAAAAATAAACAAACAGCGTAATAGTTCATACCTCATAAATTCTTAAACCACAAGTACTAAATGATTATGGAAAGTACAAAATGACAGGTAACATAAAATATCAAGTGATACTAAGCTAAGTGTCATGTGTAGAAAACAAGAAAACCACATGCATAAAACCAAGTCAAGAAACAGTTACTCTAGATGCAGACTCTCTAATGCGTACTTGTCGAAGTCTATGCATTCCATTCTACATAGGTTCGATGCAAGCCCTTAACGCCTTCACTTCTTAGGGTTCAATTCCCGCGTTATGAACTAATCCTAACACGATGACTACTGCGAGATAAAGATAAACCATGGATAGTATCTCATGCCCGATAATTCCGGAGATGGATCCCACACCCAAGATATTTCACTTGAATAATTCCGGAGATCATCCCTCACCGAAACATTGACACGTCACCACAATATACCACATGTGCTTCACCTCGACTCCGATAATTCCGGAGATCAATCCCACACCACAAGTAGTTACCGTGATAATTCCGGAGATTGTCCCACACCACAAGACTGTGATAATTCGGAGACATATCCCACACCACGAATAATCTACTGTGATAATTTCGGAGATTAAATTCCACACCGAAATCCATACTGAGGTTCTTGACTCATGTTCCCGTTCATCATATCACCACTAGTGCCTGTCCTTATCATTTTGGGTTATTTAATTGCTTAACGAATCTCCTAGAGTGGTATACCCTACCGGCCTAAATTCAATACTAAATAACTGAAATGCCTCACTGGGCCTCAACGAACAACTCAACACCGGTATACTAGGGTCACACACCTCTAGAGACTCAAACTCAAAAGTCTAAACTAAAGTTCCACTAAGCAAAGTGGCTCGACTGAAAGTCTTAAATCAATTGGCTTAACTGAAGACAAAGTATAAATTGAATCATCTGAAAACCAATCATTCGAAGGAACACTAAAGTTTACAAAGATCCTACAGTACCAATCGACTTATACTTGAGTAAGTCGACTGTCCAGAGGACAATTATCCAAAGTTTTACAAAATAAACTAAGTCATATGACAGTCGACTTAAGAAAAGGGTTCAGGTCGACTTACCCGAGGTAATTTCCAATAATCTTCTCAAAATTATTCTAAGTATATGAGTCGACTTAAAGGAGTCATAGGTCGACTGTCCCGAAAGGACTAATAATTTTACAAAATAAATTTCTCAGTGGACCAGTCGACTGCCTATGAGCTAGGTCGACTGTCCAGAACGACTATTTCAAAAATTCTAAAATACAGTGTCAGGCTCGTACCAGTCGACTGCACAGTAGACCAGTCGACTGTCGGCCTACAGATCTCAAAATTTAGGTCTGATTACAAAATCAAATTCTGAAGCTTTCTAATGATCAATGTTATGAAACTAGTTCGTATTCCTGAAAATAATAAATCTCAACGAATCTTCATCAGGTATATGTATATATATCACTCAAAACATCAATAAGTCAAGATTTAAGTTCTCATATTCTAAATCACAAATCCTTTCATTAGGGTTTTACAAGATCTAAGTTTCTTTCACAAATCTAAATCAAATCTGAATTATGAATCTAATGTCCAGGTGTTCATACACAAATCTCAACATGCTTTAGTAAACAATCTAAATAATAAAAATCTACTATTTCATCCACCATTTCTACATGATTCATACCACATTACAATATCCATATTGTTCACAACATCCAATCATTACATCACGATATTTGTACACATAGATCAATCAACAAGACGAATTTTCATACTCACAAAATCAAACAAACAAAACAAATCACTCACATGAATCAAACACAAAACAATTTCTATATCTATCACCTTAGATTTTGAGAATAGTCCACGAAAAGAATCCTCCTTTTGCTAGATCCAAAGTCCCTTTCTCCTCCAAAGTAAATCTCCAAAAATTTTGTATGTTATCAACAATGACGGCTGGGAGAAAAATCTCTTAAATATGCCGGACGAAATATTAGGGTTTTACCCACATTTTGCAAAATAATCCTTTCCAAGATAAAACTTACATATATAGATCATTCTTTGGAAATTCCATCAAAACTCATTTAAATATGGATTTATAAGAAAATATACATTCTAAATCTTAATCGATACTGTTCAAAACGTCCAGAAATCACATTTTGCACTTTAACCCTTAAAAATGTCGAATTTGCAAAAAAGGTCATTCTTTTCTCAAAAATTGCAAATAGCTCCAATAAATTTCAGAAAAATCTGGAAAAATACTAATTAAATCCAAATATTAAATAATGATTTTTCATAAAGAAAACTAAAATTTTCAACTTCTCAAAAGTACTTGCACGTGTTTTGCACGTGTACAAAAGATAAATTTTTCTGATAATATTCATTAAATCTCCAAAAAATAAATTTAAATTCATTTTCAAATATAAAAATAATATTTGAAAATGCGGGGTTCTACAAGTGTCTTCCTTAAGTGAAATATATCTGCATTTGTTTATTAGTAGAAATAAAGTCCAAAGATATATCTCCCTTTAAAACATGATCACGTAGAAAATGATGTCTAATATCAATATGTTTTGTACGTGAATGTTGAACCGGATTTTTAGATAGATTAATAGCACTGGTATTATCACACATTATAGCAGGTTTTGAAAATGAAATACCATAATCTAATCAAGTTTGTTTCATCCACAAAATTTGAGCACAAGCCAAATTTGCAGCAATATATTCAACTTCTGTAGTAGATAGGGATACCGAATTTTTCTTTTTACTACACCAAGATACTAGTGAATGTCCCAAAAAGTGACAAGTTCCACTAGTACTTTTACGATCAGTTTTACTACCAGCAAAATCAGCTTTACTATACGACAAAAGTTGAAAATTATTGGTGCATATATAAAATAAACCATAGTCATATGTGCTTTTATTGTATCTTAAAATACGTTTCACAGCTTTAAAGTGAGACTCTTTTGGACTCGACTGATATCTAGCACACAAACATACACTAAACATAATGTTTGGTCTACTAGCAGTTATATATAAGAGTGAGCCAATCATACCTTGATTGAGTTTTTAATCGACATTCTTACCTAATTAATCTTTGTCAAGTGTAGTAGTAGCCATAGCTGTGGTCTTACTATTAGTGTTATCCATGCCAAACCGTTTGAGTAATTCCTTAGCATATTTTCCTTGATTAATGAATATGCCATTTGGAGATTGTCTTATTTGTAGTCCAAGGAAATAATTGATTTCACTCATGTGACTCATCCCAAACTCATTTTTCATGGTAATAGCAAACTCTTGACAGATATTACTATTAGTAGAGCCAAAAACTATGTCATCTACATATATTTGTATGATTAGGATATTTGTCTCTATTCTCCTAATAAACAAGGTAGTATCTACTTGACCTATCTCAAAACCAGTTTCTAAGAGAAAAGTCTTTAACCGATCATACCAAGCACGAGGTTCTTATTTAAGACCATATAAAGCCTTTTTCAATTTAAAAATGTGGTTTGGGAATTATTCATGTTCGAAACCGGGTGGTTGCTTGACATAAACATCTTCCTTAATAAAACCATTAAGAAAAGCACTCTTGACATCCATTTGGAAGAGTGTAAAATTCATAAAACGTGCAAAAGATAATAAGATTCTAGTCTAGCAACAGGAGCATATGTTTCATCCAAATCGATTCCTTCTTCTTGATTATATCGTTGAGCAACAAACTTAGCCTTGTTCCTAATGACTTGTCCTAATTCATCTAACTTATTTTTGAATACCCATTTGGTACTAATTATAGTATGGTCAGGAGGTCGTGGAACTAAAACCCATACATCATTTCTTATAAATTGGTTTAATTCATCTTGCATGGCATTCATCCAAAATTCATTCTCACAAGCTTCTTGTATATTCTTCAGTTCAAAATCCGACAAGAAAGCCGTATGAGAAATCATGTTAACCTGAGATCTTGTTTGAATACCACGTGAGATGTCACCAATTATTAAGTCATGAGGATGATCTCTAACTTCAACAAACGATTTTGGTAAAGTTTGAGTCATCACAATAGGATCAATCGACTTAACAAGTCCATCAGCCGACTGATTCATATCAGTCGACTTAATATCCTTATCAGTCAACTTTTCTAGGGTAGTTTGCTCTAGTGATTTAATAACGTTATTTAAAGGTGATGAATCAATTTCATCATCTTCAATAACAGTAGATGAAGGCAAGGATTCATCAAATGAAACATGCATAGATTCTTCAATAGTCAAGGTTGACTTATTGAAAATTCTATATGCCTTACTCCTATTTGAGTATCCAATGAATATACCTTCATTAGATCTAGGATCAAGTTTATCTAAATTATCTTTAGTGTTTAAAATGAAACACTTGCATCCAAATACTTTAAAATAAGAAACTTTAGGAATTCTTTCAAAAAATAGTTCATAACAAGTTTTCTTAAGCTTAGGCCTAATTAATATTCTATTTAAAACATAACATGCTGTAGAAACAGATTCAACCCAGAAGTATTTAGGTAAATTGCTTTTCACAAGCATAGTACGTGTACATTCTTGCAATGTCCTATTGTTTCTTTTGACCACTCCATTTTGTGGTGAAGCTCTAGGAAATGCAAACGAATGTGTTATACCATTCTTGTTGCAATATTCTGAAAACGTTTTATTCTCAAATTCTCCACCATGATCACTTCTAATAGTGACTATGGTTAGAGATTTTTGATTTTGAATTCGTTTACAAAAATTTGCAAATTCTTCAAAAGCATCATATTTATGTTTTAAAAAGAAAACCCATGTAAATCTTGAAAAATCATCTACTAAAACAAATACATATCTACTTTTATTTAAAGAAACGACTCTAGTAGGACCAAATAAATCCATATGGATTAATTCGAGAGGCCTACTTATAGAAATCATTTTTTTTATCTTAAAAGTAGATTTGACTTGTTTTCGTAGTTGACATGCATCACATAACTTATCTTTCTTAAAAGATCGTCTTGTCAGCCCTTTAACTAGGTTGTACTTAGACAATTTAGCAATATTTTTCATATTCACATGGCCAAACATCTTATGCCAAACCCAAGAATCATTGTTAGACGCTACTAAACAAAAATCATTAGAGAATTCATTGGTTTTTAAACATAATTCATAGATGTTGTTTTTCCTAAATCCTTGAAAAATTACATTTTGCATGGAAGAATCATAAATTAAACATGCATCTTTTTCAAAAATAATTTTATATCCCTTATCACACAATTGGCTAATACTTAACAGATTATACTTAAGACCACTAACAAGAAAAACTTCTTCTATAGTAGGGGTAGTGTTCTTACCGACCATGCCTATTCCAATAACCATTCCTTGGTTGTTGTCACTGAATGTGATTGCTCCTCCATCTATTTCTTGTAAGGAAGAGTGAAGGTTAGCATGACCTATCATATGCTTAGAGCATCCGCTGTCAAGTATCCAACGTTCTCTTTTAGGTACCTATAAAATAATCATTGTGAATATGGTACCCTTTTCATTGGATCCGAAAGTGATTAGTTTTTGGGAAACCAAACCCAAAGTGAGTTTGATTTACCACCAAAAGCAGGAATATAATTAACAGACTTACATATATTAAGAATATATGAATTTATATAAGTAATTCTATCATTTAGATTCAAATTGACTGGAACCCAAATATTCTTACTCTGTCCAGTCAACTTTATTGTACCTTTAGTCGACTGTTATGAGAAGTCAGTCGTCTGGAAGGTAAAATAGGTCGACTTATCTGATGTTTTCGTCTCTTTGAATAAGAATCCAAACCTCTGGACAGATGACTAAAATTAGGGTTCAGTCGACTGGTCTGAACTACAGAATAATTACTTTAATGGAAAAACAACAATTTTTGGTTTTTCAAAAAACTCACATAATTTATTCTTAACACTAGAAATAGAATCAGTTTTATTACTACTAGTATTCTTAGAAACATAAGGTTTTTCAAGAGACTTTTGAAAACCAAGTCCAAATCTCTTATTGGATTGAACTTGATTTTGGAGAACTTCATTTAAATTGTCCTTTCCTTTGTTAAACTTAGATACATTCTTTGATATCTCTTCATAATTTTTTTTAACGACTTATATCCAAATTAGAAAGTGGAGAATTTAACGACTTGACATCAATATTTTAGTTAAGATTCTCTTGAGAAAGTGTTTGATTGACTTCTCTAAGTTTTTAACTCTAACTTTTTACTTCTTGGGTTCTCGAAAAACCTCATTGAAAGCATCTAATAAGTCATTTGAATCAAAGTTATCACTTACTTTGTTTTGTGTGGCCATGAGACATACATTTGCAACTTTGTTTGACTCCTTATTCTCTTATTCCGATGAAGAGTCACTATCGTCCTTAGTTGCTTGATATGCCTTCTTGTTCTTCATATACTTGTTCTTTGTGTACTTGTCCTTCTTGAAGTTAGGAGCCTTTCCTTTTGATTTCGCATTTTCTAATGGGCAATCCTTCTTTATATGACCTGTTTTGTTACACTTGAAACAAATGGGAAGTTCATTAGTATCTTTAAATTTGGAATTAAATTTACCTTTTCTAAGAAATTTCTTGAACTTTCTAGTGAACATGGCTATGTCTTCTTCATCTTCTTCGTCATCTTCGGAGTCCGACATGGCCTTGAAAGCGATTGTCTTCTTCTTTGCTTGTTGAGGTTCTAGATCTTTCTTGCATTCTTCAAGTTGTACATTATATACCATAAGATTTCCCACAAGATTCTCAAGAGAAAGTTGTGTTAAATCGTTGGCTTCTTCTATGGTGGTGATCTTCTTCTCCCATTCGGGGGTTAGGGCACGAAGAACTTTCCTCACCAATTCTGTTTGAGTGTACGTTTTTCCAAGAGCCACAAGAGAATTTGTAATGTCCGTGAACCGTGTTATCATATCTGATACATTCTCGTTCTCCTTCATACGGAACATCTCGAACCTCTGAATAAGAACAGATATCTTAGATTCTTTAACTTTATTAGTACCTTCATGAGTTACCTCGAGTGTGTGCCAAATTTGATACGTCATTGTTGCATTGGACATACGATTGAACTCCTCTTTGGTAAGAGCACAGAATAGAGCATTCATCGTCTTTGCATTGTTCATTGTGTTGCCCTTCATTTCATCGTTCCATTGTGCATAAGGAATTGTAGGAGTGGTGTATCCTATCTCAGTCATGTTTCATATCTCATAGTTGATGGACTGAAGGTAGATCTTCATTCTACACTTCCAATAGTTGTAATTTGTTCCATCGAATAGTGGTGGCCTTTGTGTGGATTGGCCTTCATGGTATTGGGTTGCATTTGAAATAGATGCCATTGCACTCAACCAGGCTCTGATACCAAGTGTAGGATCTTGTAGGCAAGGCAAATAACACTGGAGGGGGGTGAATAGTGTTGTATAAAAAATAATTAAGAACTTGAACTTTTCGTACTGTCCAGTCGACTGAAAAATTAAGTACAGTCGACTGGAGCGTCAGAAAAGAAAAAGTATTTTATATAAGTCTTATCAGTCAACTTATAACGGAAATTCAGTCGACTTACCAAACAAGTTTACGAATAAAACACAGAAAAATAGAAATGCAAGTTGAGAAAATACAACCACCACAGAGAGTCAAGCACAGAGTGCACAACAATGTATCCTGCTTCGGTCCTTCCGACCTACATCCAGTTCCCAAGCAACCCACTTGAGATTTTCCACTATTCTTGAAAAAGTACAAGAATACCCTACGGCGTTTTGACAACAACTATGTCAAACCTGTAGACCTCTCTCACCACCAGAGAGAACAAACCCACTCTACACCCAAGAGTGAAAAATCGACTCTACAACCAAGAGCCCTACGCTCCAACCGAAAGGACCACTTTCACAACCTGAGAGTGAAGAACAACAACAAAAAGAGTTTACAATAACCTATAGCCTTGTTTGTGATTTGTGCTTTTGTATAGTGGCTATTAGGTTAACTTCTGAAATCAGTCTAAAACGAATTCGATGTTATACTAGACTGAATGTCAGAGAACCAAGACAGAGAGAATTTTTATGCTTTTGAAATGCTTATTCTTCTCAAAAACAAAAGCTTGAAACTTAAAGAAAAATATTTGGAAATGTTGTCAATCTTTGCCAAATGATCTCTATACTCTTTTTATAAAGTTAGAGACGTTTGAACATTGAGAGGTTGAATCCCAACTACCATACAACGGTAGTAAAAAGATTTGATTTTGAAAAACAAGTTTGAAAAACAGAAAACTAGCGAAACGGCTTGAACAGTCGACTGGCCAGAGCTTGTATAAGTTCAGACAGTTTGATACTATGACAGTCGACTGCTACTCAACAGCTGAACTTATTCAAGCTTGTTTCGATCTTTTAATTTTGTAAAACACTAAGTTATTAAAAGATATGTGTGAGTGTGTGTATGACAAGGCTATTACAAGTTTCTAAGACTCAACTAATAAAAAATACAATATTACAAGACACTTTTTACAAAACATTTGAAGCACTTGAATCTTGTCTTGAACTTGAGTCTTTGACTTGAGTTTGAGCCTTTGTCTTTATGTCTTGAAGCTTGCTTGATCAATTCTTCTTGAAAGCTTCATTAGATTTTTTTGCCTTTGTGTATTTCACCATAGTATTGACTTTGATAGACCCTGCAAGATATATGTAATAGAACAACTTTGTATTGTGCTGTAGTCTTCAAAACCAAGAATCAACAAGTTGTTCCTGAGGCGGTTGAGGGGAGCGATCGTGAGTCTATTCCTCCTGTGGATCAGTCGAGCAAGGTGGACCCTTGACTTATCTTGTATATGGTTGATTCTTTTTGTCGCTTTTACCATTTTATCGATGCCTAATAGCGGACTGGCCACCGCTCATTGTATCTTTGCTTAGCAATGAAACATCTCTTGGTTGTTTATGTCTTGTGTGGCTCTTATTTTTGTGTGTGCCCTGCAGCTTTGATGATTTCCCTTAAAGTGATTACCCTCCTTTGCTTTGGTCAGCTGGTCGTTGTGCGTCACACACATGTTCCTCAGGATGGCGGGGCGTCCCAGCTTCGTACCAAGCTTCGTCTTATCGAACTGGGACTTTTTCAATCTCAGGAGAGACTCTCAAAGGCTGAGGCAGAACTCAGCCACCTGAGAAAAGTATTGTCCCGGCGGGATATAGAAGTGAGACGTAATGACGAGGTCTCGTGAGAGGTGCCCCCTATTGGTGTGGAAGATCGTCCTTCGGGGAAAACGATTACTAGGGAGTCTTTGAGGTTCAAGTTCCTTCTTCATTCTTTACTCTCAGCCACTACAGAGAGAGATGAGCTAAAGAACGTAGTGCTCGAAAGGAGCATGGAAGTGGCTCATCTCAGGAGAACAATCCTCGAGTTTTCTGGAGGATGTTTGCCTCGTCTGAAGTTCAAAGTGAGGGATGACTCCCTTAGAGGAAGAATCGTTGAACTATAGATGGAAATCCACCGGTTGACATGACTTCTTGAGGGTAGCAATGTCAGGAGCACTTCTTGCTCTCATGAAGAACATGCCCATCGAAGACTACGTTTGCCTAAAGTCCTGTGAAACCCGGGGGATGCTTAGAGCGGAGTAGTCGGTTCGTCTAGTGGGGCATCAATCGGGGGGCGGCAAGAACAGTAGGCCCCAAAGGTATGACCCGAATTGCAGGTCTAAAGCTCTTTTCGGAGGGCTCGGAAGGACAGAAAAGTGCTCCGGTGCCAGCTGTAAGCCGCAGGCCACGTGTATCTCTCAAAAGGAGCGTCACTCTTCCCAGAAGAAGTTAGGGGGTTTTTTGTAATTTTGTAGGGGCTTGTGTTTCAATAAAAATATGTAACCGGATTCTTCTTATGGAATAAAACTTGCCCAAGTTCTTAAACAATATTTCTGTGAATCGTGTCTCAATAAACTCATAGCATTTTTGTACTGTGAGTTTTTGTTTCTAAATTTCAACAGTTGTGGGAGCGGTTGTGAATGGTGGGCTGCTTCGAACTTGCTTGTTTGCAAGTGGCTAAAGCGGCGTTGAACCAAGTGTTGGACTTCGAACTTATCTTTTTAAAATTTTCAACAGTTGTGGGAGCAGTTCTGAATGGTGATCTGCTCCGCATTTGCTTGTTTGCAAGTGGCTAAAGCAGCGTCCAACCAAGTGTTCGACTCCGAACTTGTCATTTTAAGAGTTTCAACAGTTGTGGGAGCAGTTTCGAATGGTGAGCTGCTCCGTACTTGCTTGTTTGCAAGTGGCCAAAGCAGCGTCGAACTAAGTGTCGGATTCCAAACTTGTCGTTTTAAGAGTTTCAGCAGTTGTGGAAGAAGTTCCGAATGGTGAGCTGCTCTGCACTTATTTGTTTGCAAGTGGCTAAAGTGGTGTCAAACCAAGTGTTGGACTCCGAACTTATCATTTTAAGAGTTTCAACAGTTGTGGGAGCAGTTCCGAATGGTGAGCTGCTCTGCACTTGCTTGTTTGCAAGTGGCTAAAGCGGCGTTGAACCAAGTGTTGGACTCCGAACTTGTCGTTTTAATTGTGATGTGTTCGCAAATCACACATGTAAGTTTTAGGTTGGGATAACAACTCGAAACATAAAACTAAGTCTTTTCATAAACGAAAAACTAAATGGTTGCTTCTAAGTTGTGAGCCTTTATTACATGATTTGGTCGTGTCGTGAGCATTGGCCTTATTGGAATACAATAAAAGCATAACAGAGGGGCTAGCTTTCTTGGTACTTCATCAAGTGTTCGACGTTCCAGGTTCTTGGCATCCTATGGCCCCCCGCGTCTTCAAGTTGATACACCCCAGGGCGGAAAACTTTGGAGATCCTATATGGTCCTTCCCAATTTGGAGCTAGATTTCCTTTTTTGCTGGGGAAGGAGATTGCTAATTTTTGAAGAACCAGGTCTATTTCTTTAAGGTTTGTGGGGAAACCTTCTTATTGTATGAATGTTCGACTCTGCGTTGGTAGATTTGTTGGCGAATGGATGCTTTTTCTCTGATCCCATCGATGAGGTCAAGGTTGCCTCGAAGGTCGTAGGAATTCTATTCTTCATTGAAGGTAAGCAAGCAAGGAGAGGGCAAGCCAACTTCCAGTAGAATAGGGCTTCAGAGCCATATGTCAAGTTGAAGGGGGATTCTCCTGTCGGGGTTCGCTTCGTGGTGAGATAGCTCCAGAGCACATTGGGAAGCTGTTCAACCCACATCCCTTTCAAGGATATGTCAAGTCTCTTCTCTGAGGCCAGTGAGAATTTTCCTGTTGGCGTTCTCTGCATGACCTTTGGACTGCGGGTGGGATATCAAGGAGAATCGTTGCTAGATGCCGAGGTCCATACAGAAGTTGCGGAAAGCTGCACTTGTGAATTAAGTCTCGTTGTCAGTTACTAGGATTCGGGGGATACCGAACCGACAAACAATGCTCTTCCAAAAGAACTGCTGGATTCTGTTTTCTGTGATTGTCGCCGAAGGCTCGGCTTCGATCCATTTGGAGAAGTAATCAATTGCGACAAAAAGAAATTTCTTCTGAACAGGAGCTAGAGGGAAAGGACCGAGCAAGTCCATCCCCCACACGGCAAAGGGATCGGACTGGACAAGGAAGAGAGCTTAGCTTGAGGCATCCTTTGAATGGACAAGAACTTTTGACAGGAAGCACATTGTCGGACATGCCGCTAGGTGTCGCTTAATAGTGTGGGCCAGAAGTAACCATTATTTAGGACTTTTTGGGCAAGATATCTAGCTCCCATATGGGTCCCCGCAACCCCCTCATGGACCTCTCTGAGGGCGTACTGAGCTTCTTCAGGGGAGAGACACCGTAAGTAGGGTCTGCCATCCACCGGAGTGTAGGAGCGCTTTTACATGACCGCCTCAATGAGTGTATATTGTTCGACTCTTTCTCTAACCTTCTTGGCTTCTCTAGGGTCTGAGGGAAGGATTCCCTTTTCGAGGAATTCAAACAGAGGCTTTATCCAGTTCTCTCCGTGTGGTGGGGGAGGTATTACCATGAGCTCGAGGTTCTCTTCTTCAATACTGGGCCTCAAGAGGACCTTAATCAGGACGATTCGATCTAGTCCTTGGAGGGAAGCGGAAGCCAATTTTGATAGGGCATCTGCTTGCCCATTTTCTTCGTGAGGAATATGGATGGCTTCTGCCTCTTGAAAGGTGGCTGGTAGCTCCCTGACCTTGGCTAGGTACTTAACCATTCGGTCGTCTCGGGCCTCGTACTCTCCTGAAACTTGATTTTTCACTAACTGGGAGTCGCTGAATATCTTGATAAAACCGATCGCCAGCTTTACGGGCCAGAAATAGGTCGGCTATGAGAGATTCATACTCTGCTTCATTGTTAGATGCTTGGAAGTTTATACGGAGTGAGTACTGGAAAATGAAGTCATGGGGACTAGCTAGGATGAACCCCGCTCCACTTCCTTCAACACATGAGGATCCATCAACATAAACGCTCCAGAATGGGAGCTCTTTGCCTTCCTCGCATGGGTCAAGGATAGTGCTTTCCACAATGAATTCTACAAGGGCCTAAGCCTTAATAGTAGTCCACGACTGATAGCTTATGTCGTGTTGGCTTAATTCGATGGACCACTTCATAATACGCCCCGAGCTTTCTGGCTTATGCAGTGCCTTCTTGAGAGGCTGGTCGGTAAGAACGACCAACAAGTGGGCCTGGAAGTACGGGCGGAGCTTGTAGGCAGCCATGACCAGGGCATAGGCCATCTTCTCTATCTTTGGATAGCGGAGTTCGGCATCCCGGAGGACTTTACTCTCATAGTAGATTGGCCTTTGGACTTTGTCTTCTTCCCTTACCAGAACGAAACTGAGGGTTTAATCTGATGTGGCGAGGTAGAGATAGAGGACTTCTCCTGGTTTTGGTTTGCTCAGGAGTGGAGGATTGACTTGGTATGCCTTGAGTTGGTAGAAGGATTCCTATTGGGATTGTCCCCATTCAAAGCCTTTTTGCCCCTCTGAAGAATGGGAGACACTTTTCCCCTAACTTAGAGAGAAAATGCCCGATAGCAGCGAGACGCCCTGTGAGTCTTTGTACTTCCTTGATGGTGGACAGGGGAGCCATATTCAATATAGCTTGGATATCTGGGTTGGCTTCTAAACCCCTCTGGCTAACCATAAACCCCAGGAACTTTTAGGACGAGACCCCGAAGGCGCACTTAGACGGTTTGAGCCTCATGTTGTTGTGCTTCTGCAAGACATCGAACGCATCCTGATGGTCGATCACATGGTCTTGCATGCAGAGGCTCTTTACCAACATATCATCTACATAAACTTCCATATTCCTTCTGATCTGTTCCTTGAAGACCTTGTTAACGAGGTGCTGATAAGTTTCTCCGACGTTCTTTAATCCGAAGGGCATGATGCGGTAGCAATAAAGGCCTTGATCTGTTGTGAAAGTGGTCTTTGGAATATCCAGGAGGGAGGGGGGACATCCTTATCTGATTATACCCAGAGAAGGCATCCATAAAGCTTAAGAGCTCATGACCGGAAGTGGCATCTATTAGGGCGTCAATGCTGGGAAGGGGAAACGGGTCCTTTGGACACGCCTTGTTCAGGTCTATGAAGTTGATGCAAATTCTCCATTTTCCGTTGGCCTTCTTTACCATTAGAACGTTGGAGAGCCACTCGGGGTAGTTGACCTCTCAGATGAACCGGGCTGCTAGAAGTTTATCCAATTCCTCTTTAATGACCTGCTGTCAGTTTGGGGCGAATTCGCGATGCTTCTGCTAGACAGGTTTAGCTTCAGAGGCTATGCTGAGATGGTGCATGAGTAATTCTTTTGATATACCAGGCATATCGGTAGCGGACCAGGTGAACAGGTATTTATTCCCCCTAATGCATTGAATAATGTCTGCTTTGACTTGGCAAAGGAGGACTTTGCTGACTTGGAACGTGTTGGTCGGATCTCCTTTTGAAAAAATAACCTCTTCTAACTCATTTACTGGCTCTGAGATGGCTTGGTTGCCCCCTTGGGGGAGCTCTAGAGTTTCAAGGGACAGGACCAGACCCCCCACCGAAGTCATATAGTATTTCCATTTGCTCTATTCAGGTTGTTGGGGCTTTTCCAGTGGTTACATCAAGAGTGATGACTCCCTCAATGGTTATTGGCACCCCAGAGAATCCGTAGAGGGTGTAGTCGGCAGGTTTTAAACGATCTCGAGACAGCTTAAGGCCTTGGAAGGCCTCTAAGTAAAGGATATTAACGGAGCGGCCATTGTTGACTAGGATTCGGCGTACCTCATGGTTAGCCTTGTGGAGAATTACTACGAGGGCATCACAATGGGGCGTTCGAACGCCTTCTAGGTCTCTGTCTGAAAAGGTCACGGGAACTCCGAAGCCTTTGAGTGGAGGGTGGTTCTGCACTGAGTTAACTTCTCGAATGAAGGCTTTTTGGGAGGAGTTCAACTCTCCCCTCATTGACCCTCCATGGATGAGGTAGGAGAATCTCCTCTGGTTCAGAGTCCTGAGACTGGGCGGGTCTTTCAACTCGCTTGTTGGCCCCCCAAGGCAGAGGAGGATCAACCTTGTTCTTCGTGACAAACTTGGCCAGTTGTCCTCTCTGAACGAGGGCTTCGATCTCCTTTTTAATGTCCCGAAAATCGTCTATGTCATGACTGTGGTCCCTGATGAACCAAATATTATTCATTTTTAGGAGCAATAATCTTAAGGCAATTATACATTTAAAAGCTCTATATGTGGTATTTAACTCTTATTTTCTCTTTTCCGTAGGAAACAGCCTATAACAGCAAAATGAAGTAGATTCAGGATTTTAAGGATGAACTCAGAATATTACAGAGCATCAGTCGACTAATTCTTCCACACAGGCGATTGGCCAGAGAAGTTGATTTTCCACAGCCGCTCGGTGCAGTCGACTTACTCCAAAGCACAATCGACTTGTATGATCAATTATGAAATCTTCAGAAGTCTCGACACAGTTGACTGGTTCGAAGACAAGTCGACTGGTAGGCGGCAGAGTTAAAAGATAAGATATCTGAAGATTCGTCCAAATCTAATCCAAATCAGAACAGAAAAGGAAGAATAGAAGAAAAGAGAAAGAAATAAACGCAGATCAAGATAAGAAAGGAAATAAATAAAAAGAAGAGGACCTTTCTATAAAAGAAGAGTGCAAACCCTAATTCTCTTCTCTTGTTCTATAAATACCAACCAAGAAAGAAGCGGCTGGGGATATATCTCGGACTATCTCAAGAGCGGCAAGGAAGGCCATCGACAGCAAGCATCAAAGAAGGAGAACAAGACGAGTACTGATTGGGCTCAATTTCAACATCATACAAATCAGTGTTCTTCTGTTCTTCCTTTGAGTCTTATTTTTACTGTAGTCATGAACTCTATTTTATCAATCAATAAAAGTTTTATTATGTGGAACTAAATTTCATAGTTGGGTAGATTGAAACCGTAGTCATGTAATGCTTATATTCTTCTGAATACTACTATCTTACTTATTGATTAAACCTGATTGAAAGAATAACAATTTGCATGAATCAAACTTGTTCAGATGTTCTAGGGGCAGTCGACTGAAGTGACAGCCAGTCGATTGACATACAGAACTTAAGATTATCAAGTTGTGTAGTGTAGATTAGAAGCTGTTATATGAGCATATTGAGACGACCCGTATCTCGTGTTCATAACTTGTAACAAGGGAATCTCTAGGGGTTCCTGGTTTAATCAACTTGAGGGATCTAGATCTGATACCAATTTCTAGAACCTTGAGTGTTTGTTCGTTTCCACTGTTCCTATGTTTTCTTTAAGTGCAACTTAGTAGATACCATGCTAAATACTTAAGGAAAGAAACGAATTAGAGTAGATACCATGCCTAATTCTTGGCTTAGGGAAACATTACTTTAAGGAGTAGATACCATGCCCTTGAAGAGAATAAACATGAGTAATAAGAGTAGTGGATAACTCAGCATTACTGACTATTGGTGGAGATCAAAACCTAACTGCTTTAATAGAGATTTGTGACTCAACTTGTGATGCTATTTAGTTTAGATTTTTATCCTTTCATTTCTTTTAGACTTTCAGAACGACACTTCAATATTCTTATTTCTTTTTATTGATTAGTAAGTTAGAATCTACAATCTCTGTGGCATCGACCATTGCTCGTTACTACGCTTCTCCAAACGATTCGTACACTTGTGAGGTTTTTAATTTGTGTCTAGTTTTATCTATGTATTTAGGTAACTAGATAGCACAACAAGTTTTTGGCGCCGTTGCCGGGGATTGTTTAGTATTTTAACTTACAAATCAGTAAAATCTTTTTATTTTTATTTTATTTTATTTCTTCTTTTTCTTATATTTTCTTTCAGGTTTAACAGACTCAGACCAGTCGACTGTCTCTAAGGACCAGTCGACTGTACTACGAAGAATTCCAAAAGCAACAATGGGTGAAAAAGTATTAAATCGAGTACCAATGCAAGACAAATTCATTTCAGAGAATATTGAGCAACCGTCTTGCATAGCTTTTCAACCAAAAGTCATAGGGAATATGCATCTATCTCCTCAGTTACTTAGCATGGTTCCCCACTTCTTTGGTAGACAAGACGAAGATCCGCACCTGCATCTGCAAGACTTCTTTGATCTTTGCAGGACACAAAGCATCCAAGGGCTTACCCCTGAACAAATCAGGTTAATCTTGTTTCCTTTTTCTTTAAAACTTAATGCTATGTTGTGGTATAATTCCTTGGAACCAGGATCAATTAATTCATGGGAGCAAATGGCGACAAAATTCTTGAAAGAGTTCTTTCCAGCCCAGAAAACCAGACAACTAAAAAGGGAAATTCTACTTTTCCAACAAAAAGATGGCGATTTGTTTTTCGAAGCATGGAAGGACTTTAAAAACAAGCTTCTCAAGTGTCCTACGCATAACATACCTAAGGATGACCAGGTACAATCATTTTATGAGGGTTTAAATGATGCTAACAAAGCAATTGTAGATGCAGGTTGCAATGGAATGTTGATGAGGAAGAGTGCTGAGGAGGCCATAGAGTTATTTGAAGAACTCAGCGAGAACTCACAACAATTCTCCACAAGGAGGGGTCTCTCGAAAAAACAGGGAGTATACGAAATTTCTCATAATAATAACATGCAATTAGAAATGGAAACCATGAACAAAAGGATTGATATGCTTGTGAATTCAACATTGGGAGGCGTAAAAAGCCAACCAAAAGAAATTTGTGCAATTTGTTTTCATTCTAATCATACAACTAATTCATGTCCCATGTTTTCTTTCGAAACCACCATTCTTCAACTACTCCAACAGCAACAGCAAACAAGCGATCAACAAGGACAGGCCATTCAAAAATTGGAATTTCAAATTGGTCAAATTGCTACGGAGTTAAGTGAAAGAAAGGCAGGAGAATTCCCATCACAAACCATACCTAACCCTAGAGGACAAGAACAGCTCCAATCAAGGACAACACTAGAGGAAGAGATTGAGTTTAAAATGTTTGATGCACCACAATTTCCACACGATGATCATGAATGTTATAATATTGATGTGGTTCAGGAAATTTGTGACCAAACATTTCAGGAACATAGTGTTGATCCATTACAAGAAACAATTACACACCCTCTAACATTAGCTCATGTTGAACAGGAATATGATGACTGGAGAATTGCAGAGACAGTACATCACCTTGAAACTCCAAAGTCATACTCAGGTAAACTTGCACCTACATTTGAAAAGTTGGTATCTGATAACACTTGTGTTTTCCAGGATAAGTCGACTGGTGATCAGGCCAAGTCAACTGGTGATCAGGCCAAGTCGACTGGTGAACAGGCCGAGTCGACTGATGAACAGGACAAGTCGACTACTACCAGGATCCCAGATGTGGAGCTGAAGCCAATACGTGAATATTTGGGGGACAACCAGACATTACCTGTGACAGTTGCTGCAAAATTCAGGATGCATGAAGAAGCAAGGCTGCAGGGAGTTTTGCAAAATCACAATGGTGCATTAAGATGGACCATTGCTGATAAACTGATGTCAAGATGGTACGGTCCAGACAGTGTTGCAGAGGTTTCCCCACATAGAGCGTTGGAGAAAAATCAAACGTTCAAGGTGAATGGGCAGAGGGGGAAACCTTATAATAAGATGAGTTTTGAGCCGCGATCCATTCGATACACTGCATGAACTCATCAAGTCTAGCTGAAGACAAAAAACACAGCGCTTATTGGGAGGCAACCCAATTTTTCAGGGGAGTACTTACACTCTCTTCCTTTATTCATATCTTTAGATAGTTCTTTATTTCTTTATTTTATTTCTTTCCTTCAAACTAGTTGGTAACACATGCCTATACTTTAAGTTTTGTGCGAACATTGAGGACAATGTTCCATCTAAGTTTGGGGGTATTATTTAGTCATTTGGAGTCTTTTGATTATTTTTTTGTAAAGATAAACAATTTCTTATAAAGTAAGACTAAGAATACTTATTTACTTTAGGATTGTTGAGTTTCATAATGCCCTACAAAACTATATGAGTCATGCGATTATACATAATAAACAAATGTGATGCTTTTTCTGGTGATTATTCCCTTTAGATCTAGTCCTAAATTGAGTTTAAGTAAATAGAGTGATAAAATATATATATATATTTGAATAAAGTCAATCTACTCCAATGTTTTGGGTGCTTAGTAACTAGGGGTATTCATCACCAATGTTTACCTTTACGTCAAACGGCAACTAGAAATATGAGTATGCAAAGCACTTTAAAGTTTGTGACTTGCTGAGTAACCGGGTGGATTCATCACAAATGTTTTGCATTCGCATAAAAAGGCAAGTGACAACTTTAGAGAAGAGAAAAAAAAAAAAAAAAAACACTCTAGTTTGCTACTCGGTTTGTAGTAGAGAAAAGGGATAATCACAGACTGAGTAGTTACATACTATAACTATAATTAATTGCATGACAAGTGTGGTTGAGTTTGGAGTTATGAATAAACAATTGCACTAGAGAAAGTGGGTATGTTTAATTTTACTTTATCTGAAATTGTTTATAGTTTAATATGCTGATGCTCACATAATAAAAATTCTTGGTTGAGAGTACTATTATTTTCCCCTCGTTCATAAGTTCACTTTTTGCTTGAGGACAAGCAAAAACTAAGTTTGGGGGTATTTGATGAACCAAATATTATTCATTTTTAGGAGCAATAATCTTAAGGTAATTATACATTTAAAAGCTCTATGTGTGGTATTTAACTCTTATTTTCTCTTTTCCGTAGGAAACAGCCTATAACAGTAAAACGAAGCAGATTCAGGATTTTAAGGATGAACTCAGAATATTACAGAGCATCAGTCGACTAATTCTTCCACACAGGCGACTGGCCAGAGAAGTTGATTTTCCACAGCCGCTCGGTGCAGTCGACTTACTCCAAAGCACAATCGACTTGTATGATCAATTATGAAATCTTCAGAAGTCTCGACACAGTCGACTGGTTCGAAGACAAGTCGACTGGTAGGCGGCAGAGTTAAAAGATAAGATATCTGAAGATTCGTCCAAATCTAATCCAAATCAGAACAGAAAAGGAAGAATAGAAGAAAAGAGAAAGAAATAAACGCAGATCAAGATAAGAAAGGAAATAAATAAAAAGAAGAGGACCTTTCTATAAAAGAAGAGTGCAAACCCTAATTCTCTTCTCTTGTTCTATAAATACCAACCAAGAAAGAAGCGGTTGGGGATATATCTCGGACTATCTCAAGAGCGGCAAGGAAGGCCATCGACAGCAAGCATCAAAGAAGGAGAACAAGACGAGTACTGATTGGGCTCAATTTCAACATCATACAAATCAGTGTTCTTCTGTTCTTCCTTTGAGTCTTATTTTTACTGTAGTCATGAACTCTATTTTATCAATCAATAAAAGTTTTATTATGTGGAACTAAATTTCATAGTTGGGTAGATTGAAACCGTAGTCATGTAATGCTTATATTCTTCTGAATACTACTATCTTACTTATTGATTAAACCTGATTGAAAGAATAACAATTTGCATGAATCAAACTTGTTCAGATGTTCTAGGGGCAGTCGACTGAAGTGACAGCCAGTCGATTGACATACAGAACTTAAGATTATCAAGTTGTGTAGTGTAGATTAGAAGCTGTTATATGAGCATATTGAGACGACCCGTATCTCGTGTTCATAACTTGTAACAAGGGAATCTCTAGGGGTTCTTGGTTTAATCAACTTGAGGGATCTAGATCTGATACCAATTTCTAGAACCTTGAGTGTTTGTTCGTTTCCACTGTTCCTATGTTTTCTTTAAGTGCAACTTAGTAGATACCATGCTAAATACTTAAGGAAAGAAACGAATTAGAGTAGATACCATGCCTAATTCTTGGCTTAGGGAAACATTACTTTAAGGAGTAGATACCATGCCCTTGAAGAGAATAAACATGAGTAATAAGAGTAGTGGATAACTCAGCATTACTGACTATTGGTGGAGATCAAAACCCAACTGCTTTAATAGAGATTTGTGACTCAACTTGTGATGCTATTTAGTTTAGATTTTTATCCTTTCATTTCTTTTAGACTTTCAGAACGACACTTCAATATTCTTATTTCTTTTTATTGATTAGTAAGTTAGAATCTACAATCTCTGTGGGATCGACCCTTGCTCGTCACTACGCTTCTCCAAACGATTCGTACACTTGCGAGGTTTTTAATTTGTGTCTAGTTTTATCTATGTATTTAGGTAACTAGATAGCACAACAGTCCCTATGAATCCGACACCATTTATCTTAATTCCTCTTCTTGCTAGGGGTATTTATCTTCTGGGGAGGTTGGAGCAATCCTATCTTTCCCATCTCCATGAGGATGGCCGAGACACTGGCATTAAGAGGGGTGAACTTCTCGAAATGAGGTGGAGGGCGACGGTGGCAGCCATTGTCTTTCTGAAGCTTCTTGGTACCATCTTCATCTGCACCCTTCCGTTTGTACCCGGATAGAGGCTCCTTCTGGTCATGGGGATGGAGGGCTTCTTCGGCCCGGATGTACTTCTCACTCTGTAACACCCCGCAAAATTAAGATATGGCAATTTTACGCACGTGTCTTTCGTACTGTTACGAATAATATTTGTAACGTTTTTTTATATAAATATCATATGTATTTTATATTCTGATTATTTATATATTTTCGTTTATCTCAAAATTCATTTTTATCATTCTTTTAGCCAACTCGAATATTTATTTTAATCTTTGTGTTTTTACGTGTATTGCATGTGTTTTCAATACATATGTCGATTACGTAAATTTCACCTTACGCGAAATATCTGTAACATTATCAAAATAATATTTTTCGTATGTTATATTCCGAGTATTTATAAACAATTCCCCGTTAATCAAATCTATTTCATATTTTGAATATTTTTTATGTGCATCGCACGTAAATTTTTATGTGCAATTTTATTTCTAAATTTTTCTAAAAGTCTTGTACATTTTTTATTCTCATTTTATTTGTTTTCTATTAAAAAATCCATAGGTCTAAAGCCCATTTAAATTCCCACCAGAAAAATTAACTAAAAAGAGAGGCTCGTGATTTTATTCTATATTTTAAATGTACGTTTTTAATACTACAAACTTGTCATGTAACAAACATATACAAATGTACTAATAACCAAAAAATTAAAGAATGAGAAGAGTGTGCACATGTGAGAAATCCAAGAGTTGGCCAATTCATGAAGGAGATGAAGGGATGGGGGTTTGTGTAGTAATGGTGAGTGGATATTTATTTTGGTTAATGGGTATTTATTTTGGGTAAAGGGTGTCTCTTCATTCACTCATTTAGACCTATACATAGCCCCTCCTAATTCATGTACAAATGCACCAAAAATCAAAACAAAAGAGAATAAAAGAAAGAGAGAAAAGAAAGAAAGAGTGGCTTGAGTTCTTGCTTGGAAAAATTAGAGCCTTCGGTGCTTGCTAAGGAGGAGAAGGAAGTCTCATTCTTGTTGGAGGTAGGAGTTATTCTTTTGCAACTATAAGGTGGGTGACTTCTTGAACTTTCTAAAATGTAGTAGTATGCATGTGTAAAAAAACTGATGTATGAAATTGATAATTCATATGAGTTGTAGTTAATTTTGTGATGATGTTCTTTGGAATGTTTGATAGATATGAGTATGAAAAGAAATGCATGCTAATTGAAAGATTGTTATCAAGAAAAGTTGAAATGATGTTGTTGGGTGCATGGTAATACATCATGATTAGATTGAATAAATTGGGTGATAAATTCATACACAGTTGTTAATCTACGTAAAGAAAGTTGTTGTTTTGAGTTTTATTTTCATTTCGGAAAATCATATCTATTAAACTAGATGGTATATAGAGCTAAAACTTTTATAGGAACATCTCGTATATGTCAGAAACATCTCTTTAAAATTTCAAAATTTTTGGACGTCATTTACTATTTTAATAAAATCCAAATATAGGACTGGTTGATAGTTCACTAGTTGCTGAAAATCTATACACATTTCGGATTTTGATCATTTCAATATCTTAGATGACGTAATCTGAGAAAAGTTAGAACTAAGAAGTTTTAGTAGACTCGTTAAACTTTCTTTAAAGTCTAAAAAAAATCAAATTTTCACAAATAATTGAATTTATAATGAATTTTACAAGACTGTACAATTGGCAGTTTTTCAATATTTCGACCCTACTGTAGATTTCGAAGAATTCAGGGTTAAAGAAACAATATTTTGGAGAAACTTAAAACTAATAAATTGTAGTAGACTTGTATACCTTTATTTTGATCTAAAGACCACAAAGTTTCGTGAAGTATATAATTTTCTATGATTTTTACAAGAAGCATGAACTGCAGTTTTCTGGTTTTGAACTTACTGTTTTACAAATGAATCTAGATGAAGTAATTGAGGATGATTCTAAGTGTTTTTAACTACAAAGTTATAGTAGAATCTTTTATGGGAATAATGAATCTATCTTTGAATAGAATTGAGATTTATAATTAAAATATAGATGAATATGAAAATGGATTATTTAATCAAAAAACATTGTAGCTTATTAAAGTGAATTGTTGGTTGTGTGATCAACCAAGAAGTGTATACTTCATGATTGGTAAATAAGAATGAATGAAAGCATTGACCGAATTATGAATAAATGAAACTAAGAACATGAATTATAAGGGTATGCATACCCCATAATGTTGAACATAAAAAGATGTTGATTCTAGAGGCTTAGTGAGACCCAGGTATCGACAAATATTGAAAATGAATAATTGATTTGAGAAGTGACCAATATGGACTGTCGTTCTCATTATTTTTGTGTAAGACCGGTTGGAGGGTAAGCTAGCTCTAGTGGTATAATTTATTCATATTTAAACTTAAGGATTAGGCACTAAGTGGAGATATAATAAAACCTGGGCAAACGTAAGTGGGTTGCCTCTATATAGTCTGACGGTGGACTCAAGAATTATAGACCCAGTTGGACGGTGGACTCCGGGACTGTGGTTGCTTACGATGGAAATGAGCCTTAATTAAATTCGGGGCTATGATTGATTTGACGATGGACTCTAGGATCATGAATAGTCGGGCGGATGGGAGGCCGTTCTCCAGTGTATATGCGTATACCAGGGCTAGTGGGACACTTGTGAGATGTTCGCACGATGAGGATTTCCAAATAAGCTTGACGGTGGACTCCAGTGCTGGAATTTGTACTCGTGGAATGTCTAAAACCTTATTTGTTACCAAGTAGTTTTTCATGGCGATGGATTAAACCCTTTAATGTGAAGTACGTAGGTACTTACCCTCTGATTTATGTAGGATGGGGTGCATAGAATCCAAACAAGTATGCATTGGTGTCATTGTAATATAGCATCTACATTAGGCATTAAGTCATATCATACAGTGATATGGTTAGGATAGTCAGTTTTTAAACTTTTATATGCATTCAAGTGTGTGATTGTCAAAGTAAGAGAATCGTTATATTACGACATAGTGAGGATTGCTGTTTTATAATATTGCATCGGTTGTAAGCAACCGACGTGCCCACAGATTTTCAGTGCAGGGCTTGGATTGGATTGGCAAGGACTTAAATACGGTTGATGATAAAGATTGTATTCATGATTAAAGTTGCTGATATTAGAGTTTTATTTCATGTTGTATTTTATTCAACTTTCGTTGTTTAAATTGGTAATAAACATTATTGTGTAATTATTTTTTTTTTTTAATTCCTTGTAAAATTGTACAAATTGAAGTAAAAGATCCTGTTGTTCTATGAATTATATGTAAATAGAATTCAGGGTGTTACAGAGTGGTATCAAAGCTAGGTTCAATAAGTAGTACAAAATTTATAAGGACGACACATTAGGGTGGACATTAGAAGTGTGAGTTCAGTTGATAGAGATTTAAATGCAAGTGATTTACATTTGCGTTGCTCTATACACTGATGTCTTCTCCTCCATTTCCCTATTAGATGGCTGGAGTCATGAATGATGAAGTTATGGAAATTGCATTCATGATACTCTCCTCGTATACAATTGATGTGATATTATGTGCGAGCATGTTTTCCCTTGGTATCAGGTTGGCGTAGTGGAAGCATGGTGGGTTTGAACCTACACTCATGATGCCTTACATGTGGACACACTTTCCTCTTTAAAATTTTCTTCGTGGATTTTCACCGTAATACTTTTTCCCTTAATATATATATATATATATATATATATATATATATATATATATATATATATATATATATATATATATATATATTGTAACACCCCAATTTTTTTTTTCTTCTCCAAATTCAATTATTTCAATTTCTATATCACTTTAAATATAAACTAAGAAAGATATATTTCAAGGAAAATTTTGGCAGAGTTTCCCCTGTAAATTTTGCCCCGAAACACAAATAGCTTACGGAATTCTGCTCAAAATTCCGTAGCTCACAATACATGCAATAATTTCACGGGCTCCCCAGGCCAAAATGAGCAGAAACACACAGGCAATATAATATAATGCTCTGGGGGCCAAACTCATAACGGATTATCAAATATCAAATAAAAACTATAAATTTCTTTGAAAAACGAGGTAAAAATTTAGAAAAATCCTTGTAAAACCTACCACAGAGCCCGGTACTCCACAACGAGATGGATACGGGTCACAAACATACCATACCACCCCACACTATACTCATCATCATCATATATATGCTTATACATCCATAATACAATTTAGATCATGAATTTTACTATTCACATAACTAATTAGTACAAATTTTTAAAATAAAACTTCATCCTACCAATCCATGCCTCACCTCTGCACTGATGAGAACCTGTAACAGTAGGGGATCTAGGGTAGTCCTCAGACTCCCCTAACCCCCCAAACACTAAGGGGTCAGCCATTTCTGGTGTGAGTATAGTTATTAATCTAATAAGAAATTAAAATAGTATAAAGAAAATAATTTAAACTTACAAATACCAAGTTAAGACTTAAGATAATGCAACCTGAATCCTGAACACAACAACATCATCAATACGACGATATATCAAATACTTTGCCAATCCTGCATTCAACTATTTAATTATCCATAACTTCCCACATTTCATAATATACTTCACCTCAACCTCATATATATATATATATATACTTATTTTACATCCGCATAGTACGAATACACATACAATCCATCACTTTTCAATTTAAAATTTTCTAACCCAAATATTCATTCTTCCACAAGTATCATCATAATAGCATTATATGAATATAACAACATGATGTTATTACTCCTTTCATTAATAACCATTTATATGAATACAACTCATTATACAACATACTCTCTTAATAACTGTTACCGCTAAATCTGGTGTGGGGGTAAACAGATAGTATTTATGGATTCGTGAAAAACCTGAATAGCAAGCCTCTAACCTGTTCCGCCGGAGATTGACCATTGACTCCCACCGTTAACCTGCAAAAAGTGCGAGACACCGGGGTTGATCCCGGCGATGCACCCTCCGACGCTCAAGTCAGTAATCAGAAATGATTAAGAAAGAGCGTAAATTGGGAAAATACCGATTACCTCTTAATGGAGATGGATGGGGGGTATTTATAGGCGTCTTAGGGATCAAATTAGAAATGTAATCCCCGTGATCTGATGAGGAATATTCTTCTAGTAAACAGATTAGGAATGTAATCCCTAATTCCGGGTGAAAAGATAGACGTGAATCAGGGCCGTTGATTAGGATTAATCAGAAACCCTAATTCTATCTTTTCTGGACTTGGTGTGTTTCGGGTTGGGACCCGTACCCAGTTGAGGTGGATCCGTTCGTGGCTTATTGGGTCGTGAAGAAAGACCCAGTTCCCATTTCAGACCCGTTAGTAGGTGAAATTACCGTTTTACCCCTGAGCTTTAAGATTCGTGTCCGATGTGAACGGTCCCGATTTAATCCTATTTTTAGCCATATCACGAGCCCCCCACTCCTAGAGACTGAGTTTTTCAGTCTTTGAGGAGTAGTTTTGTTGTTCTAATGGCGTACGGGATTTTATCGGTGTTCTTAAGGGAGTTTGGATCTTGCTCGGGGGTGTAACGGTGTCATTCTGGGCTTGTAAAATACCCAAAAATTTCCTCAGAATTTTCTGGATTTTTGGTGATTTTTCCAGATTTTTCTGAATTTTTTCTCAATTTTTTTTTTGAATTTTTTATTCATTTTCCGAATTAAATAATTAATTATCGAAAATATTAAATAATTATTCTAATTAAATAACTATTTTTCAGAATTTTAAAATATTTTTTCTTAATTTATAATTATTTTTAGAATTTTTATTTAATCTTTTCGATTTTTAAATATTTCTTCGGATTTTTTAAATAATTAAAACAAATAAATAAATAAATAAATAAATAAAATATTACCTGGACACGTGGCACGATCGTGTGAGTTGATCACGATCAAGCGAGCACGCATCGGGAGGAGGAAGAAGAGGCCATTTTTTGGGTGTAACAAGGTCGGTTCCATGAACGCTCGGAAAAGGCGGCCGAAGTCCAAGTGGACGACACGTGGCAGTCAAAGTTTGACTCTTTTTTTTCCGTGCTGCTGTTCATTCTTCTTCTCTCCTTCGTTTCTTTCTCTCCCTTCGTCTTCTCCATTTTTGAAGCGCCAGCAGCTCAAAGTGGAAATCGACGGGGGGAGCCCGTCTTCGGAGGTCGACAAGAAGGAGAGCTCGAGGTGCCCGCGATAGTTCGGCGAGGGAGTTGGAGTTCGGAGCTTCGACGACGGAGGCAGCTTGGGAAGGAGATGGGCCGAGCTCGGCGATGGAGTCGAGGTCGGGAGCTCGACGGAGGAGACGAAGCTCGAGTTCAGAGCTCAGTCGCGAGGGGAGCTTGCGATTGAGGAGGTCGGCAACTGAGCTTCGGCAGAGCTCAGTGACGACGGCGTCCGGTCGTGTCTTGTCTACGAGCTTGGCGATGGAGTCGAGGTCGGGAGCTCAACGGGGGAGACGGAGCTCGAGTTCGGAGCTCGAAGCGGTGGAGAACTCGGCATTTGGAGTTGGAGTGGAGCGTGACGGAGGTGAGGAGTTTGGTGGAGGAGAGGAGCTCGTTCGCCGTGGCGGTGCTCGCCGCTGGAGCTTGGCAGTGGAGGCGTGGCGAGGCGTGCTCGACGGGAGGTGGAGCTCGGAGAGGCCGCGGTGGAGCTCGGAGGAGTGGAGCTCGTGGTTGACGAAGAGGTTGCTCGGCGAGGAATGGAGGTCGGGAGGTCGGAGCTCGAAGCAGTGGAGAGCTCGGCATCGCGAGGGGCCTGTGGAGCTCGAGCTCAGTAATGGGTTCGTAGCTCAGCGCCGGAGCTGGGAGGCTGGCAAAGATGTGCTTGAAGCGTTTGAGCTCGGCATTGCGGCGCGGCTTGGTCGCGAACTCGAGCGTGGAGCTCATTAGTGGCAGCGATGGGCTCGGAGCTCGCGCCGTGGAGGAGCTCGCCGCAGGAGCTCAGTCATGGAGAGTTCGGCATGGGAGTTGGCGACGAAGCGGAGTTCGAAGCTTCGGAGGTTGATGGGTTGGCGAGCTTGGCGATGGGTGCTCGACGCCGCAGCGCTCGTCGGAGCTCAACGTGAGCTCGGTGGAGGACGAGGTCGGCGAGGGAGCTCGGCACCATGGAGCTTTGGGTTTCTTCATCGCTGTTTTGGTGCCAGGAGTTTTGGAGAAGGAGATGGGAAGGTGCGTTCGGGTTTGGATCCTTAATTGGTCCGAACCCGGCCCCTTATTTTTTTTTTTAATAATTTTTTTGAAGCTCCGATGGCAGATTGCTTCGAAATGTGTCGGCGAGTCTTTGCGAAGTGCTGAGTAAGTTTTTTCCATGTAATGCTCGGAGGCTGGTGCCGAGCTCAAGCCCGTAAAACGGTCGGTGCCAAGAACGCTCGGCGGCGGGTGCCGAACTCAACTGGTGCCGAACTCAAGCCCGTAAAACGGTCGGTGGCAAGAACGCTCGGCAGTGGGTGCCGAACTCAATTGGTGCCGAACTCAAGTCCGTAAAACGGTCGGTGGCAAGAATGCTCGGCAGCAGGTGCCGAACTCAACTGGTGCCGAACTCAAGCCGAACTCAACTGGAGCCGAACTCGAGCCCGTAAAACGGTCGGTGGCAAGAACGCTCGGCGTCGGGTGCCGAACTCAACTGGTGTCGAACTCAAGCCCGTAAAACGGTCGGTGTCAAGAACGCTCGGCAGCGGATGTCGAACTCAACTGGTGCCGAACTCAAGCCCGTAAAACGGTCGGTGTCAAGAACGCTCGGCAACGGGTGCCGAACTCAACTGTTGCCGAACTCAAGTCCGTAAAACGGTCGGTGTCAAGAACGCTCGGCAGCGGGTGCCGAACCCCAATTTTTCCTGCAGAATTCCTCTTGATGTTCCCGGTGCTACGGAGGTCGGCTCGGGGCGTGCGACCCCTTGTTTCGAAGCTAATTCGAAGATCTACAACTTCTCTTTAGGAGTGAGATGAAGATTCACCCTCCTTCATGGTCAAAATAGCCCCGCAACATCCTTGTATTCATGAGGTTGAGGAGAGTTTTGGTTTTTTACTTGGGATCGGCGGCAACTTTGTTGGAGAAGAATGGTAGGAGAGAGAGGGTTTGGGTTTGGATCCTTAACGGGTCTGAACCCAAACCTATAGCCCCCCTTTTCTTTTTTGTGTTGTTTGTTTGGTTGCTTGTATATGAGAGCGTTCGGCGAAGGGGTGCCGAGGTCCGATTTTTCCCCCCCGTAACGAGGTCGGTTCCGAGAATGCTCGGTAGCTGGTGCCGAACTCGATTTTTCCCCGGTAACGAGGTCGGTTCCGAGAACGCTCGGCAGCTGGTGCCGAACTTGATTTCCCCCCCCCCCCGCGTAACGAGGTCGGTTCCGAGAACGCTCGGCAACTGGTGCCGAACTCGATTTTTCCCCCGTAACGGGGTCGGTTCCCAGAACGCTCGGCAGTTGGTGCCGAACTCGATTTTTTCCCCCGTAACGAGGTCGGTTCCGAGAACGCTCGGCAGCTGGTGCCGAACTTGATTTTTCCACCCGTAACGAGGTCGGTTCCGAGAACGCTCGGCAGCTGGTGCCGAACTCGATTTTTCCCCCGTAACGGGGTCGGTTCCCAGAACGCTCGGCAGTGGGTGCCGAACTGGAATTTTTTCCCCATAACGAGGTCGGTGCCACGAACGCTCGGCAGTGGGTTCGAACTCGAATTTTTCCCTGCAGAGTTCTTCTTGATGTTCCCGGTGCTACGGAGGTCGGCTCGGGGCGTACGACCCCTTGTTTCGAAGCTAATCCGAAGATCTACAACTTCTCTTCAGGAGTGGGACAAGGATTCACCCTCTTTCATGGTCAAAATAGCCCCGCAACATCCTTGTCTTTATGAAGTTGAGGAGTGTTTTGGTCTTGGGGATTTTGGAAGAGGAGCTCCACTCCTAGGGGCGAAGAAGCTGTGCTGGGAAAACCCTTGTGCCAGGAAGACCCTTGTAAGAGCCGTGGGAAGACCCATCCTTTGAGGTGAGCAAAACGAAGAGCTTAACTTTAGGAGAGAGCCATTTGGAAGACAAGTTTGAGGAGCAACTCTAGGAGAGAGTTGTGAGCTCCGATCTTGTTGAGAAGAGGTCCGCTTCGGAGGCGAGCGGAGCAAAGAGCTCGGCTCTGGGAGAGAGCCTTTTGTGAGACGAGTGTGAGGAGCAACTCTAGGAGAGAGTGGTGAGCTCCGAACTCGTTGAGAAGGGGTCCGCTTTTGGAGGCGAGCGGAGCGAAGAGCTTGACTCTGGGAGAGAGCCTGTTTGTGAGACGAGCTTGAGGAGCGACCCAAGGAGAGAGTGGTGAGCTCCGAACTCGTTGAGAAGAGGTCCGCTTTTGGAGGCGAGCGGAGCGAGGAGCTTGGCTCTAGGAGAGTGCCATTTGTGAGAGGAGTTTGAGGAGCAACTCTAGGAGAAAGTGGTGAGCTCCGAACTCGTTATTTAAGTGAGGGAATCAACGGTTGTGGGAGCAATTCCGAATGGCGAACCACTTCTAGCTCGCTTAACAGCGAACTTGCGAAGTAGAATCGAGCCAAGTGTTGGACTCTGGAACCATCGTTAGAAATGTTCAACGGCTGTGGGAGCAATTCCGAATGGCGAACTACTTCCAGTCCGCTTAGAAGCGAACTTGCAAAGTAGAATCGAACCAAGTGTTGGACTCCGGAACCATCGTTAGAAAAGTTCAACGGCTGTGGGAGCAATTCCGAATGGCGAACTACTTCCAGTCCGCTTAGAAGCAAACATGCGAAGTAGAATCGAACCAAGTGTTGGACTCCGGAACCATCGTTAGAAAAGTTCAACGGCTGTGGGAGCAATTCTGAATGGCGAACCACTTCTAACCCGCTTAAAAGCAAGTTATTCGAAGTAGAATCGAACCAAGTGTTGACTCCGGAACCATCATTAGAGTTATTCAACGGTTGTGGGAGCAATTCCGAATGGCGAACCACTTCTAACCCGCTTAAGAGCAAGTTATTCGAAGCAGAATCGAACCATGTGTTGGACTCCGGAACCATCGTTAGAGTTTAGTGAGTTGCGGGAGGAGCCATGTAGAAGAAGCTGGACTCCGAAATCACCATTTAACGAGTCGTGACTCGGAGAGATTGAGATGAAGCAAGAGCAACAATTTCCAATGAAAAAACGTAAAGTTTTATTGAAATAAACTAAGTGGCTGCTTCAATAGGGCAAGCCATTATTACATGCTATTGGCCGGGTTACAAGCATCGGTCTTATTGAAAATCAAAATCCTACTTCTACGATAAGGTGAAGACCTCTTGGGAGGAGCTGGGAGGTTCTGAGTCTTGAAGTTCACCGGGCCCTTCGGTTCGTTTGTTGGCTCCTCAGAGGGGAAGCTCGGCCCCCTCTTTTTGGATGAACTTGGTCAGGTGTCCCCGCTGTACGAGTTCTTCGATCTCCTCCTTGAGAGCCCGACAATCATCCGTGTCGTGGCCGTGGTCCCTGTGAAAGCGGCACCACTTATCTTTGTCCCTCTTCTTGCCAGGGGTATTCATTCTAGGGGGAGCGCGGAGCAGTCCTTCCTTGTCCACCTCCATAAGGACTTCTGATATATTAGCAATGAGGGGGGTGAACTTTTCAAAACGTGGAGTTGAACGGCGCTGGCCATTACTGTCCTTCTGGAATTTTTGGGACTCCTCTTCACTTGTGTTCTTCCGTTTGTTCCCGGAAGATGTCTCCTCTAGAGCAAGGGGGTCGAGGGCTTCTTCGGCCCGAATATACTTTTCACACCTGAGAAGGAGGTCGGCAAAGTTCTGTGGAGGCTTCTTAGCAAGAGAGGAACGGAGGCTGGAATTGAAGACATTGGATTGGAAGGCGGCCGTTGCGACGGATTGGTCGAGGGAAGCTATAGACCTGGCTTCAGCTGTGAACCTCTTCACATAGTCTCTCAACCTCTCACCGTTCTTCTGGTTAAGGTAGAGTAGCGAAATGTTGGTCTTTTTAGTTCGGCGACTACTCACGAAGTGGGTGACGAAGAGGGTCTCGAACTGTTCGAATGAGAATATCGAGGATGGGGCAAGGCGAGAGTACCATTCTCGAGCCAGACCCTTGAGAGTTGCGGGAAAGGTCTTGCATAGCAGGGCATCGGAAGTTTGATGGATGAGCATGAGAGTCTTGAAGCTCTCAATGTGGTCAACGGGGTCAGTTTCCCCGGAGTAGGTCTCGAATTGAGGAGTTTTAAAGCCGATTGGCACTGGCGCATCCATTATGGTTCGGGAAAAAGGAGGTCGGCTTGGACAGAGGGTCCTGCCCCTCTGTTCCTCTCCCTGGTTGATCCGGCCAATGCGCCTCTCCATCTCGTGGAGACGGCGGTAGAGGGCATCGTCCCTCCGACTGTAGTCGAACGAGCCTCTGGACTCGTGTTCGTAGGAGGGGGAGCGAGGACTGTGGCGATGGTAACCCTGGGAACGGCGAGGGCTAGGAGTATGCCGCCGGTGGTGAGGACTCTGGACCCGCAGGGGGTGTAGGATCCCGTTGGGCATTGTAGTTATGAGGACGGAGGTTGAGAGCCTGTTGTACCATTGCTTGGAATTGTTGGAACTCGGCACGGGTGATGGGTGCCTCATCGTTCCTTGGGTGTTGCCGATCGGCGGGGGAACGATGTCTTCTTCTGTAGTGCTCGGGGGATTCCTTCCTTCCCCTTCGAACATGGGACCTTTTGTAATCTCGGCGGTGTGGGGATCGCTTACCCGGACGTTGCTGGCGGGAGGCTCCCTCTCGGGACCGCTTCTCGTCCAGACGGTGGCGTAAGTCCTCCACCTTCTGCCAGTTTTGAGGATTGTGAGAGGCCATGGAATCCATAGAGGCTTTGTGTATGGAGACGCGGTCTAGGTGGAGAGGTTGCTTCATGCGGGAGCCCCCCGCACTGGCGTTCTGAGGACCGGTGGGACCCTTGGGGGGTTGCTGATTCTGAAGAGGAGGCTGATCTTGTTGAAGAGGGTCCTCCACTTGAAGCGGGGGTTGTCCCTGCTGCGGAGCGGGTTGGACGGGGACTACCTCTTGCTGATCGGCGGGGTTGGGCCCGCGGTTGGACCCTTTGGACCTGACTTTTCTCGGAGGCATGGCTGGAGAAGATCGGACCAACGGGAAGAGGGGCTGCTATTCGTTTGGTTTTCCCACAGACGGCGCCAATCTGTTACCGCTAAATCTGGTGTGGGGGTAAACAGATAGTATTTATGGATTCGTGAAAAACCTGAATAGCAAGCCTCTAACCTGTTCCGCCGGAGATTGACCGTTGACTCCCGCCGTTAACCTGCAAAAGTGCGAGACACCGGGGTTGATCCCGGCGACGCACCCTCCGACGCTCAAGTCAGTAATCAAAAATGATTAAGAAAGAGCGTAAATTGGGAAAATACCGATTACCTCTTAATGGAGATGGATGGGGGGTATTTATAGGCGTCTTAGGGATCAAATTAGGAATGTAATCCCCGTGATCTGATAAGGAATATTCTCCTAGTAAACAGATTAGGAATGTAATCCCTAATTTCCGGTGAAAAGATAGACGTGAATCAGGGTCGTTGATTAGGATTAATCAGAAACCCTAATTCTATCTTTTCTGGACTGAGTGTGTTTCGGGTTGGGACCCGTACCCAGTTGAGGTGGATCCGTTCGTGGGTTATTAGGTCGTGAAGAAAGACCCAGTTCCCATTTCAGACCCGTTAGTAGGTGAAATTACCGTTTTACCCCTGAGCTTTAAGATTCGTGTCCGATGTGAACGGTCCCGATTTAATCCTATTTTTAGCCATATCAATAACCATTTTCATAACCAATCTCATAATACGGGTATTTATTTTATTATGCCCTATCAAGTATCACTTCTTACAAATGCTTCTATTCTCATAATACCACATTTATTCATATCTTATGACACAAATATAACATCTTATTGCTTATTGCAATGCTCTCACATCTCATCACATCATTAACACATTATTGATAGAATGCTTATACTCATTACAGCGAAAACTTGTTTTATAGCTCATTCCCATTTCATTATACCACTTTAGTAATTTCTTTTTCTTATAAACAATAAATCTTATTATCATTTTCACTTAATCCCCAAACACAATCTGGGGCCACAACATATCACACCCCATAGCCGATAGCTTGGGTAATAATCGCCGCACCCCAAACACATAGTTTGGGTAATATCACATCACATCTCAAGCCGATAGCTTGGTTATTATTTCACTTCAATCACTTATCATCTTCACTTTACTTAATTCTCCATTTCCATTAATCATTACCACTATCATACCAACTCACCCTGCGAATTATGCCAAGGCAGGTAGTTCCCACCATTTCCACAGAAATAGCGGGCAGGTAGTTCCTTGACACAATTCCAAGGTACAACTCATATCAACTGTATTTTACTTTAATGATCACATACATAATACAATTACTTCGTACTATTCATAAGAACACATGTCTCTTTTATTATTTTCATTTTAAATTAACCACGTACTACATTTATCACTTCTTTTCATACACTAACTCATAACTCGTTTTCCTTCACATTTACTTCATTCACAACTACTTTCTTTCTCATCCACAATTCACAATTCGCTTTCTGTACTTTCACATTTTTATTAACACTTAGTTATTTTATTAGTTTGTTGACCAGTGAGCCACAGTATCCCAATATATTGAAAGCAGACAGCCCAGTAAAACACGCGGACCAATGCTCACACAGAGTCTTACTCGTCCGAAGCTACGTCTTCCTCCCAGCCTATGCCAGCGAGGGAACACCGCACCCCAGATAAACTGGGTACTTCCTCGCGACGTCTGTCATCGAGGGAAAAACACCGCACCCCAGGTAAACTGGGTACTTCCACCCAGCCGATAGCCAGGAGGGAAAAACACCGCACCCCAGATAAACTGGGTACTTCCTCGCGACAGCTGTCATCGAGAGAAACCGGGCCTCAAGCCGATAGCTTGGGCGATAAAACACTGCACCCTAGATAAACCGGGTACTTCCTCCCAGCCGAAGCCAGGAGGGAAAAACACCGCACCCCAAGCCGTTCCTTGGGTATTAGGAGGTCTAGCCCAAACCCCCAGGATTGCTGTAGGTACTGGTCAACAAAACCATATGTTATTAGCATTATTCATTTCATCTTTCCATCTTACTATGTTCCACAACATTACACTTTTGAATTCAAGAATAGCTACCACCTTGATTTTAGTCACGTGTATTAATAACACATTTAATTAGCACTTACCATCTTATCTTTTATCTTGCATTTGATGCACATCTGATATCCACGATATAATTATCATCTCAGTATATCACATATATACATACACCTAGTCATTTAACATATAAACCAACATGTCATATTATTGCATATCACGAAAGCACCACGTTATTTATTTTTCCATAACATCACCCATTATGAATACTACGCTATTTACTACTTCATTAAATCACATATAGGCATACACCAAGTTATATCATAAATAAAAGAATTATAAGGTGCTGGTCTGTATCGTAAGCGTATCAAAATATATAATTCATCACAGAATAATATCATACTATTGCCCATTAATTCACTTCGAACATAATTACAATGTAAACATGTACCCAATTATTAATTTCATCAACTATTGCATCACACGTCATAATCAGCTATATATATATCACAAATATACACCACACATGCAGGTTTCCCAGAAAAAGGGGCCAAAATCACTTATTCCTCTAATTAAATCTTATAATATCTAGTTATAGCATACTAGCTCATACACCATGCTCCATGTAATCATAATTACCTATAAGGGCCTATATGCCCCAAAACATGCACAAAATATGCACTGGATAAAAATATGCATAAACAATCTAATATAATTAGTTTTTATACTTCAACACATCACAATAACCCATACTATAGATTTTATATACTTAAAATAGTCACTTTCACCACATCTCTCAAAAACCCATTTTGGATCCTTAAAAATCCGTATTTTCATTAAAAATCCACTTTTGGCATAAATCCCACAAAACATATCAAAAGGCCACGAAATTCGACCACATTATAAAATATTTATAAATACAACATACTCACCTAACGGATCGAGCAAACGATGTCCCACGTCCGTCCTGTAGTCAGTCGAAGTTCGACTTTTTTCACCTAAATAGGAAATTATAGGATCGATCAGCATGAAACTCAACTCGACCTATGGATCTCCAAATTCAAATCCGTCTTCACCCACATGTCACAAATAACATACGTTGGCGAGCTACATCGACGGATTTCAAATTTGAACCCCAATACAAGAACTTACCTATGGATCGGAGGCTTTCTAAAAGGAAAATTTCCTATTTCCAAATTTCTTCAATCCCTTTGTCCTAATATCTTAAATTAGGGTTAACAACAATAATGAGACTCATCTACACCTCCGAATTCATCAAATACTCACCTCTATATCACGCGGGCATTTCACCGAACACCCGGCATGTACTTTACACCTATAGTCTATTTTACTCAATTTAATTGAGCTGGAAGTCTATAAAAATCATCCTAAATTCATATTAATACTTTCATAGTACTCTACACCCTCATATGCATTTTCTATAATTATTTGGATCGAGTTTTCTACCCGATTTCATAAACCCTATAGTTCGAGTTTATGCCAAAATTACTACTCCCCTTTTTATTCTAATGGCTCACTATAATTTTTACCGCCATACAAGAGATAATTCTTATATATATATATATCTCTATTTTACAAACCCAAAATCCTAATTTACTAACAACTTGTAATTTCTCTAACAACTTGTAATTCCTCAAATGTTCCACTTCCAACACCTCTAAATCTCTCTACCATAATAATCCTACTCAATAAAACTAACCACACTTAATTTTATACGAATAAATAAAATAGGATATACCTTTTCGAAATCCTTTCGAAAATTCGACACTTCCACGATGTAGAGAACCCCTCAATTAGCATACCCCTCAGTTTAATTTGAAAACCACAGAGAAACGAGGTGGATTTGGGCGGGAGAAGGGGAGGCCGATGGGTTCGGCTGGGTTCCTGCGATCGGGAAAGAAATAAGAGAAGAAGGGAGGAGGAAGGAGGAGAGGAGGGGTTTTTTTGGAAAAATTTTAATAATATATATATATATATATATATATATATATATATATATATATATAATTAAAAGGGCTATTAACAAATAAACCCCCAAGACTCTGAAATATTTCAAATAACTCCAACCCTATACTTTAATAATACCAACAATACAAAATACACTAAACTGATCGCATAATAATCCTCCAAAATTATAAAATAAAATAAAAATAAACAATATCTCTTCACATAAAATTTCAACTCGTAGCTCCAATCTATCAATAATACCAATCTACCACAAATATTCGTACCAGTATCAATATTTAAATAAAATACATAAAAAATAATTTCCACCCCTCAAACTATAAAAACAAATATTTTCGGTATTTTAAAATCGGAGGTGTTACATATATATATATATATATATATTATTAATTCACTTTGATATTTATTATTTTATTTACAACCCTTAATCTTAATCTTTTAAGTTTGTCTTACTCGTTTTCTTTCTTATGTTTCTTTTACGTGTTTTCACGTTACCTATTACTTTTACGTATTCTATTAAGTTTTGAACTACTACTTATTAAATTATTATTAAGACTATCATTTCTCTTGTTACTATTTCTATTAGATTTTTGAATTTCAGTTTTGTATGTTTACATTCACTTTACAAATACTTCGATTTCACGATACTATATTTTTCCATTATTTTCAGATTGTAATGTTTTAGATATGACATATTTCTTCAAATTATAAATTCTCTTCCTACTATTTTTCTGATATAGCTTATATTCAAAATCTATACTTTTATTTGAATATTTTATCGTTGTAATTTTCTACCTTCATTATCTCAACTTTTACTTCTATTTTCATATTACCAATTTCAAAAACGTAACTTCTATTTTCATACTTTATTAAACACCCAATATCCAAGTACAGATAGAAGATTACATCTTCCCACCTCCCGTTTTGGTGCAACATAATGTCGAGAGGGTAAATCTGCAACTACACATGAATGGAGGCAAACTGCAAATGAATGTCGGGGAGGCAAAGTCTGCAACCGAAAGTGCAGAAGCCAAACTACAATCGGATGTCGTAGAGGCAATTCTACAACTTGAGGTCGAGGAGGCAAGCCTGCAGTTGGACACCAACGAGGCGAACCCACAACAAAAGAGATTTTTCTACTTTAATAACCCATACTTTATTTTCTGTAATATTTACTTACCACTAATCCATTTTTGTACTAGTTTATACTATTTTATAATATTTTACAATTTAACATCAAATTAATTATCTTATTATTTATACTTTTGTTTACGATTCATAATTTATTTCCATATAATTAGTTTTCGTATTGTTTCAATAATATGTTATTATTTTTCTACTATGATTTCTTGTTTTACTTCTACAAACCATTTATAATTTTCATATCATAATACTGTTTTTTCGCTCTATAATGTTTATGCCTATACAATTTTGTATGTTGGGTTTTCTTGCTCTGCTTGACAATTTGAAAGTATTTTGATATATGTCAACCAGTATTCTATATCTCTAAATTTTTAAATCGTATATATATATAATTATTATATTTACTTTACAAATTATTCTATATTAACTTGTTATACAGAATTATTTTATATTGTCTATACTCTTAAGTAAATTTCATGCTCATACATTCTTTTCAAACTTTTTCTCTTGAATTGCTAGTTCAATTATTATCTCGTAATATCAGGTACTAATTCAGGTTGCGATTTTAATCATTCTACCGCTTATTACTTTAAAATTTTGATTGCCAAGCCTATTAATAATTTATCTATCGACTATGTTTCTATTTATTTTTCCTAATTGCGATGTTTTCCAAATTATTTCACAATAAATGACTTATTTCATATTTTTCCTTATATCTAATACTTTACCTAATATTATTTTTGTATGAAAATTTCTCCCAATCTACCCTAACTTTTATGGTCACTTTTTTTTCTTATGCTATTTTTCTAGTTTTCTTATTCTGTTCTTATAAAATTTTGATACTCATAGTTTTCTCATATAAGTTTACCTTATTTTTTCACAAAACATATTTTTATGGTTCGTTTATTTTCTTAATATTTGCAGCTTTTTATATACAATAATGATATTTTCTTGGTGTGTACGAAATGCAACTTCTACCCTAGTAAGTTCTGAGGACAGAACTGTTCTAAGAGGGGGAGAGTGTAACACCCCGCAAAATTGAGATATGACAATTTTGCTCCACGTGTATTACGCACGTATCTTTCGTACTGTTACGAAAAATATTCGTAATGTATTTTAATATAAATATCATATGTATTTTATATTCTGATTATTTATATATTTTCGGTTATCTCAAAATTCATTTTTATCCTATTTTTAGCCAACTCGAATATTTATTTTAATCTTTGTGTTTTTACGTGTATTGCATGTGTTTTCAATACACATGTCGATTACATAAATTTCACCGTTACACGAAATATCTGTAACATTATCGAAATAAATATTTTTTGTATGTTATATTCCGAGTATTTATAAACATTTCTCCATTAATCAAATCTATTTAATATTTTGAATATTTTTTAAGTGCATCGCACGTAAACTTTTATGTGCATTTTTTTCTAAATTTTTCTAAAAGTCTTGTACATTTTTTATTCTCATTTTATTTGTTACAAATGAATTATTTATTTTCAATTAAAAAACTCATAGGCCTAAAGCCCATTTTAAAGCCCACTAGAAAAATTAACTAAAAAAAGAGGCTCATGATTATATTCTACATTTTAAATGTACACTTTTAATCCTACACACTTGTCATTTAACAAACATATACAAATGTACTAATAACAAAAAAATAAAAGAATGAGAAGAGTGTGCACATGTGGGAAAACCAACAGTTTGCCAATTCATGAAGGAGATGAAGGGATGGGGGTTTGTGTAGTAATGGTGAGTAGATATTTATTTTGGTTAATGAGTCTTTATTTTGGGTAATGGGTGTCTCTTCATTCACCCATTTAGCCCTATAAATGGCCTCTCCTAATTCATGAACAAATGCACCAAAAATCAAAACAAAAGAGAATAAAAGAAAGAAACAAAAGAAAGAAAGAGTGGCTTGAGTTCTTCTTTGGAAGAAGGAGAGCCTTCGGTGCTTGCTAAGAAGGATAAGGAAGTCACATTCTTGTTGGAGCTAGGAGTTTCTATTTCTTTTGCAACTATAAGGTGGGTGACTTCTTGAACATTCTAAAATGTAGTAGTATGCATGTGTAAAAAAATTGATGTATGAAATTGATAATTCATATAAGTTGTAGTTAATTTTGTGACGATGTTATTTGGAATATTTGATATATATGAGTATGAAAAGAAATGCATGCTAATTGAAAGATTTTTATGAAGAAAAGTTGAAATGATTTTGTTGGGTGCATAGTAATACATCATGATTAGATTGAATAAATTTGGGGATAAATTCATAAACAAAGTTGTAAATCTATGTAAAAAAAAGTTGTTGTTTTGAGTTTTGTTTTCATTTCAGAAAATCATATCTATTGAACTAGATAGAATCTAGAGCTAAAATTTTTATAGGAACATCTTGTATATGTCAGGAATATCTCTTTAAAATTTCATAATTTTTGGATGTCATTTACTATTTTAATAAAATCCAAACTTAGGACTACTTGGCAGTTGACTAGTTGCTGAAAATCTGTACACATTTTGGATTTTGATCATTACAACATCTTAGATGAAGTAATTTGGGAAAATTAAGAACCAAGAACTTGTAGTAGACTCGTTAAACTTTCTGTAAAGTCTAAGAAATCAAATTTTCACAAAGAATTGAATTCATAATGAATTTTACAAGACTGTACAATTGGCAGTATTTCAATATTTCGACCCTATTATAGATTTCACAGAATTAAGGGTTAACGATACAATATTTTGGAGAAACTTATAACTAATAAATTTTAGTAGACTTGTATACCTTTATTTTGATCTAAAGAATACAAAGATTCGTGAAATATATAATTTTTTATGATTTTTACAGGAAGCATGAACTGCAATTTTCTAGTTTTGAACTTACTGTTTTGCAAATGAATCTAGATGAAGTAATTGAGGATGATTCTAAGTGTTTTTAACTACAAAGTTACAGTAGACTCTTTTATGGAAATAATGAATCTATCTTTGAATAGAATTGAGATTTATAATTGAAATATAGATGAATATGAAAAGGGTTTATTTAATCGAAAAAACATTGTAGCTTATTAAAGTGAATTGTTGGTTGTGTGATCAACCAAGAAGTGTATACTTCATGATTGGTAAATGAGAATGAATGAAAGCATTGAACGAATTATGAATAAATGAAACTGAGAACATTAATTATAAGGGTATGCATACCCCATAATGTTGAACATGAAAAGATATTGATTCTGGAGGCTTAGTGAGACCCAGGTATCGGCAAATGTTGAAAATGAATAATTGATTTGAGAAGTGGCTAATATGGGCTGTCGTTCTTGGTATTTTTGTGTAAGACCAGTAGGAGGGTAAGCTAGCTCTAGTGGTATAATTTATTCATGTTTAAACTTAAGGGTTAGGCACTAAGTGAAGATGTAATAAAACTTGAGCAAACGTAAGTGGGTTGTCTCAATATAGTCTGACGGTAGACTCCGGGACTGTGGTTTGTTGCGATAGAAATGAGCCTTCATTAAATTCGAGGTTATGATTGATTTGACTGTGGACTCCAGGATCATGAATAGTCGTGCGGATGGGATTTCGTTCTCCAGTGTATATGCGTATACCGGGGCTAGAGGGACATTTGCGAGATGTTCGCATGATGATGATTTCCGTACAAGCTTGGCGATGGACTCCAGGGCGGGAATCTGTACTCGTAGAATGTCTAAAACTTGATTTGTTACCGAGTAGTTTTTAATGGCGAGGGATTAAACTCTTTACTGTGGAGTACATAGGTGCCTGCCCTCAGACCTATGTAGGATGGGGTGCATAGAATCCGAACAAGTATGCATTTGTGTTATTATAGTATAACATCTGCATTAGGCATTAAGTCATATCATACACTGACATGGTTAGGACAGTCACTTTTTACACTTTTATATGCATTCAAGTGTGTAATTGTTAAAGTAAGAGAATTGTTACATTACGGCATAGTGAGGATCGCTGTTTTATAATATTGCATCGGTTGTAAGCAACCGATGTGCCCACAGATTTTCACTGCAGGGCTTGGATTGGATTGGCAAGGGCTTAAAGACGGTTGCTGATAAAGATTATATTCAAGATTAAAGCTGATGATATTAGAGTTGTATTTCATGTTGTATTTTATTTAACTTCCGCTGTGTAACTCTGTAATAAACATTGTTGTGTAATTAAAAAAAAAATCCTTGTAAAATTGTATGAATTGAAGTAAAAGATCCTGGTGTGCTACGAATTACATGTAAATGGAATTCGGGGTGTTACACACTCCTAACAAGAGCTCAGAGAAGTGCCGGGGAGGCTTCTTGGTGAGGGATGCCTTCAGGTCGGCATGGTTGGTGTTGTGTCGGAACACCGCTGAGGCCATTAACTGGTCGAGAAAGGCGATAGATCGAGCCTCAGTGGTAAAGTGGCGAACATAGTCCCTCGGACATTTGCCCTTTCTTTGAATGAGTGCCAGCAAAGATGCACTCGTTTTCTCAGCTCGGCAGTTGCTGATGAAGTGAGTGAGGAAGAGATCCTCAAACTGGTTGAAAGAGAATGTGGAGGCTGAAGACAGACGGGGGTACCATTCTCTCGTAGTTCCTTTCAACGTGGCCGAGAAGGTCTTGCAGCGGAGCGCATCTGAGGCCTGGTGAATCATCATGAGAGTATTGAAACTCTCGATATGATCAACTAGGTCCGACTCCCCGTTGTAAGACTCGAAAATGGGGGGCTTGAAGGTCTCACGGACCAGAGCTTCCATGATGGTCCTGGAGAAGGGAGGTCTACTAGGGCAGAAATTATTGGTCCGCTGTTCTTCTTCGTGGTTGATTCTGTCCAATCGCCTTTCCATCTACCTGAGACGGCGATGGACCGAGTCGTCCCTTTGTTCAAATCTATTCGACCCTCGAGACTCTCCTGCATGAGGGGTGACCTAGAGAAGGCTTGGTGCACGTAGGTCGCGGCTTGGAGCGATGTTAAGGGCTCGCAGGATGTCATCTATGAAGTTTTGGTATTCGGCCTGAGTGACCGGTGCTCCCCCGCCCTGGCGGATCCATGGTGCTGATCGGCTCGTTGGGGTGAGACTCCTTTGCTGAAGATGGGGAGGGGACCTTCCCCTAGTCCTTGGGGAGGGGGATCTTCTAGACCTCGTCTTTCAGGGAGAACGACCCCTCTGACTTCTTTGGTGCTCTGGATGAGGGATCTTAACTCGACTCGCCTATCATCCAAGTGGGTTCGGAGGTCGACATTGTAGTGCCCCGAATTCGAACATAGGAACTCGTGACACACTCCAGGATCTTTCTTCAAATGAGTCACAACACAACAAAAATCACAGGAAATTAAAACTTTTATTACATCAAATTGTTATTACAATGTCCAATGATTACAACAATTACAATTAATTGGTACAACATGAATGTATAATAAAATTTGGACCGTAACTTTCACTTGGATGCTTTCCCCTGGTAGAGTTTTTCCGCGCTCCCAAGTCAGCAATCCTGTACTGATAACTGTGGGCACGTCAGTTGAATACAACTGTCAAAATGCTACATTCTGCTATCCTCTCTACGCCATAATATAATAATTCCAACCTCAACAATCACAAATATTTGATGCGAAGAAAAAAGTGATGTCAAACAAGTGTCAGTGTATGTCATGGCCTAATCTAATGCACACATTATACGCACACGACGTTCTTCAGTTTGATGGGGCTCAATCCCCCATTATGCATCCTACTCTTGTGCTCTCTCCTGTTTCTGATTTCAGTGATGGTGAGGCTGTAGTCGTCCGGCTTACTCTAGTCGCTGATGTCATTAGTTGTGTCCAATACCTCATGTTTTATCCACTATGCCTGGAATCTCCGCCGCAGGCTTACTCCTTCACGGCTGGGGTTACAGTCACAGGCTTACTCCTTCACGATTGTACCCATGGTATGTTGTTGTATCTATGTCTCTCTGGACCTCACCAAAAGCTGATATACGGACACCAGGGTTCCCCTTCGAAGGACTTAGAGCATTTCCCATATAGTCTTGCTCACCGGGTCTTTCTCTAAACCTCCTGCCCGCATTGATCAACAAAGGACTTGATGGATATAGGGTTTTCCCAACTCCGTTACACTCGTCCTTACACTAGAACAGAACTTGCCGTCAAGACGACGTCAACACTCCAAACCTCCTCAAAGGTTGTTACGGACATAAAGGCATTCATGCCGAAACAGTGGAGCCCCCACAGAGTATCCACTCCCCAGGGCAACTCGTGGTCCCTGTCTGCATTAAACGAACCTAGGATTTGGCCAGGCGTGATGACGTCATGCATCCCCCAGACAGGCAAACACCCTCGCTAGTGGCTGTCCTTACATTCAACCAAGACTCGATCTAGTCCTACCAAAGCATCAATGCTACCCCGCTCCAAGATTAAAGAATACGATTAATTACAAGATTTCTAGCACTTGTTTTATCGATCGATTACTAAAAACCATCACTCTATCCAAACTCTAAATCTCTTTCATTTCCTTATTAGAAGTATGGACCTCTAGGCAAGCCTAGAACTATCTCATACTACCCATTCCCTTAGTTAGGCGATCTATCTACCATTTCCAATTCCTAACTTGGTAATCAACTTTGCTTACTATGAACAACTAGTTAAGTTCTACTTGTAGACTCTTTCTAGTTAGTTACCTTTATCAAAAAATGGATCTTAACCCATCCCACAATAAGCCCTCGAGTCCGGCCCAAGGGTTGACCTGCCTCGGCCCACACTTGGCACGAACCAACGACGAATCGACCCCGTCGATCGCCGCAACCGCCATCTACGCTTGGAGTTCGATCGCAACCTCGGACCAACCAACACGTAGCTCCCGCTAAACTTAACGCTCCACCATCCTCAACAAGTGGTTGCTCCAAACACAACTATGGAATCCATCCATGCACGGCGAGTACGTCGGCGCACAAGTCGTCTTTTCCAACGTGTTCGATGTGACACGAGTCTTATTCTACCCGTCTAGATTTGTCAATAAGACTTTGTCCTAGAGTCTCAATCCTCAACCGATGTATCCCAACATGGTACACTACAATAGGAGTAAATCCTAACCCATGAATCCACAAAACGAGGTTCTAAGAGCCCTAAAATTGACAATTTACAATTCCAAACAGCAAGCACACATTTGGCATTTATGCCAAAACGGAGTCATTCCCGATCCCGTTTCTTTGAAGAATTGAGATCGTGTTCTCCCATGCTTCTAATCGAGGTAGACAGCAAGTATAATCACACTTTGGGCATGGATTCCATCCGGTCAACAACAATACCCCAACATCCAATATAATTTTCACTTCAAAATAGTGAACAACGTATTGAGGTCCACAAGCAACTATGAGCTACTCTTAGCAAGGAACTTTAGATAATTTAATTTCTAACTCATGTCCACACCTATAACATGGTTCTTGACCTCAAACATCAACTCTAAGCTAGTAAAGTACAAGTTCAAACTCATTTCCATGAACATGGTGCAAAACAATGAGCTCTATGATTCACTGTGTTTCTGTTGTCATTTGCAAAAATCATATAAAATTGTACACTTACCCAAATCATGATTTCTTTGTCATTCCAGAAAAGTATGTGTCTACTACAACTTCCTAGTTAAATTTTTTTTTCAGATAAGGTCGTTTACAAGCCCTTATCGTCCCATCTTTAACAAGTACACAGATTCTCAGAACAGCACATCATTACAACACAGTCATGGGATAAAATCAATTTAAAATAGTAAACAGTGTCATAACATTATGAATTTTAGATTCTAGCTCCTGACACATGATGTGACAACCCTTCCAAAAATTAGGTGATTATACCAGGTAGGTTTTTAATTATTTCACTTTGAATATCATCAAAAACAGAGCAATAACAGCAACAGTTCTGTTTACTAAAATAACTAGCTGAGTTTGCATGATTTTATTAACATAGCTACAATGGTCCAAAACTCATGAAATTTGAAACATAGGTCTTAGATAAACTTAACATTAACATAATAAAATTTCAGATCATTCCCATAATCATGCAGCACGGTGCAAGTCATTCTTCTTAAAACAGTAACAACAAAACTGTTTCTTTTTCTTCTGACCAGCATGCAAGTTTGCATTTTATTTTAATAGCAAAAAAAAAAAATCATAAAAATCCGAAAAAAAATACTAAAGGTGTACGACACATAAATGAACATATTGTAAAAATTTTAAGTTAATCCAAGCGGTAGTGTTCAAGTTATGAGCTACGGACTGACAGTAAAATTTCAGCTTTTCAACAAGATTTTCTGTTTTTGGTTTCTTAGTACAAAACGAGTTATTTAAGTTCTTTCTAGAGCATGCAGGTAATTTTTCAGTCACTAAAACTACCATCTAACAAAAAAAAAGCAACCAAAGAGATTGATGAATTTTGATGGAAAAGAGATCCTACAAGCTCCTAGCTTCAAGATTGGCCTTCTTGCACATAGCTCCTTGCCTTCTTGGCTCCTTGGCTCCTCCTCCTTGGCTTCTCTTCTTCTTCTTACTACAAATCTGTAGCAAGGTCTCTCTTACTCTCTTTCTTTTCTCTTTCTCCTGAGTGTGGAAGTTGTAGAGATGGAAATGAGAAGTAGAAATGGGAGGTTTAAAAAAACAAAAGAGAGGAAGGTGGAGGGGGGTTTTGGCCAGATTTGGGGCATGGGGAAAGGGGGAGAATCTCCTCTTGCCTTGGCTCTTAAGGGAGGTGGAGTGTAGGAGTGGAGAAGAACTCATCATGAGACAACTTAAGTTCAAAAAACCCTAACCCTCGTTCTCTTTTCCCTCCTTTTCTCATGTAATCTTTGGGCTTCATTTTTTTTGTACAAGTCATGTCACACTACAAGTGTGTGTTCATGGCTCAATGGTCAAAAGAACATGGTTAGAGCCCATGTTTAGCTCATGGTGATTCTAGTTGAAGTTTATGAAATAATTCCATACTAATAGTTTCAAAAGGAGAAAAATAAATAAATATAGTATTTTAGTACTCAATAAGTCATACATATATTATTATAAAAATCTGGGTTGTTACAGACATCTTATTGGCGGTTGAGGATGATCGGACGGAGCTCTCTTGAATCATGAGGGTTTCGCAAGGCTGTCGAGTCTGTAGACGGATTATTGATCGAGACGTGGCCATGAAGAGGGGGTTGTTTTTGACGACTTCGGTGGGAGCCCCCTTGTGCAGCGCTTCTAGACATGGAGAGGGTACTGCTGAGGGGGCGGCTGGTCTGGATAAGGAGGTTGCACTTGTTGGTTTGTTTAAGGAAAAACATCTTGGAGTAGGGGAGGAGGAGGAAGAGTAGTGGCCCTTCGGCTGGATGTCGCTGCCTTCCCTTTTTCTTTCGGAGGCATGGCTGGAAATTGATTTCACTGGAGAAATAGATTGCCTTTTCTGTTTCCAACAGACAGCGCCAATCTGTTGCTGCTAATTTCGGTGTGGGAGAAAACAGATGATATGTAAATTGTTCTAGAAACAATAAAAGCAAACCTGCTGACTTCTTGCCAGTGTTGATTGTTACTTGATACTGTCGTTGACCTGCAAAAAGTTTGAAACACCGGAATTGTTCCTAACAATGAACCCTTCGATGCTCAAATCAGTAATCAAGAAGATTATGAAAGAGCTTTTGTGGAGAAAATACTGATTACCTTTCTTATGGTTAGGGTAGAGGGGTATTATAGTCACCTTTGGAAACAGTTTCGAGATAATCATTTATATCTACTTCCCGGTATTTTTAGATAAGATGTAGAGTTTAAATTCCTTCTGATAAGAAATTTGGTTTAAACCGTCTCCTAGAGATGATCTTGAATTTAAATAACACTTTAAATGTCCTGGGTTTGTTCATAATGGGTCACCACCCTGACCCAGTAAGACAGACCTATTTTGGGGTTATCGATCTTGGAGGGGACCCAGTAACCAATTTCGGACCCGTTTATAGTGGAAATTGCCGTTTTACCCCAGAAAGCTTTGAGATTCGTGCCCGATTTAAACGGTCCTGATTTTAGTTCTATTTTTAGCCATATCAGAAGCTATGAAGCAAAGATATGGGTACGGGGTGCGGGTACAACACATACGAGGATACGTGATTTTACAAAAAAGTAGGATACAGGTGCGTTGGTGGGTACGTTATATATATATATATATTGAGCCATTTCATAAAATTATAAGAATACATTATAATTATGAGTATTTTTTGAATTTTTTTTTTATATTGTAACCATCAAAATATTGGGTATACTTGTTTTTTGTTTGAACATAACTTAAAACATCAAGTTTTAGAAATTACACTAAAGCTTCAAACATTTATCTAAACTTAATTGTGTCCAAAAGTTGATAAAATATATTTAAAAATTGGATACTCCTTGGATACGCACCCGGGAGTACCAAAGAAGTATCGACACTCGATACGCTCCTAACACGGGTACGTTGGACATTTAAAAGTACTCATGCTTCCTAGATTAGGAGAGCACAACTGACTCCTTTTAACTAATTGGCTTATGCCTTAAGATGAAATAAAAATCATAAATTGATGAAAACATACTGAGATAGATGATCTTTTCTTCTTCTTTTTTCCCCTCTCCTAACTCCTAACCATCTTTAGAAGGAAACCAAACTATAGGGTATATGAGATATGTCGATGATAATTGAGGTCCAAGTTGGACACTAGGAACATTTGAACACATTTCTCCCAAATAAAGTCTAACGATAAACAGGTTAAAAAAACACACATATAGGTCCATTTATTGTTAGGTTTATTTCTTGCAGTCTAAGTTCGATGTAAAGATAATAGAGCTAAGCGATAAGAGGTTTGAAGTGAAGAAGGCAAACGGAAGTGTTGTAGATGTTGAACTGTCTAAAGGTGACAGTCAACTGCTGTTAATTGCAGTCGACTACAATAGCTGGGAGTTGTTCTCGATTGCAGTACAGTCAATTGCTCTTTTGAACAATAGACTGCAAGTAGGCAGCAGCGGATGGGCCAATTCAGATATGTTTGATCCCAACTTGTTTTCCAAGATATATCATATGATTCCTATTGTGTGACTTTTTCTTCTGGGTATATGGGATGATGTTGGATCAAAATTATATCCTAGGGTTTTTGTAGATCTCTATATAATAATGTAATGGCTTCCGTTGAAAGGTATGCAAGTACTTCATCTGAGAGTTTTCTATTGTAAACAACAGAGTATCTTCTAATGAGGCTTAAGAGATAGACAGGTTCTTGGTGAGAGTATTGTAACTCTTGTATGTTCTCTAGTTGAATAATATCTCAGTTATTTCTTTTCCTGATTAGATTCGTCGAACCAGGACAAATATTGTGTGCCTTTTGTGCTTGGTGTGGTCTATGTTGCTTCGTTGTTCATTGTGCTCGGTTGTCGCCTCTTGCCATATCCTAACAAAAAAAACTTGTCCGTGGTTTGAGACAAAGTGGTATCAGAGCAAAAGTTGAGCAAGTTCCTTGGTGAAGATGACAAATAATGGTTTTTCGAAGATGAAGCAGTTCAATGGTAAGATCAACTTTAATCTCTATAAGGTGGACAAGCACGACGTATTGGTTCAAAATGGCTTACATTTTGCCCTAGATGGAGATAAATGGACGCTATCGGACATAAAGCAAGAGAAATGGGATGAGATTTGTCTAAAAGTTTTGAGTTTAATCCAGTTGTCATTAACGAACAAAGTCAAGCGCAACTTCTTTGAGGATAAAAACACATCGATTCTGTAGGCGAGACTCAGAATTGATTACTTAAGATCGTCGTTACTAGATCAAATGAACTGAAAAAGAAAACTATTTTGTTTCTCAATGAAGGAATGCACCGCTCTTCATGATCATATACTGCAATTCAATAAGGTATTATCTGAATTCAAGGCGATAAATGCAGATGATCTAAGCGAAGAGGATAAAGCTTTCAACTTGATATATTCACTGTCAAATTTGTGCGAGCATTTGATAACCACCAAGCTACATGAAAAATCTGCCAAGGTCGGTGGCGGTGTGATCAAGGGCTTGAAGGAGAATGAAATTAGGAAGGAAACTTATAAATAATAGTCTACTTCTTTGAGTTGCCTGGCAGTGGAGGGAACTTCAATTGGAAGAGAAATTGCGCATAAAAGTGTTATCTGTTGCCACCATTGCAGAGGAAAGGGCATTACAAGATGGATCATCACAAGTTGTTGAATCAGAAGGGTGCCAACATAGTGAGTGTTTCTGAATCAAGTGATAACTTAGACTGTCTTTTTGTTTCAAGTTCTAAAGATTTGGATTCTGGTTGGTTTCTTGATTCAGACAGTTCTTCTTATATTTTCTCCAAGAGGGATATGTTTTCTACTTACAAGTCTACAATATGATGTTCTATGAGGACGAGTACTGGTGAGAATTGCGACATCGTGGGTGACGGAACAATTGAGTTGGAAATGCCAGATAGAAAGGGGTTCACATTGGAGAAGGTCATGCATGTTCCTTAGTTGAAACAGAACATAATATCATTATGAAACCTGGAAGCACGGAGTTGCAAGTACACAACTCGAGGTAGAGTTCTATCAATTTGAAAAAGTCATCATAAGGTAATGAGGGAAAGGACCTTAGGAAGTTCTCGTAAAAAGATAGCAAAAAAAATTATCCCTATAGTAGAAGGTGTTCAACATAACCTCCACAAACTTTGTGGGAACGAGAAGACTCGGCCGAGTGTTTTACAGCCTATCGTTCCAAAAACATCTAGTTCACCGCCACTAGAATCACTGAAGTGAAACCATGACGTTCGAATATCGTCGGATGGTGGAGGATGCCTTGATGTAGGTGAAGTTCGTGCAGAGGATGGCGCCTCCGTGTTGACGCATACTAGGGTATGCCCCTAAGGGGGCATACGATTGAAGAAATAACTGGTGGAGGTAGATTTGACTAGCAGAAGAAGCCACTGAATCGCTTTGTTTACAAGAGGATAAAGGGAAGATTCTAGAACTACTTAATCACACAGATGTGGAAGGATGTGTATGCCATCCGAGGTGGACATTGTTGGATTTATGTTTTGCATAATAGGTTCAATGTGAAGAGAATAGGGCGAAGCGAGAAGAGGTTGCTGCTTTTGCTAGTATGTCCGAAGGTGACAGTCGACTGCTATTAATAGTAGCCCACTACAACAGCCGGAACATATTCTCAACAGCAATATGGTCAACTTCTTTTTTGAGCAGTTGACCGCAAGTATTGAAAACCGGTATAGTTTCAATAACTATCAAGCCGTGGCACTACCTTCTGTACAATAGAACAGGAAGGGCAGCGGCTGCATATGTGCCATTTCTACAGGGATCTATTTGAACCCAACTTGTTCTCCAAGATAGATCGTACAGCTCTTATCGTGTGACTTTCTCTTCAAGATATATCATACGGTTTTGGATTAACACTACAACATAGGCTTCTCTATATCTCTATATAACAATGTAATTACCTCCATTGAAAGGTGTGCAAAGTACTTCATCGGAGAGTTTTCTATTGTAAACAACAAAGTATCTTCTGGTGAGACTTGAGAGATAGATAGGTTCTTTGTGAGAGCATGGTAAAACTCATATATCTTCTCTAGTTAAATAATAACTTGGTTATTTATCCGCCGGATTAGGTTCACCGAACCAGGACAAATATTGTGCGCTTTGTGTGCTTGATATGGTCTATGTAGCTTGATTGTTCATTGTGATCGGTTGTCGCCACTCTCCATATCCTAACATTTACAAAGAATTTAATAAAGAAAGAAACAACTAGAACAAGCTTTTTTTTTTTAGGGAAAAATGTGGAATATGGCCACCCCATTTCATTAATCAGAAATCCACAAAACAAACCCAGAGTACTCGGCCAAAGTACAAACTACAAACAGAAAATAAAACATGAAGCAACATGACCAGCACATACAACAGATGCCTCCAACAACCCTGGAAGGTGGGCCGACAAACCAATAGTTATTACACACTATCGAAGAGGAAAAACATTTCCCATCTTAAGACCTATCTCCTCTAATATCGTAATGGACCCCATCTTGGGTCCAATTACAATGCTCAGCCCAGCATAATTATTTGTACATCAATTTGGCTTTGTGCACCGCCTCCATGGCACGCACATACCCACTTGAAGTTAGTCAAGCAGGATTTTTTCATCTGCCGAACCCTGTAGTATCCTCCTCTCCTCCTACATACTCGCAAATAACATAATCACTCACCCCAACTGTAACCCCTGTTTTCCATTTTCTGTATTTTTGGATGTATTTTTCTTTTTGAGTATTTATTCATCTTGTATTTCTTCGACTCTTTTTCAACCGTGTATTTACTCTTCATTATCAATATTTTCATCTATTTGATTTGTCGTCTTTTTATTCAATATTTTGATTCAATTTTTCTAGCTATTATTTCATCTTTAGTCTATCTCATTATTGGATCATCCTATACTACCCTTTTGGATCCTATTAATAACCTAATCCTATTCTTATTGGACCTATTTGTTTTAAACCCAACTAACCAACCCGTTACCCACTACCCCAAACCTTAATTCCCTATATATATATTTACCCTATACTGTTACCCTATTATTCACAAACCCTAGCCGCTATTATACTCCACCATCCTTCCAAAAGCTCCCGATCTCCTAAACCCATAACTCTTTCCCTCACCCCTTGTGTGCACCCCGACCTACACCCAGACCACCTCCGGTGCCCCCTGTCACGACCTTCTGTCGCAGCAGTGCTGCACCACAGCCAAGCGACGCCCCTCCTTCCCTGCCTTTTCCCCGAAGGCAGCAGCGTCGACCTCCCTTCATCCCAATCCCCCTTCGGCGCCCCTGTCACCTTTAGCCGTCGCCAGCAAAGCCCGACCAGCAGCTATCCACCTTCCTCTGTCCCTTCTCCTCTCGCTGCGTCATCAGTTAGCAACGATAGCAGCAGCGCTAGCCAGCAACGAAGCCAACCACCGTCGCTGTGCCGCCGCCAGTCCCCGTCAGTTGTCCCCTTGGTTGCCGTCGTCTTCTCATCCAGTCCCCTCCGCTCCCCTCTCTTGTGTGCGTGTGTTAGATCTCGTAGGTTTGCTGTTCGTGAGTTGATCGTAGTTCGTTAGTTCGTTGAGCTCGTGTCCGGGAATCTATGCCCGTTATTCGCTCTTTGCATCGTTTCCATCGTCGACTATAAGGCAAGTAACTTGTATACTTTTCTGTTGTATATACAAGTACTAAATACCGCCTGTAGTGTAGTTGTTTCAAAATCTATTCTCATAAAAACTCTGTTCGATCTTGTCCATATGTGTTGATTGCCCGTAGTTGTCTTATTAAACACACGACATGAAATAACTTAGAGATAATCACTTCTTGATGTATACATGCATGTTATTTGTATGATGTCGTATGCTTGATTGTGTTAGTCATAATATAACTCGCTGTAGATCTGTTAAATACCTTATACCATGTTGCTTTGACATCTAGTATACCATATTTTACATTTTGTTATGATTTGGAAGAGTTCCATATGAACTAGTTGATTTTATGCTTGAAGAAGATTTCTGTTTTTGGTATTACCTCGTTTTTGTTCAGTATTTTAGACCCTATTAAGATCAGTATATAAAAATTATTTGTGAATATGAATTATGGAGAATTCTGTCTACTTTCCAGAATTTCTGACAGATCTCAATTTCAATTTGTAAGTTGCAAGTTATGGCTATTTTACTACAGATGTGTAGAAAATTACAGATTTGGTTTTATGTGAATTCTGGAGAGTAACTTTTTTTTATACTGATGTTAAAGATAATATTTTGATCCAATATTTAGTTGAGTATAACTAGACTTGATTGGGATTAACCCCTAATTTCTGTGGATTTAATTAATGACTTTTACAAACTATTCTATGCTTTCAAACAACTACTATACTTGCAGAATTTTCATCATGTTCAGTAAAGAACCTAAATTTTGACCTGATTCTATATGTTGTTGAGAAAAACTTTGCGAATATGAAACGTAGCCTACTGTATCTATTTTATCACCCTTTTAACGGATCTGGATTTCGATTTATAATTGGAATCTATTGTTATTTTAGTACTGCTGTGTTTATGATTTCAAATTTACAAATTTACTGTATCTTGCTGTTTTATGATTTTATTTGACTATACTATCTATGTTGGAAAATTATGAAATTATATTTGCTGATACTAAACATACTAGGGAATACCCCAGATTTTTCTTGATTTAATCAGTAAGTTTGTATGCTATTTTTCTTTTTATGAATACAAACTTGTGATTTCTGGCTGAACATGTTTTTTGGATTCAGTTCTGTTTTGAGTCTGTTTTTGTGAAATACCATATGACTTATATATATTTTCTGGATTCGGCCTGAGAGTTTATTTTTCAGATTTTCTGACGGATCCAGGTTTTCATATTTGTAGCAACAGGAATCCCAGATTTGGTGCAGTACTGTCTTACTATCCTGAACTAGAATTTTCGCTGTCTTAATCTTTTATGAGTTATCTTTCACTTGTACATGTTTATCTTCCAACTTCAATCTGTTACATGTTCATACCATATTATTCTTGCTCTGTTTTGTGACACGTATATGCCTGTTTGATAATAATAATAAATGATCAAGCCGGAGTTAAGGGAAAGATCTAGTAGTGGAAAATATAGAAATGTATACTTGGAAGGGGGCCCGTGTTTCCCACCGGATTATTTGTTATTTGTTACCTGTTATATGATTATGCATGATCCTGATTATCTGTTTACCTGATTCCAGACTACATACTTTCTTATGAGAAGGTGTACTCAGAAGGGGGCTCGTGTTTCCCACCTGTTACCCGACTACATACTTCCTTATGAAATGGTGTACTCGGAGGGGACCGTAGGTCCTACCTGATGCATGATTACCTATTACATGATAGTTGTACCTGTACCAGTTTACTTGATACCTGAGTACACGGCCCTATAGAATCCACTTCGAAATCTAAATGCAAACTTATTTGAATGTAGCAACCATATGGTAAATGGATGGGATGCATAAAGTGCTACCTAGATAGAAATAAATATAAGACTTGACATAACATAACACCTGTTACATGCTCACCTGTTACATGCTTACCTATACCAACTCTATTTCGTTTGCGAATATACTATTTACATGTTTACTTGCTTGCATGGCACTGGACACCTGATACATGTTACCTGTACCGTGTTAGTATACCATGTTACTTGATTTTGTTTCCTGATTTATATTAGTCATCCTGTTTTGTTGCCATGTCTATTCCATGCTATGTTTGTCTCCGTTGTTACTCTATATTTGTTTATCTTTTCCTGTACTTGTTGCCTGCACTATAAGCGGCCCGTAACATGTATTGACGGACTTTTTGTTTTCTTTTTCTTTTTCCTGCAATTTATTAAATTGCATATTATGGTGATCAGCTGCCGCTGGAGTAGGTGATCAAAGATTTTAGTTGCTGGATTTCTTGCTATATTATTTTTCCTGTCATTCTTGAATAAGTGTATTTGCTACTTGGATTATTTTGTATTGGGCAGTATGACCCAGAATCACTGACTTGTCCAGATTTGATTTATTTGAGATTATTAAATTTTGTTTCAAGTAAATTCCTATTGGTATATTGTTTTATTTATGCATGCGTTGCTGGTTTATCCTTGTTATCTCTTGATTATTCCTGTGAAATATTGTAAAGATCCTGACAGCTTATGGATGATGAAAATCATTCGCTGGACTTAGTCACGTATCCGTATTGCGTATTCTTTTTTTTGGGAAGCGGGGCGCGACACCAACCAAAGCCACAACTTTTTCATCACCACCATTTAGAATTACAAAATTCGAAATGCACGCTGATGATGGTAAGTGTGTCAACACCTCACAGAACCCAGCCCAGTGTCAGGCGTACTTGTTTTTCGAAGGCGCCCAACCGATGCAAAATTCGAATCGCCCACTCCCAGAGGATCGATGGGGGACTTCATCTTCAGGCCCAAACCCCGCAGTCGTGCTGCAACAAATGAAATCTTCTTCCTCCCTTCTTACTTCACTCCGAATCAAAACCGACCCCAGCCAACTCATCCACTCCTCCCTCACAATTACAAACAACATACACTAACACCAACCAAAGTCACAACGAAAGAGAGAGTCGAGAGGAGATACCTTCTCCTCTCACACACTCATGCTTTCTCACACAATTTCTCACAATCACATACACACACCAAAAGAGAGTAGAGAAGAGCGTGTCTTTCTCCCCTTCTCTCCCTTTCACACTCTCTCATACAAAAACCCAAACTAAACCACAACAAATGAAAATCCGACTATAACCCATGTTTCCGGTTGTACGGATTTTTCTTGTATTTTTGTAGTGTTCTCTTTTCTATTTTAATGTATTTTGGACCTTGGACTTGTTGTGGGCTTTCTGTTACAATTTATTGTATTATTGTTATTATTATTGTTATCCTTGTTATCTTTTATTAGCCCAATCCATTTGCAAGCCCACACTATTGTTTAGCCAAACTCATCTCCGTATTGGATCCTAAAACCATTATCCTACCCTACCCAAATGCAATTACCCATATACAATTTCTCCACATTCACCCACTTTCCCGTAACCACATCCCCGCACTCTCTCTAACTACCCACTATTAATATTTTATTATTATTTTATTATTCTATTTCCCTGTTACTCTCTCTCCCCACTCTTATCTACCCCGTTCCCAGTCTCTCTCCCCCTCCTCTTCCTCCAAAACCAAAAACACAGAAACCCACACCTCCTTGTCTTCCTCCATCCACCCAATGTCGCTCCACCCTCGAGATCATTGCCATCTCCACAGCACCGCCCCCTCAACCCATCGCTTCCCTTACAGTCAACCACTAGTACCCCATCATCTCCCTCCTCGCCTTGTCGCCTTATCGCCTCCTCGTCTTCCAGACCTGTTCACCTCTGACCTCGCCTCCAGTCGCAGCACCGTCCACCAACCGAAGGAAAACCCCCTGTGCTGTTCCTCCTCGTCGATAGACTTGTCGACCTCCAAGCTCCCATCAGTCGATAGCTACTCACCCCTCCAACACCCGACAACCCATCGATGCCCCTCCCCTCGCACAGTCGACCTCCGCCCTGTGCTCTTCACCACCGCCCCGTCAACCACCCTCTTACGGTTGTGGTCGTTGCGTCCCTTCACCATCAGCCACCGCCATCCGCCGCTATCAACGAAGTCGAGCCAAGCCGAAGTCCTCGCCTGCCATTGCTGATCTTGCTCTTTCTATTTGTTGGTTGTTTGCTATTCGGGATTGCTGATCCGTTGTTGCTGTATTGGGAGGTGGTTGTTGGCTATTTTGGGTGTGGCTAGTTACTATTGGGCGATCCACTGGTTGTTGTTCTCGATCCCGTGTTTTGCCGTTTGGTGTTTTGCCCCATTGCTGTTGGATTCCTACTGTGTTGCTGTGTGTTTCTATTTGGACGTAGCATGCACATGTTGCCCGGGATTGTGATCCCATTATTCCTTTTTGCATATTTGAATCATCTACAAAAGGCAAGTCCACTTGAACTTGGTGTATTTTCTAGTTCAAGATCTTTGACCTCTTACGCAAGTAGTTCCACATCGATTATCTTAACTTTGCTTGTATACTTTCTGTTGGGGATATCTAGGGTTTATACGAGCTAACCCGAAATATCCTTGACTCGTGCCAATATCCATTGACTCAAACCCAAACATACATGCACACACGACATGAATGAATTGACTAGAATTTGCATATGAGAAATATACCATGATATGAACACATATTGATTGATTGAGACATGAATACATGTTGATTGATTAAGATCTCGTGAATTGAATCATGACATGATAATCTTGCCTTGTATACAGTAGAATTTCATCTCAACTTATTGTACCTTAATGGTAATGCATTGCGTGATAACTAGAACATGTTGATTATTCACTTTAATAAATATATATGATGACCTTTGTTATATCTCACTGCCTATTCTGTTTTTTGTACTGAAGTTTCGACCCTGTTACAATAGGAACCAACCAAAATCATATAAAAAAGAATTGTAGCCTAATGAATCTAGTTTCCAGAACACTTGACGGACCTTGATTATGATCTGTGAGCTGTGAGATATCGCAGTTTTAGTCCCTGCTGGTCTGTACTTTTCATATCGCAATTTAATATAACACCGACACAACTTTCAAGTTAAACACCAGGATAACAGTATTATAATGACATGAAACTCTCCAGAAACTTAGTAGAAATTTTTAGGATCCATTCCTAATTTTTGTAGATTTTTATGCTGATTTTATGTCTAGTTTTCACCCACTAAATTTTGACTATAAGGGTCTGCCAGAACAGCTAACCCGTAAAGATTAGGATATTTGACCTAGCTACAGTCAGAATTAATAAAAACTTGCTGAACATAAATTGTAGCCCCGGATGTCTAGTTCACTTTCCCTTTTTGCGAAAATGAATTCCAAGTTGTGGTATATGAGTTACTGCTGTGTTAGTGCTGTTGTGTCTGTTCTTTTCAGATTTATATTATTTGTAGTGTATTATGCATTGTACCATTTTGTTGCACCTTTATCATCGCTTTGACACTCATATATACAATTGCATTACCTTGAATGAAATAATAAATTGTTGAACATGTTGGGGTTAATAAGGGTTGACTTAGTAGTGGATAATCTCAGAAAATGTACTCGGTAGGACCCTTCTTGTTTCCATGGAATATTGACATGGAAGGTGGAGAAATACTTGTGAACTTGTTATCTTGTTATCTTGTTACACCGAGCACACGCTCTGTGGATCCCACCACTATGTCTAAAACGTACACTGTTGCGTGTACCGAACTTGTGGTATAGAATGCAGTAGTACGTGCACTAGATAGGAAAAACAACATACTAATAAAATTAAGTTGACACTTGTACACTTGACCATTGCTTATGGACATTATTATTGTTTTTGGACTTTGATCTTGCTTCATACTCCTTGATGTACCCTATTCCCTTACTCGTTGTTTTTCACTACTTGCTGTCCATACTTGCTCTAAGGACATTTTCTTTTTCACTCTAGTTGATCCAGCTACAGGTTCACAAGGAGAATTGCCAGGAGGCATTGGTGAGCACTTCTTCTAGGATTGGAGCAGGATCCTCTCGAGCTATTTGGTAAGTTCTTGTATCCCAGATTTGGTTATTAGATTTTATTATGTTTATGTGATTATATTTTTCTGCGTGGTTATGATTACTTCTTTCATATTGTTGAGTTAAGACTGGTACATCTTATGGATGATGTTAATATAATTTGCTAGGCCTTTGTCATGCACTCGAATTCCCATATTTTGGGAAGCGGGGCGTGACAGGTTTTTAGTGGTATCAGGGCCAGGTTAAGCTCTAACTATGTTGGGGTTTAGCTGAGTTTGGCTAATGTGTTAGTCATGTTTGGCTAATACATTAGTCAAGTTTGGCTCTAGCCAGTCTAACTCTATAATATGCGCACCACGTCAATCACATGAACATGTAATAACCAACATATAATCTGAATACCCATCTCATTTGATTCCTTTTTTGATCCCTTCATATTCAGTTCCGTCATTTCTTAGTTGTTTCTTCCCTTCCATTCATTCACATTCATTGATTCTTCATTGGGTATAGTTTCTTTCTTTTTGTACAATACTCCTTTGATTCTGAAGTTGTCCATTCTTTTGTTCTCGCTTGGTTCGTCGATCGGCATTGGTGGATCTTCAACGACATGTTAGAGGCTTGTTTAATTCCTACGTTACTGTATATTTTTATGATATATTTATTGTGTAAATTTGCTACACTATATATTTATTTTCTCATTCACAATTGCATTGTGTTAATGCATGTATTTCATTCCGTTTTTCTCCCTACTTTTATAAATCAGAGCGTTAGAGGTATTGAAAAGAAAAGACCTATACGACGCGCAGCCACACGATTCCCGGTCTTAATTCAGAGGTGGACCCCTGGCGGGTTTTACTATTACAATTTTGTACTATTGTATTTGATATTTATAATATATACATCTATTTTGATATTCCATTGTGTGACTTTCAACTCCATTTCTTACCTTTCTACTACTTTTATATCACGAATTTCAAAACATAACATCATACTTAAATTAAATGTCCCATGTCCCTGTGCATATGGAAGATTACATCTCCCATTTCACCATTTCGGTGCAACCTAATGTCGAGATGGTAAATATGCAACTCGATGTCAATGGAGGCAAATTGCAACTAGATGTCGGGAAGGCAAAATGTGCAACCGAATATCCAGACGGCAACCTGTAACCTGATGTCGTGAAGGCAAACATGCAACTTGATATTAAGGTGGCAAGATTTTCTACCTGTATACTAATTGATATTTCAAGACTTTTTACTTATATAATGAAACTAATGGTAAAGAAATATTTTCTTTATGACATTTTGTTTATACAATTATGCTTTATGTCTCCATACAATTTGAACTAGTATAGTTGATTTTACCCTATTTTGTGTTTACAAATTTTATTTTTTACATTTATGTTAAGATAGAGTATATCAGTTATGGTCTAAGTTTTCGCTCTTTTGTGAATTACTTTTTATTGCCACCGTTTTCCAATTCTTTAACATTTTAGATTTCTCACTTACTTTTGTTTCCACGTCCTAATTAATAATTTGACGCTTACTTTTGTAATATTTGATGAACTCCTTTTAAGTTTTCTTGCATATACATATTTTGGTCTATTTTGCTCGTTATCCTTTAATGTGTTTTTCGAGTATTGATTATAATGACAACATTCACTAATTATTATATGTCTTTTACATTCATTGTTATTAGTATTTCTTTACTTAGCTAAATTTGTTCGTATTTCTATGTATCATGACTGGTTACTTTCCCAAAACTATTTTTTTATATAACCTTTAAAGTTTGTATTCCTTTGTTGTTTGTATGGTTATCAACCTTTTTATATTTGAGTTTTATGTCTTCACTATTGGCTTCGTATTCTATGTGAATAGTCTTCATATTTTCTTACAATTGGGGATTAATGATGTAATTTGACTTCACATTCCATTTATAATTGATCGACTATATATATTCCTGTTTGATTTATTTATAGAGTTGATAAGCCAAATTCTTATTTTGTTTTATAATGTTATTATTATTGCTATGGTTTTCGTTATTATTATTGGTATCGTTATTATTATTGATATTACCATTGCTATTATTATTGTTGCTTTCATTATTTTATTATTCTTGTTAATATTGAATTACCTTCAAACAAAAAAAAATGTTGAACCCAAATTATATTCTGTCTTGCATTATTATTCTTACCAGTATTGTTAATATTTTTTTATTGTTATTATTATTGCATTATTTTCAAGAATGTGTTGAATCCTATTCTGTCATGTATGTGTCATCATGATTATCAGTATTGTTAACATTTTTATTTTATTATTATTATTTTTATTGTGATTAATATTTTATTATTATTGTTATTATTATTTTTATTATTACTTCATTATTATTGATATTATTATTTTTATTATTAATATTTTTTGTTATTATTATTTTTGTTAAAGCCCATTAGTTTTGATCTATAGCATATATTTTAATTATTTAAATTGAAACCAAACTTTATATTCATTTTGTATTATTTTCTTATATCTATCTTGAGCTTATACTCTCTTTGATCCTGGTGTCTCGTTCTTGTCTTCCTGCTCGGTTCGTGGATTGGTGTCATGTGACCTACAGTGACATGTATGTTGCTTGGGACATCACCATCGGAGTAGCGCAGTGGAAGCGTGGTGGGCCCATAACCCACAGGTCCCAGAATTCTCTTGTTGTTCCTTCTTCTTTGCATCATTCAGATCTTGTTCGTCTTTTTCACTCATCATCTTTCGTCGATTTATTATTCGACATCGATTTTACCTATGTCCTTTCCTTATTCTGGTACTTCCATCACTTGAGTTTTCTTTTTCTAATTTTCCTACCTTGTTATTTCTTAAATTTGCTTCTGTTTTGTCCTGATGCCCACCAGAATGAATTCTGAGGACGAAAATTTTCTTGTAAGGTGGGTAGGATTTATAATCCCTGTTTCTAGTTGTACGGATTTTTCTTGTATTTTTGTAGTGTTCTCTTTTCTATTTTAATGTATTTTGGACCTTGGACTTGTTGTCAGCTTTCTGTTGCAATTTATTGTATTATTGTTATTATTATTGTTATCCTTGTTATCTTTTATTAGCCCAATCCATTTGCAAGCCCATACTATTGTTTACCCAAACCCATCTCCTTATTGGATCCTAAAACCATTATCCTACCTTACCCAAATGCAATTACCTATATACAATTTCTCCACATTCACCCACTCTTCACAGTTCCCATAACCACACCCCCCCCCCCCACTATCTCCAACTACCCGCTATTAATATTTTACTATTATTTTATTATTCTATTTCCCTGTTACTCTCTCTCCCCACTCTTATCTACCCCGTTCCCACTCTCTCTCCCCATCCTCTACCTCAAAAACCAAAAACATAGAACCCCACACCTCCTCGTCTTCCTCCATCCACCCAATGTCGCTCCACCCTCAAGGCCGTCGCCATCTCTACAGCACCGCCCCCTCGACCCATCGCTTCCCTCACAGTCGACCACCAGTACCCATCGTCTCCCTCTTCGCCTCGTCGCCATATCGCCTCCTCGTCTTCCAGCCCTGTTCACCTCCGACCTCGTCGACAGCCTTGTCGACCTCCGAGCTCCCATCAGTCGACAGCTGATCACCCCTCCAACACCCGACAACCCATCGATGCCCCTCCCCTCGCACAGTCGACCTCCGCCCTGTGCTCCTCACCACCACCCCGTCAACCGACCTCTTGCGGTTGTGTTCGTTGCGTCCCTTCACCATCAGCCACCGCCGTCCGCCACCGTCAACAAAGTCGAGCCAAGCCGAAGTCCTCACCGCCATTGCTGATCTTGCTCTCTCTATTTGTTGGATGTTTGCTATTCAGGATTACTGATCTGATGTTGCTGTATTGGGAGGTGGTTGTTGGCTATTTTGGGTGCGGCTGGTTACTATTGGGCAATCCACTGGTTGCTGTTCTCGATCCCGTGTTTTTCCGTTTGGTGTTTTGCCCCCTTGCTGTTGGATTCCTACTGTGTTGCTGTGTGTTTCTATTTGTACGTAGCTTGCACGTGTTGCCCGAGATTGTGATCCTGTTATTCCTTTTTGCATATTTGAATCGTCTACAAAAGGCAAGTCCACTTGAACTTGGTTTATTTTCTAGTTCAAGATCTTTGACCTCTTACGCAAGTAGTTCCACTTCGATTATCTTAACTTTGCTTGTATACTTTCCGTTGGGGATATCTAGGGTTTACACGAGCTAACCCGAAGTATCCTTGACTCGTGCCAATATTCATTGACTCAAACCCAAACATACATGCACACACGACATGAATGAATTGACTAGAATTTGCATATGAGAAATATACCATGATATGAACACATGTTGATTGATTGAGACATGAATACATGTTGATTAATTGAGATCTCGTGAATTGAATCATGACATGATAATCTTGCCTTGTATACATTAGAATTTCATCTCAACTTGTTGTACCTTATGGTAATGCATTGCGTGATAACTAGAACATGTTGATTATTCACTTTAATAAATATATATGATGACCTTTGTTCTGTCTCACTGCCTATTCTGTTTTTTGTACTGAGATTTCGACCCTGTTACAATAGGAACCAACCAAAACCATATAAAAAAGAATTGTAGCCTAATGAATCTAGTTTCCAGAACACTTGAAGGATCTTGATTCCGATCTGTGAGCTGTGAGATGTCGCAGTTTTAGTCCCTGCTGGTCTGTACTTTTCAGATCGCAATTTAATGTAACACCGACTCAACTTTCAGTTGAAACACCAGGATAACAGTATTATAATGACATGAAACTCTCCATAAACTTAGTTTACATGTTTAGGATCCATTCCTAACTTTTGTAGATTTTTATGCTGATTTTATGTCTAGTTTTCACCCATTAAATTTTGACTATAAGTTGCTACCATAATAGCTAACCCGTAAAGATTAGGATGTTTGACCTAGCTACAGTCAGAATTAATAAAAACGTGCTGAACATAAATTGTAGCCACGGATGTCTAGTTCACTTTCCCTTTTTGCGGAATTGAATTTCGAGTTGTGGTTTATGAGTTACTACTGTGTTAGTGCTGCTGTGTCTGTTCTTTTCAAATTTACATTATTTGTAGTGTATTACGCATTGTACCATTTTGTTGCACTTTTATCATTGCTTTGACACTCTCATATATACAGTTGCATTACCATGAATGAAATAATAAAATGTTAAACAAGCTGGGGTTAATAAGGGTTGACTTAGTAGTGGATAATCTCAGAAAATATACTCAGCAGGGCCTTTCTTGTTTACATGAAATATTGACATGGAAGGTGGAGAAGTACTTGTTATCTTGTTATCTTGTTACACCGAGTACACGCTCTGTAGATCCCACCAATGTGTCTAAAATATACACTTTTTTGCATGCATCGAACCTGTGGTATGGGATGCAGTAGTATGTTCATTAGATAGGAAAAACAACATACTAATAAAACTAAGTTGGCACTTGTACACTTGACCATTGCTTATGGACAATATTATTGTTTTTGGACTTTGATCTTGCTTCATACTCCTTGATGTACCATGTTCTCTTACTCTTTGTTTTTCACTACTTGTTGTCCATACTTTCTCTAAGGACATTTTCTTTTCCACTCTAGTTGATCCAGCTACAGGTGCATAAGGAGAATTGCCAGGAGGCATTGGTGAGAAATTCTTCTAGGATTGGAACAAGAATCTCTCGAGCTATTTGGTAATAGGGCTGCAAACGAACATAGCTCCTCGCAAGTAGCTCGGCTCGAGCTCGGTCAAAGCTCGACTCGAATCAAGCTCGAGTCGAGTTCGAGCTTGGAAATCAAACTCGCTAAGTAAATGAGCCGACTTCGAGCCCATCCAAACTCAACTCGTTAGGCTCGCGAGTTGTCGTTAACGGGCCTAAACCCATTTTCATGAATGACCCGTTCACTTCTCAGTTCTCACCCATCATTTCTAAACCCTAATCTTTTTGGCGGCTACTCCTCTCATCATCCCCATCTTCTCCAAACCCTAATTGCGATTCTCGACTCCTCATCCTCTTCCTCCAGCTCCAAGCCTCCAAACCCTGATTCACGGCTCCAAACCCTGATTCACGGCTCCAAACCCATCTTCTTCAAACCCTGATTCACGGCTTAAAACCCTCCGGCTCAAATCAGGTAATTTTCTCCTGAGCTCAATCTTTTTGGTTTATTTCTTTGTTGATTTAGGTTTCAAATTCCATGTCAAAATTTGTTGATTTAGGTTTACTGGGGATATGCTACATATGTATGCTCATACAGAATTGTCTAGAGATTCAAATTTTCAGTTCAGATACTAACGATTATTCCATTAATGATGCAAAAAAAAATACAATACCAAGCATGAAACATGATTAAAGCTATAGTTAGGGACATTTTAAAAAAATTAATTATAAATGACATTCTAAGCTAAAATATCAAATATTGCATACATTTTGAGGCTTGCAAGGCCAAATAATACAATCTCGCGTCTACTAACAAGCAATATCACACATGAAACTAAATTACCATTTTCAGATACTATACAGTAGTCATAATCATACAAGCATCATTATTGGGTAAGTGAAATGCCTCCTGCGGGCAATGCCAAGACTTTTAACAACAAAATCATCGTCTCACTATCTCCAGATAGCCGCTAATATTTTTCGTCATAATCAAATAAAATTTTCAATTCAATTATGTATCATGGTCTAATTAATTTTATCAATGGTCCAAACTAATTAACTAAATATGTCTGTTTGTTAGTATTAGCATGTCTGTTTGTTAGTAAAAATCCCTAAGAAACAACATCTGACATTCTTGTTATCCTTCTGAGCTCCTTCATATTAAGGTCAATTACGGAACACAAATCTCGTCACTTGTCGACATAGCACCCTTTAATACATGCCGAGAAAGATGTAGATAACATGTCATGGTTCCAATTTGATCAGTTGGTGTCCACATTGCAATTGAACTTAAGGAAGTCTTTACAAAGAAAAGCGTTCAACTCAGATGTGCAGATAAAGGCAAGAAGCAAACAATGTTTCTCAGTTGACTGTCGATATTAGATCAATTTGTATTCTCATCATTGAACTTTCCTGTTAGATGAGAGAAAACCACCAGAGAGCCAGAGAGATGTAAATTGGCAACAATCACTAGGATCGCATCATATAAAATCAATGAGATAAACATTACAGCCCATAGAAATTAACACAAACCATCATGAACAAACCAAAGTTCATATTTGACATTACTGTACACATCATTTCTACAGTGAAACAATTGTAATAACTAGTCAAAAAAATTCCAACATATCAGACACAGCATACACCCTCTTACTCCCATATGAACACATGAACATATAGGCCTCCAAAAACAACAAAAGGGAATGTTGATTATTTTTAAATATAGAGATAAAGTTAGAGACTAAACTAAAAGAAAAGGTTAGTGAAAAAAATTCATGTAGGTTGGCAGGATGTTGTGCAGGAACATTCAGTATATTCTCATCATTAGATGTTGTCCTTCAAATGATGTTTCTTTCATTGCCATCATAAAATTCTTATATTCAATTTTTTATAATTGATATTAATTTGTTATATTCAATTAGTGATTAATGTACCATTTTATTTGAATTGTAGATATGGCAGATGCTGATACTTTTGATGTGAATTCAACATCGGTTGAAGGTGCTCCTGTAGCTCATGACACCACTCAATGTCCTCAATCTACCCCCATTGGAGAAGCTTCTGGTGTTCAAGGTCAAGGTCAAGGCCAAGGCCAAGGGAGTACTACTGAGCCAATAAGTGAAAATGGAGCATTTCAAAAGAAGAAACGGAAAAAGACTTCCTCAGTTTGGGAGGAATTTAAGGACATAAAACTTGTAGATGGTACTCCAAAATCTGAGTGCATATGGTGCAAAACTAAAATGTCTGTTCTTGCTACCTGTTCCACTACACATCTCAAGCGGCACTTAGATGTGTGTACTCGAAGGTTGATAAATAAAAAGAGTCAACAGACACCTTCTTTGGTGCCAAGTTCTGATGTCATTGATGAGGTAAATGTCACGACGTTTAAATATGACAAAGCTAAGATGAGGGAGTTATTAGCCAATTGGCTTCTCATGCATGAGCATCCTTTCAACATTGTGGAGGAAGTAGGATTTACTCAATTTTGTAGAGGTCTTACACTATTATATCAAAAAATCTCTCGCACAACTGCATGGAATGATTGCTTATCTATTTATGAGAGAGAGAAAAGAAAGTTGAAAGGAGTGTTGAAAGGAGTTAGTAAAGTTTGTTTGACCACCGATATTTGGAAATCTACGCCACAAACTATTTCTTATATGGTGCTTACCGATCATTTCATTGATTCAAATTGGAAACTTAATAAGCGTGTGCTTAGTTTTGCTGACATACCTCCTCCGCATAATGGTATTGATGTGTCTAATGCTATTTATTAAGTGCTTAGTGGATTGGGGGATTGAGGATAAAGTCTTTTCAATTTCGGTTGATAATGCTTCATATAATGATGTGACAATTAGAATTTTATGGGATAATTTTTCAAGGAGTAGGTCATTGTTCCTAGGTGGTAAGTCATTTCATGTGAGTGTCGTGCGCACATATTAAATATTTTGGTGCAGAATGAGCTTAGAGAAATTCGACATGTAATTGAGAATGTTAGGGATAGCGTGAAGTTTATTGGGGCAAGTGAGGGGCGACTTAAGAAGTTTGGAGAAATAGTGCATCAGTTACGATTAAAGCCAAGAAAGTTAACTTAGATTACCTACTCGTTGGAATTCCGCGTTTGATATGCTTGTTGTTGCATTGCAACTTAAAGATGTTTTCTTGAGGTTTCAAGATATTGAGCCTACTTACAGGAACTTGCCAAGCCCTGAAGACTAGAGATTAGTTGAGAAAGTTTGTGGTGTGTTGAAGTTCTTCAAGACTACTACGAACATAATTTCTGGTAATGAGTACCCTACTGCTAACCTTTTTCTCTCTGAGGTTTATAGAATCAAAAAAGTTTTGCTTTCCACAGCAAATGATGATGATGCGATTATCCGTGCAATGGCTAAGAGGATGAGGGAGAAGTTTGATAAGTATTGGGGTGAGTGCAATCTATTGATGGCTCTTGGTAGCATAGTAGACCCTAGATTCAAAATGCGATTAGTTCAATTTTGTTTTCCATCGGTATACTCTGGAGATGAAGTTGAAGCAAATCTAGAAAAGGTCAGGACCGCATTGTATGATTTGTACAATGAATATGCTACTAGTGTTAACAATGGAGGAGCGGTAAGAGACTCAACAGGTATTGTAATTCATTATTCATTATTATTGTACTTTTGCTTCAACTTTTTTAATTTAAAATTAATATTAAGCTAAATTCATGCACTCTACAGGTACATCAACATCTGACCATGGGATTAGTGGTGGAGCGGGTAAGTGTGGAGAAGGAGTACTTTCAGGATTGTCGCAGTTTGATCAATTTGTTATGTCGGTGGAGTCGGTTGAACCACGAAAATCAGATTTGGAGTCTTACTTGGAAAAAGATGTTTTCAGATGTGGACCAAATTCTGAGGTGAAGTTTTGTGCATTGGAGTGGTGGAAATTGAATAACATGAAATATCTAATTCTGTCTAAGATGGTTGCCAACATTTTAGCAATGCCTATCACCACAGTTGCATCAGAGTCAACATTTAGTGCTGGCAGTCGAGTGATTGACCATTACTGTGCTTCTTTAAAGACTACAACAGTTGAGGCACTCATGTGTGGGGGTGATCGGTTGCGTCAACTTAAAGGGATAAATAAGTTTATGGTAAGTTTATATATATATATATATATATATATATATATATATATATATATATATATATATATATATATATATATCTTATTACTTTTCATAAGTATATATGTTGCTATATTATGATGCATTGCCATTGATTTAACCCTCATTACATCAAATGCACATTTTTACCAAGCATGATAGAATTTCATATGTTTACTGTTGGCTCTGTTTACTGTTTTCTGCAGAGAATTTCATAATTTTGATATAAAGAAAGCAAAAACAGGGCGATATATTGTTGGCTCTGTCTCTCTGTTCTTTCAGTAGTTAGCTTGTTTCACAATCTGGGAGAAACTTTTCCTTGAAATCTTGAAAGTAGCTTAGCTGAATATTTGGTGTAAAATTTTGTGTTGAATGGTCATTTTACTTTTATAGTTAGAGTTTATCATGTTGTTTAAACTGACAGCAACAATCTGAGTTCCTGTAAAGTATTATTGCATATTATTTCAAAACAGACAACAAAATCTCTACCTAAGCATAGTAATACAATACCTTTAGGTATACCCTTGTGACCAAACCTGAAGTGTTTTGGACTCATCAAGTCTTTAAGAGCTAACCTTAACTAATGAAAGAATGAAGCACTAAAATAAATGGATATTAAAGAAGTGTATCACTTGCAGTCCAATTATAATTGATTCTTTAAACTGAGTATCACACTAATTAGTAACAAAAAAAAATCTGAAGCCAGACCATGCTTGTGTAAAGCGTCGTAGACATAATGACTATTCCTATCGATAGCTTATAAGGTCCTATTTCCATACTGCTAGTCAAGCCATCCGCAACATTTGTTGAAAATCATACTTACAAATTCAACCACAAGATCAAGTAGGGCTCCTTGGCTTGTTAACTCATAATGATAGCCATACTTCCCGCGGAAATTCTCTTTCACTGGTTGAATAGAGTGTTTCCACTACTGCAATGCAATTTGGTTTGCAGTAGAACAAATAGGATCTCTTATAAACCTGCTTCCAGGGTACTTTTTTTTAATCCCCGAAAATGTATCAGCTTCCTCCACATGTTACATGCTTACTATACCAACAACACTATTGTATGCTATGATAAAAAAAACATAAATTGCACAAATTTATTTTTCTATCTTATTATATGATCTACTCTCAATGTTCAAGGTATAAAATGCATTTGAAGTGTAGAGAAAATAAAAAAGAGTGGCTCATTATGTAGTAATACTACTTATCTGTTGTATCTATATATTCATGTGATAAATAAAATGCTACTCTAAATCAAAAAGGTTAGCTTTTCGGATGCAGGTGGTAGAGAGAGTATTTCATTTAGTATAGAAGGGAATTCTATATCATTTAGTATATTTCTTTCAGTCAGAAAAACAGGATGTTAATTATATATCATTTAGTATCAATTCTTAACTTGGTTCTTTGGTATACTTGGTTACAAGCTGCGGATGAAGATGCAATTAGGGAGTTTCTTATACCACGTCCTCGTTCCACAACATGAATTTTGTTATATCAATGGACTTCGTCGTAATATTTGAATTATTTTGATGTTGATGAACTATGTAATGTTGATTTGAACTTTGTTGTGTTGATGAACTATGTTATGTTGATTGGAGAACTTTATGTGTTGTTGATTTCATGGAGCATCGTAATAAGCTCCATCAAAAACGTTAGTTAGAGAACTTTGTATGTTGTTTTTGGTTGAATAACTTTATGGCTATTTTATGTGGGTTTGAAGGATTGATATGAATGCATAATTGTTCTCCTAATTTGATAAATTCTGATTTATGTTGAAATTTTTGTATTGCAGCATTTCATATCTATAAATTATTATGTGCCTGACATTTTTCGAGCCGAGTTCGAGCTCCACTCGAGCTCGAATCGAGCTTGATTTGTAAACGAGCTTCAACAAGTTGATTCGAGCTTGGGCGAAATCAAGCCGAGTTCAAGCACTACTCGAGCTCGAATTGAGCTCGATCTGTAAACGAGCTCCACGAGCCGATCTCGAGCTTCAGCGAACTCATACGAGCCGAGCTCGAGCTACAGTGTTAGAGCTCGAACGAGCTCGAGCTGAGTTCGAGTACGATAAAACTAATTCGAGCTGAGCTCGAGCCTCAAGGTACTCAGCTCGGCTCGGCTCATTTGCAGCCCTATTTGGTAAGTTCTTGTGTCCCAGATTTGGTTATTAGATTTTATTATATTTATGTGATTATATTTTTCTGCGTGGTTATGATTACTTCTTTTCATATTGTTAAAGACTGGTACAGTTTATGGATGATGTTAATATCATTCGTGGGGCCTTCGTCACGGACTCGTATTCCCGTATTTTGAAAAGCGGGGCATGACACCGACCTTCTCCTCTCGCCACGACGGGTGGTGGCATTGCAGATATGGGGGTTAGTGATGATGGGTTGGAGTGGCGCTATCATGAAGGTCGTGGCCATCGGTGAAGTAGGTTCTGTCGCTGAGTGGTGGTGGCACAAATCCGAATCAGGGGAGCGACTCCAAAATGGAGTAGCAACTGCACGCGCTCCAGCCAACGGTAAAGCAGTCGTCGTCTCTACGGCTGTGAGCGGTGGAGATGAGGAGGAAGCCATTGGCGGCGTCGTTGACGGGATCAAAGCGGGAGGGTAGGAGCGGGAGAGCTAGCAGTGGGGGAGGCGCTGGCGGGAGGAAGCCTCGTAGTCGATGAGGATGGGTGGAGGCGACAACGGTACAGGCAAGGCGATGGTGGGCTAGGCAATGTCGTGAGGAGCCGGCAAGTGGAGAGGCGACGGCGGGAGGAGGAGAGGCGATGGCAGGAGGATCCGTTGCCATCGATGAGTATGAGGATGAGGAGGATCAGCGTCAACGGGGGTTGGATTTGCGGGAGAGCGTCGTCGTTTCTCAGATCTAGGGTTTGTTTGTGCAAGTTTCCTTACATGGTAGTCACTATTCTGCAGCTCTCATATTTTGATTCCATATGTCGGTTAGAATCTTTTTTTCCATTTTTTAATAACTAGAACAAGATTGGGGTCCAGCTAAAGCTAACCGAAAGCAATAGGGAACTAGAAATATACACACCAGCTAATATGAGCACTTTGGCAATCAATATTACACAGGTCGAAACAAAGAACATTGGAGAGTCCAATCTAAAAGCAGTCTGCATTAAAATAGCAAAATGGTGCAAAATTTTCTATGTTAATAATCTTTTGTTAATCATCTTTAGAATAACATCTGTTCAACAATCTACAAAACAAAGACTATGCATACTACCACGGGTGGGTGTTGTAGCTTAGATGGTAAAATATTTGGGATGAGCAAGGAGAGGTCTCAGGTTTGGAGACCATGCTACGCTGTAACTCTTCATTAAAAAACAAAAGACAACACCTACTGTTTTGACGTTGTCCTGGCCAAAGAGATGTTGAACAGTACTAATTGGAGTTAGGCTAATTAGTGATAACGAGAACATAGTTTTTTTTTTTTTGAGTGAAAAGGTGGAATAACACCACCCTGTTTCATTAATAAGAGATTAATAAACACCCCGCATAACCGGAAAAACAAAAGTACAGTACAGAAAATAAAACATAAACCCCCAACAGACCCTGGGGGATGTGTTTCAACATCTAAACCTCTGACAACAGGGCATAAAACATAAAACCCCCAACAGAACCCTGGGGGGTGGGTTTCAACATCTAAACCTCAGACTGCCAAAATACCAAGAAATGACCCAACCTAAATAGACACAGTGGGTGCCGCTGTGCACTCCTCAATCCATAGTCGGCCCGAACTCTATCTTCTCATCGTCAAATTCTTCCACCTGGAAGACCCGTGCAATCCTCCCTCTCGCTCCTGAAGCAGCAGCTCCATTAACGAGAACATAGTTGAATGATCTGATTTGCAGTTAATTTAAAAATACAAACTATAATAAACTTGATAAAATGCGAGGGAAAACAACTGAATATTGGAAGAGACAGGCATTTGACCTTGAATCATTAGTAACATGAATATCCTACAAATATTGATGAAAGAACAAATCAAACAAGTGGGAAGCATTTGTATAATTGTACTTAGTTTAAACCCTTTTTAAAATCAAAGCTCAATAGAAACAACTACACAAAATCAAAAATAAGTACCAAGAGAACAAAACAAATCCATAGAAACTGGGCAAAATCAAAAGAACAAACAAATTGAGAAGAGAATGGCTGAATGAGACTGGTCATAACAATGTATGATTGTATCATTTCAAGATGAAGAAGGAACAAAATTAAAACTTCAATCGACAAAATAACTATCTTTCAATCCTTTGTAGTCACCAATCTCAGTAATAATGTGATGGAAAAAAAAGTTTTAACAAGAAGGAAAAATGACAAACCTACATTTGAGATTCTCTAGTATACATTCCTCCAAAAACCAGTGTCTTCATCTTTTTCCTCTACTCTGTACAAATTCTAAACAATCAAATCATCAAACTCATCAAATAATGCTGAGAAAAATTAAAATGGGCCTCAACCCTCATCTTTCAGGTTTGCTTTGTTATGCTCTCGTTAATGAAGTAGGATCGAGGCAATTAACCTTTTCTCTTAAGAAAAACACCTCACAAACAATAAGAACACCGAACTAGCCCATTCTCATTGCAATCTGGGCACCGTCTAAATCCACCGCCGACAACTACCCCTTCCTCCTCTTCTTCCTCTTCGACAAACACCTTGCAACTTCCCGAACAAGTCCCACAAGGCACAAATCTCACACCCCCACACCCTTCACAACCTCCCTCTAACTTCCTATTCAATTCCATTTCACACTCCTCCAATGCATTCCACAACTCCCCGGCCTCATGCATTCTCTGCACCTCCTCTGCCCCACCCATATGCTTCCCATTAACGAACACTCTCGGTAGCCTATTCCCTCCAAACCCTACACCCAAAATCTCATTCAGTTCCTCCTTAAACCCTCCGTGAATCGACACATCCCTCTCATCCAACTTCACCCCATAACCTTGCAGTATCATCTTTGTATTCCAGCAATCCTCATAAGTCTTTCTAATCCCTCGAAGGCTCGTGAAGTACAGTACTACTTTCTGTGGGAATTTCTTCCCTCTTTTCGCATCAATCTTCTGTTGGAAAGCACTAACCCTAGCCTTCACAATCCCATCAAACTTGGGTGTTTCAACCACCTCTTCAGTATCACATTGTGAGTTAGACTTCCTCGCCATCCCCTCAAACTTCAGTGTTTCATCATCCTCCTCACTATCACAATGGGGTGTAGACAAAATAACATCAGATTTCTTCGCAACCCCATGAACCTTAGGTGTCTTATCATCATCAGCATCATAATCGCACTGCTTTCTAGACAAAACAACAACCGATCTCCCAGCAGGCTCAGGGGACTTCAAAAAACACTGATGCTGAGGCGATAGCTCTTCCATGGCCTTCCTAAAATTAGAAATAATATCGGGATCAAAATCAGAGACAATGGACTCCCCTGGATTAAGCTGCATCCAAAGCGGCTTAGGCGAACCCGACACAACAACGGCTTCCTCCAGCCCTTCCATCAGCTCCCAAGCATTGATCGTCTCCGGCTCATTGCACGGGGTTTTAGTAGGGGTTTTGGGGATCTTCGACGTGATCATATCCGACCAACTTTTCGCATTGCTAACAACTTCATCCCTAGTATTTTCCTTGATAATCAACTCATCATCCGAAACCGGCCCGGGCTCCGAATCAACCCTAGGAGACCCCAAAGTGGATGAGGTAAGGGCTACAAAGTGCCGGCTGCTAATGCTACCGCTACCAGGTTTTCGCGGGCTGTCAATGTGGTGAATTGGCATCGAATGGGTGCGAAAATACGGGGCCGGGCTCCGGTGCCGGTCCCGCCGGGCTTGCTTGGAGCTAGTGCACCCCATTGGGTGTAAATTGGGATGTGTTTTTCAGGGTGAAATTTGTTTAATGAGATTTTTCTAGGAGATTGTGATTTTGGGATCAGGGATGGTGGTTTTTTTGGGACATGATGATGAACAATTTTTTTTTAGAGGAAAATATGAGCTGTATAAGAAATTTTTAGGAAAAAAGGGGAGGGGGGTATCCTGAAATAAAAGGGACAAAAAACAATTGTGATGGTAATGATATCAACAAAGAAAAAAAGGTTATGCATAAAAAAAGAAAAAAAACAGAGGAAACCCAGATGAAGAACCTGATACAATTGGAGGCACCAAGGTTGGATTTTGATACTGGAAAACAAGAAATCAATGGAAGATAAATGAAACCCAGATGATCTGGATATTGGTGATGTTTGGAAAATCAACAAAATTGGAAGGATTTTGATGATTATAAGAGAAAACAGAAGAGAGAGAGAGACTAATAAGTCTTAGGAGTTGAAAGAGAGAGAGAGAGAACAAAGTTGATGCGAGCCCACTACTACTACTACTACGGAGGATGAATCGAGGAAGAGATCAAAAAGTTTGAACAGGAAATAAACAAAACCAAAGTAAAAAGACAATGAAGGAAGAATCGGTGAAAGAAGGCTGACTTTTGTGACTTGTGTCTAATTTTACCCACGGTTTTGACTTCTATTGATAGAACAAATGACTGACAATATTGAGATTTGAGGTGAAAGAATCCGACAAGAGAGGCGAGATTTGTTCTTGAGTTTATGTTGTCCCGTTTTCAATGGATGGAAACAAAGAAACGCAGTGGCTTTCAATGTAATTTAGGGTCTCGTTAATCAAACTTTAATGACTTTTGGGAGGTGTGATACAAGCTAAAAATAGGATTAAATCGGAACCGTCCAAATCGGGCACGAATCTTAAAGTTCGAGGGTAAAATGGTAATTTCACCTACAAACGGGTCTGAAATGGGAACTGGGCCTTTTTCCAAAGGCCCAATAACCCATAAACGGGTCCATCTTACTAGGCGCGGATTTCAACCCGCAAGAAGCTCAGTCCAGCTGGATAGGAGAATTAGGGTTTATGTTTAACCTTAATCAACGGTCCTGATCACTTCTATCCATTCACTGGGAAGTAGGGATTTGATTGTAATACCCTGATTTTTCAATAAATGAAAAATTATTTATTTTGCACGTGTTGTGCACGTGCAATATATTGTTGGATTATTTTATCATGGTGAGTATGTTTAAATATATTTTTCTCAAATTATTTTAGTACAAAAAGCCTTCTTTAAAAGCCTTATTTGAATTAATTAAAAAGCCTTTTCTTAAAAAGCCCAAAAGCATTTTTATTTTAATTATTTTTATAAATTATTTTTGGCCCAAAAAGAAAGCCCATGAATTAATTTATTTTAATTAAACTTGTCATGTAGAAGACTTTTTTAAACAAAATTATTTTTATACAATTTTGAAATGTACAAATTTGGCCTAGTTGCATGCACGTGCACTACACGTACACGTGCAATGCACACTCCTATGCTTGGCCGGGTATCCTTCTTTTTGGGAGGGAAAGTTGAAATTTTGGTGTGGAGAACATGGGGGTAGTTTCAAGGAGGTGGGTAGTTTTCCTAACTCCTACTTGAATCTAAGCCTTTCATTTTGCAACCACCAAGATGATCTTAGCCCTCCATTTCCCTCATTTTTTAGTATAAATACCTCCTTTCTCATGGCTAATTTTGATATGCAAAGTGTAATTTCTAAAGCTATACTAATATATTGTGAGAGTTATAAAAAATAAGAGTTTGTGTGGGTTGTGTTGCTTGGAGTGGCCGGCACCATCAAGAAGCATTCGGCTAGGTAGCTTTCGGCCAAGGAGGAGAAGCATTCGGCATTTGGTTGGAGGCTTGGAGTGGTGCATTCTTTTGGCTAGGAGGAGGTGTTCTCATCTACTTGATTGCTTTTGTTTGTGTTTCTCTCCAAATTGAGGTGGGTAAAACAATTCATGTTTCTAATATAGGGTTCATGCTAGTATGACACTATACATGGAAAATACTAATAAGAGACCACTCTAATTAAAAAGTTAGTATGTGAATGGCTTAGAATGGTGTGATAAATTGTGTATGTAAATTGTTTGCATGAAATTATACCATATGAAGCACTTTCTCTGATTATTTAGTTTAATTGAACAATGATGCAATGTGACTAGCATGATGTGTGAAAGCCTTTTATTAATTACTTGCAAATTGTGTGGTTGAGACATGACAATTGAGAAAGACATTAACACTATGGGAATTGAATAGAAAAGTATATTGAATACTTTGAATTCATGTGTAGAAGTGGCATGAATGAACCAAGGAATTGCTTGTTGTCATCACATTAGAAATGTACCAAAATTAGTAATTGTTGAGTTTCACCTATTCATGTGCTATATGAATTCTTTTGCTAGTATGAGTACGGGGAAATCCAAGGTTGTATTGTGTTGTGAATGTAGATTAATAACCAGTAAATCATCATGGAAACTTTGGGATAAAAGAGAGATTAGATGAGCAATCGATTATTTTCAATGTCGAAAATAAAGGATTTGCTAGTTTTAATAAACAAATAATTAATTTGGGTGGAGAAAATGTGTTTTAGTGCAAAAATTTATTTTACAATTACTGTTTTGAAGATGGAATAAAGAAGATTAAATCTGGAATTTTTCAGTGGTTTATATGAAGGCAATATGAATCAATTGTTTTGAACATCGAGTTAATTTCAAAAAGAAACAGTGTGAATATGAGTCAAATGGGTTTTAATCCACACTGTGACAACCTGAGCCAGTGGCTCAGGCGGTCGGTGGCGCTGTTCGGTTTCCCTGAGCGGTGTGGTTCGAATCCGGGTCTCACCATTCTTTTTAAAAAGTACTGTGTATATATATATATGACAGCGAAGAGATGGCATATATACTTAGTGCACTCTCTTCTATTCGCTAGCACCGATCGGCCTATCGGCGGGTGCTCTGGCCTTCTTCTCTATGTGCTGGGTTCGAATCTTTCCCCTAGCACTTAGGGAAAAATATTTTTTTTGTGAGATTTTGATGTCCAAAAAATATGAGAAAAATATGGTAATTTTCATAAAAATACAAGGAATTTTATGGGATTGGTTTGGATATTAATTGAAGAAAATATAATGTAGTTTGTGAACAAATGGTATATTAAAGCTATGGTTCTAAGACACATACTCATGGGAATTTTCAAATTTATAAAGAGTTATTGAAATGAATTTATTAGAAAGTATTTGACACAAAAGAATTTGTGGTGTGACATGATATTATAATTTTTACTTGAAGATATGGTGTAAAATATGAAGTACGAGTGTATGTTTGTAAAGTGCATGAGTCCATTGTATGATGATGGAGTTTAGAAACTTTGTTGATGAAATTGTTGGACTTGAATATGAAACTTGAGTTATAAGTATTCACCATGGATTTGTGAACAAATGAAATTATGAATAAGAAAGAGTATGAAATTGTGACATGAAAGTGGTCATGACTTAAAGATTGTGAAATGAAATTTGAAATAGAGTAGCTAAGTCTCCCCGGCATTGAGAAATGAAATAAATTGAAATTAGACCAAGGTTGGTCATGTTGAATTAAAGGAATAAGTCCGGTTGATGGAGAGGCTAACTCTAGTGATTATTTTGTTCATGATTTTTATTGAAACTAAGGACTAGTGCATAGTGAAGACGTGATGAAAGTAAGAGAAAAACACTGAGTATGAGGGCCCTGGGTAGCGGCGAGAGCGTATCCCAGGAATTCCCATGACGAGTCTGGGTGAGGATACTGTTCCAGAGTACCGTCCCAGTGGCGACGCTCGTGGGATGTTTGAAGACTACGGGTGGTGTCATGTTTATGGTGAGAGCGTATCCCAGGAATTCCCATGATGCGTCTGGGTGAGGATACTACTCCAGAGTGCCTAAACATGAGTTCGTAGGTCAGATAACATCTAGGATACTTACCGTAATTACAGTAGTAGATCAGCTCATAACGGGGGATTGAACCCTATAAAGATGAAGAACGAATAAGGGCTTGCCCTCGGACCTATGTAGTATGGGATGCATAGACTCCGAACAAGTGCGCATTAGTGTCATGTAACTTAATTAACTGCATTAAGGACTAAGTGCACAATCACAACACGACATCAATAGGGTAGTCCCTTTAGTTGAAATGTGACAAGTTTGTGTTTGCTAAATATGAAATGTTAAGTTATACTATTTCCGGCAAGCGAGGACGGCCGTGTATAATGATCGTCGGTTGAATAAACTGACGTACCCACAGTCTAACATGCAGGTAAATGTTATGCTAAAGATTAAAGAGGATTTGGATGCTTAAAGATTATATCAAGCTGTTGTACTTGTATTTAATTGTTGTATTTTACTTCCGCTGTGCAAAAGAAAGATGTAATTATGATGTAATCTCTGATGTATGATGAAAAGTTTTAATTTCCCTGTAAAAGTGTACTAAGAAAGTGAAAAGATCCTGTAAAACATCTCGAATTCAGTATATTTGGGATTCGGGGCGTTACAGAGTGGTATCAGAGCCACGCTTTCTACACTTTCACACTTGTACAAATTTATAGGGAACGACACCCTAGAAGTGGACATTAGAGTGTGTGTTTGAATCTAGAGATTTAAATGTAAGTGACTTACATTTGTGTTGCTCTAAGATTTATGCTTTCTCCTCCCTATTTCTAAGATGGCTGATCACTTCGACCCTGCTGGAGGCGACGACTGGCACATTATTGAGGAAGAGTACCATCCTGGACAGGCTGATTCCGAGGACGAGTACTACCCTGGACAAGCTGATTCTGATGATGAGGAGTACCCTGAATCCCGAGAGATCACCCCACCTCCGGATTCATCTGATGATTCTTCTTCCGACGAAGAGGAAGTACCAGTTCCAAGTGGTCTTGTGGCTTCTCTTCAGAGGCAAGTGGAAACCCTGAAGGAGAGAGTTGGATTGTTGGAGGCTCAGCTGGAGAAGCGGAAGGCTGACTATTCTGTTCTTAGCCATCGGATTTGGGAACTTGAGAAGAAAAAGAACCTAACTGATGTGCTGAAGGATGAGGTTGATGAACTGCGGGAAGAACTTCGAGCAGCGAAGAGGACCCGTAGGAGTTAGAGTGTTGTGGCTTCTGTTTTCTTTCATTCTGATGTTTAGAGATGTTTTTAAATTCGAATGTATAAACTTTTGGAATTCAATGAAATGGAAATATTGACTTGAAAGTTCATGTCTTATACTTCGAATTTGATGGACCTTTTACATCGGAATATGGAATTAAAGCTGTCGTATTGTTTGATACTGGATCCTCTCATACTTTTGTGTCTCCAAAGTTTGCTAAAGCGTTGGGAGTTGAACCGAAGATTTTCCCAGGCAAGATCTTATCAGTAGCTACTCCGTCAGGGGAAACTTTAACCACTGATCGGTATTATGCTGATTGCGAGATTGTGATTGGGGATAGAATCTTTGGCATTGATCTGATCGAGCTGACTATCTTGGGAGTCGATGTTATCATTGGCATTGATTGGATGTCGGTGTACAGTGCAAGCATCGAGTGTAAGACCAAGACGGTGACAGTGAAGGCTCCAGGTGGACCTGAAGTCGTGTTCCAAGGGAAGCAGAAATGTTCTAAGCTGGTGGCAACTATCCGCAAGGAAGAGACTCCTGTGGAAGTGCAAGGGATTCCTGTGGTTCGGGACTATCCGACTGTGTTCTTGGAAGATTTTCCTGGGTTACCTCCGCAACGTGATGTAGAGTTCAGCATCACTGTTCAACCGGGAAGTGCACCCATTTCTAAGGCACCTTATAGGATGGCTCCAGTGGAACAGGATGAGGTGAAACGGCAGATTGAGGAACTGTTGGGAAAAGGCTTTATTCAACCTAGTGCGTCACCTTGGGGAGCACCAGTGCTTTTGGTAAAGAAGAAGGATGGATCGATGAGGATGTGCATCGATTACCGGGAGCTGAATAAGGTCACTGTTCAGAATAAGTACCCGATTCCTCGAATTGATGACTTGTTCGATCGTCTACAAGGAGCGGCCGTATTCTCCAAAATAGATCTTCGATCGGGTTACCACCAAGTTCGAGTGAAAGCTGAAGATGTGCATAAGACTGCATTTAGAACTCGGCATGGGCATTACGAATTCTTAGTTATGCCATTCGGAGTGACGAATGCACCTGCAATCTTCATGGACTTGATGAACAGAGTTCTGAGGCCGTTTATTGATTCTTTCGTCGTGGTGTTTATCGACGACATTCTCGTGTACTCCAAGTCTGAGGAGGAGCACACTGAGCATCTGGCAGCAGTGTTGCAGAAGTTGGAAGAGCAACAGTTGTATGCCAAGTTATCCAAGTGTGATTTCTGGAAATCTGAAGTGGCATTCCTGGGTCACATCCTTTCTAAGGAGGGAGTGGCAACTGATCCTCAGAAGATAGAGGCAGTGAGAGACTGGGCGAGGCCTACTACAGTGAAGGAAGTCAAAAGTTTCCTTGGGATGACTGGATATTATCGGAGGTTCATTCAAGGTTATGCTCAGATAGCTGTACCGCTTACAGGGCTGACCAAGAAGAATGTGAGCTTCAAGTGGACCGAGCAATGTGAGGCGAGTTTTCAGGAGTTGAAAGATAGACTGACTACTGCACCTATTTTGGCTTTGCCTAGAGCTGGTGTTGAGTATGACGTTTATAGCGATGCTTCACATCGGGGGCTTGGTTGTGTCTTAATGCAAGAAGGAAGAGTAATCGCTTATGGGTCTAGGCAACTACGACCACATGAGAAAAATTATCCGACTCATGATCTGGAGTTGGCTGCGATTATTTTTGCTTTGAAGCAATGGAGGCACTACGTGTACGGTGAGAAGCTGAATATGTACACGGATCACAAGAGCTTGAAGTATATATATCAGCAGAGGGATCTCAATTTGAGGCAGCGGAGATGGTTGGAAGTGCTCGAGGATATGCGACCTGAGATCAAGTATCATCCTGGAAAAGCTAATGTTGTGGCTGATGCACTTAGCCGCAAGAGCAGTTTGGCCTGTTTGATTACGACTCAGAGGCATCTGATTGAGGAGCTGGACCGAGCTGGTATTGAGGTTGTCTTGCAAGGATTGGGAGCATCTTTGGCTCAGTTGAGGCTTCAGCCTACTCTGAATATAAGGATCATTGCAAGTCAGGAAGTTGATGCTGATATTCTGGAGATGAAGGAGCAGGTTGGTGCTGGCAGGTTGCCCGGTTTTCAGATTAGGGATGGAGTGCTGTGGTTCGGAGACAGGCTGTGCGTTCCAAATCAGGCGGACCTGAAAGAAAGTATTCTTCAGGAGGCACATGCTACTCTTTTGTCTGTACATCCTGGGAGTACTAAGATGTACAAGGACATCAAACAGCATTTCTGGTGGTCAGGTTTGAAGCGGGATGTGGCTGAATTTGTCGCGAAGTGTGAGGTTTGTCAGCAAGTCAAAGCCGAAAATCAGAGACCCGGAGGTCTATTACAGCCGTTACCTATTCCGGAATGGAAGTGGGATAACATCAGTATGGATTTCATTACGGGATTGCCTAAGAGTCCTAAAGGCAATGATGCTATTTGGGTTATAGTCGATCGACTTACCAAGTCCGCTCACTTTTTGGCGATGAAACTCACTGCTTCGATGGACAAGTTGGCTGAGATGTATGTTGGTGAGATTGTCCGACTTCATGGCGTTCCTTCGACCATTGTGTCTGATCGAGATGCGCGGTTTACTTCGCATTTCTGGAGGAGTCTTCAGGCAGCTTTGGGTACCAAGACGGATTTCAGCACTGCTTTTCATCCGCAAACCGATGGGCAGACCGAGAGAGTCAATCGTATTCTTGAGGATATGCTTCGGTGTTGTATACTAGACTTTGGAGGCAGTTGGGAAAGGCATTTACCTTTGGTGGAATTTGCCTACAACAACAGTTTTCAGGCCAGTATTGGGATGGCGCCGTACGAGGCTCTGTATGGCAGGAAGTGCAGGACTCCTGTATGCTGGTATGAAGTAGGGGAGCGTCAGTTGTTTGGTCCTGAGCTTGTGCAACTGACTTCTGAGAAGATTGATCTGATCAGGAAAAGGTTGGTGGAAGCTCAGAGCAGGCAGAAAAGCTATGCAGACAACCGGAGAAGGGACCTTGAGTTTGAGGTTGGTGACTTCGTCTTTCTGAAGGTATCACCCAGCAAAGGTGTGGTTCGTTTTGGCAAGGGCGGGAAGTTAGCCCCGAGGTTTATAGGCCCGTATAAGATATTGAAAAGGATCGGGAAAACTGCTTACCGGCTTGAATTACCGGAAGAGTTGTCTCAGGTGCACAATGTCTTTCATGTGTCTATGCTGAGAGGTTATATTCCAGACCCGAGTCATCATTTGCCTGAAGTGCCGGAAGGTTTGCAGTTAGACCTGAATTACATCGAGGCTCCTGTTGAGATTGTTGATCGTCGAGAGAAAGTCTTGAGGAATAAGACGATACCGATGGTCAAGGTAGTCTGGAGAAACCACTTGGTTGAAGAGGCTACTTGGGAATCTGAGGAGAGGATGTTGAAGGACTATCCTGAGCTTTTTGCTTGATTGTATTTTTGTATCTTTTGTTTTGTTGTGTGTGTTGTATTTTGTTTGTTTTCCTCGCTCTTGATTGTAGTTCCGGGGACGGAACTATTCTAAGGAGGGAGTGCTGTAATACCCTGATTTTTCAATAAATGAAAAATTATTTATTTTGCACGTGTTGTGCACGTGCAATATATTGTTGGATTATTTTATCATGGTGAGTATGTTTAAATATATTTTTCTCAAATTATTTTAGTACAAAAAGCCTTCTTTAAAAGCCTTATTTGAATTAATTAAAAAGCCTTTTCTTAAAAAGCCCAAAAGCATTTTTATTTTAATTATTTTTATAAATTATTTTTGGCCCAAAAAGAAAGCCCATGAATTAATTTATTTTAATTAAACTTGTCATGTAGAAGACTTTTTTAAACAAAATTATTTTTATACAATTTTGAAATGTACAAATTTGGCCTAGTTGCATGCACGTGCACTACACGTACACGTGCAATGCACACTCCTATGCTTGGCCGGGTATCCTTCTTTTTGGGAGGGAAAGTTGAAATTTTGGTGTGGAGAACATGGGGGTAGTTTCAAGGAGGTGGGTAGTTTTCCTAACTCCTACTTGAATCTAAGCCTTTCATTTTGCAACCACCAAGATGATCTTAGCCCTCCATTTCCCTCATTTTTTAGTATAAATACCTCCTTTCTCATGGCTAATTTTGATATGCAAAGTGTAATTTCTAAAGCTATACTAATATATTGTGAGAGTTATAAAAAATAAGAGTTTGTGTGGGTTGTGTTGCTTGGAGTGGCCGGCACCATCAAGAAGCATTCGGCTAGGTAGCTTTCGGCCAAGGAGGAGAAGCATTCGGCATTTGGTTGGAGGCTTGGAGTGGTGCATTCTTTTGGCTAGGAGGAGGTGTTCTCATCTACTTGATTGCTTTTGTTTGTGTTTCTCTCCAAATTGAGGTGGGTAAAACAATTCATGTTTCTAATATAGGGTTCATGCTAGTATGACACTATACATGGAAAATACTAATAAGAGACCACTCTAATTAAAAAGTTAGTATGTGAATGGCTTAGAATGGTGTGATAAATTGTGTATGTAAATTGTTTGCATGAAATTATACCATATGAAGCACTTTCTCTGATTATTTAGTTTAATTGAACAATGATGCAATGTGACTAGCATGATGTGTGAAAGCCTTTTATTAATTACTTGCAAATTGTGTGGTTGAGACATGACAATTGAGAAAGACATTAACACTATGGGAATTGAATAGAAAAGTATGTTGAATACTTTGAATTCATGTGTAGAAGTGGCATGAATGAACCAAGGAATTGCTTGTTGTCATCACATTAGAAATGTACCAAAATTAGTAATTGTTGAGTTTCACCTATTCATGTGCTATATGAATTCTTTTGCTAGTATGAGTACGGGGAAATCCAAGGTTGTATTGTGTTGTGAATGTAGATTAATAACCAGTAAATCATCATGGAAACTTTGGGATAAAAGAGAGATTAGATGAGCAATCGATTATTTTCAATGTCGAAAATAAAGGATTTGCTAGTTTTAATAAACAAATAATTAATTTGGGTGGAGAAAATGTGTTTTAGTGCAAAAATTTATTTTACAATTACTGTTTTGAAGATGGAATAAAGAAGATTAAATCTGGAATTTTTCAGTGGTTTATATGAAGGCAATATGAATCAATTGTTTTGAACATCGAGTTAATTTCAAAAAGAAACAGTGTGAATATGAGTCAAATGGGTTTTAATCCACACTGTGACAACCTGAGCCAGTGGCTCAGGCGGTCGGTGGCGCTGTTCGGTTTCCCTGAGCGGTGTGGTTCGAATCCGGGTCTCACCATTCTTTTTAAAAAGTACTGTGTATATATATATATGACAGCGAAGAGATGGCATATATACTTAGTGCACTCTCTTCTATTCGCTAGCACCGATCGGCCTATCGGCGGGTGCTCTGGCCTTCTTCTCTATGTGCTGGGTTCGAATCTTTCCCCTAGCACTTAGGGAAAAATATTTTTTTTGTGAGATTTTGATGTCCAAAAAATATGAGAAAAATATGGTAATTTTCATAAAAATACAAGGAATTTTATGGGATTGGTTTGGATATTAATTGAAGAAAATATAATGTAGTTTGTGAACAAATGGTATATTAAAGCTATGGTTCTAAGACACATACTCATGGGAATTTTCAAATTTATAAAGAGTTATTGAAATGAATTTATTAGAAAGTATTTGACACAAAAGAATTTGTGGTGTGACATGATATTATAATTTTTACTTGAAGATATGGTGTAAAATATGAAGTACGAGTGTATGTTTGTAAAGTGCATGAGTCCATTGTATGATGATGGAGTTTAGAAACTTTGTTGATGAAATTGTTGGACTTGAATATGAAACTTGAGTTATAAGTATTCACCATGGATTTGTGAACAAATGAAATTATGAATAAGAAAGAGTATGAAATTGTGACATGAAAGTGGTCATGACTTAAAGATTGTGAAATGAAATTTGAAATAGAGTAGTTAAGTCTCCCCGGCATTGAGAAATGAAATAAATTGAAATTAGACCAAGGTTGGTCATGTTGAATTAAAGGAATAAGTCCGGTTGATGGAGAGGCTAACTCTAGTGATTATTTTGTTCATGATTTTTATTGAAACTAAGGACTAGTGCATAGTGAAGACGTGATGAAAGTAAGAGAAAAACACTGAGTATGAGGGCCCTGGGTAGCGGCGAGAGCGTATCCCAGGAATTCCCATGACGAGTCTGGGTGAGGATACTGTTCCAGAGTACCGTCCCAGTGGCGACGCTCGTGGGATGTTTGAAGACTACGGGTGGTGTCATGTTTATGGTGAGAGCGTATCCCAGGAATTCCCATGATGCGTCTGGGTGAGGATACTACTCCAGAGTGCCTAAACATGAGTTCGTAGGTCAGATAACATCTAGGATACTTACCGTAATTACAGTAGTAGATCAGCTCATAACGGGGGATTGAACCCTATAAAGATGAAGAACGAATAAGGGCTTGCCCTCGGACCTATGTAGTATGGGATGCATAGACTCCGAACAAGTGCGCATTAGTGTCATGTAACTTAATTAACTGCATTAAGGACTAAGTGCACAATCACAACACGACATCAATAGGGTAGTCCCTTTAGTTGAAATGTGACAAGTTTGTGTTTGCTAAATATGAAATGTTAAGTTATACTATTTCCGGCAAGCGAGGACGGCCGTGTATAATGATCGTCGGTTGAATAAACTGACGTACCCACAGTCTAACATGCAGGTAAATGTTATGCTAAAGATTAAAGAGGATTTGGATGCTTAAAGATTATATCAAGCTGTTGTACTTGTATTTAATTGTTGTATTTTACTTCCGCTGTGCAAAAGAAAGATGTAATTATGATGTAATCTCTGATGTATGATGAAAAGTTTTAATTTCCCTGTAAAAGTGTACTAAGAAAGTGAAAAGATCCTGTAGAACATCTCGAATTCAGTATATTTGGGATTCGGGGCGTTACATTGATCTTATCCCGAAACTGGTTCTTAAGGCGGCTATAAATACCCCCCATCTCCCACTGTTACCAGGTAATCAATCTTTTGCTAATCAAAGCTCTTTCATAATCATTCTGATTACTGACTAGAGCGTCGGAGGGTGCGTCGTCGGAATCAACCCCGGTGTTTCGCACTTTTGCATGTCAACGGCGGGAGATAACGATCAAACTCCGGTGAATGTGTTTCTGATTTGACTATTCAACTTTCCTCGAATCTACAAATCTATCTGTTTGCCCCCACACCGGTTTCAGCGGCAACAGATTGGCGTCGTCTGTGGGAACCTACGAATAGCAATCCACCCTCTTCCATCAGTTAAAATCACCTCCAGCCATGCCTCCGAAGAAGCTGAGATCTAGAGGGTCCAACCGTGGACCCACTCCTCCTCAACCACAACCAGAGGCTCCCCTCCAACCCATCCAGCCTTAGGGACAGCTCCCTCCTTAACCCGATCAGCCGCTACAGCAGTTGCAGCCTCCTCTCCAAAATCTTCAACACCAGCAGACTCCACTCGGGCCCCAGAAACGCTGGTATAGGGACCTCTCGTCCTCACCCTCAGAAGCAAACTCTTCACCGCGACCATATCTCCGTACATAACCCTTCAACCGATTCCATGACATCTCATAACCCTCGGCCCTCAGAAGACCTCCGCAACGTCATCATCAACCGGCAGAAAGAAGAGGACCTTCACCACCGTTTGGATGAAAGGCGGGCCCGTGATGGAGTCTTCCGCTCAGAACGTCCAAATGCGCGATCTCTTCGCCGTCGCGACCACAGGAGGTCCCCTCTTCATAGGATGCGGAGGGAGTCCTCTGAGTACCGTCGAAGGAGGCATCATTCTCCCGCTGGTCGGCAGCCCCAGAGGGACGAGAACGGACCTATCACCCGTGCCGAATTCCAACAGTTTCAGGCTATAATCTTGCAGGCTCTCAATCTCCCACCAAACAACAACAATAATGTTCAGAGGGCCCCCACTCCTCCACCAGTTCGAAGCCCTCGTCACCGGTCTCTAAGTCCTCCTCTAGCTCCGAGCCACCGCCATCACATTCCTAGCCCACACCTGTCTCCGAGCTACCGACGCCATAGCCCACGCTCCCCTTCGTACGAAGACGAGTCCAAAGGCTCACTTGGGTACCGTCGAAGGGATGATGCTGTCTACCACCGTCTCCACGAGATGGAGAGGCACCTCGGCCAACTGGTTAGAAACGAGGAACTGAGAGGAAGGACCCTCCGTCCGAGCAGACCTCCATTTTCTCGAACCATCATGGAGGCACCCGTTCAAGCAAACTTTAAGCCCCCGCTGTTCGAGACATATACGGGGGAGTCAGACCCCATGGATCACATCGAGAGTTTCAAGACTCTCATGATGATTCATCAAGCCTCCGATGCCTTCCTATGCAAGACCTTCCCAGCCACTCTCAAAGGCCCAGCTCGGGAATGGTACTCTCGCCTCACTCCATCCTCCATATTCTCTTTTGAACAGTCTGAGACCCTCTTCATAACCTATTTCGTGAGCAGCCGCCGCTCCGAAAAGACGAGTATTTTACTACTCTTCCTCAATCAGAAGAAGGGCGAGAAGTTAAGAGATTATGTCAAGTGGTTTACCGCGGAGGCCAGGTCCATCGCCTCCCTCGACCAATCGGTCGCTGCAGCCGCCTTCCAGTCCAATGTCCTCAACTCCAACCTCCGGTCCTCCCTATCTAAAAAGCCCCCGTAGGATTTCTCTGACCTTCTTCTCCGAAGCGAGAAGTACATTCACGCGGAGGAGGCTGAACATCTCCCCACATTCGAGAGATCCTCTTCTAGAAATAAGAGAAAGGCTGCTGAAGACAAGGGAGCTAAAAAGCTCCAGAAGGACAACGGGGGTCAGCGTCGTCCACCTCCCAGATTCAAAAAGTTTGCCCCTCTCAACACCAATGTTTCAACCATTCTCATGGAGGTAGAGAAAGAAGGGATCCTGCCTCCTGCCCCGAAGATGAACACTCCCGGAAAGAAGAGAGATAAGGAGAAGTGGTGCCGCTATCATTGGGACCACGACCACGACACCAATGACTGTCAGGCCCTGAAGAATGAAATTGAAGCCCTCATTCAGAGAGGGCAGCTGTCCAAATTTGTAAGAAAGGACCGGATTGATCTTCCTCCACCCCCCAGGGGGCTAACAAGCAGCCCGAGAGGCGTGACGAGACTCCTGAATTCGAAGAAGAGCGCATCTTGCACCTCATCCATGGAGATCCAATGGGAGGAACCTCTAACTCATCTCGAAAGGCTTTCATCAGGGAAGTCAATTCGGTGCACAGCATACCCCCTCCCAAAGGTCTTGGAGTCCCGGTTACTTTCTCAGATGAAGATCTAGAAGGTGTCTGAACCCCCCACTGTGATGCACTGGTGATTAATCTCCACATGGCAAACTTCAAAGTGGAAAGAATTCTAGTGGATAACGGCAGTTCTGCCAACATCCTCTTTCTAGTGGCCTTCCGATGGCTCAAATTATCGCAGGACAGGCTCAAGCCTGTCGGCTACACTCTCCATGGGTTCATGAGAGTGCCAGTGACGATCGAAGGGGTCATAACCCTCGATGTAACCGCTGGCAAAACTCCTACTACCCGAACGGAGCCAATGGACTTCATGGTTGTCGACGTCCCAGCTGCTTACAATATGATCCTAGGTCGACCTAGCCTAGCTGCTTTAAGAGCCGTCCCGTCAGCTTATCATCTGAAAATGAAGTTTCCCGCCAAGACAGGTGTGGGGAAAGTAAGGGGAAGTCAGGAGATGGCCCACAAATGCTACATGACCTCGACCGGAGGACCCGTCCTTTCCCTCGAGACTCTTGAAATTCTCCAGGGGAACACCCAGCCTATGTCAGAACTGGTAGACGAGCTGGAGGAAGTGCTCTTCTCGGAGTAAGATCCGAACCGCAAATTCTTCATCAGCAAGACCCTCCCTTCTGCCCTCTGTTCCAACATAGTCCAGTGTATCAAGAAGAACCATGAACTCTTTGCATGGACTGCTGCTGACATGCCTGGGATTTTCAAAGACCTCCTCATCCATCACTTAAGTGTTGCTCCGGGATCCAAACCGGTCCAGCATAAGAGGCGTAAATTCGCCCCTGAGCGCCAGCAGGCCATAAAGGAAGAAGTAGAGAAGCTCCTCAAAGGCCAGTTCATCCAAGAGGTCAATTATCCCGAGTGGCTCTCTAATACTGTTATCGTTAAGAAGGCCAATGGAAGTTGGAGGATGTGCATCGACTTCACGGACTTGAACAAGGCATGCCCCATGGATCCTTTCCTACTCCCCAGCATTGAGACCTTGATCGACGCCACTTCAGGCCATGAATTTTTGAGCTTCATGGATGCCTTCTCCGGTTACAACCAAATCTGCATGTTCCCCTCGATATCCCGAAGACCTCCTTCGTCACCGATCAGGGTCCCAATTGCTATAGAGTAATGCCCTTCGGGCTCAAAAATGTCGGTGCCACCTACCAGCGCCTCGTCAATAAGGTCTTCCAGAATCAGATTGGCCGAAATATGGAAGTGTACGTCGATGATATGCTAGTAAAAAGTATCCATAGGTCCGACCATGTCGCCGACCTAAAAGAAGCCTTCGACGTGCTGAGGAAACATAACATGAGACTGAACCCGAATAAGTGTGCATTTGGGATCTCATCGGGTAAATTCCTGGGCTTTATGTTTAGCCAAAGGGAGATCGAGGCCAATCCCGAGAAGATAAAAGTCATTCTCAATATGGCTCCTCCTAAAAATGTGAAAGAAGTTCAGAAGCTCACACGACGCCTCGCGGCTATAGGGCGCTTCCTGTCCAAGTTAGGGGAGAAGTGTCTTCCGTTCTTCAAAGCCCTCAGGGGGGCTAAGGGCTTTGGGTGGGGTCTGCAGCAGCAAGAATCGTTCGACCAACTGAAAGCCTATCTGGTCAACCCCCCACTCAGCAAGCCTACTCCCAAGAAAACACTCTACCTCTACCTTGCTGCCTCCGAGCAAACCCGCAGTGCTGTCCTAGTGAGGGAAGAAGATAAGGCTCAGAAGTCTATCTATTATGTGAGCAAAGTCCTTAGAGACGCCGAGCTCCGCTGTCCGAGATTGGAAAAGATAGCATACGCCTTGGTTATGGCAGCTAGGAAACTCCGCCCCTATTTTCAATCCCACTCGGTGGTCGTCCTTACCGACTAGCCACTCAAGCAATTCCTACACAAGCCGGAGACCTCCGGGCGTCTGATGAAGTGGTCGATCGAGCTAAGTCAACATAATATATCTTATCAGCCTCGGACAGCTATCAAAGCACAAGCCCTGGCTGAGTTTATAGTGAAAGTACCATCCCAGAAGTGAGTTAAGCAGAAAATGGGCTGCCCATCTGGACAGTGTGTGTAAATGGGTCTTCTTGCGCCAAAGGGAGTGGAGCCGAAGTCATTCTGGCAAGCCCAGATGACTTTGTTCTCCAATACTCCCTCCGCATCAACTTCAAAGCTTCCAACAACGAAGCTGAGTATGAAGCCCTGATAGCAGGCCTAGGTATGGCTCGCAAGACAGGTGCGCAACGTGTCCGAGTATTTAGTGACTCGTAGCTGGTAGTGAATCATGTTTTAGGAGACTACGAGGCGCGAGACGACCGAATGGCCAAGTACCTAGCCAAGGTCCAAAGTCTCATGGCTTCGTTCGAAGAGGCTCAACTCCAGCGGATCCCTAGAGAAGAGAACTCCCAAGCAGATGCCCTCTCGAAGTTGGCCTCCTCCTCCCTCCAAGGTCTCGAGCAAACTGTCCTAATCGAAGTACTCCTAAGACCAAGCATAGAAGAAGAAACCTCCGACTCGATGGAGTTGCTACCGGTCCAACTCAGGGATAACTGGATGAAGCCTCTGAATGAGTTCCTCATAGACGAGAACCTTCTCCAAGATCCTAAAGAAGCACTCCGAATCCGAACCAGAGCGGAGCGGTACACCCTTATTGAGGGAGTCTTGTACAAATGCTTTTATACCCAAGTAGATGGCAGACCCTACTTGAGATGTCTCTCCCAGAAGAAGCCATGTATGCCTTGCAAGAACTCCATGAAGGTATAGGCGGAGCCCATTCAGGATCAAGGTCCCTCGCTAGGAAAGTTTTGAACTACGGATACTTTTGGCCTACCCTACTTCAGGATGCCGAACAGCATGTCCAGAAATGCAGCTCCTATCAGCAATTCTCCAACATCTGCCGCCTACCCCAAGCACAACTCATATCTCTCTCAAGTCTAATTCCCTTTGCAATGTGGGGGATGGACTAGCTAGGTCCGTTCCCACCAGCTCCAGGCCAGCTCAAGTTCTAGTCGTGGCGATCGACTATTTCTCCAAATGGATCGAGGCCGAACCACTGGCTACCATTACTGAGAATAAAGTGCTACAGTTCTTCTGGAAAAATGTAATTTGTAGGTTCGGTATATCTCGAGTCCTAGTAATAGATAACGGAACACAGTTTACAGGGGCAGCATTTCACTCTTTATGTGAAGACCTCGGCATTCAGCAATGCTTCTCCTCCATCTCCCATCCTCAGTTCAATGGTCAAGTAGAGAACGCCAACAGGAAAATCCTCTTAGGCATCAATAAGAGATTAGACAAATCGTCCAAAGGCTTATGGGCAGATCAACTTCCTAACGTATTGTGGAACCACCGCACTACAAAAAGGATCCCCACAGGAGAGTCGCCCTTCAATCTCACCTACGGGTCCGAGACCATAATCCCCTTGGAAGTTGGTTTGCCATCCCCTCGCCTTATAGCCTATGATGAAGAGCAGAACGCAAAAGAGCTCCGAGCAAACTTGGACCTGATCGATGAGCTCCATGAAAGAGCTTCAATTCGCCAACAAAATTATTGGAGAAGAATCGAGCAGGCCTACAACAAAAGGGTCCGTCCCACAGATCTCAAAGAGGGGGACTTAGTCCTCAGAAAGCTAGCCATCTCGTTCCCCAGCCAAAAGAGCAAGCTAGCCCTGAATTGGGAAGGACCATACAAGGTCTCCAAAGTAGTTCGGCCAGGAGCATATCGTCTTGAAGACCTCAAAGGCAGAGAAATACCAAGAACTTGGAACGCCGACCACTTACTGAATTACCAAGAGGGTGTTTGAACGCCTCTCCGAGTACCTTCAAATGTCGAGCCATTCCTATCTTCTTTTTATTCGTACTTCTTTATTTTCCCATTGTAATAACGGCTTGCAACTTAGAAGCGGCCGATTAGCAGTTATCAATAAAGAACTTTTTTTGCTCGGTAATTCTCTTGTGATTGTTTTATCTCTCTGTTTAAAATCCTAATTGTTCTTACTCAAATGATGTGTTCGAAGTCCAAAACTTGGCTCGATTCCGCTTCGCAAGTTCGCTCTTAAGCGAGCTAGAAGTGGTTCGCCATTTGGAACTGCTCCCACAACCGTTGAAACTTACTCAAACGACATGTTCGGAGTTCAAAACTTTGCTCGATTCCGCTTTGCAGGCTCGCTCTTAAGCAAGCCAGAAGTGGTTTGCCATTCAGAACTACTCCTACAACCGTTGAAACTTACTCAAACGACATGTTCAGAGTCCAGAACTTAGCTCGATTTCGCTTCGCAGGCTCGCTCTTAAGCGAGCCAAAAGTGGTTCGCCATTCAGAACTACTCCCACAACCGTTGAAATTACTCAAACGATGTGTTCGGGGTCCAAAACATGGCTCGATTCCGCTTCGCAGGCTCGCTCTTAAGCGAGCTAGAAGTGGTTCGCCATTCGGAACTGCTCCCACAATCGTTGAAACTTACTCAAACGACATGTTCGGAATCCAAAACTTGGCTCAATTCCGATTCGCAAGCTCGCTCTTAAGCGAGCTAGAGGTGGTTCGCCATTCGGAACTGCTCCCACAACCGTTGAAACTTACCCAAATGATGAGTTCGGAGTTCAAAGCTTGACTTGACTCCGATTCTACTCCTCGCTCATAAGCGAGCAAGAAGTGGTCCGCCCTTTAGAAGTACTCTTACAACCATAGATGATTAACCAAACACGCGAACACTCAAGCGCAAAAGAATAAACAAAGCTTTCACTTCCAAAAAGATTAAAGTTCGGGGAAACCCAGATTACAAGACCAACTACTCAGTTCTCTACAATGATTCACAAAGTTCGAAAAAGCCAAAATTACAACAACTCATTCAATGCTTCTTCGGGACAGAGATGTTCCGGTTTAAAGACACCCGGGGACGGCGGCACCTAACCTCAGAGCTCGTCCCTAGACCAGCAAACTGAGATGCATCTTCAGTACTGCCTCTAACGGTGGCCCCAACGGACGCTCCGCTCGACGAAGCAGCCACCCCACTTTGTGCGTCAACAGGGCTCTGCCAAGTAGCAGGCGAGCGAGTCGCAAGCTCGTAAAAGAAAATCCCTCTCTCGCTCTCTTCACGAGTACATGATGTGCTTCTGACGCTAATCTGTTCAGGTTGGGGTTTGAACTGAGCGACCTCCTCCTCGAGCTCGACGATTCGATCCTTCAGAGAGTCATCCTTGACGGCTATCTTGAAGCGAGGGAGCCGAGCTGAGCCTGCGGCACCAAAGCTGTCGGCAATAATTCGACGGAGATGAGTAACTTCGATGCTCTTATCGACCGTAACCCTCTTCAGCTCATCAACCTCCACCGTCGCCTTGCTTACAGTTGCTAACAACTCTTCTCGCTCGACCGTCAACTTGCCCATCGCCGCTGTTAATTCTTCTCTCTCTGCCAAAAGCTCGTCTTCGGATATCGACAATTTGTGGACTTCAGCTAACAATTCGTCTCTCTCCACTGAGACATCAGATAGCGCCTTCTTTAGTTGCTTCAGCTCAGAAAGACGCTTCGACAGCTTTAGCTTGAGGCGGTCCAGATCCAACTCGCTCTTGAGAAAACACTCTCGACTGCGAGAGAGAGCCAACTTCGTCGCTCTCAAGTTAGCTCGAAGACGAGAGACCTCAACCGCTGCCGTGTTTGGCGATGCCTCCGCTAGACGCAACTCGGCGATCTGAGAAAATACAACAACACTAAGCTCGAGCAACACATTGCTAGTTTTCAAAGCAAAGTTGTTACTAACATTTAGCAAGACGTCAAAGCCAGTTGTTCTCATCACTTAGCTAGATTTTAAAGTGAGTACTGCTCAAAACACTATCGGATTTCAAAACGAAATTATTTTCAGCCCTTTGAAAAAATTTCAAATCAAGACAACTCCAAAACGAGATCGACCCCAACACTTAGTCAAAGAAAGAAAATTTTTGTTTATAACAAAAAGCAGTGGCCAGTCCGCTACAAGGCAATACACGAAGAAGAAGAAAAAGTACAAAACAACAAAGATCAAGGGGCCACCTTAGGTGGTAGCTCAGCGACGGGCACCTCGGTGGACGGCTCCCCTTCCTCTGCCACTATGGCTCGGGGGTCGGCCGTAGCCTCGTCGCCCCCTCCCTCGACCACCACGACCTTGTCGCCTCGTGGCTCATCCCCTTCCTCTCCTTCGGCCTCTTCCTTGGCTTCCGGGTCCTCCACGCCGACCGAACCCCACTGCCCGTACCTCGATCTGTCGAAGCCGGGGACCCGAGCCTCGACGTGCTCGAGCGCGGTGGCATAAGATTGCTCCATGTTGGCCATCATATGCTTCTTGGCATCGGCCTCAATCTTTGCCCTTGCCGCCTCCACGGCCTCGGCTTGTTGCCGCATCACCGCCTCCAGGGCCCTCTTTGCCTCGACCTTCTCTTCGGCTGCCTTGGCCACCTCCGAGGCGAGCTTCTCCCTCGCCTGAGCCAAGGCTGCCTCCAAGTCGGCGACCTGTGCTGCCAAAGTATCCGAGCAGCACTGCTCTGCCTCGAACTACTTCACGACCCTTGCCCTCTCCGCTCGGTCTTTGTCGCAAGCGGCCTTCAACTCCCTCTCTTGCTCGGCGTACTGTTCGAGAAGGTGGCTGAAGTGGCATGTGGCATGCAAGAAAAAGCAATTAGAGCCGAGCTAAAAACTTAGAAAATTTTCAAAACATTATCGAAATTAACTGAGCAAATTTACCGACATGAGCGACCGAGCTACCTCTAGAGCATCGTCCCCGCCTTCAGTGCAGCTCGGTCTTTTGGGGTCGGGAGATGCTGAAGAGCCTGCATACTTATCACCGAGTCTCCCAAGAAACCGTCGTGATTCATCACCCGCCAATCGGGGACGAACAGTTTCTTGTGGGCCTCGGTCAATATGGCCTCGGCCTGCTCAGTAAGGGGCGGGGCCTCCAGCGCCAGAGCCGCCGAGATGGAGAAGCCTTCAGGACTAGAGGGGGTCGGCTGAACAAGACCCACAACCAAGGCCGATCGCCAAGGAGAGGCCAGATCTACAATAGCAGCCGAAGGGACCTTGGCTGGTCGGCCGGACAAAGGCCCCGCGCTCGCCTCTTCCTCTTCTTAGCATCGGAGGCCTTGTTCCACTCGGCCATAATCGCTCGGAAGTCTATGCTCGGAGCCTCTGTCAGATAAAGAAAACAAAGTTAGAAAATACAAGGCATAACAGAAAGAAAACAAGAAAAAGAGATGTCCGGAGCGTACTCGGGTCGATCGGACTAAGGTCCGACCCATGAAGCACCTCCTCGGTCATATCTCTCCAACTCAGCATCGGAAGACCAACCAGCTTCGCCGCGACCTCTGCTTCAGCCGGAGTCAACACTGGCTCGGCCTTTGCATACTTTGGCACGTCCTCCTTCCATCGGGTCGGGAAGTCCCATGCCGAAGGGCCTTGGATCAAGAAGTAATTACCCTTCCACAACTTGATAGAGTCAGGGTTCTCTATCAGCCTAATGCCTTTCCGAGGCGACAGGTAGTACCGGTGTTCGGTCTTGCTCATCCTATTGATCCGGTACAAACTCCGAAGGATGACGAGCTGGGGCTCCACCTATGCTGTTCGGCATTGGAGTGGAAATCGGAGCACATGTTGCCACATGTTCGGCATGAACTGAATAGGGCTCAGTCCATACCACCGGAGAACTTCGGTCACGAAGGGATGGAGGGGGAGACACATTCCGGCGTTCAACGCGTCGTAGGCAAAGACGCAAGTATCTGGCGTGAAGGCTGTGCACGCTCGCACCCCGGGATCGGGGAGAATCAGGGTGTACTTCGAAAGAATGACGAAGCTCTTCCGAATCTGAAGCAGATCTCGTTCGGTTAGAACCGAAGGGATATTGTCGACTTCGGTAACCTCCCTCGGTTCGTTCTCCTCGTATGTCTCTGAGCGTCCGTAAACGGCCTTAGTCAACAGCTCGCCGGAGTACTCCTGATCTCCCCGTGACCAGATATTATGGTCGGCAGCCGACCCATTTCACCTACTTGTCTCACCGTCTCCACCATCGTTTCAACAACCGAAGACTGGGCCACTTCCTTCCCCTTCTCCTCGGCCGCCGCCGACCCTACTATCTCCTTCCCCTTCCGTCTGCTCACCACTTCTACCCTTTCTTCGTGAACTAACCGCTCGTCGCTTCGACCCCCCGAGGAAGAAGCCTCACTACCCGAGGACACTCGTGACATCTCGTAGTATATATATATATGAGATTAAGGATATATATACTAACCATGACGTGACGTTTACGGTCGGAAATTGCCTGGCCTGCCACGACAGCTAACACAACCGCCCTTGAGCTCAAATCTCCGCTAGTAGAGCAGCTCGAGACCGAAAATGAACTGAGAGTTAAAAGTGAAAGAATGAGAGAAAGAGTGGGGGTAAAAACTTATAGTGAAAGAAGCGACTCTTGGGCTTTGTAACGAAGAGCGGCGACTCTTGGGCCCCCCTCAAGCCCGTTAAAGAAGGCTAAACGACAAAATAAAGAAGGGTGGCGAGAGTTTAGAGAAGGGCGGCGACGGTTCAGTCTTAGCCACGCAGCTTGGCTTTCACGAGGCGCCAAGCCACCGAGGCACTCTGCCGAGCTACCGAGGCACCGACCTCCACATTTGGAGAAAAATAACGCCGAACTCCTTGGGCCATCTGATTGTCCCAAGATTCACACCCAAAGTTGATGAGTGGCTCAGATTCAGACACGCCCACAAAACGACAAAATCACGTTTTCTCGTGATCTGAGCCGCCTGCATCGTGATTCGTGCCCCTGATGGACGCTCCAGATGTCACCACGTGGCTCAATGACTCATGATGAGCCGAGCCACCGAGGCACTCTGCCGAGCTACCGAGGCACCGACCTCCACATTTGGAGAAAAATGCTGCCGAACTTTGTGGGACATCTGATTGTCCCAAGATTTGCGTCCAAAGCTGATGAGCGGCTCAGATTCAGACATGCCCACAAAACGACAAAATCACATTTTCTCGTGATCTGAGCCGCCTGCATCGTGATTTGGGCCCCTGATGGATGCTCCAGATGTCGCCACGTGGCTCAACAACTTATGATGAGCCGAGCCACCGAGGCACTCTGCCGAGCTACCGAGGCACCGACCTCCACATTTGGAGAAAAATGCTGCCGAACTCTGAGGAACGTCTGATTGTCCCAAGATTCGCGCCCAAAGTTGATGAACGGCTCAGATTCAGACACGCCCACAAAATGACAAAATCAAATTTTCTCGTGATCTGAGCCTCCTACCTCGTGATTCACGCCATGATGGACGCTCCAGATTCAGCCACGTAGCTCGGCAGCTCATGCAGCACCGAGTTACCGAGCTACCGAAGAGCTATAGCTGAGCTACCGAGCTACCAAGGAGCTATGGCCGAGCTACCAAGCTACCGAGGAGCTATGGCCGAGCTACCGAGGCACGGACCTCCACATTTGAAGAAAAATGCCGCCGAGCTACTCAAACCGTCAGATTGTCTCAAAATTCGTGCCAAAAGATGATGAGCGGCTCAGATCAGCCACGCCCACAAAACGACAAGATCACGTTTTCTCGTGATCTGTACCTCCTACCTCGTGATTCGCACCATAATGGACGCTCCAGATCCTGCCACGTAACTGGGCAGCCCATGAAGCATCGAGCTACCGAGCTACCGAGGAGCTATGGCCGAGCTACCGAGGCACCGACCTTCGCAAGCGGAGAAAAGTGCCGCCGAACCACTCCGACTGTCCGATCGCTCAGATATTCGTGCTGTTGGTTGATGAACGGCCCAGATTGTGCCACGTCATAAATGGTATTAAAAATTAGTTTTTTATTTATTAAATTCGAATTATTTATTTAAAAATTGCAAAAAAATGATTAAAATTTCAGAAAAATTAATTAAAAATTCTAAAAAATAATTATAAATTCGGGGAAATATTTTTGAACCCCCGGATAAATAATTATTGCTTAGAATAGTTAATTAACGCCCCCAACGATAAATCACCGCTTCGCAAAATTAAATAACTGATCCGGAAAATAAATAAAAATTAAGTCCAGGAGAGCTCAAGAACAACCTTGAGCACGCAACCAACACCAAAAATCACCATAATCCCTCATATAAAGATTCGACACCCCTCATTTGGACTCCGATACAACTTCGCAAGCCATCAAAACAATAAAACTACTCCTTAAAGGCTGATCAAACTCAGTCTTCGGGAGTGGGGGGCTCGTGATATGGCTAAAAATAGGGTTAAATCGGAACCGTCCAAATCAGGCACGAATCTTAAAGCTCGGGGATAAATGGTAATTTCACCTACAAACAGGTCTGAAATGGGAACTGGGCCTTTTTCCAAAGGCCCAATAACCCATAAACAGGTCCATCTTACTGGGCGCGGATTCCAACCCGCAAGATGCCCAGTCCAGCTAAATAGGAGAATTGGGGTTTATGATTAACCTTAATCAACTGTTCTGATCGCTTCTATCCATTCGCTGGGAAGTAGGGATTTGATCTGATCCCGAAACTGGTTCTTAAGGCGGCTATAAATACCCTCCACCCCCCACTGCTACCAGGTAATCAATCTTTTGCCAATCAAAACTCTTTCATAATCTTTCTGATTACTGACTAGAGCGTTGGAGGGTGCGTCGCCGGAATTAATCCCAGTGTTTTGCACTTTCTGCAGGTCAACGGCGGGAGATCACGGTCAAACTCCGGTGAAGGTGTTTCTGGTTTGACTATTTAACTTTCCTCGAATCCACAAATCTATTTGTTTGCCCCCACACCGATTTCAGCGGCAACAGGGTGTTTAATCTTTATCCTTTGGTTTCATGGAGGAGGAGTTGGTTAAAGAGAACGAAAAGCTGTTGATCCATATTTCTCTCAAATATTTTTCCAAAATAACCCACTTTTTGAAAGTATTTACCAAACTGACTAACTTTCGAAAGTATTTACCAAACTGATCTATCCGCTTTCTTAAATAGTGATTTTGGTGAAAATGTCCATGCTGTTTGAGATAGCTGGTGTAAGCCTAGGTGTTTGTCCACAACTTGGAGAAAATACTTGTAGAAAAAATATCAAAGTAAGATTCGCTATCTGAAACAGCGAGCGTGGTTCTACCACATTCGCTGTTTCAGACAGCGAGTCTTTTGCGTAGTTGTACCACATTCGCTGTTTCAGACAGCGAGTCTTACTTTGATTTTTTTTTTTTATCTTCTAATTAAAACTGATGCAAAAAATAATTTCTGCACAGGATGGGCTTCTGATGATCCTGCATTCGTATCTTGGAATAGTTTACATAGTGTGCACGGGCTCTGGATCACTGGATTTTGATCAAATGGTGTTGGCGTTTCACATGGAATGTAGTAGTAAGGTCCAGCAAGATATTTGGTTTGATTTTGGAGATTTTCTACGTATTTGTGTTAGATCTTAGCTAGAAACTTTGTTACTTTGAATTTACCATTGGTGCATAGAATTTGATATGTTAGTTTATCCGTACTGGTTTTATATCCTGATGCGCATCTCAAAGTATATTCTGTTATCATACATGATCTTTTCAAATTGGAAAATTTATTTATTGGTAGTGATATGGGTTAGAAATGACGTGGTCCATCCTGGACCACGGGATCCCCTCAGGATACGCGCACCTTCTGATTCTCCGGATCCGCCACGTCAGCATCGGAAAACTGCCCGGACCGCTGCCACGTCAGCCCGGAAACCGTCCGGACATCTGCCACGTCAACCCTATACCGCCCGGCTTTCCACTGCTTCAGCCTCACGGGCAACCGGGTCCAGACCCGGCCCCAAACAGGTCCAGACCCGGTTGCCATCTTCTTTAAATACCAGACTCCCACTCCTTCTCCAGGTAATCAATCTTTTCCACTAAAAACCCTAGTTACTGCTACTCTCTCTCAGAGACTAACTAGATCGTCGGAGGGTCTGCCACCGGGACCAACCCCGGTGTTCCAAGACCGTCTGCAGGTACACGAGACCTCGGATCCGAGCCTCCCGATCCGAGCCGAGCATCCAGCCTCGCCTCACTCCCCCTGTCACCGGTACCGTTCGGCCGGCCGAGGGTCGTCTGATTAGGAGCTTCCTCCTTCAAATACAAATCAAGTAAGAACTCACACCTGGTGCATCCACACGCCTCCCAGAAACAAACCGCATCAGGTTGGCACCGTCTGTGGGAAACTTCTGCTTCAGACACCGACCCTAGCTCAGCCGTCGACGGTACCTCAGCGATCCGAGCTCTCATGGCGCCCAAAGCCACAAGAGCAATAACCTCTGCGCACCGGCAGGACTTGCCTCCGCCGGGCACCGCCGCCGAAGCACATGCATCCAACCACGGGGGGGCCAATCACGGACCCCGGCCAAGCGCCACCCGTCCGGTGCCACCCGACCTGCGGGGGGTGATCGTAAACCGACAGGCTAGCCGCAGCAGGGGAGGGGCCGCTTCCAACACGGCCCCGAACCATCCAAAACCACCGTCCCAAGGGCAGAGGCCAGCGCTTAGCCGCGTCGGACGACTACCTTCGGCTCGACCTAACCGTGCCGAGGGAGCCCCGGTCACCCACCAGGACTTCCAGGACTTCCGAAAGGAAATCTTGGGGGCCCTCCGAGGGACCCCAGTCAAGGAGGACATCCGCCGCTCTCACACCAGATCGGATGCCGAGGCCAGCGTGTCACGCCCCTCGACAATCCCGCTGGAGTATGACGAAGACATTCTGAAGCGCCTCCAGGAGATGGAGGACCGCCTCGACCGCTTTGGCAACGGCGGTCCCGGGACGGCTCAGGGGTACAGACCTATCCGACCCCCCTGCTCCACACTCATCCTCCAAGCGGAAATACCCCGTAATCTCCGACCACCTCAGTTCGAGACCTATGACGGCGAGGGTGATCCTGCTGATCACATGGAGGGCTTCAAAACCCTGATGATGATTCACAGCGCTTCGGATCCCTTGCTGTGCCGAGCCTTCCCCGCCACCCTCCGGGGTCCGGCTCGAGAATGGTTTTCCAAACTCACCTGGCTCCATCTACTCCTTCGATCAATTGGAGGGCAACTTCCTTGCCCACTTCCCTTACAAGCTTGGGACTCCGCGCTCGGATAGCAGCGCGAGCCAGAAAAGCTTCCCTTACAAGCTTTGGGCTCGGAGCTCGGATCGCATCGCGAGCCAGAAAAGCTTCCCTTACAAACTTATGGCTCAGAGCTCGGATCGCATCGCGAGCTAGAAAAGTTTCCCTTACAAACTTATGGCTCGGGGCTCGGATAACCTCGCGAGTCTGAAAAGCTTCCCTCACAAGCTTTGGGCTCGGCGCTCGGATAGCATCGCGAGCCAGAAAAGCTTCCCTTACAAGCTTTGGGCTCGGCGCTCGGATGGTTCGGCCTGTTTGTACATCCAATCAAACAAAGGACATCTGCCAGCCACGCCCGCATCGTCTTTCCTGAGAACAAAGTGCGGGAGCTCAGCGTCGACCTCGAGCAAGGCAGGGGCCTTCTTCAAGGCTCCTCGGCCTTGATGCTCGGCGGCGACCCTCTGCTACGCCTGCAACTAGCTTTCTCACTGGTATGAGGGCTCGGCATCCGTCCCTCGCTCAGTTTGGGCTTCTTCAAGCCCATCAACCTATGTACGAGGCGACATCCGCCAGCCACGCCTGTACCGTCTTTCCTGATAACAGAGTGCAGGAGCTCGGCGTCGACCTCGAGCAAGGCAGGGGCCTTCTTCAACGCTCCTCGGCCTTGACGCTCGGCGGCGACCCTCTGCTACGCCTGCAACTGGCTTTCTCACCGGTATGGGGGCTCGGCATCCGTCCCTCACTTGGTTTGGGCTTCTTCAAGCCCATCAACCTATGTACGAGGCGACATCCGCCAGCCACGCCCGCACCGTCTTTCCTGAGAACAGAGTGCGAGAGCTCGGCGTCGACCTCGAGCAAGGCAGGGGCCTTCTTCAACGCTCCTCGGTCTTGACGCTCGGCGGCGACCCTCTGCTACGCCTGCAACTGGCTTTCTCACCGGTATGGGGGCTCGGCATCCATACCTCGCTCGGTTTGGGCTTCTTCAAGCTATCAACCTATGTACGAGGCGACATCCGCCAGCCACGCCCGCATCGTCTTTCCTGAGAACAAAGTACGAGAGCTCAGCGTCGACCTCGAGCAAGGCAGGGGCATTCTTCAACGTTCCTCGGCCTTGACGCTCGGCGTCGACCCTCTGCTACGCCTGCCGAAGTCCTCAAGAAACTCCTCGGCCTGCCGACGCTTAGTTGGAAGGATATCACCGAGGAGGCCTTGTTCCGAGGGGGTCTCAGTCCGATCAATCCCAGTATGCCTCTAGTATTTTTACCTTTTTCTTGAAGTTCTTGAAAATTTTTCTAAGTTTTTTTATTCGGTTTGTGCAGAGTCTTCCGGCATGGACTATAGGGCATTGATGGTGAAGGCCAAGGCGGTTAGGGAGCAGGAGGCGAAGAAGAAGAAGAGACCCTCGACAGGGCCTCAGGGCAGCCAAGCGCCGAAGATACCTTCGGTTCCAAAGACCGCCGACCTGCAGGTCGTCGTGCTCCCGATGCCGATCCCGAGCAAGACCAGGTTGCGGCCTCTGATCTTCCTGTCTCGGATGCGCCGACTCCAACGGCGAAGACAGATGCTCCCGGCTCGTCGAGCGGTGTGTTCAACGTGAGCGCGGCGTTAGCCCTTCAAGTTCCGCCTCTCACCGTCGAAGCGGAGAAGATTCTGACCGAGGAGCGTAAGCGGATCTTCGTCCCTGACTGGCAAGTAATGAAGGTCGACGGCTTCTTGGGGGACGACAACATTTGTATGCAGGCAGTGAAGCACCTGCCGACCCCGAAGGACCGAGCGGCGCTTAAGTCCAGGGAGGTCGGGGACGCTACAATGCAGATTGCTCGGAACACGATGTCGGTAAGTAGACTGAACACTTTCTTCTTGAAGCATTTTTTTCAAAATTTTCTAAGTTTTTAGGTCCGGATTCTAACTGTTTTTTCTCTTTTCAGACCCTCTGCCACTTTAACTTTTTGCTCGAAGAGTTTGCGAGCAAAGAACAGGAGCTGACGGCACTGTGCGACCGGGAGAGGTCGGAGCGTGCGAAAGCTGTGAAGCTGTTCGAAGCCGAGCAACTCCTCTCAGCAAAGCGCGGTGCCGAAGTGGCAGGGTTGGAGGCGAAGCTGGCCGAAGCTATGCAGCGGTCGGCGGATGAGGCAGCCAAGCTCGAGGCCTCGGAGAAGGAGAATGCCGCGCTTAAGTAGGAGCTGGCCAAAGCACGGTCGGAGGCGGAGAAAGCTCGGAAGGAGACCGAAAGGGTCATGGCCAAGCACCAATCGAAGGTGGCAAGGGCGAAGAGGGCTGTCCAAAAAGAGGCCGAGGAGCACATGTTTAAGAACATGGAGGATGCGTACGGCCGAGCCCTACTTCATATCGCAGCTCGGAACCCGGGGTTCGACACCTCCTCCTACCACTTTTACGATCCTGTGGAGGGGGAGGAGGAGCTTCCTTCGGCAATGCTCGGCTCCGAGGGACAGGCCGACGGTGTCGAAGGCACGGGCGAGACGGAGGCTGAAGGTGAGGAGGAGGACGGTTCCGAGGACGACGACGAGGATGAGGACATAGGAATCGTCGAGGGGTCGGCAGACCTGAGCGACAAAAAGGTCGACCCCTGACTTGGTTGCGTCTTTGGTCTTCTTTTTGCTTCTTTTCTCTCTTTTTTTTTCATGTGTAAAGCCTAACTGCGGACTGGCCACCGCTCTCGTAACAGCTTTTTGAGTTTTGAATGAAAACACTTTTTGCTTGGCTAAAAATTCTCCAAGTATTAGACCTCGGATTTTGTGTTTGACTAGTCGCAAAATTTCTCCAAGTGTTGGGCATCGGATTTATCTTTGCTTTTCAGGTGAAGTTTGGTCCGATCACGGAGGTTTCGTATCTTCGTAAGGAGCTGAAAGAAACAAAGCGAGAGCTTTCCCATAGCCGAGAGAGGCGATTTTATATGCTCTTGAAGTTAGAGGAGATAAAAGCAGCTGCGAGGGGGTATTGTCGTGAGTTGAAGCAACTACGGAAGCAACCCCAAGCTTCTCGTCTCGAAGGTGAGATAGAGCGGCTTCGTAGGGAGCTTTTCATTGTCGAGCAAAAGAATAACGAGCTCTTGGCCGAGATTCATCACTTGGAGGTAACGGAGAAAGAACATTCGGCGGAAGAAGAGAAGTTAGCTTCCGAGTTGGAGAAGTTGTCATCCGAGCGCCAAAAGTTGTTGGCCAAGGTCGACAAGCTTAGGAGGATTACGATAGACAGGGGCATCGAGGTCACCCATTATCGACGTCTTGCGACCAATAGTGCCAATGTTGCGGGCTCGTCAAGACCTCCTCGTCTGAAGATGTCGACAGAGGGTGATGTTCTGAGAGATAGGATTATCGAGCTGGAGGAAGAGATCGCGTCGCTCAAGCCTCTGCCTGAGAGGCCAACATTCGTAGTACGTCGTGTACTCGCGAAGAGAGCGAGAGGGGGATCACTTTCTACGAACTTACGACTCGTTTGCCTGCGGCGAGGCGGAGTCCTGCTGACGCTCAGAGTAGTGTAGCTATCTCGTCTAGCGGCGCCTCAGTTGGCCCCACAGTTAGAGTTAGTGGCGAAGGAGGATCTCGCTTCGCTGGTTTGGAATCGAGCTCGGAGGTTAGGCGTCGCCGCCCCCGCGTTTCCTTGAACCGGAGCGTTCCCCTTCCGAAGAGGCACTAAACAAGTTGTACTATGTTCCTTTAAATTATTGTAAAACTCTACTGTAGCGTCGGTCTAGTTGTATGTAGAGCTACTTTATTTGAATAAAAACCTTTGCTTTGCTTCTGATGCTGCGTTAGGAATATTGGCTTCATGTGTTGGACTTCGGCAATGTTTGAAATTTTGTTGTTTGTCTCTTCTTCTTTTCAGCTCGTGGTGGTAGCTCAAGACGTCGAGCCCACTCGCTCGGATGACCACGCTCGAGCCGAGGCTGGCTCGGGGGTGACGAGGCTATGCTTGGCGAGGTGCCGAAAGTGGCTCTATGAAGTCGAGCTGGGATTACGCCGAGCCAAAAGCGAGCGGAACCATCTTCAGCTCATCCTAGGTCGGCGAGACATCGAGATCCGGCGTTTGGAGAGCAGGATCGCCGAGATGACCCCCATAGGAGAGGACGAAGGTTCGTCGACCGCCTTTAGCAACGCCCTTCGGATCCAGTGCGTTCGGCACAATTTGTCGAAAATAACAGCGGAGAGGGACGATCTGCTTTCTGAGATCCTTCACTTGCAGACTGTAAAGGCGGAGCTTCGGACGGAGGGAGAGGGACTGACGGCCGAGGTTGCCAAACTGACGACCGAACGGGACATTGATGATCGTTTTCAAAGCCAAGTGTAGTGGGTCGGCATTGTAATTTTTGTACTTTAAGGCCTTGTAACCTTGTTGTATGGAAGAGTCGCTTTGCACTGTATCCTAATTATCAATAACATTTCTTTCTCGAACTTGCATGTCCTTTGGAGCTTTGTGTAGTCGTTTGGTTTGTGACTGTGTTCATCGCGTCGAGGTCCCTGAGCCGGCCTCTTTCTCGTTCGCGGTTCGGTGACATGAGCGTTCGGCCAGTGGTGCTGAGCAGCACTTCGGTCTCCTAATCTTGCGAACTTGCGAGATGAGTCGAGCCTTACCTAATAGTGGGCTCGCTGGCCATCGTAAGAGTAGTTCGACGGTTGTGGGAGTAACTCCGACGAACTACTTCTAGCTCGCTTAGGAGCGAACTTGCGAGGTAGAATCGAGCCAAGTGTTGGACTTCGAACCATCGTTAGAGTTCAACGGTCGTGGGAGCAATTCCGAATGGCAACCCACTCCTAGCCCGCTTAGAAGCGATCTTGCGGAGTAGAATCGAGCCAAGTGTTGGACTTCGGAACCATCGTTAGAGTTCAACGGTCGTGGGAGCAATTCCGAATGGTGACCCACTCCTATCCCGCTTAGAAGCGAGCTTGCGTAGTAGAATCGAGCCAAGAGTTGGACTCCGGAACCATCGTTAGAGTTCAATGGTCGTGGGAGCAATTCCGAATGGCGACCCACTCCTAGCCCGCTTAGAAGCGAGCTTGCGGAGTAGAATCGAGCCAAGTGTTGGACTCCGGAACCATCGTTAGAGTTCAACGGTCGTGGGAGCAATTCTGAATAGCGACCCACTCCTATCCCGCTTAGAAGCGAGCTTGCAGAGTAGAATCGAGCCAAGTGTTGGACTCCGGAACCATCGTTAGAGTTCAACGGTCGTAGGAGCAATTCCGAATGGCGACCCACTCCTATCCCGCTTAGAAGCGAGCTTGCGGAGTAGAATCGAGCAAAGAGTTGGACTCTGGAACCATCGTTAGAGTTCAACGGTCGTGGGAGGAATTCCGAATGGTGACCCACTCCTAGCCTGCTTAGAAGCGAGTTTGCGGAGTAGAATCGAGCCAAGTGTTGGACTCCGAACCATCGATAGAGTGAAGAGTGAAGGCAGAGGGATGTGAACAATTTTTACAAGTAAAGTATGAAAAAAGCTCTTTATTGATGACTAAGGGTCGGCTGCTTCTAAAGTTGCTAGCCGTTATTACAAGAGAAAAATAAAAGAAAATCATTACAAGTAATAGGAGAGGAACGGTTCGACATCTCAAAGTGCTTAGAGAGGCGTTGGTGCTCTCTCTTGGTACTTTAAGAGATGGTCGGCATTCCATGTCCTAGAGATCTCCCTGCCTTCGAGGTCTTCTAGTCTGTAGGTGCCGGGCCGGACTTCTTTGACGATCTTGTAAGGTCCCTCCCAATTCGGGGCCAATTTGCTCTTCTGACCTGGGAATGAGATGGCTAACTTTCGGAGGACCAGGTCCCCTTCTTTGAGGTCCGTGTGGCGGACTTTCTTGTTGTATGCCAACTCGATCCTTCTTCGGTAGCTTTGCTGACGAATGGCAGCTCTTTCTCGGATCTCATCTATCAGGTCTAGACTTGCTCGGAGCTCTCTAGCGTTTTGCTCTTCTTCATAAGCTATTAGACGAGGAGAGGGTATTCCGACTTCTAGGGGGATGATAGCCTCGGACCCATAGGTGAGATTTAATGGGCTCTCTCCTGTGGGGGTCCGTTTTGTGGTGCGGTAGTTCCACAGCACGTTGGGAAGCTGATCGACCCATAGGCCTTTGGAACATTTGTCCAATCTCTTCTTAATGCCGGAGAGGATCTGTCGGTTAGCATTTTCGGCTTGGCCATTCGACTGGGGATGAGAGACGGAGGAGAACCGCTATTGGATGGCAAGCTCTTCGCATAGAGCTCGGAAGGCAGCCCCAGTGAACTGGGTTCCGTTGTCTGTTATTAGGATCCTAGGGATGCTGAATCGGCAGATCACGCTCTTCCAGAAGAACTGAACAACCTTGTTCTCGGTGATCGTGGCTAAGGGCTCGGCCTCTATCCATTTCGAAAAAGTAGTTGATCGCCACGACTAAGAATTTGAACTGTCCGGGAGCTGGTGGGAATGGCCCTAGTAAATCCATCCCCCACATTGCAAAGGGGATCGGACTTGATAGGGAAGTGAGTGGAGCTTGTGGTAGGCGTCGGATGTCGACATACTTCTGACAGGAGCTGCATTGCCGAACGTGTCGTTCGGCATCTCGTAAGAGAGTGGGCCAGAAATATCCGTAATTCAACACTTTGCGGGCAAGAGCTCTGGACCCCGAGTGTGCCCCGCCGATGCCCTCATGAAGTTCTTGCAGGGCGTAGTCGGCTTTCCCGGGGGAGAGGCATCTCAGGTAAGGCCGGCCGTCTACCTGTGTGAAGGAGCATTTATATAGGATACCTCCGATTAGTGTGTAACGCTCGGCTCAGGTTCTAACTCTTCGTGCTTCCTTAGGATCTTCGGGAAGGAGCCCGTCCCTCAAGAATTCGAAGAAAAGTTTCATCCAATTGTCTTCGAGCAGGACAGGCAACGTCTCTATAGAGTCGAGAGTTTTGTCCTCTATGCTTGGCTTTAGAAGGACTTCTATCAAAACGGTCTGCTCGAGACCTCGAAGGGAGGAGGAGGCTAGTTTGGAAAGGGCGTCGGCCTGAGCATTTTGTTCTCGGGGGATTCTTTGGATGAGGGCTTCTTCAAACAGTGCCATGAGGCTCTTGACTTTGGCTAAGTATTTAACCATCCTGTCATCCCGTGCTTCATACTCGCCGAGGACCTGATTGACGACTACCTGAGAGTCGCTAAAGATCCCGAGGCATTGGGCCCCTGCATTTCGAGCCATTCCAAGGCCGGCTATGAGCGCCTCGTATTCTGCCTCGTTGTTCGAGGCCTTGAAGTTGATACGGAGGGAGTATTGGAGGATGAAGTCATCTGGGCCCGCCAGAATGACCCCTGCCCCGCTTCCTTCATTGCAGGAGGATCCGTCCACATAAACCGACCAGACGGGTGGTCCCTTCATTGTTTGGCTGGACTCGGGGATGGTACTCTCAACTATGAATTCTGCTAAGGCCTGAGCCTTAATCGCGGTCCGAGGCTGATAAGTTATATCATGCTGGCTCAGCTCGATAGACCACTTCATAAGGCGGCCCGAGGTCTCGGGCTTGTGGAGGACCTGCTTCAGCAGTTGGTCGGTAAGAACAACCACCGAATGAGACTGAAAATACGGGCGAAGCTTTCTCGTGGCCATCACCAGGGCATAAGCCATCTTTTCTATCTTCGGGTATCGGAACTCGGCGTCCCGAAGCACCTTGCTCACATAGTAGATGGGCTTCTGAGCCCGGTCTTCTTCCCTCACTAAAACTGCACTGAGGGTCTGCTCGGAGGTGCCAGGTAGAGGTAGAGGGGTTCACCAGGGATCGGTTTGCTGAGGAGAGGGGGATTGACGAGGTAAGCCTTGAGCTGGTCGAAGGACTCCTGTTGCTGCTGCCCCCATTCGAAACCTTTAGCCCCTCTGAGGACCTTGAAGAAAGGGAGGCATTTCTCCCCAGGACTTCGAAAGAAAGCGCCCTATGGCGGCTAGGCGACCTGTTAACCTCTGGACTTCCTTAACATTTTTGGGAGGGGCCATGTCTAATATGGCCTTGATTTTCTCAGGGTTTGCTTCAATTCCTCGTTGGCTAACCATGAAGCCGAGGAACTTTCCTGACGAGACACCGAACGCACACTTGTTCGGATTGAGTCTCATGCTATGCTTTCTCAGAACGTTAAATGCTTCTTGGAGGTCGGTCACATGATCGGCGCCTCAGATGCTTTTCACAAGCATGTCGTCAACATACACCTCCATGTTTCGGCCGATTTGAGCTTGGAAAACCTTGTTGACGAGGCGTTGGTATGTTGCTCCTGCGTTCTTCAGACCGAAGGGCATAACCCTGTAGCAAAAGAGGCCTTGATCGGTCACGAATGATGTCTTCGGGATATCCGTGGGGAACATCCAGATCTGGTTGTAGCCTGAGAAGGCGTCCATGAAGCTGAGGAGTTCATGTCCTGAGGTGGCATCAATCAAAGTGTCAATACTCGAAAGAGGGAAGGGATCCTTGGGGCAGGCCTTGTTGAGATCGGTAAAATCAATACAAATCCTCTAAGTCCCGTTGGACTTCTTCACCATTACTACATTCGACAACCACTCGGGATAATTCACCTCTTGTATGAACCGTGCCTTCAAGAGCTTGTCCACCTCCTCTTTTATAGCTAGCTGATGCTCAGGTGCGAACTTGCGCCTTTTCTGCTGGACCAGTTTGGACCCCAGAACAACGCTGAGGTGGTGGACCAGGAGCTCTTCGGAAATTCCGGGCATGTCTGCAGCTGACCAAGCGAAGAGGTCTCGGTTCCTTCGGATGCAGTGTACAATGTCCGAGCATAGGGCGGATGGGAGGGTCTTGCTAACAAAAAACTTTCGGGTTGGATCCTGCTCAGAGAAGAGCACTTCCTCTAATCCGTCCACCGGCTCGGACGTCGGTCGGGCAGCATCTTGGGGGATTTCCAGAGTTTCTAAGGAGAGGACGGGACCGAGGGTAGAGGTCATGTAGCACTTGCGGGCCGTTTCCTGATTGCCTTTTACTTCCCCTACTCCGCCCCGAGTGGGAAACATCATTTTGAGGTGATAGGCAGAAGGGACGGCTTCAAGGGCAGCTAGGCCGGGCCGACCCAGAATGACATTGTAGGCTGCGGTGACATCTACAACCATGAAGTCCATCGACTCCGTTCGGGTAGTAGGAGTTTTGCCAGCGGTTACGTCGAGGGTGATCACCCCTTCAATAGTCACTGGCACTCCCGTGAACCCATGGAGCGTGTAGCCGGCGGGCTTGAGTCTGTCTCGGGAGAGCTTTAGGCCTTTAAAAGCGGCGAGGAAGAGGATGTTAACGGAGCTGCCATTGTCCACTAGGATCCTCTCCACTTTGAAGTTCGCTATGTGGAGGCTGATGACGAGTGCGTCACAATGAGGGGTGCGGACACCTTCAAGATCTTCGTCTGAGAATGTGACGGGCACTCCGAGGCCTTTGGGAGGAGGGGTGGCGCGAACCGAATTGACTTCTCTTATAAATGTCTTTCGAGAGGAGTTTGAGGAGCCCCCCATTGGGCCCCTATGGATGAGGTGCAGGACACGCTCCTCCTTGAAGTCGGGCGTTTCATCGCGTTCCGGACGCTTATTAGCCCCCCGAGGCGGGGGAGGAAGTTCGGCTCGGTCCTTCCTGACGAACCTGGTCAGCTGCCCCCTCTGGATGAGGGCTTCTATCTCATTCTTCAGGGCCCGACAATCGTTGGTGTCGTGGCCGTGGTCCCGATGATAACGACACCACTTCTCTTTATCCCTTTTCTTAGCAGGGGTGTTCATCCTCGGAGCAGGGGGTATGATCCCTTCCTTCTCAACTTCCATCAGAATGGTAGAGACATTAGTGGTGAGGGGAGTAAACTTGTCGAATCTGAGGGGAGGTCGGTGCTGGCCGGCATTATCCTTCTAGAGATTCTTGGCTCCTTCCACTTCTGTTCCCTTCCTCTTAAACCCGGAGGAAGACCCCTCCAAGTTGGGGCGGTGCTCGGCTTCTTCGGCCATAATATACTTTTCGCTTCGGAGGAGGAGGTCGGAAAAGTTCTATGTGGGCTTCTTGGCGAGGGAGGAGCGGAGGTTGGAATTGAGGACATTAGATTGGAATGCTGCTGCAGCGACCGACTGGTCGAGGGATGCTATGGACCGGGCTTCAGCTGTGAACCTCTTCACATAGTCTCTCAACTTCTCACCCTTCTTCTGGTGGAGGTACAGTAGCGAGATGCTCGTCTTCTCAGTTCTACGGCTACTTACAAAATGGGTGACGAAGAGGGTCTCGAATTGCTCGAAGGAGAATATTGAGGACGAGGCAAGGCGAGAGTACCATTCTCAAGCTGGACCCTTGAGAGTTGCGGGGAAGGTTTTACAGAGTAGAGCATCGGAAGCTTGATGGATGAGCATTAGGGTCTTGAAGCTCTCGATGTGATCAACAGGGTAGGTCTCCCTAGAATAGGTCTCAAATTGAGGGGGTTTGAAGCCGATCGGCACAGGTGCATCCATTATGGTTCGGGAGAAAGGAGGTCTGCTAGGACGAAGGGTCCTTCCTCTAAGTTCCTCTTCTCGGTCTAACTGACCCAAGCGCCTCTCCATTTCATGGAGACGGCGGTACACAGCGTCGTCCCTTCGTCGGTAATCAGCTGAGCCTCTAGACTCATCTTCATACGAGGGAGAGCGGGGGCTACGACGACGGTAGCTCCGGGAGTGGCGAGGACTTTGCTCATGGTGAGAGTTGCTGGGAGCTGGAGGAGGAGATGGGGACCGTCGGCGAGGACTTCGGACCGGAGGAGGAGAGGGGATCTTGGGTGCATTGGTGTTGGGACGGAGATTGAGAGCTTGTAGGACGGTCGCTTGGAACTGCTGGAACTCGGCACGGGTAATGGGTGCCTCATTGTTCCTAGGCTGTTGCTGACCTACAGGGGAGTGTGGCCTTCTTTGGTAATGCTCGGAGGACTCTCTCCGCCCCCTTCGGATAGGGGACCTTCTGGATTCTCGGCGGCAAGGAGACCGCTCATCCGGACGGTGTTGGCAGGAGGTTCCCTCTCGGGCCCACTTTTCATCCAGATGGCGGCGAAGGTCCTCATCCTTCTGCCGATTGAGGGCGGTGTTGCGGAGACCGGAAGCTCGGGAATGATGGGAGGCCATAGAGTCCGAAGAGGCGTTGTGGATGGAGACGTGGTCCTGGTGAAGAGGTTGTTTCTGAGGGTTAGGACCCTTAGGAGGTGGCTGATTCGGAGGAGGAGGAGGAAGGTCCTGTTGGAGCGGGTCTTCCGCTGGAGGAGGAAGTTGCCCCTGCTGTTGGGTAGGCTGGATGGGAATTTCTTGCTGCTGATCGGGGTTGGGTCCTCGGTTGGACCCTCTGGATCTGACTTTTCTAGGAGGCATGGCCGGAGCGGATCTGACCAACGGGAAGAGGGGAGGTTGCTATCGTTAGATTCCCACAGACGGTGCCAATCCGTTGCCGCTGAATCTGGTGTGGGGGCAAACAGATAGTATTTGTGGGTTCTTGGGAAACTTTGAATAACAAACCTATTACTTGTTCCGCCGGAGTTTGACCGTTGCTCCCGCCGTTCACCTGCAAGAAGTGCGAGACACCGGGGTTGTTTCCGGCGACGCACCCTCCGACGCTCAAGTCAGTAATCAGAAGTGATTATGAATGAACGCAAAAACTGGCAAAAGATTGATTACCTCTTAATGGAGATGGATGGGGGGTATTTATAGGCACCGCTGGGATCAGATTAGGAATGTAATCCCCCTGTGGTTAGATAAGGAATGTAATCCCTAATCCCCAGTGAAGGGATAACTATGAATCAAGGCCGTTGATTAGGATTGAATCAGAAACCCTAATTCTATCCCTTCTGGACCGGGTTTGCTGCGGGTTGAAACCCGCACCCAGTTGAGGTGGATCCGTTTGCGGGTAAGTGGGTCTTCGGGGAAGATAACCAGTACCCGCTTCAGACCCGTTGGTGGGTGAAATTACCGTTTTACCCCTGAGCTTCAAGATTCGTGGCCCATCTGGACGGTTCTGATTTAACCCCATTTTTAGCCATATCAATATATATATATAATAAAACACAAAGAAAGCTATCAAGTGGCTCTCCTTTAATCCCAAAATCAAAGGCCCAGATCTAACCTCACAAAATATATTTCCCCCCCAAAAGTTTCCCCCCAAAAATCAAATTTAAATCCCCATCCAAAACAACTCCTATATTTATTAAAAAAAAAATTTTCTTTCTCTTTCCTTCCCTCCTCTATTCAAAAAATTAAGAAAATAAAATTTTTAAAAAAATTTTTAAAATAGAAAATTAAAAAACTAAAAAAATTTAAAATTTTAAAACTTTAAAAATAATTCAAAAAAACCATATAATATGTTTTTTTCTCTATGTTTGCTACTTCAATTAATTTGCTGGACTTCCAAAACTATTTTATATGATCAAACAAGGTGCACCGTGCCGAAGACGTGCCGTAGGCACGTGTCAATGGGCAAACCTAGTATATTATAAAACACAAAGAAAGCTATCAAGTGACTTTCCTTCAATCCTCCAAAAATCAAAGGCCCAGATCTAACCTCACAAAACACATTTTTCCCCCAAAACTCAAATTCAAATCCCTCCACCTAAACAACTTCTTTATTTAATTAATTATTTCTCTCTCTCTCTCTCCTATTCAAAAAATTAAGAATTTAAACATTTTAAAAATTAGAAAAAAATAAAATATTAAAAAATTTAAAAACTAAAAAACCTTAAAACTAAAAAACTAAAAAAATTAAAAAATTAAAAAACTTTAAAAATAATTCAAAAAAATCAAAAACTTATAAAAAAATTATAAAACTTTTTTTAAAAAATTAAAAAATTAATTAAAAAAATTTAAAATTTTAAAAAATTAAAAATAAAAAAAATTTAAAAATTTTAAAAAATCCAAAAAATTTAAAACTATTACAAATTTTTTTAAAAAAAATTTAAAATTAAAATATAAAAATTTAAAACCATAAACTTAAAAATAAGTCAAAAAAATAAAAAACTTATAAAAAATTTAAAATTATTTTAAAAATTAATAAAATTTAAAAAAAATGCAAAAAAAAAAATTAAAATTTTTTTTAAAAAAATAAAAAATATTTAGAAATATTTAAAAAATTTAAAATTTTAAAAAATTAGAAAAAATTAAAATTTTAAAATATTTTTTTGAAAAAAATTAAAATTTAAAATTTCAAAATTTTGAAAATTTTGAAAATTTGAAAATTTGAAAATCTTAAAGAAAATCCAAATCCAATGTCAAACCACAATCAAGAGATCGTCGCCGATATCTGCTCCGCTGCTGATTCTGTATCGGTGACTCCCCTCCAGCACCAAATTGAGCGCGAATATCAAGCGACTCCGTATCGGCGACTCCCGTCCACCGAATCGAGTCTTTATATGCGATGCGACGACTCTAATTTCATCTCATTAACCGAATATCAAGCGACTCACCGTTCCGAAGACGTGCCGTAGACACGTGTCAACGGGAAAACCTAGTCTCTTTATAAAAATTATCCAATTACACCTATTTACTCATTTCTCACACTCAACTCTTTCTCCTCTTTGATAAAATCAAACTCCTCTATCTGAGTCTCTCTCTCTCTCTCTCAAAGTTTAATCTCCATTACAAGACTCTTTTCTCTCCATTTTTTGATTCAGTATTCTGACTTAATTTTTGTTTCCAATTTATTTATAGAACAATAAAAAGGTATATTTTATATCACATCTCTTCTAAACATTATTTCTATATTTAAGTTTATTATTATTCTGTTGCTCATATTTTATTTATAATTTGTAGGTTGCAAATTTAGTTTTTAATTTTTGTTTTCAAGAAAAGCTTCAATTTGGGTTGATCTGGCAATATTACAAATTATTTAGTTCTATATGTTTTAATTATTTTATATTATTGTTGTTATTTTTTGTTTTTGAATTGTTACTGCATAATGTATACTAAAACTTATGAAAGTGGGGCTCCCAAACATGATAGAAAAATAAAAGGGGAAAAGTTAATTCAATCACAAAAGGAGCTTCCGATAAATTTTTATAGGTAATATAGAGCATCTACAGTGGTGTTTCTCATTTGGCCAAAAATGACTGCAACAATAATAGCAAATAGGATCGATCGCTGCAGTGGTCGTTCGCTATATTGTTCGCCAAAAATTGAGTGGGACGGTATATCATATACCGTCTCAACTTTTAAAAATAAATAAAAAAAGTTAATTACTTATTAACTATTAAACTATATTAATTAAATAAATTAAATAATATAATAATAACTAAACCTAATTATACAACTACCTAAACCTAATTAACTACCTAAACCTACCCACTCAGCATCCGGATTTCATGGACGGTACATCATGTACCATCCCACCATTTGGATTTTTTTTTTCCTAATCGGCCAATCATGGCCGTTCATTTAAATAAAATAAAATAAAATAAAATAAAGGGGAACGACGGGATATGATATCCCGTCTGACCCTTTTTTTAAAAAATAAAAAATAAAATTTACTAGACGGTATAAGATACCCCGTCTGTTGATAATAAAATATATTAAAATTTGAGAGACGGGGAATCAATCACCGTCCTTTATAATTTGAGAATTCTCATTTCGTTTCTCAAATTTGAGAAACAAATTTGAAACGTTTGCTAAAAAATGGCAAAATGAAAAACCATTACAGCGCTTCGTTTTCTAAACAATAGCAAATTGGCAATTTTAGAAAACCACCGTTGATGCTCTAATAAAAAAGAAAAAAGTAGTTCAAGTGCTAATGTGCCAAATAAACAGCCAAATAAACCAACTGAATTGGAACAAAATAAAGCATGTGTTTCTAATGAGGAATCCCCCACAAATTTAGAAGAAAATAAAACTAACTCAGTAGAAGAATTACCTAATACAAATATTTCAAATGATATTAATTTGAATGAACAAACAAATCTGCCTTTAAATATTTACTAGTAATCTGCACGTGCGATGCACATTCTAATTAATTTCTTTTTTTATTTTATAGAGTAAATAATAATATGTAATATGGTATTGAATCTTAGACATCGCTTTACTCATACATACTCTTTACAAATTATCCATAGTGGCGCAAACTTTTATTTTATATGAGTGACACTTTTGTAAATAATTATATCTTATATAAATTTGAACTTTGAGGATATCATGGTAACTAACAACAATTGAGTAAATGAATGATTAATATAACTCACACTTAAAAATGAATGGTTGAGATTAGATGATTGATTATTTACAAATTATAAGTTGTCTACAAATGACAACCCCAACTCTCCCATTATAGTATTAAAGATGATTCTGGAAGATAGGAGAATATTGATATGAAATCAAGAGACTTTTTAATAGAACATGGTCCCATTTGAGGAAAAAAATTAAGGCTGCGTTTTGTTTGTTGTTTTGAAAACAGTTTTCTGAAAAGAATTTTCTGAAAATTAGAATGTAAAAGCTGTTTGGTAATAATTTTTTATGAAAGCAGTTTTTTGAAAATGAGAGTATAATGTATGTATAGATTTGGTTGTATGTACATACTGTATACAGTATATATATACTCTGATACATACATGTTGTTTACATATACATACATACTGATATATAATAATATAAAATATTTTATTATAATAAACATATTTAATAATATACATATATAAATTAATATATAATAATTATAATAATATATATGTAATAATAATATATTCAAATTATATATTAAATAATTTAGTATAATAATAATAAATTATATAATATAATAATATATAATAGTAATATATAATAATAATAATATATATTATAATAATAATAGATTATTATAATAGTACATATAAAATAGTATATATGAAATAATAGTATATATAAAATAGTATGTATAAAATAATAATATAATAAAATATATATATAATAATATAATATAATATAATAATAGTATATATAATAATAATATAATATAATAATAGTATATATAAAATTGTATATATTAATTAATAATATATGTAATAATAATATAATATAATAATAGTATATATAAAATAGTATATATAAAAATAATAATATATTATAATAATTGTATATTATATGATAATATGAAATAATTTATTATAGTAAACATATTTAATTGTATAAATATATATAATAAAATATAATAATTATAATAATATATATGTAATAATAATCTATTATAATTATATATTAAACCATTTATTACAATAATAATAAATTATATAATAATATATATAATAATATATAATTGTAATATATAATAATAATAATATATATTATAATAGTATATATAAAATAGTATATATGAAAATAATATATATATATATATATATATATATATATATATATATATATATATATATATATATATATATATATATATATATATATATATATATATATATTATAAAATAAAAATAAATATATAATATATAATAATAATAATTATAATAATAATAATAATAATAATAATAACAATAATAATAATATATATGTAACAATAATATATTATAAATATATATATAACAATATATTATAAAAATAGTATATTATGTAATAATCTATATAATAAATTACAAAGAAAGCTATCAAGTGGCTCACAATCAATCCCCCCTAAAATCAAAGGCCTAGATCAAACCCCACAAAACATATTTTCTCTCCAAAATTTCAAACCCCAAAATCAAAATTTTCCCCCAAAACTAAAAAACTTTAAGTATCTTACATATGAAATTTCAAGAAAAAAATATCTTATATTGATGATATTAGGAAACAAGGATGTAACGCCCCGAATCCCAAGTATACTGAATTCGAGATGTTCTACAGGATCTTTCCGCTTCCTTTAGTACAATTTCACAAGGAAATTTGAACTTTTCACTTTACATCAGAGTTTAAATGAATACATTTACAATTTACACTGCACAGCGGAAGTAAACTTTACAATAATTGAATAAATGTACAACAACATTGTATAACCTTTAATCATCCTTTCCTCTTTAATCTTTGTTATGTCATTTACCTGCATATAAGACTGTGGGTACGTCAGTTTATTCAACCGACGATCATTATACACGGCCATCCTCTCTATGCCGGAAATAGTATAACTTATTTTCCATATTTAGCAAACACAAACTTGTCACATATCAAACTAAAGGGACTACCCTGTTGATTTCGTGTTGTGATTGTGCACTTAGTCCTTAATGCATTTATTTATTTTACATGACACTAATGCGCACTTGTTCGGATTCTATGCATCCCATACTACATAGGTCCGAGGGCAAGTCCTTAATCGTTCTTCATCTTTGTATGGTTCAATCCCTCGTTATGACTTAATCTACTACTGTAATTACTGTAGGTATCTTAGATGATCTATGAGTACAAGCTCGTGTACAGAAAATTCTGGAGGGGAATCCCACGTCATGTCACGACGCATCGTGAAGACAGCCTGTGGCAATTCAGCCTCACTTCATGGCACACGATCCTCTTGCAGTCACCAAACATCCCACAAGCGTCGCCACCGGGACGATAATTCTGGAGTAGTGCCCACGCCATGTCTTGACGCATCAAGCAGGCAGCATGTGGATCACTCTCACACCGCTAATCCGATGGCCCTCATACTCGTGTTTTTCTCCTACTTTCATCACGTCTCCACTATGTACTAATCCTTAGTTTTTCATCAAAATCATGAACAAAAATCAAAGCTCTAGAGTTAGCCTCTCTACTAAACCGGACTTATTCATTCATTTAAACATGACCAACCCTGGTCTTTCTTTTCAATTTTCATTTCATTTATTTCCAAATGTCGGGGGAGACTTAGCTACTCTTTTTGTTTCAATTTTCAATTCACAATTTCCAATTTGAGTATTTCCAACTCATAAATTCATTGTTGAATCATCATACTCAAAAGTATTTTTCTTTTCAAATCATGATTTCTAATTCGTTCACATAGTCCATAACTATACATGAATTCATATGCTTCATCAATTATCAACTTCACATCAAAATTTCACATCACTACGAATATTTGCATTTAATATTTTTCGCACCATTCACATATGAGAATAATTCATAACCATCACAAAATAAAATTTCTTTCTGGACTATATTAATCTTCCAATCATTCATTCCATGTTCTTTTTGCAAGATATAACTTTCACAAAAATATACGTATAGAGCCATAGTTCTATTTATGCATTTTATTCCCAAATCATAGTTAATTTATTTCATGCAAATAATTCCCAAATTATTTTTATAAAGTCCCATATAATTTTAGAAGAATAACCATATTTTTCTCATAATTTTTTGACAATTAAAAATCCCCAAAAAAATTTGTTTTTCAATCTTTCCGAGGGCAAGATTCGAACCCAGCACCCCAGAGAACACAGCCGACAGCACAAGCCACTAGGCCGTATGTGCTAAGCGGCATAAGTATGGCTGAGAGCATTAAATGCTCTCGGTCCTGCAGTTGATTTTGTTTAAAAAAAAACGAACGAAATAATGTTGCCCACGGGATTCGAACCGCAGACCTCTGAGAAACAGGCCGCGCGCTCCGACCACTTGAGCTACGTGCTCAGGTTGTCGAGTGTAGTTCGAAGTTCTTTTTAAAACCATTCTCTCTGTTATTCAAAAACGTTCGATATTCAACAAGTCTTCATTTCATTTTGTTTTCATAAAAATTTACTGTACAACTCCAGATTAATTCTTCCTCACATAATTTACATACCAGTATGAGCAAAATAATTTTTGTAACAATTAAAACATATTTTCATACAACTAATTCAAATTCTACATTATAATTACCACATTTCTTCTCTTTTCGACATTTCTTCGCATTTAGCATTCTAATCTCTTTATCAATAAATTTTCTCCTTAATTCTCTGTCTTTAACCATTTACCCAACATACAACACATATTTTAAATTATTCATGCCCATATTAACACAAAAGATCTATTTAACACATGAAATGGTATTATCAATCTATTAACTTTTGTGTGTAATTCTTGATGGTAATAAATGTGTTTTCATCAATCAATCCATGATTCTAATCAATTCACAAACAACTTAAATAATAGAACCACATATAAAATTGCATATCCACATTCAATCATTCAATGGGTTATTAAAGTGTACTCTTCTTAATTTCTTTCATGCTTCATTCATTCATATCTAACATGCATTTCTAATTTAGAAATATGGAGAATCTACCCACCTCAAATGGAGAGACAAACACAATTAGCAACTCCTAGACGAATGTCCTTGCGACGAATTGCTCCTCCTTGAACACGTGCACCCAAGCCTCCAAAAGTACCAAACCCGAGCACCACACAAGCCCACCGAGCACTTCCAAAAACCGGCCCTTCTTCTCCTTGGTGTTGCAAGAACAATCCCACACACACTCAATCTTTTAACTCACACAATCACTGCTAGATAATATAATTTAGACTATAGGTTTGGAAGGATTAATAGGCACAAGGATAACTAGCCAGGGGGGGGGTATTTATACTAAAAATCAAAGGGAATGGAGGGCTAGGATCAAGTAGTTGGTTGTAAGATGGAGGGCTAGGATGAAAGTAGGAGTTACATTAACTACCCACAACCTAGTAACCACCAAGCATGATCTCCACTCCAAAATTTGATTTTCCCTCCAAAGATTGCAACCGGCCAACAAGGAAGAGTGCATTTTGCATGTGTACGTGTAGTGCACGTGCATGCAACTAGGTCCAAAAATTGTACGTTAAATTTTATATAAAAATAAACTCTAGTTTGTATTCTACATTACAAGTTGCATTTAAAAATAAATTGACTCATGGGCTTTAGTTTATGGGCCAAAATAATTATTTTAAAATAAAATAAAAAAATAAATTTTGGGCTTTTTAAAAGAAAAGGCTTTAAAAAAAAGGCTTTTCATCCATTTGAAAGAAGGCTTTTGTATAAAATAATTTGAAAGCACAAATTTAAATATTTATACACATCACAATGAAAATAATTATAAGATTTAATCCAACCAAAATATTGCACGTGCACACTACGTGCAAAATAAAATAATTTTTCATTAATGAAAAATCAGGGCATTACAAAGGATATGATAATGGATCAAACATGAAAGGCAAAGAACAATCTGTCCAAAAAAGATTATTAAATATAAATCCAAGAACATTTTATACACCATGTGGATGTCATAGCCTTAACTGTCATAGCCTTAACTTAGTTGTTTCTGACACGACAAAATCTACACCAAAAGTTAAGTCATTTTTCGGAACATTACATTGTTTATATTGTTTGTTTTCTTCTTCAACAAAACGATGGAAATTTTTGTTAAAGCATGTACCAGTTTTAACAATTAAATATTTGTCACAAATACGTTGGAAGAGTCGCATAAAGTGAGTTAAAGCAATAAGATTTCAAGCTCCACAAATAAAAGACGCATTATATGAATTAGCAACTTCTAAAGATGTAGATCATAAAACAATAGTAGAAGCCGAAGTTTAATAGTAAATGATTTCAAAATTTATGAGTTTTTATTAGCTATGATTATTTGGTATGATATATTATTTTTCCGTGAATGTAGTTTGTAAAAAATTGCAATATAAAGATATGCCTATTGGCATTGACATAGATCAATTAAATTAAAAGGTCTTATGACATATTTTGAAAAATATAGAAATGAAGGCTATGAAAAGGCCATAATTGTGTCTAAGGATATTGCACTCGAAATGGGAATAGAATTGGTATTTCATTAAAAAAAAGAGTGATTCATAAGAAAAAAAACAATTTTATGAAAACTTCCAATGAATTATTCAATCACCCGAAGAGTCTTTTAGAACCGATTACTTTTCTATGTAGTAGATCAAGAACTTTCCTATAATAATAGTAGATTTGAACAATTAAACATATATGAAGATATGTTTGGTTTTTTTAAATATGATTTAAAGAAACTAAAATCATGAGACGATGATAGTTTAAAAGAATATTGTCTAAATCTTGAACGTGTATGGGGAGATTCGTGATATTGATGGTAATAATTTATTTTCTAAGTTAAAACTATTAAATGTATTTTTAAAACTAGAAATAAAATCTACAATTGATGTCTTAGATTACTTAAAACAAATTGATTCATTCCTAGTGCCTACATAGCTTATAGAATATTATTTACAATATCTGCAATAGTTGTTTCTGCAGAAAGAAGTTTTTCAAAGCTAAATTTAATAAAATCACATTTGAAATCAATCATGACACAAAAAAGATTCAGTGGGATAGCCATATTATTGATTGAAAAAGACTTTTCAGAAGAAAAAAATTTGAATATAAAAAATTTATTAATGATTTTTCATCTCAAAAAGTAAGAAAAATTAAGTTTAATTAGACTATTAGAGCATCCACAGTGGTTTGCTAAATACTCAAAATTTAGAAATCCATTTAGAAAACCGACGTGCAGTGGTTTGCTAAAAACTCAAAAGTTAGAATAGAAATGTACAGTAAGTTGCTAAAGTTAGAAGCCTGGATAGAAGATTGCTAAATATAGAAGACGGATGATGATAATCCGTTTATGGCATTGGACGGATGATGATCATCCGTTCTTTATTTTCTTTGATTTAAAAAAAAAAAAATCCGAATTGAGCAAACAGATGAAGATGATCCGTTTGTAGAAGTTTCTGACTTTTTTTTTATTATTTTTTTAGTTCTGTTTGATTTTTTTATAATATAAAATCCAAAAAAAAAATCAAAAAAAAAGGCAAACCATCCAAACGGATGACCTTCATCCTTCCAATCATTTTTTTTTTTTTTTTTAAAAGCATGGAACGGATGACCTTCATCCTTCCAACCATTTTTTTTTAAAAAAAAAAACTAGCATGGAACGGATGACCTTCATCCTTCCAACCAAAAAAAAAATTAAAAAAAAATTAGACGGATGAACAAGATCCGTTTCATACTATGCTTTTTTAAAATTTAGAAATAACGACTGCAGCGACATTCATTGATTGCTAAATTTTCATTTCTAAAGTTAGAATAGGTTTAGCAAACCACTGTGGATGCTCTTAGGAATATCTACTTATTGGTTGCAATGTTTATTAATATTCATTTATGATATTGAGGGCCCCATTTTCTGTTTTGCCTAGGGTCCCGTGGTAGCTTGGGCCACCCCTGGGAAAACGTGCAGTGCACACACGAGAGAGTGAGGTATGCGCTCATTTTCTAGTTTGAAGATGTCTTCAATGAAGAAGAAGCAATGCAAAAGTTAAATGCGTGAAAGAGCTGTTAGAATTGCGGCTCGAATAATAGTTCCACACAAGATAATTGGATGTTTAAATTAGTTTAGACTCTACATTTCAATATAATTTTCTCTCTTGAACCATAAATAAGATTTTAGACTAAATTTAATCAATATCCATCTGAACTAGTGAACCAAAGTCAAAATATAATTTACATCACTTCGATCAAATTAACAATACATCTAGTTGTTAAATGTTGTAGAGTTTTTTCTGGTGTGGGAGCAATCAGATGATGAGTTCTTTTTTACGAGAATACTTACAATCAGCACCGTCGATCAGATCTGACTTATGATGGCTAAAGTCTCCTTGATCTAAGTTTGAACCGTTGAGAGCGCTTGGATCTAGATTGGGCAGCTGAAAGATCGTCGGCGAGCCTGCATAAAGTCTGAACACTGGGGTTGACTTCGACAAAAGACCCTCCGACACTTAAGTCAATAACTCATAAATAAGATTAAGGTTTTAGTGGTGAAAGACTGATTTTCCTGTAACTGATTAAGGAGAGAGTATTTATAAACTATGAGTTAGTCACAAAAGATAGACTTAAAGATGAATCTTTTGAGTTTAAATTGCAGATTCTCATGGTTATGTGATAGGATTAGTAAATAATCTTGTTTAATAAGATAAGGGATTCAATTAACAGCTTTTGATTAGCTAGAATTCTCTCTTCTTGGGCTGTAATTTAGCCACAATGGTGGACCAAATTGAACGGATGAGCCTGGGTGCAAGCCGCTCTCTTATTCTAGGCCCGTAGTTGTTTTGAAGTTATTGTTATGCCCTAGAGGAGTTTTAAGATGCGTACTGGAATCTAGTGGCTCTAATTTTACTCATATCATTAACTAATACCATGGCTTTTTCTGCGTAAAATATGACATGAGTGGCTTTTAAATTTTGATCCTAATAGTAGGGTCCTAAGACAAGTAGAGAGTTACAATCCTCAATCTAATTAAGGGCCGGACTCATATAAATCCGAGCCTGAATTCTAAATTGAGCCCAAGCCTAGCCTGATTTATCTTCGGGCTTAAAATATTGGCTCGAACCGGAGGACGATAAACCTGAAAAATAGAGAGGTCAGACCTAGGCCCGAACTAATTTTGCGCTTTTAACATATAATTTTCTAATAATAACATAACAACATCTAGAATATTTCATTAAAAATAAAAACAACTTAAGTACAACATGATTAAAAAATTATCTAGATTAATTTTTGTAATATTATCACATTTTGTTTATTTATATTCTAATACTATATTTATAAGGCATCAATTTTCTCTACATAAACTATAATACTCCTTTCAACTTATACAAAAGAATGTCTATTAGAAATTTTTTTATACAAATGAATAAACTTGATGTCTTAAAATAATCATGACTATACACAATATTAACATTAATTTTCTTATGCATATGCATATGCATATATATATATATATATATATATATATATATATATATATATATATATATATATATATATATATACACATGTAGATGTGCAAATTTGATCCAGGCCCATCGGGCCTAGATACTTGAGCCTTAGCTCGAGCCCGAGCCCAGCCCGAATTTTGATCAGCCCTAAAAAGTTGAGCTCAAGCCTGACCTGAATTGGTAAATGATTAGCCCAAGCTCACAAATAACCGGGTCGGACGTAGTCGGGTTCGAGCCAATTGCCACCCTTAGATCTAATAATATAAAGGGGATCTGGAAGGTGAGTGTGTAGATCAATATCAGATCAATATCATTTTGTTGGGGACGATAAAAAAGATGAGAGGGATGAGGAGAAAGGGAGAGTAGGCGCCTTTAGAAGGGAGACGATCTTATGCTTAAGTACTTCTCTCTGCCCTATACTCTCACCCTGTCACGTCGCCATCACTTCCAACCCCTTCATATTCCCCATCTCCACATACACCCCTGCTCAAATTAAAAAACTGATTCACCTTCTCTTCTTATTTTCCTACACAACCCCCAAACCCTACATTCTGCCCACCCCAAAATCCAATTTTCCCCAAAAACCCACCGATAATTCGTCGGATCTCGAAGAAGATGGAGAAATGCTGCATGAAGTGCTGTGAAGGATACCACCTGGTGGCCAAATGCAAGAAGCTTGGCTTCCACTGGTTTAACTGCAAGAAATTTGGCCACAAAGTATGTGAATGCCTGTTGTTTAATCGGCGTGAGTCCTTCGAGGTTCATGTGGCCCACAACTCTAACCTAGCTGAATCCCTCCCGGACTACATGCCAGTGCCTTCCTCCACCTTATTAACTCGAGGTCCTCTCCTTCGCCTGGGAGGGTCAGGGATGGTGGTGGCGCCTCAAGAAGGTGGGGGAAAGAGTCTTCCATGTCTAGTTCCTAACCGCAGCAAGTGCCAATAAGGCAGTAGAGGAAGGGATCTTCCACTTCTCGAGGTTTATAACAAACTTCACGCCTTGGTCCATAGACTATGGCACCAATCTTAAACCCAAGCCTTACTTCATTTGGAAAACATTCCTATGCTCCCATTCCACATGTGGAACCAAGGGTCTCTCGAGTCAATTGTCAAGCCGTTGGCTAAGCTGATCACTCTGAGCAAGGAGATGAGGGATGCCCAAAAGAGAGATCGAGCCCTGGTCCTTATTGAGGTTGAAGATATCATGCACATTCCCAAAAACCAACTATCCGTTATATTGTTCCTTGGTCCCTTGAGAAACATTGTTTGATGTGCATGTTCTCATTGCTGTCCAACCCATTATTATGGAAGATGTGCAAAGTGGCAAGGTTCAACTGTTTACCAGTTCTAATGGCAATGTGGAGACTGGCCAGGGTTCGTTCTGGCATAAGAAGGATAAGTATATATCACTGGTTGAAGTGAATGACTCGTCGGAGAAGGTTAACTAAGTTTACCAAGTAGCACCTGATCCAAACCTGCCACCATATGTAATACCCTGATTTTTCAATTAATGAAAAATTATTTTATTTTGCACGTAGTGTGCACGTGCAATATTTTGGTTGAATTAAATCTTATGATTATTTTATTATGATTTAAATATGTATTCTCAAATTATTTTGTACAAAAAGCCTTTCTTTAAACAAATAGAAAGCCTTATTTTAATTTAATGAAAAGGCCTTTTTCTTAAAAGCCCAAAATGTATTTTTATTTATTTTATTTTTAAAGAACTATTTTGGCCCAAAAATAAAGCCCATGGATTAATCTCTTTTTTATTTAAACTTGTTATGTAGAAGACTATTTTATAACTATTTTATTTTTATACAAAATTAAAATGTACAATTTTTAGGCCTAGTTGCATGAACGTGCACTACACGTACACGTGCAATGCACACTTTTCCATGGCCGGTTTGCATTCTTTTTGGAGGGATTTTCAAATGGTTGAGTGGTGATCATGGAGGTGGTTGTATAGTTGTGGGTAGTTTTTATAACTCCTACTCTAATCTTGGCCCTCCATCCTTCAACCAACTAGTCAATCCTAGCCATCCATTTCACTTGATTTCTAGTATAAATACCCCCCCCCCCCCCCCCCATGGCTATATTCATATGCAATTATATCTTTTCAAACTATAGTCTTATTCTAATAATAGTGTGAGTTAAAAAAGAGTGAGAGTTTGTGTGGGATTGCTTGCATTTTGTTTGGAGGAGAGGTCGGCCATCACAAGGAGAAGCATTCGGTGGTGGTGATTGTGGAGCTTGTGCGCGCATCGTCTAGGAGGAGGTGCATTCATTCGCAAGGACCTTGTTTGCTTTTGTGTTGTTTTCTCTCCCTACAAGGTGGGTGGAATTTTCCTTATTTCTACTATAGGAAAATATGCTAGATTTCATTAGCAAAATTGCATGAAAATGATTAATAAGAATGCTCCTTTAATTGAATAAATGATCTCTAGTTGATTGAATTATTGATATGCGAATTATGTGTGATTGTATGCCATAAGAATGTGACTACAAAGTGGGTTGATTACCTTTGTTTCTAATTAGAAATGATTCGAAAATGTTAGTAAGAATACATTTTAATGGAAAGTTAGTTCACAAATTGATTAGTATGTTAATGAACAATTTGCACGTGATTATATTGTTAATTAAGTTGTAGATAAAATTCTCCATGCTTATTAGAATAAATGAATGATGCTAGTATTGATGCTTGAGAATACTAATGAGGATGTTAGTTTAATTGAAAAATTGAAGCATGCAAATTGATTAAGAAAGAGCACGCTTTTTGAAAGAGTAACTTTCTTGAATGTTTGATGTGTGAGTATGATAATTGATAAGTGGCTATATATTTTGTGATGTACATGATTGAACTAGAAGTATATGTTGATTTAAAGAAAATACATTTATTGCCATCACTAATTGTATTAATACTTTGTTAGTGCTAATTTGTGAAGAGACCTTTTTGAATTATTTTGGGGTTGGACAAATTCAAAGGAATTAGATTTGTATGTTGAATGAAAGATTAATATCAGAAAATTAGTATAAGAAACTTGGATGGAAAAGATTTGAAGACTAATTGTTTACCAATGTCGAAATGAAAAATATAGTAGTTTTTAATGAATAATTCATTGATTTGTGTGAAAAATATATTTTTATCAGTGCAAAAATTATTTTATACTTGCTGATATGAAAATCATGAGAAGGGGATTTAATCTGGAATTTTCCAGTAATTTTTACAAAGGCAATATGAACCAAGATTAAATTGAATATCGAGTTGTTTTAACAACAGTAGTAAAATGATTCATATGGGTTTTGATTTGGTATTGTGACAACCTGAGCTTGTAGCTCAGGCGGTCACTGTGTGCGATTGGCTTCTCTGGGTCGACCGGTTCGATTCCCTGTGTCCGCAACATTTTTCCACACATTTTTGAAAGGATATAACTTTCGACCCGAAAGCAATAAGTACTAATTTCGCCCCCTTTATAACGCTAGCACAGTTCGGCCTATTGGCGGGTGCTCTTGGCCTTGTTTCCCGTGTGCCTGGGTTCGATTCTCACCTTCGGCATATATATAAAAAAAATATTTTTTGGGCTTTTTAGATGTCCAAAAATTGTGAAAAAAAATATGGTTATTCTCATAAAAATATAAGGAATTTTATAAGAGTGATTTGGGCATTATTTGAATGAAATACACTATGGTTTGTGAACAAAAGACATAATTAGAACTATGGTTCTAGATTATGTATTTGTGAAAAAGTATAGCTTATAAGAATAAATAATAATGATGTATTAGAAAGTGATTTGGCAAAAAGAAACTTGGTTGTGTGACTTGATGCAATTTATTTCTCATTTGTGGAACAAAATGAAGTATGCACATTTGTTAATAAAGTGAAAATTTATTCGTTATGATTATTGATTAAGTGCATGAAATTTATATACAGTTATGGACTTGTGAACAAATTGGGAATCATGAATTGAAAAGAGAATATACATGTGAGTATGAGAACTCAACATGGAAAATTTATAAGTTGAAGATTATGAAATGAAAATTGAAATAGAGTAGCTAAGTCTCCCCCGACATTGAGAAATGAAATGAAATAAAATTAGACCAAGGTTGGTGATGTTGAAATGAATGAATAAGTCCGGTTTAGTGGAGAGGCTAACTCTAGAGATTTATTTTTGTTCATGATTTTTAATAAAATTAAAGATTAGTACATAGTGAAGACGTGATGAAAGTAGAAGAAAAACATGAGTATGGGGGCCATCGGATAGTGGTGTAAGAGCGATTCACAGGCTGCCTGCTTGATGCGTCAAGACATGGCGTGGGCGCTACTCCAGAATTATCGTCCCGGTGGCGACGCTCGTGGGATGTTCGAGTGTCTATGGGTGGTGCCATTGTTCCATGGCGGAGGCTGAATTGTCCATAGGTTGCCTGCTCGATGCGTCGTGTCAGTGCGTGGGATTCCCCTCCAGGGCTGCCTGGACATAGGCTCATAGATCATAGGACATCTAAGACACTACCGTAATTACAGTAGTAGACTAAGTCATAACGGGGGATTGAACCCTACAAAGATGAAGAACGAATAAGAGCTTGCCCTCGGACCTATGTAGTATGAGATGCATAGAATCCGAACAAGTGCGCATTAGTGTCATGTAACATAAATAAATGCATTAAGGACTAAGTGCGCAATCACAACATGACATCAATAGGGTAGTCCCTTTATTTGAAATGTGACAAGTTTGTGTTTGCTGAATATGGAAAATTGAGTTATACTATTTCCGGCATAGAGAGGATGGCCATGTATAATGATCGTCGGTTGAATAAACTGACGTACCCACAGTCTTATATGCAGGTAAATGACATGTTAAAGAGAAATGGATGCTGAAAGATTGTACCATGTTGTTGTACATTTATTTAATTGTTGTATTTTACTTCCACTGTGCAAAAGAAAAGTGTAATATTGATGTAAACTCTGATGTAAGATGAAAAGTTTAAATTTCCCTGTAAAATTGTACTAAAGAAAGTGAAAAGATCCTGTAGAACATCTCGAATTCAGTGTATTTGGGATTCGGGGCGTTACAGAGTGGTATCAGAGCCACGCTTTCTACGCTTTCCACACTTGTACAAATTTATAGGGAACGACACCCGAGATGTGGACATTAGAGTGTGTGTTTGAATCTAGAGATTTAAATGTAAGTGACTTACATTTGTGTTGCTCTAAGATTTATGCTTCTTCCTCTCTATTTCTAAGATGGCTGATCATTTCGACCCTGCTGGAGGCGACGACTGGCATATCATTGAGGAAGAGTACCATCCTGGACAGGCAGATTCTGAGGACGAGTACTATCCTGGGCAAGCAGATTCTGACGGTGAAGAATGGCCTGAATCCCGAGAGATTACCCCACCTCCGGATTCATCTGATGACTCTTCTTCTGACGAAGAAGAAGAACCAGTTCCAAGTGGTCTTGTGACTTCCCTTCAGAGGCAGGTAGAGACACTGCGAGAGAGAGTCGGATTGTTGGAGGCTCAGCTGGCGAAGCAGAAGGACGACTTTTCTGTTCTCAGTCATCGGGTTTGGGAACTTGAAAAGAGGAAGAACCTGACTGATGTGCTGAAGGATGAAGTTGATGAACTACGGGAAGAACTTCGAGCAGCGAAGAGGACCCGTAGGAGTTAGACTGTCTTAGCTTCTTTTATGTTCCATTCTGATGTCAAAAATGTTTTTAAATTCGAATGTATAAACTTTGGAATTCAATGAAATGCAAGTTGGCTTAAATTCTTGTCCTATACTTCGAATTTGATGGATCTTTTGCATCAGAATATGTCGAGAAGAGGAGCTAGGAATGGGGAAGGTTTGGATCTGGAGACTGAACTTGCAAGGGTCTACCAGACGCTTAATGCAGTGGCCATGAACCAAGGAAGGGGGCCGGCAAATCCAGTGCCCGAGGCGATTAAGCTAGTGGAATCATTTAAGAGAATGAAACCACCGGTATTCGAGGGGAAGTCAGACCCAGATGCGGCTGACAACTGGATCCGTCAAGTGGAGACGATCTTTGAGGTGTTGGAGACCCCTGAGGGTAGCAAGGTCAAGTTGGCGACTTTGCAGCTGGAGAAGGATGCAGCGGTTTGGTGGCAATCCATGAAGAGGACCATGGGAGGCATAGTGCTTGGCTGGGAGGAATTTCTGGAAGAATTCCGCAGTCACTATTTCCCCTCCGACGTCCAGGAGAAGAAGGCGATGGAGTTTCTGTCGCTTCAGCAAGGCAGCATGTTGGTGAGAGCGTATGAGACCAAGTTTACTCAGCTCTCTTGGTATGCTCCAGAACTGGTGGTGGATGAGGCTAAGAAGGCTCGCAAGTTCGAGCATGGATTGAGGCCGAGCTTGAGGTCCCGGATGATACCTCTTGGTATCAGGAGATTCGACAAGCTGGTCAAGAGGGCGGCAGCGACGGAGGCAGATATGGAGCAGTTCCTAGTTGTTCAGAACCGGAGGAACAACTGGCAGTCTGGAAAGAGGCCCGCACATTCTGGGAGTTTCAAGGGGCAACCATCTGCACAAAGGTTCAAACCGACAGGGGCGAATGCTATTAGTGTGGCTGGAGGACCTGGAAACAATGTGGTGAGATCTCCTGCAGGTGACTTGCTTCAACTGTGGTGAAACGGGACATTACCGTTCTCAATGTCCCAAACTACAGAGTGGAAATAGCAATGCACCAACGCAGCAGGCTGGGAAGAGGCTGTACCAATCAGGGCGAGTATTTACCTTGACGGAAGCTGATGCTGATGAGGCGGATCAGGTCATCTCTGGTACGAGGGCTGGTGTTTAGAGTTTTTGACATTTCTTTTCCCGTTGTTTAGTGAGACTGTTATGTAATGGTGTGTATTATGTAACAGGCGAACTCTATCTTAATGGAATGAAAGCTGTTGTATTGTTCGATACTGGATCCTCTCATACATTTGTGTCTCCAAAGTTTGCTAAATTGTTGGGAGTTGAACCGAAGATTTTTCCAGGCAAGATCTTAGCAGTAGCTACTCCGTCAGGGGAAACTTTAACCGCTGATCGGTATTATGCTGATTGCGAGATTGTGATTGGGAATCGAATCTTTGGCATTGATCTGATCGAGCTGACTATCTTGGGAGTCGATGTTATCATTGACATTGATTGGATGTCGGTGTACCGTGCAAACATCGAGTGCAAGACCAAGACGGTAATAGTGAAGGCTCCAGGTGGACCTGAAGTCACATTCCAAGGGAAGAAGAAATGTTCTAAGCTGGTGGCAACTATCCGCAAGGAAGAGACTCCTGTGGAAGTGCAAGGGATTCCTGTGGTTTGGGACTATCCGACCGTGTTCTTGGAAGATTTTTCTGGGTTACCCCCGCATCGTGATGTAGAGTTCAGCATCACTGTTCAACCGGGAAGTGCACCCATTTCTAAGGCACCGTATAGGATGGCTCCAGTGGAACAGGATGAGGTGAAACGGCAGATTAAGGAACTGTTGGAGAAAGGCTTTATTCAACCTAGTGCGTCACCTTGGGGAGCACCAGTGCTTTTGGTAAAGAAGAAGGATGGATCGATGAGAATGTGTATCAATTACCGAGAGCTGAATAAGGTCACTGTTCAGAATAAGTATCCGATTCCTCGAATTGATGACTTGTTCGATCGTCTACAAGGAGCAGCTATTTTCTCCAAAATAGATCTTCGATCAGGTTACCACCAAGTTCGAGTGAAAACTGAAGATGTGCACAAAACTGCATTTAGAACTCGACATGGGCATTACGAATTCTTAGTTATGCCATTCGGAGTGACGAATGCACCCGCATTCTTCATGGATTTGATGAACAGAGTTCTGAGGCCGTTCATTAATTCTTTCGTCGTGGTGTTTATCGACGATATCCTCGTGTACTCCAAGTCAGAAGAGGAGCACACCGAGCATCTGGCAGCAGTTTTGCAGAAGTTGGAAGAGCAGAAGTTGTATGCCAAGTTATCCAAGTGTGATTTCTGGAAATCTGAAGTGGCATTGCTAGGTCACATCCTTTCTAAGGAGGGAGTGGCAACTGACCCTCAGAAGATAGAGGCAGTGAGAGATTGGGCTAGGCCTACTACAGTGAAGGAAGTCAGAAGTTTTCTTGGGATGACTGGATACTACAGGAAATTCATTCAAGGTTATGCTCAGATAGCTGTACCGCTTACTGGACTGACCAAGAAGAATGTGAGCTTCAAGTGGACTGAGCAATGTGAGGCGAGCTTTCAGGAGTTGAAAGATACACTGACTACTGCACCTATTTTTGCTTTGCCTAGAGCAGGTGTTGAGTATGATGTTTATAGCGATGCTTCACATCGTGGGCTTGGTTGTGTCTTAATGCAAGAAGAAAGAGTAATCGCTTATGGGTCTAGGCAACTACGACCGCATGAGAAGAATTACCCGACTCATGATCTGGAGTTGGCTGCGATTATCTTCGCCCTGAAGCAATGGAGGCACTACGTGTACGGGGAGAAATTGAACATGTACACGGACCATAAGAGCTTGAAGTACATATATCAGCAGAGGGATCTGAATCTGAGGCAGCGGAGATGGTTGGAAGTGCTCGAGGATATGCGACCTGAGATCAAGTATCATCCTGGAAAAGCTAATGTTGTTGCTGATGCACTTAGCCGCAAGAGCAGTTTGGCCAGTTTGATCACAACTCAGAAGCATCTGATTGAGGAGTTGGACCGAGCAGGTATTGAAGTTGTCTTGTAAGGATTGGTAGCATCTTTGGCTCAGTTGAGGCTTCAGCCTACTCTGAATGCAAGGATCATTGCAAGTCAGGAGGTTGATGCTGATATTTTGGAGATGAAGGAGCAGGTTAGTGCTGGCAGGTTGCCCGGATTTCAAATTAGGGATGGAGTGCTGTGGTTCGGAGATAGACTGTGTGTTCCAAATCAGGCGGACCTGAAAGAGAGTATTCTTCAGGAGGCACATGCTACTCTTTTGTCGGTACATCCTGGGAGTACTAAGATGTACAAGGACATCAAACAGCATTTCTGGTGGTCAGGTTTGAAGCGGGATGTGGCTGAATTTGTTGCGAAGTGTGAGGTTTGTCAGCAAGTCAAAGCCGAAAATCAGAGACCCGGAGGTCAATTACAACCGTTACCTATTCCGGAATGGAAGTGGGATAACATCAGTATGGATTTCATCACGGGATTGCCTAAGAGTTCTAAAGGCAATGATGCGATTTGGGTCATAGTCGATCGACTGACCAAGTCTGGCTCACTTTTTGGCGATGAAACTCACTGCTTCAATGGACAAATTAGCTGAGATGTATGTTGGTGAGATCGTCCGGCTTCATGGCGTTCCGTCAACTATTGTGTCTGATCGAGATGCGCGGTTTACTTCGCATTTCTGGAAGAGTCTTCAGACAGCTTTGGGTACCAAGACAGATTTCAGCACTGCTTTTCATCCGCAAACCGATGGGCAGACCGAGAGAGTCAACCGTATTCTTGAGGATATGCTTCAGTGTTGTATACTAGATTTTGGAGGCAGTTGGGAAAGGCATTTACCTTTGGGAGAGTTTGCCTACAACAACAGTTTTCAGACCAGTATCGGGATGGCGCCGTACGAAGCTTTGTATGGCAGGAAGTGCAGGGACACCTGTTTGTTGGTTTGAAGTTGGGGAGCGTCAGTTGTTTGGTCCTGAGCTTGTGCAGCAAACTTCTGAGAAGATTGATCTGATCAGGAAAAGGTTGGTGGAAGCTCAGAGCAGGCAGAAAAGCTATGCAGACAACCGGAGAAGGGACCTTGAGTTTGAGGTTGGTGACTTCGTCTTTCTGAAGGTATCGCCCAGTAAAGGTGTGGTTCGATTTGGCAAAGGCGGGAAGTTAGCCCCGAGGTTTATAGGCCCGTATAAGATATTGAAAAGGATCGGAAAAACTGCTTACCGGCTTGAATTACCGGAAGAGTTGTCTCAGGTGCACAATGTCTTTCATGTGTCTATGCTGAGAGGTTACATTCCAGATCCGAGTCATCATTTGCCTGAAGTGCCGGAAGGTTTGCAGTTAGACCTGAATTACATCGAGTCTCCTGTTGAGATTGTTGATCGTCGAGAGAAAGTCTTGAGGAATAAGACGATACCGATGGTCAAGGTAGTCTGGAGAAACCACTTGGTTGAAGAGGCTACTTGGGAATCTGAGGAGAGGATGTTGAAGGACTATCCTGAGCTTTTTGCTTGATTGTATTTTTGTATCTTTTTGTTCTTGTTTGTTGTGTGTATTGTATTTTGTTTCTCACTCTTGATTGTAGTTCCGGGGACGGAACTATTCTAAGGAGGGAGTGCTGTAATACCCTGATTTTTCAATTAATGAAAAATTATTTTATTTTGCACGTAGTGTGCACGTGCAATATTTTGGTTGAATTAAATCTTATGATTATTTTATTATGATTTAAATATGTATTCTCAAATTATTTTGTACAAAAAGCCTTTCTTTAAACAAATAGAAAGCCTTATTTTAATTTAATGAAAAGGCATTTTTCTTAAAAGCCCAAAATGTATTTTTATTTATTTTATTTTTAAAGAACTATTTTGGCCCAAAAATAAAGCCCATGGATTAATCTCTTTTTTATTTAAACTTGTTATGTAGAAGACTATTTTATAACTATTTTATTTTTATACAAAATTAAAATGTACAATTTTTAGGCCTAGTTGCATGAACGTGCACTACACGTACACGTGCAATGCACACTTTTCCATGGCCGGTTTGCATTCTTTTTGGAGGGATTTTCAAATGGTTGAGTGGTGATCATGGAGGTGGTTGTATAGTTGTGGGTAGTTTTTATAACTCCTACTCTAATCTTGGCCCTCCATCCTTCAACCAACTAGTCAATCCTAGCCATCCATTTCACTTGATTTCTAGTATAAATACCCCCCCCCCCCCCATGGCTATATTCATATGCAATTATATCTTTTCAAACTATAGTCTTATTTTAATAATATTGTGAGTTAAAAAAGAGTGAGAGTTTGTGTGGGATTGCTTGCATTTTGTTTGGAGGAGAGGTCGGCCATCACAAGGAGAAGCATTCGGTGGTGGTGATTGTGGAGCTTGTGCGCGCATCGTCTAGGAGGAGGTGCATTCATTCGCAAGGACCTTGTTTGCTTTTGTGTTGTTTTCTCTCCCTACAAGGTGGGTGGAATTTTCCTTATTTCTACTATAGGAAAATATGCTAGATTTCATTAGCAAAATTGCATGAAAATGATTAATAAGAATGCGCCTTTAATTGAATAAATGATCTCTAGTTGATTGAATTATTGATATGCGAATTATGTGTGATTGTATGCCATAAGAATGTGACTACAAAGTGGGTTGATTACCTTTGTTTCTAATTAGAAATGATTCATGGAAAATGGTAGTAAGAATACATTTTAATGGAAAGTTAGTTCACAAATTGATTAGTATGTTAATGAACAATTTGCACGTGATTATATTGTTAATTAAGTTGTAGATAAAATTCTCCATGCTTATTAGAATAAATGAATGATGCTAGTATTGATGCTTGAGAATACTAATGAGGATGTTAGTTTAATTGAAAAATTGAAGCATGCAAATTGATTAAGAAAGAGCACGCTTTTTGAAAGAGTAACTTTCTTGAATGTTTGATGTGTGAGCATGATAATTGATAAGTGGCTATATATTTTGTGATGTACATGATTGAACTAGAAGTATATGTTGATTTAAAGAAAATACATTTATTGCCATCACTAATTGTATTAATACTTTGTTAGTGCTAATTTGTGAAGAGACCTTTTTGAATTATTTTGGGGTTGGACAAATTCAAAGGAATTAGATTTGTATGTTGAATGAAAGATTAATATCAGAAAATTAGTATAAGAAACTTGGATGGAAAAGATTTGAAGACTAATTGTTTACCAATGTCGAAAATGAAAAATATAGTAGTTTTTAATGAATAATTCATTGATTTGTGTGAAAAATATATTTTTTTCAGTGCAAAAATTATTTTATACTTGCTGATATGAAAATCATGAGAAGGGGATTTAATCTGGAATTTTCCAGTAATTTTTACAAAGGCAATATGAACCAAGATTAAATTGAATATCGAGTTGTTTTAACAACAGTAGTAAAATGATTCATATGGGTTTTGATTTGGTATTGTGACAACCTGAGCTTGTAGCTCAGGCGGTCACTGTGTGCGGTTGGCTTCTCTGGGTCGACCGGTTCGATTCCCTGTGTCCGCAACATTTTTCCACACATTTTTGAAAGGATATAACTTTCGACCCGAAAGCAATAAGTACTAATTTCGCCCCCTTTATAACGCTAGCACAGTTCGGCCTATTGGCGGGTGCTCTTGGCCTTGTTTCCCGTGTGCCTGGGTTCGATTCTCACCTTCGGCATATATATATATAAAATATTTTTTTGGGCTTTTTAGATGTCCAAAAATTGTGAAAAAAATATGGTTATTCTCATAAAAATGTAAGGAATTTTATAAGAGTGATTTGGGCATTATTTGAATGAAATACACTATGGTTTGTGAACAAAAGACATAATTAGAACAATGGTTCTAGATTATGTATTTGTGAAAAAGTATAGCTTATAAGAATAAATAATAATGATGTATTAGAAAGTGATTTGGCAAAAAGAAACTTGGTTGTGTGACTTGATGCAATTTATTTCTCATTTGTGGAACAAAATGAAGTATGCACATTTGTTAATAAAGTGAAAATTTATTCGTTGTGATTATTGATTAAGTGCATGAAATTTATATACAGTTATGGACTTGTGAACAAATTGGGAATCATGAATTGAAAAGAGAATATACATGTGAGTATGAGAACTCAACATGGAAAATTTATAAGTTGAAGATTATGAAATGAAAATTGAAATAGAGTAGCTAAGTCTCCCCCGGCAATGAAAAATGAAATGAAATGAAATGAAATTAGACCAAGGTTGGTCATGTTGAAATGAATGAATAAGTCTGGTTTAGTGGAGAGGCTAACTCTAGAGATTAATTTTTGTTCATGATTTTTAATAAAATTAAGGATTAGTACATAGTGAAGACGTGATGAAAGTAGAAGAAAAACATGAGTATGGGGGCCATCGGATAGCGGTGTGAGCGCGATTCACAGGCTGCCTGCTTGATGCGTCAAGACATGGCGTGGGCGCTACTCCAGAATTATCGTCCTGGTGGTGACGCTCGTGGGATGTTCGAGTGGCTATGGGTGGTGCCATTGTTCCATGGCGGAGGCTGAATTGTCCATAGGTTGCCTGCTCAATGCGTCGTGTCAGTGCGTGGGATTCCCCTCCAGGCTTGTAGAACCCCGTATTTTCAAATATTATTTTAATTATTTGAAAATGAATTTAAATGATTTTTGAGGATTTAATTGATATTTTCTAAAAGATTTATCTTTTGTACACGTGCAAAACACGTGCAAATGACTTTTGAGATGTTTGAAAAATTAAGTTTTCTTTATGAAAAATCATTATTTATTATTTGGGAATTATTTACTATTTTTCCAGATTTTTCTGAAATTAAATGGATCTATTTGCAATTTTTGATAAAAGAAGGACCTTTTTGCAAAATTGACATTTTAAGGGTTTAAAGTGTAAAAATGTAATCCTGGACGTTTTGAACAGTATTGCTTAAGATTTAGAAGTATATTTTCTTTTAAATCCAAATTTTAAAGAATTTTAGATGAATTTCCAAGAGTAGATATATATATATATATATATATATATATATATATATATATATATATATAATTGTATTTTGAAGGGATTGTTTTGCGAAAGTATTTGGAAACCCTAAAAACCTAATTCCCGGCCTATATAAAGAGAGTTGCAGCCGTCATTCGCTGCATAACTCAGATTTCATTATATTATTTTCCTGGTGATTGGAGAAGAAGTTTTTGGATCTAGCAAAGGAAGGCTTTCCGTGGATCTTCTTGATTCTAAAGGTGAGTGATATGAACTTGTTTGTTTGTGTGTATGATTGTGTGCTGTTTTGTTCGATGTTTTCGTAGCTTGTATGTGATCGATGCAATAGTTGTTATTCGTATTATGCATGTGAAACCCATGAATGTTTAGTAGATCTTGTTTAACAAATCCTTTATTTCTCGAAAACATGTTAAGCTTTAAGTATGGTTTTGATCGGATGTATGCACATCTGGATCTCGAGTTTATAAACAGATCTGGGTTAATATTGGTGAAAGATTGGAGTATTAAGAAACCCTAATGGAAGATTTCGGAATTTAGATCGTGAGGATTGAGTATTGTATCCCTAATGTGGATCATCTTGAGATTGTCACTTTTAACTAAATATGAGTTAATCTCTTAAGCAATGAATCTTTAGAAAACTCCAGTCTTGATTTTCGTGTTCAGACCTAATTTATGAAACTGTAGGCCGATAGTCGACTGGTCGACTTATCAGTCGACTGGAACGACCCTATTATTGTATCTCCAGACATTTGAGAATTATTCGGGACAGTCGACTGAGACTATTATCAGTCGACTGGCCTACTGAGTAAAATTTGTTCAGAATTTTCAGGACAGTCGACCGTGACCCTTATAAGTCGACTGTTAGTACTTGGAATGTTCTTGAGAATTATTGGTAATTGTCTCGGGTAAGTCGACTGATGGGTTATTAAGTCGACTTATAGCACTTGTTATAATCTTGGATATTGGTTCTCGGGGCAGTCGACTTACTACAGTATAAGTCGACTGGTGCCGATGAGTTTTTCATAATCTTGAGTGTTCTTTCAAGTCTTTAGTTCTTTGTAGATGGGTACATTCTGCGGTATTGGGAGTCATTGGTCTCTGGGGTTGGTATACTCTGCGGTGTTGGGAGTCACTGTTAGTGATCGATAACCGAGTATCCAATCTGCGGTGTTGTGAGTGACTGATAACCGAGTATCCGATCTATGCTTTGGTTAGTCTTTGTAGATGGATATAATCTGCGGTGTTGGGAGTTACTATTAGTGACCGATAACCGAATATCCGATCTATGTTATCTTGAGTCTTCGTAGATGGGCCTACCCTGCGGTGTTGGGAGTCACTGTTAGTGATCGATAACCGGGTACCCAATCTATGGCATTATTAATGATTGGTGGTTGGACGTGTACCGTGGTATTGAGAATGTTGAGATCGGGTATTTGGGAGTGACAGTCGACTGGCTGAATTATTCAGTCGACTGTACAGTGCAGTTGAGCTGTACTATTTTGAAAGTGATTTGCTTGTTGGATATTTGATCGTTGGTATTGTTTCTCGACTCGGCTTCACGCATGTACTGGCCTATCTTTTCTTGTTTCATATTACATGTTCAGTTTATGTATTTTTGTTCAGTACATGTTGCTTGAGAATTTATGTTTATTGTTTATTTATGTTTGTTGTTTATATCACTCACACCATTTATGGCTGACCCCTTTAGTTTGGGGGTTAGGGTTCAACTCTAGCCTCATATGATGCAGGTTGTTGCTTAGAGTTGGAAGGCTTGGATGCTTGGGTTAGCTTTAGAGATTATGAGTGATATAATAGAGCCTTGTGCAATTTTGTAAAGAGGAATATTGTAAAAGAACATTTTTTCAAGGTGTTTGTATTTTCCGCTGCAATTGAAAAAGATTATTGTAATAAGAATTTGGTATAAAATGAATTGAGTTTTTTTGGTCTATGTATATTGTTACATTGAAGTGGATCGCTGGGAAAGTGCCACGTATTTTCTAAGTTCTCATATTAGAAGTTCGGGGCGCTACAAGGCTGCCTGGACATGGGCTCATAGATCATAGGACATCTAAGACACTACCGTAATTACAGTAGTAGACTAAGTCATAACGGGGGATTGAACCCTACAAAGATGAAGAACGAATAAGGGCTTGCCCTCGGACCTATGTAGTATGGGATGCATAGAATCCGAACAAGTGCGCATTAGTGTCATGTAACATAAATAAATGCATTAAGGACTAAGTGCACAATCACAACACGACATCAATAGGGTAGTCCCTTTATTTGAAATGTGACAAGTTTGTGTTTGCTAAATATGGAAAATTGAGTTATACTATTTCCGGCATAGAGAGGATGGCCGTGTATAATGATCGTCGGTTGAATAAACTGACGTACCCACAGTCTTATATGCAGGTAAATGACATGTTAAAGAGGAATGGATGCTGAAAGATTGTACCATGTTGTTGTACATTTATTTAATTGTTGTATTTTACTTCCGCTGTGCAAAAGAAAAGTGTAATATTGATGTAAACTCTGATGTAAGATGAAAAGTTTAAATTTTCCTGTAAAATTGTACTAAAGAAAGTGAAAAGATCCTGTAGAACATCTCGAATTCAGTGTATTTGGGATTCGGGGCGTTACACCATAGAAACCATTAGTAGTGGCGAAGGAGATCGTTGTACCCCAGGAAAATTTTGAAATTCAAACTGAGAGGAAGAATATCTGCTGTGAAATCAGGGAAGCCAAGCAATTGGTTGGCGAAGATCCCTCCCCCAATTTAGATTCCAAAGATAGATGCTCCGGAGATTCCACCCCCAAAAAAATGCCTTATCAACTCCATCAACATCAAGGCCGGTAATCCCTCCATCATATCTGAGGACTCCTATAACGGCTTCGATGATAGCTCAGAAGGTTACATGTCCATGGTTTAAGACAACAATTTTTTAAACTTGCCCACTTCTTTATTCCAACGCATCAAGACTACGATTGAGCATGTCTTAGCCCATAAAGTTTGCAAGGAGGCCCTCATTCTACCCCAAAGCCCAGTTGTCCCAAACAGCTACAATCCTCGCCCTCAACCTGTTTCTTTAGCACCCCCCTCCAACCCAACCCATTGAAGCTCCCTCAGTTACAGCTAACATTCCTCTGAGCTTTGAAGATATGGCTGCCAAGCACAGGTGCAAGATTAGCATCACCAACTCCCATAAGAGGCCTGTGCTCCCTATGTTCGAGGGTTCAACCTCAACTAGGAGTCCGGCTCATAAGTAAGCTAAGAGGCATGCGGGTGCTTCCAAACGCAGGGATGGCTCATCAAGCTCAGGTACTAAGCTATTCAATTTTTTTGAACTTCTATCTGATGATGATCTGCTTGATGTTTCTCAATCGGAGGGAGTGGAGGCCAAAGGCCCCATGCCATTGCAAATGTTAGAAATTCTGAAAGAAAAGTAGTAGACACCTTCAAGCCAATTACCCCCTCAAGATGAATTTCTCTTCCTTTGTTTTGTGTATAATGTTTTTACCGTCCTAGTTGTTGTGTTCTAAGATTTCACAAATGTTGATTGGATGTTGGAATGTAAGGGGGCTTGGTAGCTGATATGGCTAAAAATATGATTAAATCGGGACCGTTCAAATCGGGCACGAATCTTAAGGCTCTCATGGGTAAAACGGTAATTTCACCTACAAACGGGTCCAAAATGGGAACTAGGTCTCTTCTTCAAAGTCCAACAGCCCATAAACAGATCTGTCCTATTGGATACCGGTACCAACCCATTACAAACCAATTAAGAAGGATAAAGAGTAATTCAAATTCGTGATTATCCCTAAGAGGCGGTTTCAACCACTTCTTATTATGAAACGAGTTTAAACTCCCCAGCTTATCCATCAATACCGGGAAGTAGAGATTTATCCTTATCTCGAAACGGGTTCCAAAGGCGACTATAAATACCCCTCTCCCCCCACCGTAACAAGGTAATCAATCTTTTTCTACCTAAAGCTCTTTCTTAATCATTGAGATTACTGACAAGAGCGTCGGAGGGTTCACCGCTAGGATCCATCCCGGTGTATCGAACTTTGTGCAGGTTCGCGGCAGCGGCAAGAAACAAGTCAACATGTAGGTGAAGGTCAACAGGTTCGTTTTATTGTTTTCTTCAAGAATCTACAAATTCATCTGTTTGCTACCACACCCAAAATCAATAGCAACTAATTGGCGACGTCTGTGGGAAATAGAAACAGCGATCCAGTCCTATCTCATCAGTCAAACTAGTTTCAAGCCATGCCTCTCAAGAAGGGGAAGACGATGGTCTCTAACCGCAGGACCACTCCCGCTCCTTCTCCTACTCCAGTCCAGGAGGTTCTCCCTTAACCCACTCAAGAAGCCCAGCAGCCTAGATGGCCTCTCCCTCAACCCGTTCCAGCAACCGCAGCCTGGATGGCCCCTTCCTCAACAACTCAGCCCCAGCAGGCTCCTCAAGGGACACAGGAGGCTGCCGCGGGACCCTCCCGCCGAAGTCGACAAGGGCACTCTCCTCATCGCGACCATGTGTCGATAAACAACCCCCGTCCGACTCCATGGCCTCGCATAGTCCCCCTATGCCGAAGGATCTCCGGAACATCATCGTCAACAAACAGTATGGGGTAGATCTTTGGACCCGCTTAGATGAGAGGCAGGACCCATGACGGGATACCCCGCCGAGAACATCAAAGGGGCCCAACGTTTCGGTCCCTCCGCAGGCTAGATCGCATAAGGTCCTAACTCTCCCAGGAGGCGAAGGGAGTCACTTCAAAGGAGAAGCCGCTCTCGTGTCAACCTGACCCGCCCCTCGGGACCACCGAGAGCAGGAGGCTCCTGTCATGAGGACAGAGTTCCAGCAATTTCAAGAGGCAGTCCTGAGGGCCCTCAATGTTGCTCCCGACCACGGTCAGCGGGCGCCCAGTCCTCAACCTACCCCAGACCATAGGCGCTGTACGCCCAGCCCTCAACCTGCCCCGAGGTATCATCGTCACACTCCAAGTCCCCTTCCGTGCGAGGATAAAGATTCAGTCACCACCAGTGTTCACGAGATGGATAGGCGCCTTGGCCGACTGGACAGAGAAGAAGAGCAACGGGCGAGGAATTTCCGTCCCAGTAGGCCTCCATTCTCCCGAGCCATAATGGACGCACCAGTCCCAGATAACTTCAAGCCCCCTCATTTCGAATCATACAATGGGGAGTCCGATCCCGCTGACCACATCAAGAATTTTAAAACTCTCATGATGATACACCAGGCATCAAATGCGCTTCTCTGTAAAAATTTTCCTACCACACTGAAGGGGCCTGCAAGGGAATGGTACCCACGTCTAGCCCCGGCCTCCATTTTCTCCTTCGATCAGCTCGAAGGCCTCTTCCTGACTCACTTCGTGTGTAGCTACCGAGCTGAAAAAACGAGCACCTCTCTGCTATTGCATCATCAAAGGAAGGGCGAGCAGCTAAGAGACTATGTCAAACGTTTCGCCGCAGAGGCTAGATCCATCGCCTCCTCGGACCAGTCCATGGCCTCTGCCGCCTTTCAATCCAATGTCGCTAAGAGCATTCACTATCGTTTTCTATGTCCATTGCTAAGTATAGCATTTAGAAATAGCAATAGAAGGACCACGATGCAGTCGTCCAAGTTTAAAAATAGAAGCGACGGATGAGCATCAACCATCTTTGTATTTTTTTTTTGGGGTATTCGGTAAAAAAAAAAAAATCAAAAAATATCAAAAAAAAGTAAAAAACTCACCAAACGGATGACCTTCATCTGTTTGGTGTGTTTTTGATTTTTTGTTTTGTTTTTGTTTTTGTTTTTATTTAAAATCATAAAAAAATCATAAATAAATCAAAAATTAAATTAAATAATTAAATTAAATTAAATTAAATTAAATTAAAAAAACACACCAAACGGATGAACATCATCCGTCTGAGTGTTTTTCGATTTTTTTATAAAAAAAACTTAAAAAATCAAAAAAACACACCAGACGGAACACCTTCATCCGTCTAACGTGTTTTCAGTGATTCTTTTTTAAATTTGTTTTCGACGAGAGACGGAAGATCTTCATCCGTCTCTCATTTTTTTCAATTTTTATTTAACTAGACGACATATCTTCATCCGTCTCTTTCGTCAAACGGATGAACATTGTCCGTCTCCTATATTTAGCAACTGTCTAAAGGCGCTGCTAAGTTTAGCAGACTACTATTCATTTCTATCCTAAATTATGGGTTTTTAGCAAACGACTGTGAGGGTTTTTTCTAAACCTATTGCTATTTTTTGGGTTTTTAGAAAACGAGAGTGGATGCTCTAACGATAGCCTCAAATCATCCCTTGCCAAGAAACCTCCTCGGATTTCTCAAAACTCCTGCTCAGGAGTGAGAAATACATCCGAGTGGAAGAAGCTCTCTCCTGCCCCGCTCTCAAGGGATCGTCCTCCGGGAACAAACGGAAGGGCGCTGAAGAAGAAGGAGCTAAGAAGCTCCAGAAAGACAATGGAGGCCAACGTTGCCCTCCTCCTTGCTTCGAGAAGTTCACTTCGCTCAACGCGAGTGTCTCAGCCATCCTGATGGAGGTCAGGAAAGAGGGACTTCTCCCACCACCTCCAAAGATGAAAACTCCTGGCAAAAAGAGGAACATGGACAAGTGGTGCCGCTTCCATAGGGACCACGGCCACCATACGGATGACTGTCGGGCCCTAAAAGACGAGATTGAGGCCCTTATTTAGAGAGGGCAACTCTCCGGTTCATAAGAAAGGTTCGGGCTGATCCTCCTCTGCCCCCTAGGGGTCTAATAAGCAACCCAAGCGGCACGCGGAGACCCCGAACTCCGAACAAGAGGCCATCCTGCATCTCATCAATGGAGGCCCAATGAGGGGAGATTCCAACTCCTCTTGAAAGCCTTCGTCCGGGAAGTAAATTCTATGCAGAACCGGCCTCCCCCCAAGGGCCTTGGGGTCCCTATCACTTTTTCAGATAGAGATCTGGAGGGCGTTCGAATGCCCCATTGTGACGCTTTGGTAATAAACCTCCACATGGCTAACTTTAACGTGTGTCGGGTCCTAGTCGACAATGGTAGTTTGGTCAACATTCTCTTTCTCAAGGCCTTTCACAGTCTTAAGCTATCCAGGGATCGACTGAAGTCCGCCGGCTACACTCTCCATGGGTTCACAGGGGTTCCAGTGACAATCGAGGGTATCATAACTCTCGATGTAACCTCTGGCAAAACTCCCATCACCTAAACCGAGCCGATGGACTTCATGGTGGTGGACGTAAAGGGGTCTTACAATGTCATTCTGGGCCGACTAGGCCCTAGCTGCTCTCCAGACCAAACCCTCGGCCTACCACATGAAGATGAAATTCCCCACCATAGCGGGCATGGGAGAAGTCAGAGGGAACGAGGAGGAGGCCCGCAAATGCTACATGACCTCGGTGGGAGGACCAGTCCTCTCCCTTGAAGCTCTTGAACTCCCCTAAAAGAGTAGCCCACCTATATCGGAGCCGGCCGATGAACTTGAAAAGGTGGCCTTCTCAGAAGGAGATCCGACCCAGAAATTCTAGAATAGCAAAGTCCTTCCCCCTCCCGTTCGCTCTGACATTATCCAGTGTATAAGGTGAAATCGAGACCTCTTCGCCTGGACTGCGACTGACATGCCGAGAATCTCTGAGGAGCTCTTCATGCATCACCTTAGTGCCGCTTCGGGGGTCAGACCTGTTAGTAAAAGCGACGCAAATTCGTCCCCGAGCGCCAACAGCCTATCAAGGAGGAGGTTGAGAAACTCCTTAGGGCTCGGTTCATACAAGAGGTCAACTATCCGGAATGGCTGTCCAATGTCGTGATGGACAAGAAAGCCAATGGGAGCTGGAGGATCTGCATTGACTTCACGGATCTAAACAAAGCCTGCCCCAAAGATCCGTTCCCGCTCCCGAGCATTGATGCCCTGATTGATGCTACCTCGGGCCACAAACTCTTAAGTTTCATGGATGCATTCTCTGGGTACAATCAGATAAGAATGTTCCCTCCCGATATTCCGAAGATCTCTTTCGTCACCTGACCAGAGTCTATATTGCTACCCGATCATGCCCTTCGGGCATAAGAACGCTGGTGCCACCTATCAACGCCTTGTTAACAAGGTCTTCAAGGAATAGATTGGGCGTAACATGGAAGTCTATGCAAACGACATGATGGTGAAGAGTGTCAGCAGATCGGATCATGTGTCTGATCTCCAGGAAGCTTTTAACGTGTTGAGAAGACACAATATGAGACTGAACCCGAACAAGTGTGCGTTCAGCATCTCATTCGGCAAGTTCCTGGGGTTCATGGTCAGCTAAAGGGGCATAAAGGCAAACCCCGAGAAGATTCGGGCTATGTTCAACATGGCTCCCCCCTCCAGTGTTAAAGATGTGCAGAGACTCACCGGGCACCTCGCGGTGATAGGGCGTTTTCTCTCCAAATCCGGAGAAAAATGCCTCCCGTTCTTCAAGGCTCTCAGAGGAGCTAAAGGCTTTGAGTGGGGGCAACAACAATAAGGGTCCTTTGACTAGCTCAAGGCCTACTTAGTCCACCCCCCACTCCTGAGCAAGCCAAAACCTGGCGAAGTCCTCTACTTATACCTCGCCGCTTCGGAGCAGACCCCCAACGCTGTTTTAGTAAGAGAACTAGACAAGACGCAGAGGCCTATCTACTACGTGAGTAAAGTCCTCAGGGACGCTGGACTCAATTATCCGAAACTGGAGAAGATGGCCTATGCCATGGTCATGGTGGCCCGAAAGCTCTGCCCCTACTTGCAGTTTCACTCGGTGGTCATTCTTACCGACCAACCGCACAAACAAGTCCTCCACAAGCCCGAGACCTCGGGGTGCCTCATGAAGTGGTCCATCGAGGTGAGCCAGCATGATATTAGCTACCAGCCTCGAACCGCTATCAAGGCTCAAGCCTTAGCGGAGTTCATAGTAGAGAGCACAATTCCCGATGCCAGCAAAGCGATAGAGGAACTCCTGTTCTGGATAGTGTATGTTGATGGCTCCTCATGCGCCGATAGGAGTGGAGCATGAGTCATACTGGCTGGTCCAGATGGTTTCATCCTCCAATACTCGCTCTGTATCAACTTTCGGGCGTCCAACAACAAGGCTAAGTATGAAGCCCTTATAGCCGGTCTGTGCATGGCTCGCAAGGCCGGGGCCACATTTAGCGACTCGCAGCTGGTGGTGAACCAGGTATCAGGGGAATACGAAGCACGAGATAGTCGCATGGACAAGTACTTGGCCAAAGTCAAGGAACTGATGGTCTCTTTCGAGGACACACAGCTCCAGCGAAGTCCCCGAGAAGAGAATGCGCAGGCGGATGCCCTTTCAAAGCTGCTTCCTCTTCCCTCCAAGGGCCCGAACAAACTATCTTAATAGAAGTTCTACTGAGGCCCAGCATCGAGGAAGAAGGCCCCAAGCCAATGGAGACGCTGCCCTTACAATTTGGGGAGAATTGGATGAGGCCTCTACTCGAGTTCCTCAGAGATGGGATCCTTCCCTTAGACCCTAAAGAAGCCCGGAAGATCTGAACCAGAGCCGAGCGGTACATACTCATCGAGGGAGTCCTGTACAAATGCTCCTACACCCAAGTAGACGGCAGACCCTACTTGAGATGTCTCTCCCTCGACGAAGCCCAGTATGCTTTGAAAGAAGTACATGAAGGGATATGTGGCACTCACTTAGGAGCAAGTTCCCTCGCCTGCAAAATCATGAACTATGGATACTTCTGGCTTACTCTCCTTTGCAATGTCGAACAACACGTTCGTCAATGCGGCCCTTGCCAAAAGTTCTCAACAATCTGCCACCTACTGCAAGCTCAGCTCTCCTTTCTATCCAGTCCAACCTGTTTTGCAATGTAGGGAATGGACCTGCTTGGGCCGTTCCCTCCAGCGCCGGGCCAGTTGAAGTTCCCTGTTGTGACGATCGACTATTTCTCAAAATGGATCAAGGCAGAGCCCCTAGCGACGATCACGGAGAATAGAGTGCAGCGTTTCTTTTGGAAAAACGTTGTCTGCAGATTTGGAGTTCCTCGAATCTTGGTAACGGACAATGTGACCCAGTTCACTGGGGAGGCCTTCCGCACTTTTTGCACAGATCTGGGCATTTAGTAACGATTCTCCTCTGTCTCCCACCCACAGTCCAACGGTCAGGCAGAGAATGCCAATCGGCAAATTCTCCCCGGCCTGAAAAAGAACCTGAGCAGGTCGGCTAAGGGGTTATGGGTAGAGCAGCTCCCCAATGTGCTCTGGAGCTATCACACTACAAAAAAAAACCCCATGGGAGAATCTCCCTTCAACCTCACTTATGGCTCCAAAGCCGTTATCCCTCTGGAGGTGGGTCTACCTTCCCCCCGCTTAATAACCTACAATGAAGAGCAAAACATGAACGAGCTTCACGGTAACTTGGACCTCATTGATGAGATCCGTGAGAGATCCTCCATCCGGCAAGAAATCTATCGACATAGGATCGATCAATCCTACAATAAGAGAGTCTGCCCTACTAATCTCAGGGAAGGAGATCTGGTGCTTAGAAAGCTATCAATTTCTTTTCCCAGCAAGAAAGGCAAGTTGGCACCCAATTGGAAAGGACCATATAGGATCTCCAATGTTGTCCGCCCATGCGCTTATTAACTTGAAGACCCGGGGGGCAAGTGAGTGCCGAGGATATGGAATGCAGAGCACTTGTTGAAGTACCAAGAGGGTGTTTGAATGCCGCTCCAAGCAATTTCTCCTAGAGCGCGAGACAGTCGCATGGCCAAACACTGCTCCAAGCAACTTCTCCCAGAGTGTTCTTCTTAAAACATTTTGAATCTTGTTTCCTTTCTTTATTAAGTGTAATAATGGCTCGCAACTTAGAAGCAGCCACCTAGTTATTTTCAATAAAAGTGATCAACCCCTAGTAATTCTCTATTCTAAGTATTCTGGTTGTCCTACCTTAGGGGCTTACGAAAAAAAACACATTAAACAATAAGTTCGGAGTACAACACTTGGTTCGATGCCGCTTTAGCTACTTGCGAAAGAGTAAGTACTAAGCAGCTCACCATTTGGAATTGCTCCTACAATTGTTGAAACTCTCTTAACGACAAGTTCGGAGTCCAACACTTGGTTCGATGCCGCTTTAGCTACTTGCGAATGAGCGAGTACTAAGTAGCTCACCATTCGGAACTGCTCCTACAACTGGTGAAACTCTCTTAACGACAAGTTCGGAGTCCAACACTTGGTTAGATGCCACTTTAGCTACTTGCGAACAAGCGAGTACAAAGTAGCTTATAATTCGGAATTGCTCCCACAACTGTTGGTACTCTCTTAACAACAAGTTCGGAGTCCAACACTTGGTTCGATGCCGCTTTAGCTACTTGCGAACGAGCGAGTACTAAGTAGCTTACCATTAAGAATTTCTCCCACAACTGTTGATACTCTGTTAACGACAAGTTCGGAGTCCAACACTTGGTTTGATGCTGCTTTTGCTACTTGCGAACGAGAGAGTACAAAGTAGCTCACCATTCGGAATTGTTCCCACAACTGTTGATACTCTTGCAAATATTAGTGAAACACAAATTCTCATAAGAAGCTCGAGAAATGGGGTATATTATTTCATTAAAATTTGAGGTACAAGTCTAATTCCAAACCAAAAACTCATTATTTCATCAAGATTTAAGATGCAAGACTCATATGAAACGGAAACTACAAGATAACAAAATTCTGCCCTAGCCCCTCCTAAGGAATGAGATGATTCTATTAAGAGATAAGCGAGGTCGGCAAGCGCTGTGTTGCTGTCGCCTCATTTTCGTAGAAGTCTCCAAGCCGGTGAGCCGGGTTGCGTCGTTAGCACCTAGGAGCCTAACAGTCACCCCGACAGATGCTCCGCTCGACGAGCCGGCCACTCCGCTTTGCGCATCCCTAGGGTGTCTCAAGACGGGGGGCGAACGAAGCGCTAACTAGTAGAAAGACCTTCCTTGGACATACTCACCCCGAGGGCAGGAAGTGCTTTTGACGTTACCCCCCTCAGAAAGTCGTCGCAGACGAAGGTTCTCCGCCTTTAGCTCCACGATCCACTCCTTCAGTGAGTCGTCCATCACTTTGATCTTCAGGCGAGGCATTCGGCTCGAATAGCCCCCATGAGAGGCCTCAGAGATAGTCCTCCGAAGGTGCGCCGCCTCCAGACTCTTCTAGAGCACCACATTCTTCATTTTCTCTCTCTCGGATCTCACCTCAAACAAAGAGTGAGGAAGAAATTTGAGTCTCAAGCCTTGGCTGACAGCCATTGAGGGGCAAGACTCCCCACCTTCGGGTGCCATTTCACGGGTTCTCTCCTCAAGGTGCCTCAGCTCGATGTCTCGACGAGCCAGGGTCAATCTAAAATGACCCACCCCCCATTCTGCCCTATAGAGTAACTCTCGAGACCGAGCTAGCCCCAACTTGACGACGCCCAGCTCAGAACGGAGATGTAGTGCTTCACCAACCTAAGAAGTCAAAAAAAGGAAGCATGAATTTTTAAGTCCGAAGAACCAACATGACAATACTACGCCTAAACAAAGCTACTGAGACAGCTCGGAAGTAGAACAAAGCCACGAAAGTTTCAAAGCCTAACAACACTTGTCAAAAAAAATGGGGGGGGGGAGAAGAAAAGTTTTTCATTAAAATTCAATGAGTACAAGAAACGGTGGCCAGTCTGCAATTAGGCTACAGTTCATAACATTCAAAACAGAAGTATGAAGTACAACAAGGTTAGGGGCGGACCTCTTTAGAGTGATCCCCGATCGCCGAGGGCTCCGATCCTTCTGTGGCAGTGATGGTCGCTAGGGCGTAGCCTCCGCATCGGCCTCTACCTCTGCCTCATCGACCCCTACATCGACCACCTCAACCTTGTCATCTTCTTCTTTCTCCTCGGAGGCGTCGTCGAACCCAGGGACAGGGTCAGGGAACAGGCACCATCCGGCGCAGTCTACCTCTGGGTAGGCCTCCTTTACCTGCTCGATTGCGCGAGCATAGGCCTTCGCCATATTGACGGCAAGGTACTCTTTTGCCCTCTCCATTGCTTTGGCCTCGGCCTCCTTAGCCGCAGCAACCCTAACAGCGGCAACGACGTCCTCCTTGTCCTTCGCCGCCAGCTTTTTTTGTTGGAGCAGCAGAGCATTATTAGCCTCGAGCTTTGCCACAACATTCTCGAGATGCTCCAACCTTGAAGGCTTTGCCTCGGTGTCAACCCTCAACTGCTCGAGGTCCTTGGCAATCCGAGCCTTTTCTGCCCGAGCCCAGTCGGTCTCATGCATCAGATCTTTCTCTAGTTCGGTCATCTTCTCCATCAGATGACCAAAATGGCAAGTTATCTGTGAAAAGAAATGCGGAGCACTATGACAAACTTAGAAAGATTAGTTTATAAAAGGTGAAAACCACAAGTCAATACTAGACTTACCAACACCGCCGCTCGTACGATCTCGAGCGCGTCGTCACCAATGCCACCGGCATCCATGGCAGTTTTGTCCTTCGGCATAGTGAGGCACTGAATGGCTTGCATGCAGGACGATGAGTCCCCAAGAAACTCGTCGAGCATGCGGACTTGCCAGTCTGGGAAAAAAATTTTCTTGTGCTCCTCGGTCAGGAAGACCTCAGCCTTGGCCGTCAACGGCAGGGCCTCCAAACCCAAGGCCATCGCTAAGGGGAAGGCCCCAGTCTCAGCCAAAGCCGACATTGCTGAAGGGGTCGGCGGCTGCTGAACAACTACGGCCTGCACCGCCGTCTACTCTACTGCAATGACGATAGTCCTCACCCTCGACGAGGATACCTTGGAGACCACCTTCGTCCTCTTCCTCGGGGCCTTGCTCCCCAAGACCCCATGCTGCGCCAGCATGTCCTCGAAGTCCACAGCTTCTGCCAAAGAAGGGTTTAAGCACAAGTAAAGCCAGACTAAAGAAGAAGAGGAATGTGAGGCTAAAAATAAAAAGCGTACTCGGGTTTATAAGGCTGAGACCCCCCCTGAAAAGCACCTCCTTGGTCAGGTCCCTCCAATCAAACTTCGGCCGATCGAGGAGCATCCGAACCATCTCGTCTTCATCGGGGCTGAGCATCGGGCTCTCTTTCACCCTCCTCGAGACTTCTTCAACCCAAGTCATCGGGATGACCCATGGATCTCGACTCCAGACAAGAAAGTACTTGTCCCTCCAATGCTTTATCAAATCGGGGCAGCTGACAAGCTTGGCGCCATGCCTCAGAGCCAGGTAGAACCTAAACTCCGACTTGTGTTGTTGATGAACCGGTATACGGTCCGCAGCACCCTCAACTCCGGCTTGAGCCCTGCCTCCTGGCAGTTAAGGATAAACCCGTTGACCAGCCTCTACATGTTGTGCATGTAATGGACTGGGCTTATATGAAACCATCGCAATACTTCGACGACGAAGAGATGAAGAGGGAGCGGCGCACTGACTATGAAGGCATCGACGGGCAGAAGTACATGTCCACTGGCATCGGAGAATTGGTCCTCACTCCGGGCCCAGGCAACATCAGGTCATACTCTTTCGGGATCTGAAAATATTCTCGAATCGACGCCAGATTTGCCTCGTTAAGTATGGAGATCGTCTCGTCGACCTCCGAGGTCTCTCTGGCGGCATGCTCCTCGAAGCTCTGCCCCATGCCGTACATATTGCGCTCGGCCTGTTCGTCCGGAAGGCCCCGAAACCTCTGGAGCCCGGTTAGCTCTCCTGGCAGTCTCCCGAACTCCCCCATCCTCCGCTGGCTCTCAACCACGGTCTCCACTACGACCGAAGAGGACCCTACCACGGCCTTTCCTTTGTCAATCGGAGGAACTTGGCTCAAGGTCGGCTCATGGGCGAGAGTAGGAAAGGTCTCCTGCCTCGAAGGAATGCTAGACATTCTCTAAAAATAAACTAAGTATGAAATTACCCTGATTTGACAATGACGGTCGGAAAAGATCGCCGAAAGAAGAAGATTCTCGCCTGAAGCTCCAGTAAGAGAAAGAAATCACTCGAGTAAGAAACTAGAGAGTGAGCAAATGAGAGGGGGGGAGGTGGAGTTTTATAGAGAGGGGCACATTAACCGAGACTAAAAGGCCCTTAAAAGCGCGAAGGCCCGACCCATTTACCACAAAACGACAGAAAATATGGAAAACTCAATAGACCTTTGACTAGTCAACGGTCAACGGTCAGTGCGCCACGTGTCACTCACCTGGAGATCGGCAACGTGTGGCGAGCACTCTTACCACCGACGTCCAAATGCGAGAAAAAATTTTCCTAGACTTCGGCAACGTGTGCCGAGCACTCTTGCCACCGACGTCCAAATGCAAGAAAAAATTTCCCTAGACTTCGGCAACGTGTGCCGAGCACTCTTGCCACCGACGTCCAAATGTGAGAAAAAATTCCCCAGGACTTCGGCAACGTGTGCCGAGCACTATTGCCACCGACGTCCAAATGCGAGAAAAAAATTTTCCTGGACTTCGGCAACGTGTGCCGAGCACTCTTGCCACCGACATCCAAATGCAAGAAAAAATTCTCCTGGACTTCGGCAACCTGTGCCGAGCGCTTTTGCCACTGACATCCAAATGCGAGAAATTTTTTTCCTGGACTTCAGCAACTTGTGCCGAGCACTCTTGCCACCAACTTCCAAATGCGAGAAAAATTTCTCCTCAACTTCGGCAACCTGTGTCGAGCGCTCTTGCCACCGACGTCCAAAGGCGAGAAAAATTTCTCCTAGACTTCGGTAACCTGTGCCGAGCACTCTTGCCACCGACGTCCGAATGCGAGAAAATGCGTTGACTGATCAATGATCAATGGTCAACGGGCCACGTGTCGCTCTCCTGGACTTCAGCAACGTGTGTCAAGCACTCTTGCCACTGACGTCCAAATGCGAGAAAATACGTTGACTGGTCAACGGTCAATGTGCCATGTGTCGCTCGACTGGACTTCGGCAACAGGTGCCGAGCACTCTTGCCACCGACCCCCAAATGGCAGAAAAATGCTTGCCTCCCGATGCGCGCTCATGATCGGAGCGCTCAGATTGTGCCATGTCATCAGGCAGCAGATCTACCGTTTGAATGCCCAGGAAATTGCGCCAGAGCTCCGATGGACGCTCCAGATCGCACCACATCGATAATTAGCTGATTAATCTTTTTATTATTATTAATTCGAATTAATTATTTAAAAAATTGCCAAAATAATTAAAAATTCAAAAAAATAATTAAAAATTTGGGAAAATATTTTGAGCTCCTAGAAAAATAATTGTTGATTAGAATAATTTTTGGTGTTTATTGAAACTAGATTGTTACTTTGCAAAATTAAATAAATAATTCGAAAAATAGTTTAAAAATCTGAAAAAATCACAAAAAATCCAGAAAGGTCTAAGAATAATTTTGGGCATTTTTCTAGTTCAGAATAACACCGTTACATTTCGAGCAAGATCCAAACTCCTTTAAGAACTCCAATAAAGTCTCGTACGTCATTGAAACAGTAAAACTACTCCCCAAAGGCTATAAAACACAGTCTTTAGGAGTGGGGGGCTCGTGATATGAATAAAAATAGGATCAAATCGGGACCATTCAAATTGGGCACGAATCTTAAAGCTGAGAGGTAAAACGGTAATTTCACCTACAAACGGGTCCGAAATGGGAACTGGGTCTCTTCTTTAAAGCCCAATAACCATAACGAATCTGTCCTATTGGATATGGGTACCAACCCATTACAAACTAATTAAAAAGGATAAAGAGTAACTCAAATTCGTGATTATCCCTAAGAGGCGATTTCAACCACTTCTAATCATGAAACGAGTTTAAACTCCCCAGCTTATCCATCAACACCGGGAAGTAAAGATTTATCCTTATCTCGAAACGCGTTCCTGAGGCGACTATAAATACCCTTCCCCCCACCATAACAAGGTAATCAATCTTTTTCTACCTAAAGTTCTTTCTTAATCTTAGAGATTACTGACAAGAGCGTCGGAGGATTCGTTGCCTGGATCCATCCCGGTGTATCGAACTTTGTGCAGGTTCGCAACAGCGACAAGAAATAAGTCAACACGTAGGTGAAGGTCAACAGGTTCGCTTTATTGTTTTCTTCAAGAATCCTCAAATTCATCTGTTTACTCCCACACCCGAAATCAGCAGCAACAGTAGCCTTGATAAATATTTTTGATCAAAGATGGAATTCAATTGGCCAAATTATCAGTTTTATGTATCTAAGAATCTAAGTTGTCAAACCCCAGCAGTAGAAAGCTTGCATCCATAGGGGGCCTTGCTATCAGCAAATGGATAATTCTTAATGCCATAGACAGCTGCAGGGGGGTTATGGTTGGATGAAATGATAACCTGTATGATGTTTTATACTTACTTGTTGATATTTTCTATTTCTGTATTGCTTAGAGAGAGATAATCTGGTCTAGAGTGGTCCTTCACTTCGGTTTATGCCCTTTTTGAGAGAAAAGATCGTGATGTAAGCTGGCATGAGATCATTTAACACAGACGTTTCCTTTGCCCTTGTTGGGGATTATGTGGAGATTTTAATGGAATACTATATGATCAGGAAAGGAACATAGGCAAAAGCTCGTGTAGGTACATGAAACAATTTTCATACTCTATTGCCTCATTACGGCTCATTGACCTACCTCTGTCTGGAAGAAAATCACGGTCCAACTTGCACAACAATCCATCCATGGCTAGACGAGACAAGTTCCTTATCACTCAGGAATGAAATACCACCTTCCCTTGCTCCATTTTGTCCTCCCTACCAAGGATTGTTTTTGGTCACTGCCGTCCTTGACACACTTACCATTCCCCTGAAAACTAACTTTTTCTGATTTGAAAAGGCTTGGTTTTCTGATCCTCATTTCCTAGAATTGATTGCAGGGTGGTGGAATTCATTCAACTGTAGAGGTTCACTAGTTGACATTGTGGGACATAAAATTACATTGCTTAAAAGGATGATTAGGGATTGGAGCTACAAAAGTTTTGGCATATTAAATCCAAGAAGAAGAAACTGATAGACACCATTCATGCCTTTCATGTTCAGCAGGAGTCAAGGGAGCCTAATGAATCTGAAAATTTGTTGAGATTAAATGTTGTTCAGGAGTAGGAGAAGCTAGTGAGTGCTGACACAAGATGTAACACCCCGTGTTAAGAATATATATATAGATAATTAGTTGGTTGTGGCCTATAGGGTTTCCTATAGGAGGTGGTATGTGGGATTTAATAGGAGCTGGGTAGGGGCCCACGGGAAGGCAGCATATGCTGCTGCTGTCACTCTGATGATGTGGCAGGTGTGGGGCCCACCCAGGAGAAAAGAGGAACATCTGAGTGTTGTTTTCTTGCTGACGTGGGCATGGGGACCGAGTTTGGGGCTGCTGTGCTAACGAGAAGTGAGGCGATTGGGGATTTGAAAGGTTAATTACCTATATATATAATTTCCTGGGATTAGAGGTCACCAATCAGCTCTAGCACCTTTTATAAGGCATGCCTATGGTGGGCCGCTGTTAGAAAAATCGATGTTTCAGGGCAGGGTGTTACAAATGGTATCAGAGCCGACTTTTGACACCGGTGTGTGTAAGAGTGGGTGTGATGTATTGCATGCCTGAAAGGGAGTTGTGTTCAGTACGCTGGCGGTGTAGCCAGGGCAATGCTAAGATTTGGTTGAATCAGGAGTACTTCACTCCACATCGGCTAGAAAGAAAGATCCTGTGCTACGTTCCATGCCCCGGCTTCAGCAAGGACACTGAATTCTTAAGGGGTGTGTGTGTAACACCCCGTGTTAAGAATATATATATATATATATATATATATATATATGGGAAAAAGGGGTATGAGCAACTTGCTCATTTAGTAAATAAGCAATTGATGATGTAGCATACATGTGATTGGAAAATCCTTAAAAGGGTTAGTGGTCCAATGTAACACATGTATGCCACATAATCAATTGCTCATTTACTAAATGAGCAAGTTGCTCATATCCCTTTTACCATATATATATATATATATATATATATATAATTAGTTGGCTGTGGCCTATAGGATTTCCTATAGGAGGTGCGATTGGGGATTTAATTAATCCCAGATCTTGTATTTGAAAGGTTAATTGCTTATATATAAATAATTGCCTAGGATTATAGGTCACCAATCAGCTATAACACCTTTTATGAGGCAAGCCTGTCGTAGGAATTTTCTTTACTCTTTAACAGTTAATGACCAGGTCATCACTGATCAAAAGCATTTCACTTCCATCTGTAGCACTACTAACAATCCAATTTTCTCTATTGATTGGCATGTGCTCTATCCAAATCAACATGACCTGAGCCAATTAGACATGCCTTTTACTATGGATGTAATCAAGCATGCTGCCTTCTCCATGAGTGTAGATAAAGCTCCTGACCTTGATGGCTTCTCTATTAGTTTTTTCCAGACTTCTGGGAGGTAATCCAGAGTGATATCATGAACATGTTCAATTCTATTCATGGTGGCTCAGGTGACATCTCTAGGCTAATTTATTCTGATATTACCCTTATTCCCAAGTGTGATGGTGCTAATATTGTTCAGGACTTCAGACCTATCAGTCTTCTTAAGTACTCTTTCAAGCTCTTCATGAAAGTCTTAGCCAACAAACTTAGCCCTTTCCTTCAAGATCTTGTGTCCTCCTCCCAAAGTGCCTTTCTCAAAGGTAAATCCACAGTGGACTGCTTCTTGGTGGCCCATGAAATTATTAACTTATGTTTAAGGAAGAGAAGATATATTTGATGCTTAAACTTAACTCAAGAAGGCTTTTGATTCAGTTAACTAGATTTTCATTGAGGAATTGCTTATGGCTAGGGGTTTTGGGCCTAAGTGGTGTGCTAGGATTCACATGATCCTCAACTCTGCTAAATCACACATCCTACTTAATGGTAGAAGGGGAGACACCATTCACTGGAAGAGAGGCCTTAAGCAGGGTGACCCTCTTTCACCCATGCTCTTCATTCTGGTGGTAGATGCCCTAGCTTGGATACTTTAAAGAGGCAGAGAAAATGAGGTTTTTTCACCCTTGCGCATCCCTATATCCCTCTCTGGCCTCTATGTCTTGCAGTTTGCAGATGAAACCCTCATTTTCTGCTCAGGAAAGGAGAAGGAATTTATTCACCTGAAGTTTATACTTCACTTGTTCGCTGATGTTTCTGACCTTGAAATCAACTTCAATAAATCTTCATTGATCTATTTTGGCAGATCTAGGTCTAATCAATCAGCGTTCTCTCATATACTTGAATTCCACGAAGAGGAGTTACTTATTAAGTATCTTGGTATGCCTCTAGCTCAAGGGAAGCCCAAGAAGAGGGCCTAGTTGCCTCTTATTACTAAGGTTGAAAGGAGATTGTCTTCATAGAAAGGTAAACTGCTCTCTAAAGGAGGAAGAATAGTCTTAATTAACTCAATACTCTCAACATTCTTTGTTTACTATGCTTATTTCTTTAAATTGCCATTGTGGGTCATTAAGAGACTTGATCAAATTAGAAGCAAATTCCTATGGTCTGGGACAGATGACAGTTGCAGGGGCAAGACTAATATGTGGTGGTAGAGAGCTTGTCAACCTAAGAACCAGGGAGGATTGGGCATCCTGGACCTTAAAATTTTCAATCAATCTCTACTGTTGAAATGGTGGTGGAAATTGATTAGCGAACCTTATAATCTTGTTAGCAGGACTCTTCATTGCTTATACTTCAACCCAAACATATGGATGGCGAGGGGATGAGAGGTGACTGGAGGGCGACGACAATGGAAGGGTTTCGAGGCTGAAAGAGGTGGTGAGGTGAGGAGGAGATGTCGGGTGAGGGCGTCAGGGTGTGCTGGCATTGGTGGTTGGAGGCTTGGGGCGTTGGGGCTGTGCGGAGAAGAGAAGGGAGATAGAAGAGATTAGGTGGCTGATTAGATTAGGAAGTGATTAATATTAGGGTTTAATGATTAGGGTTAGGGATTAATTAGTATATATATAGGGGATTAAGCCATTGGGTTTCAGGTTAACGGGTTGGGATCCAAAAGAAAATAATAAATCAATTAATGGGTTTAAAGAATAGTAAGATTTATTATTAAATAAATCATAATACAAGAATTTAGGAAAAGAAAAGAATTACAAATGAAATATGAAAAATTGGAAACAGAGGTTACATAAACGCATAAACCTGCCCTTAGTCATTACCATCCCTTATGAACAACCCCCCCCCTCCCCCCCCCCCCCCCCCCACGCAGCGAGCAAACACACGCCTCCATGTTTTAAAGAAAATGTGGTACATACGGACACTATTTCATGGGTAAGAACTTTATGAAACAAATGTAGAAATAATGGGGAAAAAGTATAGGAAAAGTATTAGCAATCCTCCAGCATCCTTGGGAGTATGGAAACAAATCAAAACAATGTGCAAGAAAAAAAAAACAACCACGCCAACCTTTTCCTTTTTTTTTGGGGGGGGGGGGGGGGGGAGGTTGGAGTTTGATTTGGAGATAAGTGATAATCGATCATAATGAATTTACCAAGCAAGTAGACTGAACCAAGCACACAAAACACATAATTTTGTCCAGTTCGGGCGAACCTAATCGGAGGGAGAAATAACCGAGATAGTATTCAACTATATAAGATACAAGAGTTACAATCACTCTCACCAAGAACCTATTTGTGTTTCAAGCTTCACTAGAAGGTACTATGTTGTTTACAATAGAATAACTCTCAGATAAAGTACTACCTCACAGTGCAGGCCATTACAATATTATATAGAGATCTTGAGAAACCCTAGGTTATAGTCTTGATACAATCATTGCCCGATTTATCATGAAGAGAAAGCCACATGAAAGGAGCCGTACGATTTGACTTGGAGACGAAGTTGGGCTCATATATTCACCCAAAACCCAACCCATATGTTGTTGTCTACTGGTAATGGTTGACTGCTTTGATCTCGAAAGCATCCAGAGAGCAAACCTGATGCTTGCAGTTGAATGCTCCCATATGGAAGTCGATCGTACCATGATACCAAGTCTAATACATCTTGAACAATAATTCTTATCCTTCCAACATTCGCTTTGAAGGTCTTTGTGCTTTATCGTCATCTCTTCACATCGAACCTAGTATGCAAGATATAAACCCAACAATCTCCACATTGGATTGCATACTCATGCTTTCAAAACTTTATGATTAATTTGCCTCTAGACTCTTCCCTTTCTCCTCTTGCAAATAACCTGATTTAGTGACTTCTTCTGCTAGTCGAATTTACTGCCACCTGTTATTTCTCTAACCATATGTCCCCTTCAAGGGCATACCCCAATAGGTTCCAACACGAATGAACCACCCTCCAATGAACTCCACCTATCTCGAGGCATCCTCCACCTCCCAACTATATTCGAACATCGTGATCTCACTTTGGTGATTCTAGTGACAGCGAACTAAATAATGTTTTAGGGATGCTAGGCTTATAAACACTTTGCCAAGATTTTCTGTTCCCACAAAACTTGTAGATATTGTGCTGAACACCCCTATTTCTCTTTATCATCTTATGATGACCTTTCCAAACTGATAGAACTCCACATCGAGCTGTGTAGAGAAAGTCAAACGAATTAACCAAGCAAGTTGACAAAACCACACAAAGCACACAATTTTGTCTTGGTTCGGGCGAACCTAATCTAAGGGAGAAATAACCAAGATATTCTTCAGCTATAGAAGATAGAAGAGTTATAATAACTCTCACCAATAACCTACCAATCACTCAAGCCTCACTAGAAGATACTATGTTGTTTACAACAGGAAAACTCCCAGACGAAGTATTACCTCTCAGTGGAGGTCATTACAATATTATATAAGGATCTAGAGAAACCCTAGGTTGTAGTCTTGATACAATCATCGTCTGGTATACCCTAAAGAGAATGTCACAAGATAAGAGCCGTATGATCTAACTTGGAGAGGAAGTTGAGCTCAAATATATTCTCCCAGAACTCGACCCATCTACTATTGTCCACTGGTAGCGGTCGGCAACTGACTGCTCAAAAGAGTAGTTGACTGCTTTAGACTCGAAAGCATCCAAAGAGCACACCTGATGCTTGCGGTCAACTGCCCCATATGGCAGTCGGCCATACCCTGATACCCAATCTGATACAACTTGAACAGTAATTATTCTTCTTCCAACATTTGCCTCAAAGCTCTTATTGCTTTATCGTCATCTCTTCACATCGAACCTAGTATATAAGCTATAAACCCAACAATTTTCACCTTGAATTGCATACTCATGCTTTCACACCTGTGTGATTAATTTTCCTCTAGATTCTTCCATTTCTCTGCTGACAAATAACTCAATTCGGTGGCTTCTTTTGCTAGTTGAATTTACCGCCACCTGTAATTTCTCCAATCGTATGCCCCTTTCAAGAGCATACCCCAGTAGGTGTCAACATGAAGGCACCACCCTCTAAACGAACTCCACCTACCTCAAGGCATCCTCCACCTCCCGACGATATTTGAACCTCTTGATCTCGCTCTGGTGATTCTAGTGGTGGCAAACTAGATAATGATTTATTAACGCTGGGCTTAGAAACATTCGGCCAAGATTTCCCGTTCTCAAAAAACTTGTAGAGGTTGTGCTGAACACTCATCATTCCCTTCATCACCTTATAACGACCTTCCCAAACTAATAGCACTCCACCTCGAGCTGTGTACCTACAGCCCCATACTTCTAGATTTCCCAAGGATATCAAGTTTCATTTCATCAAAGGGGATATGCATGACCTTCTCCAATGCGAACCTCTTTTCATCTAGCATCTCTAACTCAACTGTTTCTTCACCCACTACATCTGTAATATCCCGAACGGATATTATATTTATAAATATTATTTTTTTTAATTAAAATATTTTTGGAAATTTCTTTATTTTTCTAAATAAAAAGTTACCTGGATATATATACTAGTATGTATATACAGGTATTGTATCAGTTTTGTGCATATGTACAAAATCCTGGAAAAAAAATGCTTTTTTGGAAAAAATGTCTGAAAAATCCCGGGCAGGTATTTAAAATTATTATTTTATTATTATTTTACTTTTATTTCTAGAATTGAAATATTTTTGGTGGATATCACCCGGTTTTGTTAATAAACATTATCTGTATATATATACCAGTCTGTATACATCTGTATTGTATCAAATTGGTACTGGAATCTTATGAACTGATAATAAAATTTATTTTATTATTATTTTCGGAATTAATTTATTTTTATATGGATTATGCGGTTTTATAAACGAAAATTATCGGGTGTGTGTGTGTGTGTGTGTGTGTGTGTGTGTGTGTGTGTGTGTGTGTGTGTGTGTGTGTGTATACATACACATACGTATGCGTATTGTACTAATTTCGTACATTTGTACAAATCATGTAGTATGTGTTTTGGACAAAAATATCTTATTTTTTTCATGATTAATCAAAATAGAGGGCTAGGATTTGTTTGGGAGCTTAAACCTAGGGTTAAGATTAATTAGGGATACATAAGAGTATTAATAGGTGTTTTTACTAGAACCCTCTTCTCCACTTCACCCTCCACCTCACCCTCCACCTCATACCTATCTTGGCTGGCCAAATTGACCCCAAGGGGGTTTGTACAATTGTCTTGGTGTATTTTGCACTCTCCACCCTCATTTCATCCTATAAATACCCCTCCCCTTCACTCTTTGCCTCATTTACAAGAAAAAAAAGGGAGGAAAAGAAAGAGAAGGAAACCCTAAGTGTTCTTCATTTGGGATTTTTCATAAGTGTTCTTCATTGAAGTTGTAGTAGAAAGCTAGGAGGAAGGAGAAGGAAAGCTAGCTAGTCCTTCCTACAAGAATTAAAAAGGTGGGGATTCTCTACTTCTAATTTTTAGTTTGTTTGTTCTTATTTATTTTTGTATGTAGAAAAGAACCCATCTTTAATGGTTAGTTTTGGTTCTATGTGAGTAAAGAACCCAACTTTGATGGTTGTTTGTTGTAGGATAAAACGAACTCACCTTTATGATGGTGGATATTGTATGTGTATGTTCTATAACAACTTGGACTAATTTCTAAGCATATAAATGGTTGTAGGTTAAAAAGAACTAACCTTTATGATGTGTTGTTGTGTATGTGTGTTCCTAAATAACTCGGATTAAATTCCTAAGCATAAACAAGGTTGTAGGGATCAAAATGATCCCATGGAAGTATTGATGGTAGAACTCAAAATAAATGGCATAAAGATTGAGTCTTTAAGACTTGTTGTGGTTATTTTGCTAAAATAACAACTTGGACTAAATGGTATGTGCATATAAGTAGTGTGAGTCCAAGAGGACCACATGAAGAGATTTGGATGAAGAACTTGTTAAAAACACATAAAGGTTGATCTTTGAACTTGTTATGTTTATGATTGTTATTTTGGTTACTTTGTTAAACACAAAGTTAACAACTTGGACTATAACTATGTGCATATAAAGAGTAGTGTAGTAAGAATACTTACTTACCCATTCAAGGGTTGTAGGACTCATCTAGCTATTTTTAAAGATAAATTTTTGTTGTATGTTGTTCTCTACTTTGTTAAGAAATCAATCTTTGCTAATGCTAGTTCATAAAAAAAGTTGCTCTTATTGTATGTAGGAACGTGTAAGGTTGAAGAAAAGTGGGTTGTAGTATGTGGAAATTTGTAGACTAAATAAATGTAGTCTTTGTATTATATAGGACTTGTAATTTCCTAAAGAAGTAGTCTTGTAATAATTTATATTAGTCTTTTATAGCATGTTCTAAACTAATCTAGGTTGCTAGAAAACCCATGCTTGAGATAAATGTCGTAATAGTTTGTTCTAAACTATTATAGGCTGTTAGAGAATCATGATTGAGAATATATGTTGTAGTGTTCTAATTAAAAAGAACCCATTCATACTTATGAACCATGTACTCATTCATGCTTGTGATATTTAGTTGTTCTTAGTAAAGAACCTACCATGCTTGAGTTTTGTGTTCTATGTCAAAAAGAGAACCTATTTCATACTTGTGAACTCATGAACCATACTTGTGAACCCATGAACCATGCTTGTGAAACCCATAAACCCATTCGTACTTGTTCAAGTTTCAAAAAGAATCCATGTAGCATGCTTGATTTGTTGTAGAAAGAAACTCATGCTTAAATTGTATTCATGCTTGTGTTGTGGAAAAAAAACCATGCTTGATTTGTTGTAGAAAGAAACCCATGCTTAAATTGTATTCATGCTTGAGTTGTAGAAAGAAACCATGCTTGATTTGTTGTAGAAAGAAACCCATGCATAAATTGTATTCATGCTTGTTGTAGAAAGTATACCATGCTTGAGTTGTTGTAGAAAGAAACCTATGCTTAAATTATATTCATGCTTGAGTTGTAGAAAGAAACCATGCTTGATTGGTTGTAGAAAGAAACTCATGCTTAAATTGTATTCATGCTTGAGTTATAGAAAGAAACCATGCTTGAGTTGTTGTAGTAAGAAACCCATGTTAAGTTGTATACCATGCTTGAGTTGATTATAGTAAGTATACCATACTTGAGTTGATTATAGTAAGTATACCATGCTTGAGTTGTTGTAGGTTGATATAGTAGTAGAACCCATGCTTAAGTTGTATACCATGCTTGAGTTGTTGTAGGTTGATTATAGTGAGAAACCTATGCTTGAGTTGATTATAGTAAGTATATCATGCTTGAGTTATTGTAGGTTGATGTAGTAGTGAAACCCATGCTTAAGTTGTATATCATGCTTGAGTTGTTGTAGGTTGATTATAGTGAGAAACCCATACTTGAGTTGATTATAGTAAGTATACCATGCTTGAGTTGTTGTAGGTTGATATAGTAATGAAACCCATGCTTAAGTTGTATACCATGCTTGAGTTGTTGTAGGTTGATTATAGTAAGTATACCATGCTTGAGTTATTGTAGGTTGATGTAGTAGTGGAACCCATGCTTAAGTTGTATACCATGCTTGAGTTATTGTAGTTGTTGTATGTAAAGAACTAATGCTTGTGTTATTGTAGTAGTTCTAGTAAAGGACCCAGGTTTGAGATGTGTAGTTGTTTTTAGATTCAAAAGAATCCATGCATGTTTAAGTTATATGTTGTAGTGGTTTTATTAAATTCTAAAAGGAACCCATGAGTTTAGCTTGTATGCTAATCCAATGGAATTATTGAAATGAACCCATGTTCCATAGTTGTTCTAGTTCAATTTTAAGAAGAAACCCATGAAACTAGCTCCATGATTGTTTTAGCTCGAATTGACGAGGAACCCATGCAATTAGGTTCTAGGTGGTTCTACCTCAACTTTGAGAAAGAACCCATGAACCTAGTCGCATGTTGTCCAGTTCAATTTGGAAAAAGGAACCCATGAGTTCTAGTTGTATGTGGTTCTAATTGAAATTGGACCATATGAAGCGCACATGCTTCATCTTCAATATATGGGAAATAATGGTTGGAAAAGTTACTAGTATTGTTAGCTAGATAAAAGCTAGCCTAGGGGTCATCGAACATCAAGACTCGCATATTACCACCTTGGAAACTATGGATAAATCATACCTCGAGCACTGACGGATCTTAACTGATGTGGGTTGATCGCGGGCAGAGAGTGTTGACGAGATCCGAGTTAGGGGTAGTGATAGGGTCTCATAGTTACCGTAGGGGCCATCGACCATGAAGAATCACATCTTACCACCTTGGAAACTGTGGATTAATCATACCTCGAGTACCGACGGATCTTAACTGATGTGGGTTGATCGTGGGCCGAGAATGATGACGAGATCCGAGTTAGGGGTAATGATGAGTGAGAGAGATTTCCGTCACCGGTGTCTTGGATCGATAGGCCATGAGTTGGACCGGGATAATCATATGAAAGTTATTGAAAACCCTGGATATTGTTTGGGGTTTAGTGACATTGTTAGGGTAGTAACTTATAGCTATTACTACTTAACCTCTCCTTATTATCATTTTCGCCGAAGGGAAAGAGTTGGTGTTAAGGGTGATACCTTATGATCCGACCAGTCCTATAGGCCGACACTAGGCGGTGTTATTGGGTTGTACCCTTCTTCTCAAAGGGATGCAGTCTGTGCCTTCTCACAAGTTGGGAGCACAGAATCCGTATCTTGTTTGTTAATTTCTGAAGTGCCTTGATAAGCGGGAGCAATTCCTGTCAGAGCTAGGGGGGAGGGACCCCCGGAACTCCGACTTGTCTTATATCTAGGGGCATGAAGCCATAGACTATGGTCTGGTTAGGGGTGCCACAGGGGATGCTACGTTCTATCCTGCGCTTATGAGACCCCAGGGGTGCCACAGGGGATGCTACATGCTATCCTGTGCTTGCGAGATCCCAAGAATTTGTCAAAGATATTGAGTGAGGCAATAGTGGCAAACCTTGGACACCATTATATGACTGCAGTAACAGAAATAGACCGTACCTGCAACCTCATCAGTCACGTTGTATATTCAGAAACAACTCGAGTACAATAGTAGAATTCATGGTGCGGATTCAAATTCCTATATATGAAGAAACGGCTTGAGAAGGGACGTATGTAGTATGGGCTGCATACTGTTCCGGAGACTTGCTTGCATTAGAATAAGAGCATCATCGCATTAGTTAATCGGGTATTAAAGTCTAAGGCATAGCATACAGTGACACATCTATTATATATACATGTTTCTCTTTTCATCAATCTGTTTGCTTAAGTGGAGAATCGCTGCTAGTCATCAGCCTTAAAAACATCAGTATATGTACTGACGTCCCCATTTCAATAGGTACTGAATTGCAAAAGTATAGGTACAAGATTCAGGAGGACTCAAGGCGAGTGAAGCAAGAGTCGTTTTCATTTTTGCTGAATTATTGTTGTTTACTATTGTTCCATTGTAACAATTTTGTAATCTGTTTATTTGTTGGAAAGCATCCAAGTGAAATACCAAGTGTTGTTCTTTATTCATTATACTCTGATGTAATATGTTGAAAGTTGTAACACTTGGGATTGTAAAGGTATTATTGTAACACTATTGTAATGTATTGCGATTTTATAACATTCGGATTTGTAATACATTTGTGTTGAATAAAAAGTTTTAAATTTTTCTATTTTTTCTGTGTATTGTGGCTAATTGAAGAAAAGATTCTGGCTTATGTCATGGTTTTCCAGTTACCGAAAATCGGGGCGTTACAACATCACACATCTCACCAGTCCTCATTCTCACACAATGACATGCTGTAGACTTATAAGTAGAAAACATCTCCCTCTCGGAGTAAATATGAGAATGACTTCCTGAATCTAGAAATCAGTCAGAATCTACATCTATAGAACTTGAAACAAGAAAACTCATGGAAGTCATTCTCATATAGATGTAGAACGTTCTATTGTAACAATTTAGAACGTTCTATAGATGTAGATTCTTGGTATAAGAATGACTTCCACGAGTTTTCTTGGTATAAGAATCTACATCTATAGAACATTCTAAATTATTAGCAGATTCAGCGACACTAACTATGTTTGCACCATTCTAATTCAATCACTTGTGACAATTCCTCTTGTAATCCTCAATCCCTGTGCTGTGGTGGCAAAGGACCACACCCATAAGTGAAAATCCCTTCCAATTGAAGTATCATCCGCCGCCAAGCAACTCATGGAAGTATACCCTGATTTTCGAGTTTCCTTCCTAAATTCATCCTCCTTCAAGCCCTTGTTCACACCGACCACCGAAAGATTCTCTTCGGTAGATTTTCTGTGTAGCCTAGTGGTTATCAAAAGCTCGTATAAATCTGGTAGTGAATATATCTAGCTGAAAGCTTTATCATCTTCACTTAGATCATCTGTGTTTATCGCTCTCAATTCATATAACACCTTACTGAATTCCACTATATAATCTTTGAAGGATGGTACCTTCCTTCGTTGAGAAACAAAATAGTTTTCTCATCCAGTGTAACACCCTACAAAATTGAGTTATGACAATTTTGCTCCACGTGTGTTACGCACATGTATTTGTGCTGTTACGGGTAATATCTATAATATATTTTAATATAAATATCCTACTTTATTTTGTATTTTGATCAATTATATATTTTCCGTCATCTCAAAATTATTTTTATCCTATTTTGAGCAAACTCAAATATAAATCATTATCTTTTTGTGTTTTTTCATGTTTTGCACGTGCTTTCAATGCACGCGTCGATTACGTATATTTTACTGTTACACGAAATATCCGTAACATTATCAAAATAAATATTTTACGTATGTTATATTTCGATTGTTTATAAACATTTTTCCGTCTCTCAAATCTATTTTTGCATTTGAATACTTATTAATACGTGTGATGCATGTGTTCATTATATTTTTTTATTTTTAATAATTTCTTTTGCACGTACTTTGCACGTAATTTTGTGCACGTGTCGCTTAATGAAATTCTTTTGAGTCATGAAAATTTTTCTCTTTTTTTACAATTCACCAGTGTATGGTTAATTTTAATAAAAATCAACTAGGCTTAAATCAATATTTTGTAACACATTAAAACTATTATAAATTAAAGCCCCTAATTTTTAGGTGTGCACTTAACGTGCATGAACTCTCATTTAAAATTAGATAAGACTAGTAAACATTACAATGTGTAACATACACACCTAATTAGTTTAAAAACTCACAATAAAATTGTATGAAGAAGTGTGCACATGGGGTGCGCGTGCACGTGCTTTCCCCTTTCCTTGTTGGTCGGCCACTAGATGATTGGGAGAGTGGGAGAGTGTGTGGATAAGTGGAGAGCTCTTTTAGGAAGTGGGGAGTTATTATAACTACTCATTATTTTACCCTATAAATAGCCCATCCCTTTAGTCATGAAGAAACACAAATCAAAACAAAAAAACAAAAAAAAAAGAGAAAGAGAGTCAAGGAGTTTGATTTAGGAAATTTTGGATCTAGGAGCTTGCGAATTTTTGGAGAAGATTGGAGCTTTCTGCTAGGAGCCTCTATTACTAAGAATTCTCTTTTTAGAGTGGGTGTTCTCATTGTCTTCTAAATTTTTATAGATTATGGTTGATTGTTCATAACATGTGTAGATGTTAATTTAATTAGGGTGTATAAGTGTAGAAGCTTTCTATAGTTTTAATTGTGCACTCTTAGTCATAGTTAGTATGTGAATGTGAGTGGTTTTCATTGTCTTCTAAAATACTAGTAATTGTGCATGTTAGAAATATGTAAATGGCTGATGAAATTGACTTTTGTGTGTAAAGTAACATCTCTAGAAAATTTATTAGTACATACTAAATAACAATCATGTAGTAGATAATTGAATTAATAGAAGTTTTATAGCATGCCTTTCTAGTAGAGAATTTATCCATGAAATTAAATTTCTCTATATACAATGATGAGAAAATTCCCAAAAATATAGTTGTATAGGAAACAATAATTTATATAGTTCAAAATTGGAGAATTATGAACAATTCATACAAATTGGGCAATAATTTCCTGTATTTTGGGAATAGATTAATATACAATTTATTTCAGCCTAATATATTCAATTTGAATGTAAAGTTATTTTTTCTGGAATTGTAAAGGTTAAAGCGTAGAAATTTTGACATTGAAAATTTCAAGTTAATATACATACAGTAGTTCGGGTTTATAAAAATATTGGCGACCTTGGTTTGTTGTTGGTCTTGGTTTCGAGCTTGGACATAAGCACACATTTTTTTAATCGTTATTTATATTCTATTAAGCTAGTTTTGCATAGAATTTAATTAAAGATAAAATTTTAAATTATGCTAAAATAATAGTGGAATGTTTTAAGATGTTTATGTACCAATTTGGAATATATTTGAGGATAAAATTCTACTACAAATTAACTATTTTGTCTAGATGGGTAATTTGGATCCTTTCAAGAAAAATTGTTTGTATTTTAAACGAACTAACTTTGAAATAGATGAGATGATTATGTTGGATTCTTTTAAGGAAAATTATTTTATTAAAATAAGCTAACTTTTAATGATCGAAATAATCTAATATAAATTTGGGGAAATTCATTTGGATGAAGAATTATAATATACATTATCTAATTTAAGAAGTGAGTTCTTGATAACATTTTGTGATGAAAGAGTGAAGTGTGATCATATGAAAAAGAATTTCATTCTAGATTTATAAAAAAAAAGGGGTGATTTATATGATAAATTAAGAGATAAACAAAGAATGAACTTGGGAGAATAAATGTATGATATTCTTACGGAGTTTTTATCAAGTTGAAATGCTGTCTTGAGATGTATTATAAGGGAATGAGAAATCATATGTTGAAATTGACAATTCAAAGTGAATGTATGAACAAATCAAATGAATTATGTAAAGAGAAATTTTATAAGATTAAGATTAACCTAGAAGATCTCTATGTTGAGATAGATGGGCTCTAGGAACTAAGCGAGGCTCGTAATGTCCAGCAAGTTTAATCAATAAAATTTTGTTAAATGGTCAGTATGGACCTGAATGTTGATAAGTGAATTTAAGTTTGGCAGAGTAAGCTAGTTCTAGACCAAGATAATTACAACAGGCACTAGAAAGGAAGATGTGATGAGACCTGGGCAAATGTAAGTGGGTCATTCTATATAGTCGGGCGGTGTACTCCGGGACTGTAATCGCCGTGCATCCAGTCGGACGGTGTACTCCGCAATTGTGATAGCTATACGGAGCGAGACAAGCCTTAATTAAATCCGGGATTATGAATGACTGGGCTGTTTACTCCGGGATCATGAATATTCGGGCATATGGAAGGCGGATCTCCAATATATTTCGGGCTAGAGCGGCACTTGCAGGATATCTGCATGAGGTGAATTCTATATAGTCAGGCTGTGTACTCTGGGGCTGGAATTCATACTCGTGGGATGTCTGAATCTTGTTTTCGTCACCGTAGTAGGAATTCATAATGAGGGATTGAACCCTGTAATGAGGAGTACGATAAGGGCTTTCCCTCGGACCTATGTAGTATGGGATGCATAGAATCCGAACAAGTATGCATTAGTGTCATCGTAGTATGAATGTCTGCATTAGGCATTAGGTTCATATCATACACTGAGATAATTAGGATAATCAGTTTTCTATTTTTGCAATCAGGTTTGTGACTGTTAAGATGGTGAAATCGCTATATTATAGCATTGTGTCAGTTGTATGCAACTGACGTGCCCACAGTTTTCTAGTTGCAGGAATGGGTCTGCATGGATTTGAAGACATTGTGACAGATGTCACAAGATTGAAGAGCTTTCATTATCATATATGTACTGTACTTATTTATTTCCGTTGTGCTAATGTAAAGAACAATGTTGTAATTGAAAAAGTTCTAAATTCCTTGTATTTTTGTATGAAGTTGAAGTAAAAGATCATGTTTTTGCTATGAATTACATGTGTTTGGAATTCGGAGCATTACATCCAGTACATCTGATCTAGTAATGACAGGAGTAGTCCATTTTGAGTCTTGCATGTAAACTCGCCGAGCTTTTATCCTCAAGAAAGTTACACTTGACTTCATCTACCAATGACAGTCAGATTAAACTCAAGGCTTTTAAATAAATCTCATCTCACTTCTCATGCTTCATATCGGATGGATTCCCTTTATCTCCATATAGGGCAAGATGCAAACCCTTTTAAACCAATACATCATACATGTCCACCATCAAGAGATTAAAGTGATCTTATGATTGAACTGTGAAACCGATCACAAAGAATCAACCAATCCAGTAGACCAAATCAAGCACACAAAGCACACAATTTTGTCCCGGTTAGGGCAAACCTAATCCAGAGGAGAAATAACCGAGATATTATTCAACTAGAGAAGATATAAGATTTACAATCACTCTCACCAAGAATATATCTATCTCTCAAGCCTCAGTAAAAGATACTATGCTTTTTACAATAGAAAAATTCTCAGATGAAGTACTACCTCTCAGTGGAGGCCATTACAATATTATATAGAAATCTAGAGAAACCTTAGGTTTTATTCTTGATACAATCATCGTGCGATAAACCCTGAACAAAAAGTCACACGATAGGAGTCGTACAATCTTACTTGAAGATAAAGTTGGGCTCAAACAGATTCACCCAGAACCCAACCCATTGAAGTCAACTGCTCAAAAGAGTAGTCGACTGCTTTAGATTCGAAAGCATCCATAGAGCACACTTGATGCTTATAGTCAACTGCCCCTATATGGCAGTCCACCGTACCCTGATACCCAGTCGGATACAACCTAAACAATAACTCTTCTCCTTCCAACATTCGCTTCAAACCTCTTCTCGCTTCACCGTCTTCTCTTTACATCGAACCTAGTATGCAAGACATAAACCCAACACTTTCTTTACTTTATATGCCAAATCATCTTCTACATGATTTTTCTGTTTTTTTATGAAAGTTACGTACAAATAGTTTACAAAAGTTGTATTGACATGTGAGCATCGTTCAACTCCCCATTTTTAACAAAGGAAAAATTAAGAAACCCCATAATGTCTGAATTAAGAAATCCTCAATTTTTATTTTTTGGCACAGAAACTCCGTTATCGGTTAACTTTTTTTCAATTATGCTTGACTGGTCTGGATTTATCAACTGAAATTCCCCTTCCCCCATCTTTAAATAAACCTCTAAATACTCTTGTTGAGAATCTTTGAGTGGCTCAGATCACAAATCAATATGCCCACTTAATCTTTGTGACTTGAAGTATTGTCTTCTTTGTTTACCCTTACAGTAGGAGCAGGTGGAATGAGGACCATGTCCATGTGGAGCCTCCAATCTACTTTCACGTTCCATCATCCCTCCCTCTGGTTCCTCTCCAAGTTTTAGTAGACCCTAACAATTCTAAAGACAAATGCACATTATTAGGGTAATTTTAATATATCATCAATCTAATTCGAACCATAAACCTAACCACAAACATACTTTTTTTAAGAGAGCAATACTAGCCAAAACCTATGACCTTTATTGTAACATCATGGGTCTGTTCAACTGCTTACACACCTACGTGTTTACATGCCTAAAGAACCTAATAACGGCCCCACCATAGAACACGACATCATCAAAATTGCTAGCTTAGTAGGTACTCTTGGATCATAGGCAAATCTATTAAACTCAAACTCCATCCAATATGGGACTATATCTTTCAATCATCACCACCTTGTCACTATCAACCCTTATTTGGTTTTACATGCATATCCATGCATTCTACATTAACCTAAGCCACATTACACACACACACACACACACACACACACACACTAGCCCATTAAAGCCCAACATCAAAACCTTAACTGCTTGATTGTAATACCATAGGATTAGTGTGTGTGTGTGTGGGGGGGGGGGGGGGGGGGGGGGGGGTGGTTAGCATTATGATGTTGGGCTTTAGGTTAAGGTTATGATGTTGGACTTTAATGGGCTAGTGTGTGTGTGTGCGCACACACACACACAAGCTCATTAAAGCCCAACATCATAACCTTAATCTAAGCTCATATATACATATATGATATGGCTAGAAATACAACCAAATCGGGATCGTTCAAATCGGGTATGAACCTCAAAGCTCACATGGGTAAAATGGTAATTTTCACTACAAAACGGGTCCAAAAATGGGAACTGGATCTTTTTCAAGCTCAATAACTTGAAAACGGGTCTGTCTTACTGGGTTAGGGTGACAGCCCATTATAAATAAGCCCAGGTCATTTAAAGAGTTATTTAAATTCATGATTATTCGTAAGATACAGTTTAAACCAAATCTCGTATCATGAAGGAAGTTAAACTCTATTTCTTACCCCAAAACACCTGGGATTAGAGATAAATAATTATCTCTAAACTGTTTCCAAATGTGACTATAAATACCCCTCTACCCCCACCATAAAAAGGTGATCAATATATTTCTCTACAAAATCTCTTTCATAATCTTTTTGATTACTGACTTGAGTGTCAGAGGGTTCGTTGCCGGTATCAAAGTCATTCGTCAAGCGAATGAAGTGGATCAACCTCTTTTTGGCTTGGGCCAAACACTTTTTCTCGCAGGTCGAGCTTTCTACAAAAAAAGCGATGCGAAAGTGTATTCTCTTATCTAAGCTTCCTTCCTTTGCTCCCCCCATTGTAGATGGTTCAGCCACGCCCGGTGTTTCAAACTTTTTGCTGGTCAGCAGCAGCGTTGAGAACGGTCAACATAGGCAAGTAATAAAAATGTTAGCTTTTATTTGTTCCAAAAGAATTCACAAATCATCTGTTTGCTTCCACATCAAAATCAGTAGCAACGGATTGTTGTCGTCTGTGGAAAATCAAAAAAAGTATTTCGACCATACTTGCCAGAAAAGTAGTTTTCAACCATGCCTCCAAAGGGAAAAGAGAAGGCAGCGGCAGAAAGCTGAAGATCCACCCCTCTTCCTCCACCTCCTCCACTTACGGATGTTCTCCCACAACAAGATCAACAAGTTCAGTTGCTTCAACCTGAACAGTCGCCTACTCAACAGGCTCGCCCCACATCTATAGCGGCTGCGCCGAGGGGCTCCCATCGAAGCCATCAAGAACATCATCCTTTGCATGACCATGTCTAGGTTCACAATCCCTCCACCGACTCGATGGCCTCGCAAGGTCCTCAGGGGTCAAGAGACCTCTGTCAAATCGCCAGCAAGGGATCGACTAGACGAGCCCGTGACGAGGTCCCTCATCCAGAATGCCGAAGAAGTCAGAGGAGGCATTATCCCCAGAGGCCGAGATCCAGAAGGCCCCCCTCCCCAAGGGGGCGAAGGGGGTCTCCTTCCCGTCGACAGTGAAGAAGCACACCGCTGTAAGCCGTTTGGCTCCAAGGGATCGCCAGGATGGAGGGGCATCGGTCACCCATGCAGAATTATGAAATTTCAAAGATGACATCCTGCGAGCTCTTAACCTCACCGCCTTGGAGAGATGGAGAGGCGCTTCAACAAGATCAACCTCGAATAAGGTCAATAGACCAAGAACTTCCGCCCGAGTAGACCCCCCCCCTTTTCCAGAACCATCATGGAAGCCCTTGTCCCCGAAACCTTCAAACTGCCTCATTTTGAATTCTACAAAGGGGAATCTGACCCAACAGATCATATTGAGAGTTTTAAAACTCTCATGATGATCCATCAAGCCTCGGACATGCTCCTCTGCAAGACCTTCCCAGCAACGTTAAAGAGACAGGTGAGGGAATGGTACTCCCGCTTATCCCCAGCCTCCATCTTCTCGTTTGACCAGTTTCACGAGCTCTTCCTTACCCACTTCGTTAGCAGCCGCTGAGCTGAAAAAACAAGTGCATCCTTGCTAGCCCTCAGTCAAAGGAAAAGGGAATGCCTAAAAGATTATGTTCGGCTCTTTACCGCCAAAGCTCGATCTATTGCCTATCTCGACCAATCAGTAGCCTCCGCATCGTTCAAACACAACACCAACCATGCCATCCTAAAGACATCCCTCACTAAGAAGCCTCATCGGGGCTTCTCGGAACACCTACTGAGGATCGAGAAGTACATCCAGGCTGAAGAGGCCCTGCATCCCCATGATCAGAAGGAGCCCCCATCCTAGAACAAATAAAATGATGTAGATGAGGAAGGTTCCAAGAAGCTCCAGAAAGACAATAACGCCCAACGCCGCCCTCCTCTTTATTTTGAAAAATTCACCCCCCTCAATGCGAGCATCTCGGCTGTCCTTAGAAAAATAGACAAGGAAGGGTTGATCCATCCACCCCCGAAGATGAATACCCTGGTAAGAGAAGGAACACACACAAATGGTGATGCTTTCACAGGGACCATGGCCACGACACGGAAGATTGTCTGGCCCTCAATGAGGAAATAGAAGCCCTCATTCAGCGAGGACAGTTAGCAAAGTTCATCAGAAAGGGCAGGGTCGATCCTCGTCCACCCCAGGGAGCTAACACGCGAACTGAAAGGCCTGCCGAGTCCCAAGATTTCGAGCATGCGGCCATCCTCCCGAAAGGCCTGCCGAAGTTAATTCGGTACAAAACTTCCCACCACCAAAAAGACTCAGTATTCCGGTGACATTCTCAAACAGAGATCTAGAAGGCGTCCAAATGCCCTACTATGATGCCCTCGTCATCAATCTTAGCATGGTCAATCATGAAGTGCGTCGGATGTCACGCTCCGCTTCCCAAAAAGAATACAGAATACGGATACGTGACTAAGTCCAGCGAATGATTTTCATCATCTATAAGCTGTCAGGATCTTTACAATATTTCACATGAATAACAAAGTAATAAGCAAGGAGAAGTCAACCACACATGCATAAATGAATCAATATATCAACAAAATTTACTTGGATCAAAACTTAATAAATCTCAAATAAACCAGATTTGAACAAGTCAATAATTCCGGGTCAAACTACCTAATACAAAATAATCCAAGTAACAGATACATTTATTCAATTAAGCAACAGGAAATAATAATAGCAAAAACTCCAACATCTAAAATCTTAGATCACCTACTCCATCTGGCAGCTGATCTCCATAATCTATAATTTAGCAAATTGTAGGAAGAGAAAAAGAAAACAAAACGCCCGTCATTGCAAGTTACGGGCCACTTGTAGTGCAGGCACAAGTACAGGAAAAATAAACAGATATGAAATAACAGCAGAAACAAACATAGCATGGAATAGATATGACAGAGCAAAACAGAATGTCTAATATGAATCAGAAAATAGAATCAAGTAACATGGTATGCTAACAGGTACAGGTGATATGTAACAGATGTCAAGTATCATGCAAACAGGTAAACAGACAACAGATGTCAAGTAGCATGTAACATGTAAATAGATAACAGATGTCAGGTTATGTCAAGTCTTGTATTTATTTCTATCTAGGTAGCACTTCATGCATCTCATCCATTTACCACATGGTTGCTACATACAGTTTCGTTTAGATTTCGTAGTGGACTATATAGGGCATGTGCTCAGGTACCAGATAACAGATAACAGACAGATAGAACCAACGGGTTCTCTTCTGAGTACACCTTCCTATAGGGAAGTGTGCAGTCAGGTAATTAGATAACAGAATCGTGTATCATAGTTTCATGAACACATAACATATCACAGATAATCATGTGGGAAACACGGCCCCCTTCCAAGTATACATCTCTATATTATCCACTACTAGATCATTCCCTTAATCCCGGCTTGGTTATTTTGTTATTATTATCAGACAGAAATGTATTTGTCATAAAACAGAGCAAGAATAACATGGCATAAACAAGTAAAAGTTTCAGGTTGAAAGATAAACATATACAGATGAAAGACAACTCATAAAAGGGTAGGACAACAAAAATTCTAGTTCAGGACAGAAAGACAATACTGCACCAAATCTGGGATTTCCGTTGCCACAAATATGCAAATCTGGATCCGTCAGAAAATCTGGAAATAGACTCTCTCCCGAATCCAACAAATATATATAAGTCATATGGTATTTCACAAAAACAAGACTCAAAACAGAATTGTATCCAGAAAATATGTTCAGCCAGAAATCAGAAGTTTGTATTCATAAACAGGAAAACGGCATGAAATCTTACTAATTAAATCCATGAAAAATCTAGGGTATTCCCTAGTATGTTTAGTAACAGAAAATAATGTTTCATAATTTTCCAACATAGATAGAATAGTCAATTAAAATCAGAAAACAACAGGATACAACAAGTTCGTAAATCTGAAATCATAAACACAGCGACACTAAAACAACAATAGATTACAAAATATAAATCGAAATCCAGATCCATCACAAGGGTGATAAAATAGATATAGTAGGCTATGTTTTATATTCACAAAGTTTTAATAAACAGCAAATAGAATCATGTCGAATTTAAGGTTCTTTTCTGAACAGCATGAAAATTCTGCAAGTATGGTAGTTGTTTGCAAGCATAGAATAGTTTATAAAAGTCATCAATTAAATTCACCCAAATTAGGGATTATTCCTAATCAAGTCTAGTTATACTCAACAAGATATTGGATCAAAATATTATCTTTAACATCAGTATAAAAATAAATTACCACACAGAATTCATATTAAATAGAATCTGTAATTTTCTACACATCTGTAGTAAAACAGCAATATCTTACAACTCATAAATCGAAACTGAGATCTGTCAGAAATTCTGAAAAGTAGACAGAATTCTCTATAATTAATATTCACAAATAATTTTCATATACTGACCTTAATAGGGTTTAAAATACTGAAAAAAACGGGGATATCAACAATGACAAAATTATTCTTCATGCATAAAATCAACTAGATCATATGAAACACATCATATCATAACAAAATGTGAAGTAAGGTATAGTAGATGTCCAAGCAACATGGTATAGGGTATTTAACAGATCTACAACGGGTTGTACTACTACTAACACATCAAGCATACAAGATCATATAATTCATGAATCACGAACAACTTGCATGTATACATCAAGGATCTATTATATCTAAGTTATTTCATGTCGTGTGTATAATGGGGAAACTCCAGGCGGATCAGCACATAGAGACAAGATATAACATGAGTTTTCACATAAATTGTCTCTAGAATGCAACTACACTACAGACGGTATTTAGTACTTGTATTACATAACAAAAAGAATACAAGTTACTTACCTTAGAGACAACGGTGGAAACGATGAAAAGGATGAGAATAACGGGAATGGATTCCCGGGCATGAACACGAGCGAAAGAATCACGAACCAATCACGAACACACGATCAAAATCGCAATCACAAACACAAAGCACGAATCTCGATGATCAAGAAGATGATCAAGATCAGATCAAATGGGCAGCTAAGATCTCTGATGAAGATGATGATCAAAATCAATCGAATGGTCTAAATCTAATCTGATGGTGAAGATGATCAGATCAGATCAGATCGGGCGGCCCACATCAAGGTGATCATCAAGATGATGGTGATGATCAATGCATCGGATGGCCAGGATCCAACATGATCAAGAACCACTTGATCAAACAGCAACCCATTGGGCTTCGGCTCTGACAGTGGCAGGGACAGTGGTGGACTGGTGGTGCGGTGAAGAGCGTCGGGGCTGCGGTGAGAGGCAATGACAGCCAGGGGGAGCGAAGGCACGACTGAACAGTGGCGGCAGTGCTGGCTGGCGATGTGCTGGCTAGCACTGCTGTAGGAGACAGGGAGAGGAGAGGGGGTTGGCAGTCGAGTAGGGCGGCACAACGGGGTAGGGGATGGGTTCAGGTGACTGCGATGGCTGTGGGGGCAAGCGGGAGGCACTCAGAGGAAGATGAGGAGAGGTTGAAGGTGGGGTTCTGTTTCGGCGGGAAAACAGAGGAAGAGAGGAGCAAAGTTGAGAAGGGACTGTTGTGGTGTGGCGTGTAGCACTCGGGATAAGGTGCAACACATGTGGTCGTCAAGGGGGGTCACGACGGTCGGAGGGCGGCACAGCGGTGAGCGCTGGCTGCTCACCGCTGTCGTCTGGCTGTGTTGCAATCGACCTCGGAGGGAGAAAGGGAAGGATAGGCAGGGTTGCGCAAGGGGATGACAAAGGTGGAGGGCTCGAGGTAGGAGGAGGACAGGGACGATCGGGATGGTGCAGATGGCGGCTCGAAGAAGGGTGAGGAGATGGGTTCGGAGAACAGGAGGTAGGATACGGGGTAACAAGGTAAGGGGGTATAGGCAGGCGGGTTAAATAGTAGGTAGGGTTAATTAGGGTTTAAGGGTTTAGGATAGATTAGTATAAATAGGGTATTAGAATTAGGGTTAGGGTGATATTGGGTTCAAGGGTAAGCGGGTAGGATCCAATAGGGAAATGGGTTTGGGTTTCGGGCTTAAAATCCAATAGAAAGTATACAATTAGGATTTAGATTAAAAGTAAATAATTAAATCAATTATAACAAATAGTAATACAATAGTACAATGAACCAAATAGTATAAAATGAATTAATACTCAAATACTGAAGAATATAATAGATTGTATGGATCTCGCAGAATAATGAGGCTAGATTTGAATTGAGCTAAAATACAATAAGGAACAGAATGGTATTACATACTAATTTATAAGGTCAAATAGTATACATAAAATCTGTACTCCAAAAATAATATATAATCACGATCTATAAGTTTTCCAAAAATTAATAAACAATATATATTTAATGATAATAATAATAATAATAACAACAGGAGAATGAATTTGTATTACAACACGAAAATCATCAGAAAAATAGCTACAATTAAAATTACTGATTAGAAATAGACTGTAACAGGAGATCCAACAACAAATTTTAACAAAAAGAGTTTAAGAACGGAAAAATAATTTACAAAAAAAAAATTTTAATACTAAAAATACACAAAAAATACGTATTTGCGGAAACAGGGGTTACACCGGATCCTTGTTGGCAATGGTAGTTCTATCAATATCCACTTCCTAGAAGCCTTCAAAGGCCTCAAGCTCTTCTGAGATTGCCTAAAACCTGCTGGTTACACTCTCCACCGGTTCTCAGGAGTGCCGTAACAATCGAAGGAGTAGTCACTCTTGATGTGACCACTGGAAAAGCTCCGACAACCCGAACAGAGCTGATGGACTTTATGGTCGTCGACTTGAAAGCTGCTTAAAATGTCATCCTTGGCCAGCCCGGCCTAGCCGCACTTCATGCCATACCCTCGGCCTTTCACATGAAGATGAAATTTCCAACCTCGGCAGGGGTGGGAGAAGTAAATGGAAGCCAAGAGACCGCTCGAAAATGCTAAGCCATTTCAGAGCCAGTGGATGAACTAGAGGAAATCCCCTTTTCTAAGGAGGACCCGGATAAGACATTTTCTGTGAGCAAAGTCCTCCTTCACCAGGTCATGGAAGAGATTATCAAATGCATTAGGGGTAACCAAGACTTGTTCGCCTAGACCGCTGCTGATATGCCCAGTATTTTAGAAGAATTACTTATGCACCACCTCAGCATAGACCCTGAAGCCAAACTAGTCCAGCAAAAATGTCGCATATTCGCCCCTGATCGACAACAAGCTATCAAAGAAGATTTAGAAAAACAACAACCTCTACATCAACTCCATCCTAGAGTTGCCTCTACTCACTTGGCGGGTGCAAACGGAAGGTTCAACGTTCAACTTCGTCACAGAGTTCTCTCTATAAAATTGCTGGGATTAAACATCAAGCTTTATGTTCGACTCTGTCTCCGAGTTGCCTCTCCAAACATGTTGAGTTCAAACAGTAAGTTCAAACAACCAACTCCGTCTCAGAGTTGTCTCTACAAACTTGTTGGGCGCAAACATCAAGCTTGATGTTTGACTCCGTCTCTGAGTTGCCTCTCCAAACTTTTTGGGCGCAAACAGCAAGTTCAAACGACCAACTCTGTCTTAGGGGTGCCTCTATAAACTTGCTGGGCACAAATGGCAAGTTCAAACAATTAACTCAGTCCAACAGTTGTCACTACAAACTTGTCCGGTGCAAATGGCAAGCTCAATATCAACTCCATCCAAGAGTTGCAACTACAAACTTGCTGGAATCAAACAGCAAGCTCTGCATCAACTTTGTCTCGAAGTTGTCTTTACAAACTTGTTGGGTGCAGTCAGTAGGTTCAAACGACCAACTCCATCTCATAGTTATCTCAACAAACTTGTTGAGATCAAATAGTAAGTCCACAGTCTTTCCACCTTCTGAAGTCTGTCTCTACAACTGCTCTTTTATGTCAGCCATGTACATAAGATCGAATGATCAAAACACATAGCTCAAGGACCAATGGAACACCCGTCCAAGAATGAAACTCTCGATCGACAAAAAGAGCGAAAATCACAACCCTTGATCGAAAAAAGAGCTGTTCAACAAAATAAGCGACGAGACGTTTGTTTAGCAAAAGAGCAATTGGACAAGGTAAACCGCTCAACAAACACTTGATGGGCAATAACTCAAGAGATCTTCAAACCAAACTCAACAAAACGAGTTCTCAAGCACAAGAAGCCATGATTCACCAAAAAGATTCGGTTGACTTATAAACTAAGATAGAAAAGATGAATTTTGTGTCCATATATATATATATATATATATATATAACTCCATGCATGCACAAAGAATGAAGTACTGCCTTGAAGCAAGAAGCAAAAGCTTCAAAACTCCGTAGCATTTCGGTCTAAAAGCTCCCTACCTCCGAGATCAATCGAAACCAAACTCCACGAAACGTCTAACTCAATGGAGCTCCGAAGTTGGTTAAAACCCAACTCAGTCACACCTGATCTCAAAGCTTCAAAGATTGTCGAACCTGTATCACTTGTGTGGACAAATAATCCTCTATCACTTGTGTGAACAACCTATACCATAGTGTCAAAGCTTTGGTCGAAGGCCACCATGACTTGATCAAGGAGTACGAGAACAAGTTACTAGCTCCAGAGCTACATCCCGTTTGATAGGCATTGGATTACAACTGCCAATAACATCTGAACTATAAGGGTGCCAAATTGGTTGGGATAATTTGATGCCTACGCCTCCTACCCTGTGCAACTGTGCAAGCATGGACAACAACAAACTAAAACCCATAGTTCCAAACTCAACTCCAACTTCAAAACTCCAAGTCAGCAAGTTAATTTCCAAAGCAACAGAGATCAACACACCTCCTCACCCCAAGTGCTTGTTCGGCCAAACCAAAGTTCTAGCAAGGCTAAAACTTCCAAAGTTGATAGCAACCCAAGATTGAGAAGATGGTCGGTGGGCTCCCTGGACGTCAGCAATCCGAAGTCGACGACAGCTCCAAAGTTGGCCAAAAAACCTAACTCCGAACTCCGAAAACATCGAAGGCGATCAACTCTTGCTGCAAACACCAATTCAACCCTGAGCTCGACCAATAGATGATCAAAACCACCACAAACTCCAACCTCGGAGTTGTACCCGAACACCAAACTCGATCACCACCCCAACTCGATGACGAGTTCACAGAACCAAAAACCTTAAGCCCTACTCGCCAAACTCCCTAGCTCAGCGAGCCACTTCAAAGAATTCATCAACTTTCCGAGCTCCATAGCCGAGCTCCATCTAGCCAAGCTCCATCATCGAGCTCCATCTTGCCGAGCTCCATCTACACGAGCTCCATCGCCGAGATCCATCTCGCCGAGCTCCACCTAACCAAGCTCCCTGATGCCACCACACGATTAAATTTGACAAGAAGATCGAAGTGGAGAAGAAGAAGAGGAGCTCGGCCAATGGTCGGCAAAGCTAAAGGGTTCTTCCATCCATCGCTAGCCGTCAGATCTCCAAGAGGTTCGAGTGCGAACAAGATGGATGCAGGGGATCGAGCCACATCGCCCCGCTTTATCACTACTGATTCACTACACTCGTCAGCCACCCTATCGCCCAGATATGCAAGTTTCCTATGATGGACGCACTAGAACTCGCCACGTCACCCCTTTCCTTTTCGCTCGCTTCCCTACCGCCCAATCTCACCCAGCGGGGCGAAAAAGTAGTGACCAATGAGCCAGGTTTTTCCACGTCACCCTTCATCATATCGATCAGATCATTGTCGCCCGATTCACTCAGCTTGCGAACCAGATCTTGATCTACACGTCGAATCGCTTCAAGAAGCGAGCCGGGTCAAATAAATCAATATAAAAATTTGAAATTTTAATTTAAAATTATGAAAAATAATTATAAATTGGAATAATTAATTGAAAATTTTGAAAAAGAAATTTTTAAATGGGGAAAATTATTAAAAATCCAAAATTATGGAAAATTCCAAAAAAAAATCAAAGAAATATTCGCCCCCTACAAAAGCTTTTGATCTGTTCTAGGTATCTCTAATCGATCCTGAAAGCTAAGATTATACCCCAGAATTCTAAAATAAGGCGAACTACTTCTCGAAAGCCAAGAAAATTATCTCCCGAAAGTGGGGGGCTTATGATAATGGTAAAAAACACAGCAAATCGGGGTCGTATGATTTTAGCATAGATCCTAAAGCTTTTACAGGCAGATTAACCATAACAGGCCTAATAGGTCTGGACCTTCTTCAGGTTCATCTACAAGACATGGACCGCTCTCAAGCCTATTAAAAGCGACTAGGCCGACTAGGAGAGACACCCAACCCATGAGGGCTGTAAGTCAAATCTCTTATCCCCAGACAAGAAAGTATTATCTCTTATGGGGGAGAATCAGTATGAGATAAGGGATTCATATCAATCTAATGGATCCATATCAATCTTCTAAACTATTTTCCAGACCTATAAATACCCCCCCCCATTAGTCAGAAGGTAATCTGCATTTTCTCTCTCAAACTCTCTTTCTCTCTCTGGTTCTTACTTGAGCGTCGGAGGGTCTGTCGCCGACGCCACCCCTAGTGTTCTAGGCTTTTTGCAGGTCCATCGGCCACGTCAGCAACTGTCAGATTCAAATCAAGGTGTTCAATCAACGATCCAGGTCTAATCTCATAGCTCTAATCACTTTTTACGACGACGATCAAAGGTAGATCTTTAGTAGTTTCCTTTAAAATATAAACTCACTATATGTTTGCTCCCACACCAAAATAAGCAGCAACATCCCCAAAACTTGACTCAAACATAGGATACACTGACAACTCACTATCTCTCAAATAGAATGTGCGGAGTCCAAACTTGTAGCCAAAATCGCTCTCACAACTCACTAGCAAGCGGGTTCGGAGCTTGACTTGCAATTCGAATTGCTCCTACAACCAGCTAACTTCTCAAGCAAGCCTAGAGAACAGCCCTCTCATGGGGAGACTCCCACGAATTGCTCAAAATAATGAGTCGCAACACAAAGAAGCGAAGAGTCAAGACAAATACACTTGGAATTCCTTTGTTTCATATCAATTTTCCTACTACATGATAGGGAGTATACAACAAGTTCCTTATTCCCGGCACAAACCTAAAAGAAAAACACATTGGGTCCCTCCACTCCGGTCACTCACGATGGTGAGGAAGGGGGACACTTCTTCACCATTGGAGAGCCACCTTGATTGCCCGAGCTGCCCAAAAGGGGTTCCAACTGTGAGCGCCCTTACCTACTTGCTAGAAGCCGTGTTTAGGTCCCAACCACTCGCTTTGGGCATCCCCAGTGATGCATTCTCTTGAAGTCCTTGGCCCCAATATACAAAACATTTCGAACCATCAAGACGAGCCTTCCTTAGACGGGCAAACTCAAAGTCCTTTCCAACCAATACTGCCTTTAACCAGGTGAGCTCAAACTTCGTCACACGCAACTTGCTGCAAGGCAGAGCATGCTCAACATCCCGAGGGCCTTCCCCGGCATATACGAAGATCTGTAAATAAAGAGATGGATGGAGCCACTACAAGACTTCGTTCCAACATTAAGAAGACTGAAAACATAAACATCTCATCAACTCAAGGTAAAGAGCTTGGTGCTCCGCTCCTCCAACAGTACATCGACTCCGTACGATGAGTTCTGTGATCAACTTGCTGCTCAAGCTACTCCAATAACTCATTTCAACTCCAAGTAACAAGTTTGGAGTCCGAATTTTCCCTATAGTTGCTTCCAAAGCTCTCCAATTTCAAGCCACAACCTCAAAGTCCAAACCAGTCCCTAGAGTTGCTCTATCAAACTCCCTGGCTCAACTCATTAGGTGGCAACACAATGAAGGCAAAAGTTGAAATGAAAACACTTGGGAAACCCTAGTCAACCTTCCAGTCCAGTTGCTTGGCCCATCGAGAGCGAAGCCTCTCTTCAAAGCTTCCCAGTGGCGAAGTTCCTCTTCGCAACTTCCCGGTTGCGAATCTCCTCTTCGTAGCACTGCCTCCCCCCAGGATGGGCGAGGGGGGTAGAGCACTCCTCTTCGTAGCTCAATGGGGGCAAAACTCCTCTTCATAGCACCCTAGCACCGAAGCTACTCTTTGTAGTTCCTCGAGAGTGAAGCTCCGCTTCGTAGCTCCCAGGGAGTGAAACCCCACTTCAAGCTAGAAGCTCCTCGGAGAAAAACTCCTATTTGTAGTTCATCCGTGGCGAAACTCCTTAATATATCTCCTTCATGGTGAAGCTCCTCTTCTTAGCTTCCTGGTGAAAAACTATCTTCGTAGTTCCCTGGGAGCGAAGATCCTCTTTGTGGCTCCCCTTTTGGTGAAACTCCTTTTTGTAGCTCCCCTCGAAGATGAAGCTTCTCTTTGAAGCTTCTCGGGGGAAAGTTCATCTTCTTAGCTCCTCGGGGCGCTCCTCTTTGTAGCACCCCTCGGGGACGAAGCTCCTCTTCAAAGCTCCCCAAGGGTGAAATTGCTCTTCGTAGCTTATCCATGGCGAAGCTCTTGTTCGTAGTTCCTCTTCTCAACTTCCCGAAAACAGAGACATTGCGGGCCTGTTTTGACCATGAAGACATATAGTTCCTTAATATGTCTCTGAATAGCACTTGTAAACTTTGAGTCATTTTCGTAATGACGGTTCATACGCCCCAATCAGACCTCTGTAGCACCGGAAATGTCAGTTTTATTGCAAAGCTCATCTTCTTAACTTTCCGTAGGAAAAAACATTATGGGCCAATTTTGACCTTAAAAACAGACAATTTTTTAAACAAATTCTGAACAGAACTTGTAGATCTTTGAGTTCTCTTCGAAACGAGTGGTCATACTCCCCAATCAGATGACTATAGCAAAAAGTTAGTTACAATGCAGTTGCGCCAAGGAGAAAGAAAAAATAAATCTTATTTCAGCATTGACCGGTCAACACTACTGACAGGATGTCAACAGTGAACCTGTCTCACTGACAGCGAGTCCGCCGTGGACCCCACTCCTTAGGTTGCTTTGGGCCCCACAGCTATCAGATCTCCTCTCGATTCAACAGTCCAGATCGCTCCAAAATCTGCCCTATTAAGATTTATTAATAAAATTCATTTTATTAATTATAATTTTTTGAAAAATCATTAACATTCTGGAAAATTATTTTTAAAAATTCTTTAAAATAATTATAAAATTTGTGAAATTATTTAAAATTCAGAAAATTAATTTTAAATTTTAGAAATTAATTAAAATTTTGAATTAATTAATTAAATTCTGAAAATGATTTAAAATTTAGGGGGAAATCCAAAAAAGAACACAATTTTTTTTGAAAAATCAAAAAATTCGAAAAAATTCTAAAAATAATTCTGGGTAGCTTACAAAGTCATAAAAGCTTCGTTAAACCCCGAGCAAGGTTCATACGTTCCCGAAAGCTCCGACAAGTTCTATAAACCACTCTGAACAGGCAAACTCATCGAAGGCTGTGAAACTCAGTCTTCAGGAGAGTGTGTGGAGGGGGGAGGGGGGTTTATGATGTGGGTCAAAATAGAATCAAATCTGGACTGCTCAATTCGAGCACGAATCTTAAAGCTCTCACAGGTAAAACGATAAATCTCAGTAGATACAGGTCCGACAGAAGAAGTTTTGCCACTTTCATGCCCATAAACCCAATCCGCCCTGCAATGAGGGGCTGCCAAAGTAGCTCTGACAAAAAGGAGTCCAGGTTCTACTCAATTCGAGCACGAATCTTAAAGCTCTCACGGGTAAAACAATAAATCTCAGTAGATACAGGTCCGACAGAAGAAGTTTGGTCACTTTCATGCCCATCAACCCAATCAGCCCTGTAATGAGGGGCTACCAAAGCAACTCTAACGCAAAGGAGTCCAGGTTCATCTGAAGAACCTACTTTAAATCCCTATCTTTAGAGGGTAACACCCCCCCCCCCCACACACACACACTCCCCCCAACCCAAACGACTATATATACCTGTTGACCTCTTCAGAAACTAGGTAATTGCAAATTTCACTCTCAATACTCACATATCTATCAGTTTTCTGACTTGGGCGTTGAAAGGTCTGTTGTCGGGGCCAACCCCTGTGTTTCATACTGTTTTGCAGGTCCACGAGAGCTACACTGCGTTCCTGACAATTAGATCTCAGAGTCAAGTGAAGTTTGCTGTGGTCAACATCGGTGAAAGTATAATGTTAGATCTATATTGTTTTCATTAAAAGAATTCACATATATGTTTGCTCCCACACAGAAATTAGCAGCAACAAACTTGTCATTTTTCGAACTTGTGCTATATTGTGATATTTTGTTGTCAATTGTGAAAATTTGTGATATTTGATATATTGTGATTTATGTGATATGTCGTGATATATTGTAATATTTTTTGTCGATTGTGATATTGTGATATTGGTTCGACTTTGTGATATTATGAAAATTTTCAATATTGTGATATATTGTGAAAATTTGTGATATTGTGATTTTTTTTGCATGATTTAAGTTGTAAACAGGGGAAACAATGATATCTGATTTTCAGATATCATTATTTCAACTGAAGTCGGAGTTGGGAACTGCAACTTCTGTGCAAACGATTCCCCATTGTAGCTTCAGTTTAGAGGAATTTTTTCTCTTCTGATTTGGCTCTCTAACTCAGAGAGTCAAATTGAAAGTATAGTGTAGGCCGCAGTTGGGAACTGCAACCTACACGTAGAGAGCCCACAGTTGGACACTGCACCCTCACTTTAAAGGAATTTTCCAAGAGTTCTTGCTCTCTGACATAAGTGTAGCTTTATGTGTCTCAAAGTTTTTGAGACACAGCCGCTATTCCCAACTGCGACAATGATTTGCACTGTTGCTGCATATGAGAACTGTGACAATCTCAAAAATTTTACTGAAGAAACTGTGGTTGGGAATTGCAACAATCTCATAATGAAGAAACCGCAGTTGGGAACTGTGATTTTAAGAGCATCCACAATCGTTGATGCTAAAATATGCATATATAACATTTAGGAAACATCAAAAGAAGGAAAGCACTACAATTGCTAAAGCCAAAAAATAGAAGAGACGGAAGATGATCTTCCGTATACCAATTTTTTTATTATAAATTTTTGAAAATGATATTTTTGTAAATATGCAATGTCATTTTCGTAAATATGAAAAGAAATGTTTTGAAGAAAGTAAGATCTTCCGTCCCCCAATATTTTTTTAAAAAATTTTATACTTAATTCATGAGTTGTAGGGAGGGACTTATGTCACCACAAACAGAGACTATAATGGCATTTTCGTAAGTAGAAAGTGGCTTTTTTGTAAATTTAGAAGAAAAAAATTGCCTCTGAGACATTTTTTTTAAAAAATCTGTGTGGACCTTTAACAAAAAAAAATCTTATAAAAAGAAGAGAGACGGAAGAAGACGTCTCTCAACTTTTATTAATTTTTAAAATAATAAAAGTTGAGAGACAGAAGATCTTTTTCCGTCTCTCAACTTTTCTTCATTAAAAGTTCGCAGACTGAAGAAGATTTTTTGTCCATCGTCTTTTAATATTGAAAAAAATTCAGAGACGGAAGAAGATCTTCTGTCTTTTATATTTGACCATTGCTATATTTTGCTGCTAAATATAGCAATCAACTGTTCATAACTTTTCTTTAAAATAAGTATTTAGCGAACGATAGCGAGAGCAAAATTACTAAAATATGCATATTTTAATTTCTTAGCAACCGATAGTGGATGCTCTAATAGAGTTGTTGTCACAATTGGGGCTACAACTGACGTCGCAAAAAGTGACTCATCGAGTGTGATGTGGTTTGTCTTTGGGGTGTGGTTGCAACAGGTGTGAGTTCTTGTAGTTTGAATAGTGGAAGTTGGGTACTGGTCCTGGTCCGACCCTCGGCTGAGGGACCGGCTCGGGAGTAGCAGGAGTGAGGTAGGGACCAGGTGCTCAGCTCGGATCCAGCAGCTCGGCTCGGATCTGTGGGCTCGGCTCAGTCCTGGGTACCTGCACACTGCCTAAAAATACCGGGAGAAGTCTCAGCGACAGGCCCTCCGACGATCTAGTCAGTCACTGGAAAAGCAACAGTAGCTAGGGTTCAGGGGGAGTTAGTTTGATTACCTTTATAGTGAGGAGGGGTTCTGGTATTTATAGGCAGAGAAAATGGGTTTGAGACCCTGCTAGGCCAGGTCGGACCCTGCTGGGCCAGGTTAGACCCATTTGCTCGTGGGCCTGATGTGGCAGAAGCCCATATGGCTCTGGGTTGACATGATGATCATAGAAGTGCAGTTTTTTAGGGGATCTGGTTGCCCAGGAAGGGCCACGTATCTGTACCATCTCAGGAGCCCCCCACTCTTGGAGGGCTGGGTAAGCCATCCGTGGTCGATCGGTCGGCGATGGAGGAGATTGGCCGGGAATCGTGGCGATCGATCAGCGTTGGAGGCGACCATTTGGCAGGGCCGATCTTGGTCGTGGGTGTGGGAGTTGCTGACTAGCATTGGAAGCATTGGGGATGGCGACGCGCTCACAATCAGGGCTCGAGTTGCGTCTGGGCTTGTAGCGGGAGTGCTACCCAGCAACGGCGTCAGGTGGCATCGGCAAACTTGAGGTAGTCGGGACTGTCGTGGAGAGAGTAGAGGGTGGGAGATTTTCGAATTTCAAATTTTAATTTTGAGATTTGATTTTGATCTGGGAAGTCATGTCGTATGGGGGGGGGAGATTTGAATTTCAAGTCGAGTTGTGAAATTCGAATGAACGGTGAGGAGATTCTAAGTTCCAAACTCGTCCCTAATATCCAAATTACAACCGATTCACAACTAGCAATGAAATGTACCCTAGTTGGTGTGGGTGACGGTTGTCAGGAAAATTTATAGTTTGGGCTCTACTTTGACCTTGGTCAAAGTGAGGGGTGCCTTTGGTTTCTTTCATGTCAGAGGGCTCGCACGGGTCAGGTACGACGTTTACCCTCATTGCGAGGTTGCGGTGAGAGCCAACAAGGGTGAAGCAAGGGAATGGGATCAAAGACTCAATCTTGACATGGAGTTGTTAGACTGGTGAAGTGCCCGCGGTGTCTCTAATATGGTGCTTACACTTATCGTTTTGGTCACTGCTGGGGGCGACGAGGGAGAGCATACGATAGTTGTAGAGGATAAACGGTGTACAAGCGAGGAACTGAGTGAGAGAGTGAGCCCAAATTGGCACGAGAAATTTGTTCTAGCAGGGATGACCGATCAGTAGGACAAGATTTCGTTGTATTTTTGTTTGTTAGTTGGAGTGTATGAGTTCCAGAACCCAACATGTTGGGATCTGAACTTCATAAACCTTATTTTTGATTGTATGTTTTGTTAAATTCTCTTTAATGAAACACGGGGGGTTTTTACCCACCGTTTAACGATAAAAAAAAGAACATCATGATATTAGAATGCTCAGTATCTACACATTGACCACCACGAACTTGTTTTGCAACAATTGCATATTGCCTTCTCTTGCGATATCCCCACTGTATTTAATCACAACTAGTGGTTCTGGAGAAGCCCACAAACCAGTTGATTGACTACTTGACAGAGAAGGGAAAAATTCTTTCTAATATAGTGGGCCGGGAACTGGGCCCAACTGGACATTCCATCCATCTAATTTTCCGTCTCTTTTCATCTCAAAATCATCATGATCAGTCAACTACTATAATACTGTTAGGTCAAAATTGCAAAACTCGATAGAGACCCAACAACTCGTTCTTCTTCGGAGAATTTGGCACAATAAGTCAGAATTTAACAAGTAGAAAAGTATAAAAAGAAGAACAAAAGAGAAATTTCGGAACCAATATTAGTGTTACGAGCTGATTTACTAAGCTAAATGTTGGATGGATAGTTGAATATTGAAGACAAAAGTGAGCCTTGATTGTGCATGTAACCCCCGTTCCCGCCAATACGTATTTTCTGTGTATTTTCGGTATTTAGGTGTTTGCAAATTATCTTTCGCATTCAAATTCTTTTTGTTAAAATGTATTGTTTGATCTTTTATTAAAGTCTATTTTAATCGATAATTTTATTTGTAACTAGTTTCAATGAATTTTTTATATTGTAATACAAATCTTATTATTATTATTATTACTATTATGATTTTTATTATTATGGTTACTGTTATTATTATTGTCATTAAATTTATTGGTTATTAATTTGTAAAACTCATAGATCTTAACATATATTTTTATTATTATTAGGTACGAATTTTATGTACACTATTTGATTTAATTTATTTATAGGTACTACTATATCGCTCTTTATAAAATTCTAATCCTAATTGAATTCCAGATTTCAACATATTCTACATAAAATATTTGATTTTGTTATTGTTATTATTATTGTATATTTTGTATTGAGTAACCATTAATTTTACTCGATATTATATTATATTAATTGATTTATTTATTTTATAAACCCTTGAACCTACTTCCTATTTGATTTTAAGCCCAAACCCTGTAGCCAATCTCATATTGGATCCCAAACCCAAAACCCGCTATCCAATAACCCCCTTTAACCCAAACCCGCAACCCTATATGTAAACCTATTTTACTGTGCTAACCCTAACCCTAAGAAACCCCACCCTATCCTACTGTTGAAACCGCCGCCTCTTCTAAACCCCATCCTCCTATTCACCTTCCTCCTCCCATCATCTTCATCCCCTACCCCTGCTCACGTGACATGGCCTCGCCTGCCCTTGCTCCCTTATCCCCTGTCTCCGATCTCCCCGCTGTCTTCGCTGCTCCCCGCCTTCTCCTCTTCCTCTATTTCGTTTCGAAACAGAGTCCCATGCACCCATCTCCGAGCTCCAGTGCTCGATCGCCGCCACGCCTGCACCATTACCGCCTCACCCCTGTCGTTGAGTCGCCTGCATTCCCTCCATCCTTGTGTCCTCCATCCCACCAATGCAGCCACCAGTCGAAGCCCTTGACCAGCATCCCATCCTCCCGCCGTCGATCGCCGTCGACTGCCCCTAGCCGCTGCCCTCCTTGGCCATTGCCTTTTCGTCCAGACCACCTCCAGCAAGACCACCAAAGCTGCCACTCCTCCTCTGTTTTCCTTTCCCCAGTTGTGATCACAACAGTATGTCGCATTTGAAGCTCAACCGTCCGATCGATCCGATCGCGATCATCATCATCATTGTCATCAAACCGATCTCCAACCGCTGATCATCTTGATCTTGATCCTCATCAAGATCCGTGCCATATCTGATCCATCCGATCTCGATCATCAATCAACATCATCACCTAGTTCATCATCTAATCAAGGCAAGTACTTGTATGAATTTTTCTGTTCCTCGTACAAGCATAAATACCGCAAGTAGATCTCATTATAACTTGTTTTTCATGTTCTTACTCCTTGATGATCTTGATTCTATTCTTCGATTGACTTCTATCAACCCTATAGACAAAAAAGAGTTCCCCAATCAATCCATTAATATATTCATCACACAAACACTATGTAGATCTAGGAAATTTATTCATATGAATGCATGTTGTAGATGTTTAGTTGTGTGTTGAGCGTGTGAATGATGTTCCCTTTGTTAATGAGTTGAAAATACATGTGGCTTGCTAATTTCATATTTTTACATTCTGATTTCCACCATGTTTCAACTCGAATTCATCATAAATACTAATCATGTTATAATCCATGCAAAAAGTAACTTTATATGCTGCTGTCCTGATTTTGTATGTTGATTTTGACCCTATTAATAACTAAATTTTGGATTAAGTTCTGAATATGAATCATAGCCTCAGGTGTCTAGTTTACAGACCTTTGGACGGAATCAAATTCTGAATTATATTTTGTGAGTTATGAATGTTTTAGTGCTGCTGGGTCTGGATTTCCAGATTCATAATTTTGTTGTATCACCTTGTTTTACAATTTAATTTGAGCATGCTATCTGTAATATTATGACATGAAATTTAACATGCTGTGACTAGACATGTTCGAGAATCTTCACTAATTTTTATGTATTTAATTGATGAAGTTTCATACTTGTTCATGCTTGTAAACACAACTTTGAAAATTCAAGCTGAACATGAAATCTGTGTAGAATGTTGTTTAAAACCCAATTTCTGTAGCTTTTATATATAATGTTTATATGCATTGGAACCGACAGAGAGTCTAGTTTCTAGAACTTCTAACGGATCCAGATTTGCATTCATGTAGCAATGGGAATCTCAGTTTTTGTCACTCCCCGCTTTCCAAAAGGAATACGAAATACGAGTACATGACTAAGCTCAGTAAATGATTTTCATCATCGATAAGCTGTTCAAGAATCTTTACAACATCTCACGAAATAATCAGAGTCGGAAGCAAAAATATCAACCAACATGCACATATGAACCAAAAATACCAATAAGAATACTTGAAACCAAATACATTAATCTCAAATAGTCATGATCTGAATAAGTCAAAATCCTGGGTCACATTGCCTAAATACCAGAATAAATTCAAGTACAAGAATATAATATTGTTCAAGTAAGCTACAAGAATAATAATAATAAAATCCAGCACTAATACTTCATGTCACCAATACCGTCTGGAACCTGTTCTCCAAAATTTGCAATTTAACAATTGCAGGGAAAGAGAAAAAGAGAAAACAAGCACCCGTCAATTGTAAGTTACGGGCCAGTTGTAATGCAGGATATAAGTACATGGGAAAAACTAGCTAACAACATGAAATATGCATGATAACTGAATATAATAACTAGCATAGTAAGGCGAACAAGTACAAGTAGCATGTATCAAGAGTCAAGTAAACAATTATCATGTAAACATGTATCAAGTGTCAAGTTTCAAGTCTCATATATCATGTAGTCAAGTATCAAGTAAGTATGTATCATGTTCAAGTATCATGTTCAAGTGTCATGTATCAAGTCTTGTAGTGATTACTATCTAGGTAGCACTTCATGCATCCCATACTGCATAGTTGCTACAACAAATAGTTTCGCTTTAGATTTCATAGTGGACCATAGAGGGCAGTGTACTCAGGGATATGTCAAGTAATCGAGCTCCAAGCTCCAAGTATCATGTATCATGTATCATGTAATCATATATCACGTGTCAAGTTGTGCAAGTGGCAAGTATCGTGTCTTGCGTGCAAGTGTCAAGTAATCACGTGTCAAGTATCATGTCTCAAGTCATTACGTAGGATCAGTGGATCCCCTTCCGAGTACATGTTTCTGAATTATCCAATATTAGATCTTTCCCTTAAACCCCGGCTTGATTATTTATTATTAATGTCAAACAAACATGTAGGTGTGCAAAATATATCAAGTATATCACGGCATGGTCATGTAACAAGTTCAAGTTGCAAGATAAATATGTATGAGTGCAAGATATCTTATAAAAGAATAAGATAAACAAATCTCAAATTCAGGACAGCAAGACCATACTGCAGTAAAACAGTGATTCCCAGTGTTACAAACATGCAAATCTGAATCTATCAAAACGTCTAGAAAGTAGACTTCCAACTGAATCCAGAGAGTATAAATAAGTCATATAATAAATCAAAAAAATATAGCTAAAAACTGATTTGAATACAGAAAATAGGTTCAGCCAGAAATCATGAAAACGAATTCAAGAGCAGGAAAACAGCATGAAAACTAATTAAATAAATCTACAAAAAAATCTGGGGTATTCCCCTATATGTCTAGTATCAGAATATAAAGTTTCATAATTTTCCAGTAAAATTAGTTTAGCCATCAAAAATCAGAAATCATAAAGATACGACAGTTTGGCAAATCTGGAATTCCCAACACTACTGTACGAAAATTATGATATCTCGCCAACCGTGAAACAAAATTCAAATCCGCCAAAGGAAGATGAAAATAGATAGAATAAGATAACTTTTATATTTCACAAATATTTTTCATACAGTAACAGAAAATAAGGTGAAAATACGATTCTTTACAGAACAGCGAGAAAAATACAACAAATATAGTCTTTATAAACAAGCATGAAACGTCATATAAAACTCATCAATAAAATCCACCAAAATTCTGGATAATCCCTAACTAGATATAGTAAAACTGACAAAAGTTTTAGATTAAAATAATATGTGTAGCACAAGTATCAAAATAATTTAATCATCAAAATCACCAAGAAACGAAATCTGGAAACGAATTACACCTCTGTACTAAAACAATCATATCTCACACATATGAAAATGAAATCGAGCAAGGTCAGAGGGGTTGGAAAGCAGACGAATTTCTCTACAAATCATGTTTTATACTGAAATTAAGATACTGACCGTAATATGGTCTAAATTACTGATCAAGACAGATTATCGGCAAAACACAGAATTTCCTCAAAACCAAAATCAACATAGATTCAACGAAATTTGATCCAAACACAACCAAACATGAAATTGAGTCTACCAAGTGTCCAAACAACATGAAATATGTTATACAACATGTCCAAAACAAGTATCTCACATGGATCTCACAAGCACACAAGTTCTCATAATTGTTTCACATATACATCATATCAAGAACGGGCAAAACCTAGGATTGTTTTATGTCAAATTGTTATGTCGTGAGGCAACTATGGTCAAAACACTATAGAGACAATACTCATCAAACATACATCACACACACGAGTTGTCTCTAGAACCCAACTACACTACAAGCGGAATTTATAACTTGTATCATACGAAGGAATTTGAGTACAAGTTACTTGCCTGAACCGAACACGAAAACGATGAAAACCAAGAATAACGGGAACGGATTTCCGGGCACAAACCATGACGAACGGAACGAAACCCACGAACCACGATGAACACAGGATCTCCAATGAACACACGAACAACTAACGAGAACCACTTCAATAAAAAAAGAATGCATGCACTCTTGAGCACGAGCACCATACCAAAGCCCAACGGAACACACACGCACACCAAGAGAACAGCGGGGAATGACGGCACGGGTGATGATGCTGCCGGTGCGCACTGTCGACGGAGCACAGCACAGCAATGTGCTGTTGCTGCTGCTGTTGTAGTAGCGCGACAATGGGGGCAAGCGCACGAAGAGACAGGGACTGGACGACTGGCTGCTCACGCCGAGAAGACAGGGAACGCCGGGGGAGAGGATGGAAGGAGCACGGGTAGACGAAGGGGGGCGATTGGGGTTGCTGTCAAGGCGTCGGAGTCCGGCTATCGGCGTCACGACGACTGGATAGGGAGCACAAGTATGGGCTGACATCAGAAGGAGGGACACAGCGACCACGATGGGGAGCGGTGTGACGTAGGAGGGAGACAGGGTGCAATGCTGCTGCTGTCGGTGCTGGAGTGGGGCGAGGCTGTTGTTGCGAAAGGAAGATGCTGGCTGCTGTCGCGGATGTCCGTTGTCACGGCAAACAAGGAGGAGGAGCACGAGGCGGATGGGTGGCACGAGGCAGAGGGGAGAGAGAGACGAGAAGACACACGGTGAAGGAGACAGGGAGAAGGGCGGATGGCAGGAGGAAAGGGGCGCCGCACAGAGGTAGAGGGTGAACGGGAGGAGGCTGAAGGAGATGAAGAGGTTGAGCGGCTGTTGGATTAGGTGTATGGGAGGTGAACGGACTAATATATATAGGGTGTTGGGTAAAATATATTAGGGTTAGGGGTTTAGGTGGGTTTTGGGTGGGGTAAAACAGAGAATGGGATTGGTAAACGGGTTTGGGTTGTGGTGTGATAACGGGTAGGGAAATAAACAGGGTTAATGGAGCTAATGGGTATAGGATAATGGATATGGTGTATTAAATCGGTATTGGGTCCAAAATCCAATAAGGAATAAAATGGGTTTAGGTTTTAGGAAAATACAATAACTAATAAAATATGCAAATTAAGATTTCATAGAAATTTTATTAATAATAATAAAAACAATAGCAAGAAAAATAATAATAATATCAGTATTAAGAATCACAGTAATAATAATAATACTGAGAACAATAACAATAATGAGAAAAATGATAAAAATAGTAATAGTAATAGAAATAAAAGTAGTACTAACAATAATAAGAATAAAAAAAAAATAGTTACAAAAATTTATAGACCGAAAATAGATTTTAATGAAAGGTCCAACAATACATTTTAAGAAAAAAAACTGAAAGCAGGAAAATAATTTACAAAAATACATAGAAAATACGGATTTGAGAAAACAGGGGTTACAGTTTTAGGTGCAGCAACGTCCTGTTGTCCAGAATTGAAATTCTCGTCGTTTTTGATAATTATAAATTGTATTGACACTCGATTATGCTTCCTACCTAGCCTAATGTCACGCTCCACTTCCCAAAAAATACGGAATACGAGCACGTAACATTGGCCCAGCAAATGACTAACGTCACCCATAAACTGTTTATTCGATTAACTCAACAATATAATCAATACAGAACAAATGTGCAGGAAATAATAATAATCTCATGAACAATAATACTTGAAATGAAGCAATAAAAATATCCAAATACGATAATAATAATAATCCAACGTCTGGAAACAATTAGCAACATTCGGGACATAAGCCCAAAATAATAATAATCCAATCCAAAATAATAACAAGTCTCAATACATTAAGTTTATTAAAGCAATAAGTAATTAGAAAGCAGTAGTCTTCAGAATGTTTGTTCTCCAATTCCAGCAGGCAATTCTCCTTCATTACCTGTATACACTTTATCTAAAAAGTGGAGAAAAATTATCCTTAGAGCAAGTCATGGACAGCAAGTAGAGAAAGCAAGGAACAATGGAATAACGGTATAATAATGAATCAGTGGATCAATAGGAATCAATAACATGGCACGATAGTAATAATCAATAATATGGTAATCAATGCAACGATGTAACAATGATTCAATATTCGGTAACGGTAATCAACAATTAATATCAATAACACTTAGACAATATTGGATACAAATAGGAATAATGATGAACAATATGCAATGTCAGTGATGTGTCAATCTTTATGTCTATTAATCATTTCAATCCTAACTAATGCATGTACTACTGCATCCCATACTACAGGTTCGATGCATACAATCAATTTCGTTTGGACTCAAGTAGTGCACTCGGTAGATCATGTACTTAGCAATGGTAAATATTATTCACCTTTAGGTGTACGATACGGTCATCAGCAACGATACGGTACACGATAGATTGGGATTAGGCCATAATCCACAACCACACGATAAAACGGTAGCCGAAACGGTAATTACGGAAACACGGGCCCCTCCTTCAAGTATAGTCTCTACTTTGTTCACTACTTAAATCACCCTTTAAACCCCGGCTTATTAATTATTTATCAATGCAACAATATATTATGCAATCAATGGACATTTCGGTGAACGCTAGTATCAATAAGGAAAAATAGGATGATAATATGGATAGGACGGTTAGAATAGTGACAATAACTCATTGGGGACGTGCAATGTAACATACATTCATTAATTCATGCAATAATACAACATAGGAATAATTAATCTATTAAAAAGTGGAATCTAAAATTCTGGACAACAAGCACAGTTTGTACAAAAATGCAGTTTACCGCTGACTCAGAAATCAGAAATCGAAAGTTGAATCCGTCAGAAATTCTGGAAACTAGACTTCCACGCGGTTCCAAGGCATATATAAAGATGAAAATCCGACAACAGTAGCTAGGTCAATCACAATATAGTTTACAGATTTTATGTTCAGGCAGAATATTGACATTATGTTATTTTAATTTTAGAATTAGCAAAAACTCATTATTAAATTCATTAAAAATACTTATTATGTTCCCAAACATGTAAATTAATAATCAGGAATTTTTCAGAGTGAAATTCTATCATTTGATCAGACTTTTTATTGTTTAAACATGCAAGATATAAGAATTTGAAAATCTGAAAGTCGAAACACAGCTGCAGTAAAACGGGCATAACTTTTGCTACAAAATTCAGAATTCAAAAATTCAGGATGTTCTGGAAAATAGAAAGATAAGGCTACAACTCTTGTTCAGAAATTAATGAAATTTAAGATCATTTACTTGGTCAAAAACAGCAGACAAATTCTAGGCAGCAAGCAAGATACAGTTTTTAGGATATTTTTCATGAAAATAAATTAATTAAACATGATGGGTATCGATTCTTTAGTCAATAAATTATATAATCAACATGGTGGGTGCAATAACATGATAAATAAAATAAAATCATATACATACACTAAATTATCATGGATCGAACCACAAACAATCAAGCAAACATACAACCTAGTAGTTGTTTCTACAATAATTAATTGTGTCATGATTATACGGTTAAACCTATTATCAATTCTACATGAATGCATGAAAGATATAATCTTTAGAGTCAAAAGTGACACGATGTCAAGAATATTGGGGTTAGCTCGTGTAAATCCTCAATAGATCCAACGAAGATAGTCAATACAGCGATATGATAACGAATAAGATCTACTTGCAAGAATTTCAATGAAACATGAATTTAATACAATGAACAATTCAAGAGGACGGTGACTTGCCTTATAAACGGTAAATTTGAATACCAAGAATAACGAGATAAGGATCCCGAAGCAACGAACCCACGAACACATGAACTAGCACGTGCAAATACGTGCAATAATCAACTCAGCGCCCAAAGAGACAAGCAACAACAGTAAGAGAACGACAGCAACCACAGCATGCAAGGCCGGCCAAAGGGGGGCGGCGGCATCGCTGGGTCGTCGACGAGCGACATCGACGGTCGAGGCCGACGCAACGGAGGCGCTGGTGGTCCTAGTCGGCGGTCGAACAGAGGAGGAGGAAAGGCTATGGGTTTTGGGCTCTACCGTCGTCGAGCGAAATAGGGAGAGGAGGTGTTAAGGAGGGATTCGGGGTGGCTTGGTTGGCGGCACTAAGGGAACGGCGCCGGGAGGGGGTTGACGACGACGGGGGTGCCGGAGCTGGCCGGGGAAGATGATCGGAAAGGGATGGAAGGGTTTTGGTGGTAAAGGCACAGTAACGGAGAGAGAGAAATGGGAGGAGAGAGAATAGGAGAGAGAGTAGACGGCTAGGGTTTCGAAAATTATGCAATTTTTAGGGTTTGCATTAGGTTTATATTTATAGGGTACAATTAGGGTATTGGGTTAGTGGTTTAGGGTTCTATAATGGTAGTTTTGGGTCAAGAATAAATCAAATTGGATTTTATGGTTCAATTAAGATAGATCAAAATCAATAGGGTTCAAATCAAAATACCTGCAATTAAATAAGAGAACAATAGGATAAAAAAGAATAGCCTGATCAAAAGAATAAAGAATATCATGAACAAGTCTTAATTAAAATAATAATCAAGGAAGAAATAGGCTATACATACAATTGCAAATAAAAATATTACAAAAGGGAAAAATTGAAAAATACAAAAATAGTAGTTACACCTAAACTTGTTTCTTGTTTCCTATCATGTTTACTTGCCTTTTTTGTGCACTTTAATGCATGTTTGATAATAATAATAATAAGTAACAAGCCAGGGTTAAGGGAAAGATCTAGTAGTGGACAATATAGGAGCCTGTACTCGGAAGGGGACCCGTGTTTCTCGGGTGACATGTTTACCGACCAAGTTACCGACTAAGTTACCGATCAAGTTTACCTATCAAGTTAGTTACAAGTTACCGATCAAGTTTATCGAACAAGTTTTGTAGTCTTATGAAGACCCGAGTACATGACCTATAGAATCCACCACGAAATCTAAACGTAACTTATTTGTATGTAGCAATCATGTGGTAAATAAATTGGACGCATGAAGTGCTACCTTAGATAGGATTAAACAATAGACTTAAGAATAACATGTTACTTGTACACACTTGTTTCTTGTCCCGCTTGATATTTGATACTCAATACAAATTACATGCTCACTTGGTTACATAATCCTGTTACTTGACTCGATTTACTTGATTGCTAGTTCATTATACCTCATTACTTGTTGCATCCCTACCAAGTCATGTTGTATATTCTTAATTTCAAATCTTTGTTTCATACTTTCTTGCACTTGTTCTCATACCCGTTGCTTGTACTACTTGCAGCCTGTAACTTGCACTAACGGGCGTCTGTCTCTTGTTTCTCTATTTTCTTCCACATGATAATACAGGTTTTGGAGTTCAACTACCTGCAGGAGTTGGTGAGCAAACATTTTAAGCTTCGCCTGGGAAATCATGCTTTATTTATTTGTACCTTGAGTTTATTTATTTCATGTTGCTACTTAAACTTGTAACGGGCTTGTTGTCCGAAGTTTTACTTTTGATCCAGATCTTATATTTATTTGAGGAATTTATATATGTTTTTCAAATAATTTCTGTTGATTAATAATTTATTTCATGCATGTGTGGTTGTATATTCTTCTATATTTCCTGTTATGATGTTGAGTCGATCCTTACAGCTTATGAATAATGAAAATCATTCGCTGGGTTTTGTCACATACTCGTATTCTGTATTCCTTTGGGAAGCAGGTCGTGTCAGTGCATATTGAAATTTATCTGATATATCTGACTATATCAATTGATTGAGTTTGTTTGTGAATAGTTACTTCAGGGTCCGGTTTGTTTTGTAAATGAGCTGGGTAACTGAGCTATTGAGTGGCAGTTAGACATTTTCTACTATAGACTTCCCATGCATATCATGTAATTCTTTATCCTGTAAAAGAGGGAAGATTCACTATGATGAAATCAAGAAATAAAGACCCAATTCCCTCTCTGTTTCGTCCCTAATTCTTGAATCTCTAGGAGTCGTGACTTGAGTGTGCATGTTCTTTGCCATAGCTAAAAGCTAGGGTTTGAGATTCGAGAATTGGGAACAAAATAGTTAGGTAATTGGGATTTTATTTCTTAAGTAACTGAGTCAAAGGAGCAACAATTCTCATACCATTTGACAAGTTTTCGATAGTAACCTGCAATCCCAAAAATCCTCTCAGCTCTTTCACATAATTTGGCTCAGACTATTTAGTCACTGCCTCAACTTTAACTGGATCCACTGCAATACCCTGAGCACTGATCACATGACCTAAATACTTAACAGTCTCTTGACCAAAGCTGCATTTACTTTCCATGGCTACCAAATTATGATTCCTCGGGATTTCAAGAGTTATAGTGAGATGTTGTATATGGCTTTCTACAGTTGTGCTATATACTAAAGCTGCATTTACTTTCCATGGCTACCAAATTATGATTCCTCAAGATTTCATGAGTTATAGTGAGATGTTGTGTATGGCTTTCTACAGTTGTGCTATATACTAAGATATCATCAAAGAAAACTAGTATAAATTTCCTCAAGTGATCTTGAAAGATCTCATTCATCAGACCTTGAAAAGTGGAGCATTTGTAAGGCCAAAGGTTGTTTTGTGTATATAGATTTCATGAACTCTAATATGGTGATAACCTGATCTTAGATCAATTTTAGAGAAGAATGTCGCACCATCTGTGAAGGACCTAATGGTAATATCAAAAATTCAGTAGCTAAACTAACTCCCTGTACTGCAAAAACATTTTCTATCTTCCCCTCACTATGGATAACTTCACCATTGGCCACTGTCACCTTGAACTTAGGTTCATTCAAAATTTACAAACTATATTTGATAGCAGTGTGGGGATCAATGTAGTTTTGGGTAGAACCAGTGTCCATTAGTATATTTACCTATCTTCCTCTGAGTCTCCCTTTCACTCTCAGGGTTTGTGGATAATGTGAGGACCTTGTAAGTGCATAAAAATATATTCTTTGGACCTCTGATTCCATACTCAAGCCAGTAGCCACTTCCTCCACTGTATAATCATCTATATTTCCTTCTTCTTCTTCTTCTTCTTCTTCATCAAGCATCTCTAGAAAGAAAAATTTCAGAGAGGGTAAATAGCGAAAAACACCCCTCTCGAAGAGTTGCCATTAGTGTCTCTTTTTTTCTTTTTCGGAAACAAATGGGAAAAAATAATGCCTAAACTCTGAACTAAAATAAAAATAGAAGGACTAATCAGTTATTTCTTCCATGGCCCCGAGGATTCCGATATTATCACTGATAATACAAAAGTGTAACTCATTATTCAAACAACTATTCAGAGTTCCTAGAGCTCCCTGTAAGGCTTGTTGGAAAACTTCTTGTCGAACTTGATTAATCGCTCTTTGTTGTTCAAAATGAAGGGTTTCATTTTTATAATTTTCTAATTGTTCCAAACAATAAGAAGCAGCATTAATAAAATTGACTTTTTCTCGTTTTGTCCCAGAATATCCGTTCATTCGATACTCATCTGCTTCTATTTCCACTTTATGTAAACGAGCCCACGCCTTTTCGAGCAGCTCATTGGCTCATCTACGTAATTCTTCCGAATTCTTCTATGGGGTCAAAGCAGTAAACCCCCAAGTCTACCGGCCAACGTGATAACCCCCCCCCCCCCCCCACAACTACGAACCACATTCAACTACTGTACAAAAACCCTAAAAAATATGTGAAATGTCTAAATTGTCCTTATATTAATAAACCATTTTACTCCCCTCCCCCCCCCAAAGAATTTTTTTTCACTCTAATCAAAATCCAAATCCAAATCTAAAATCCCAAATCCAAATCCAAATCACAACCAAATCCAAATCCAAATCCAAATCCACAGTCTCTCTCCCAAATCCGAAATCTAAAATCCAAAATCCAAAATTCAAAAATCCAAATCCAAATCCAAATCCATTTATTTAGAGATGGTCAGAGAAGAAGATGAAAGAGTGATGGGGTTGCCGGACTAAAGGGGGCCACTGTGGCAACCACCACCTTATCTTGGCTTGCGATCGCCGTTGCTGACCATCGGGACAGAGGCAAAACCCATTATCCAGGTCTGACTGGTCGTCGGGTTCAAAGAAGATAGCAAGGGAAGGGAGAGGGTCGCGGGTACGCTCGGGTTGGTAGCACGGAAGGAAAAGGGTGGAAAGGGTTGTGTAGGATTTGGATTTTGGTTATAATCTTTTGATTTTTATTAGTGAATTTTTTTTATTCAAGTTAGGTTGATTCTTCTTCTTCTTCTTCCCTTTCAGTTTTCAGTACTGGCTGTGAATTATCATGTTTTACGAAGCATTAGTTTGATGATGTTTTCTAAAGAATTACAAGTATTTTAGGTGTTTTGGATTGAATGGATGAGTTAATGATGTCGAATCATGTTATCTCTTTGCATGTGAAGAGTATGTATTACGCCCCACTTCCCAAAATACGGAAGTACAAGCACGCAACTAAATCCCATCGAACGATATAAGTATACCAACTCATATCAACCATAAGTTTTACCAGTAAGCTCAACAACACAGGTAATAATAATAATCACATGAACAGTAATAAAATCAATAACCAATACTTGAAATACAAGAAATTATAAAATACCAGAGAATATACAGCGTAGTACACAGTTCGCCAAGTTCCTTTAGTATCCCATCATCTGTTCCTGTATAAATATTAACTAAAAAGATGAGAGGGGGGGGGTGTCCGTTAGAACAAGCTTCGGATAGCAAGTAGCTACAAGCAATGAAATAATGAAGTATTATATAACAATAAACATTGAACCGAAACAATATTAGAGGTCAATAAACGATGGTTGATAACAAAATCGATAGTCAATAATGAATGGTACAACAATCAATAAACAACACAGTCGGTAATCAATGGTGCAATGGTTGGTAAACAATAGTAAAAAATCATCGATCGATAAACAATAGACAATAATCAATAATAGGGTCAATAGTCGATAACCAATGGTCGATAAACAATAATCAATAATCGATAATCAATAGTCGATAAACAATGGTTCAATGGTCGTTAATCAATGGTTCAATAAACATTATTCGATAATCAATAGTATCAATCTTAGGTCTATCAGTCTTTTACTCACATATCTAATGCACACAATCCTACATCTCATACCACAGGTTCGGGTGTATAATATCATGTAAACGTTTAGACTATAGTGGTGGATTCTACATGGTCATGTACTCTGGTTTTGCACTAATAATAGCCAGTTATCAATAAATAATACATGATACAATGCACAATAAATTGGGATACTATAATCAATAATCTGCAATCAATCGATAAAACAATAACATGTCAATATGGTAAACATGGGCCCCTTCCGAGTACACTCTTCTATATTGTCCACTACTAAGTCTTACCATTTATTACCCCAACTTGTCATTATTTTATTATAATTAAATATGAACATACAATCGATGGAAACAGGTGTCAAGAACAATATCAAAGAGGTATCAAGAGTTATGCAATGCATGATGTACTAATTTATTACCTCGACTTGTCATTATTTTATTATAATTAAATATGAACATACAATCGATGGAAACATGTGTCAAGAACAATATCAAAGAGGTATCAAGAGTTATGCAATGCATGATGTACTAATTTAATTCATTAATTGCAAAAAATAAACATTTAAAACCTTCAAAATATAATTCTGGACAGCAATATGTTGATGTACAACAGCTAACTTTTCCGCTGCTACGGGAAAGCGAATTAGGTACCTTCAGGAGTTCCAGAAACTAGGCTCTCTACTTATTTCAACACATATTCACACGACACATTCTAATCACAGAAACTATGTATGTCGGTCATTTCATTATGGGTCTACTATTCAGGCAGCAAGTCAGGGTTAAGTTCTTGTGCATATAACGAGAGTGAAAATTCATTAACAAATCTTATCTATATAATAAAACACTAACAAAGCTATCAAGTGGCTTTCATTTATCCCCCGAAAGTCAAAGGCTCAGATCTAACCTCACAAAACACATTCCCCCCCCCCCAAAGTTTCCCCTAAAAACTCAAATTCAAATCCCCCCTAAAACAACTCTTTTATTTATTTAATTCTCTCTCTCTCTACACATACACACACACACACACACACACACACACACACACACACACTTATGGAAATATGGACTTTTATACCCCAATTTATAATTATTTTTCAACATATACTAATGAAAACATGAACTTTTATTTACAACTAATTATTGTCATACTATTCAAACTTGAGCTATATAATTGTCGATTTACTGTTTACAAGGCTTTTCATATGCTGTATCGTTCTGAAGACGTGCCGTAGGCATGTGCCCACGGGCAAATCTAGTAAAATAGTAAAATGACTTCTAATCATGTCCAGTAACCTCCTGGTTAATCTCAGTTCTTAACTCTACTGATAACATATTATTTTAATCAGTTAATCACGACGATATACATATCAACAGTAATCTAGAATTAAAAATGTTACAGTACTATAATCTGAATATCTTGCAATCTATAAGTCGGATTGTAAAACCGTTAGATTATCTGGATTCCAGACATAGAGGGATACAACTTTCATAGATAAAGTTATGGGTTTCAGTATCGAGAACTGTGTCAAATTATTAGTACAATTTTGGAAAAAACGACAGGGAAGAATTTTCAAGTAATCGATAGCACGATATGAAGTGTGTTAACGGTTCAATATTTGAATCTATGATATGACACGATAAAGAAAACTATTATTCGATTTGCCGGTTAATCAATAACAGTTTTTCTTGAAATACGACAATTCGATGATATATGATAATCAATGTAAAGAACTACTTGCGGAGATCAATAAACATTTCTTGAACATGAACAATACAAGTGTTTCAAGAGATACTTGCCTAATATTCGATGAGTACGAGTGAGCGAGCCTACAAAAGTGACAGAGTGACTACAACAGTGAGCAAGGAAACGACAACAACGAGCAAGAGCGACAACATTGCGACAATGGTAGCAACAGTAACTACTACAAACTGACGACAACAACAAACGTGGTGACGACAGCAAGCTCACGAGCAAAAGAACAATGCCAAACAATAGCAGCTACAGCAAGCACGATGACGGCAACTCAGTAGTGGCGTCGGGTGATGGCAGCAAAGATAGGTCAAGGTGTTGTTGTCGAGGTCTCGAGTTCAATGGAGGTTGAAGGAGGCAGCAATGGTGAAGGAGGTGGAGTTAATTGGGTGCGAAGGAGAGCACAGGATGGGTTGAGGAGGGCTCGACTGTACACGAGATGAAAAGAGAGGTGAAGGAGATTACATTGGCGGCTGGTGGAGGCTGAAATGGTAGATTAGATTAGGGTTAATAATTAGGGTTAGGTTGATGAGGGATTAGGTTAAAGGATTAAATATATAGGCAGCATGAAAGTTGCTCAGGGTTTCGGAATAGCTTTGGCTGGCCTTGGATTTGGGTTTATTCATCAATAAATCAAAATAATAAGAATATACTTGATTTGGGCTTCAATATAAATAATTAATCAAATAAGAAAAGAAATAAACTTATAGAATAGAATATGATTTTTAAAAAATATATAATCATTTGAAAATAGCTACAAATACAATTGATGATTAAAAATGACTTTAATAATAGATCCAAAAATAAATTTAAAACAAAATGAGTTTAAGAGAACGAAAAAGAATTTATAAAGAATCGAAATACAGAAAATATATATATGCGAAAACAGGGGTTATAGTATGAGTTGGATGGAAGAGTTTGTTATATTGAATCGTTCTTTTGAATGCATTACTTTTACATTTTAAAGTTTTATCTCGTACAAAAGAAGCAATATTTCAAAAGAGAAGGCATTCACTAATGTGGTGTGGGAAAAATTTTGATGTCATCATTATGTACTATAATTTAAAAAACACCAACAATTAGGGACCTACTACTTTTCCATGATGAATTGGTTCAAGATAAACTGCAAAATGTTTGATGCTGGATTGTTGTCTGTACGGATATAATCTTGGTTTCAAATATCTACAGAGTATCAAATTGCATCGACCACACTCTGTTGAAGTTGTTCCTCCCATTATTTTTGATATGTCCAAAACTGCCAATAAATGATAGGCTGATACTGTTAAAGGTTAATTTGCAATTAATGGTACATGAATCCTGAAGAGGCATTCAAACTTTGAAGAGGCATTCAAACTTTGAGACAAGTAGTCTTTGTTTTGGAAGTATCAAGAAATTAATGAAGCTTTGAACATCTTTTTGTATTCATGTATCTAGAACTATCCATTGCACACTATAAATAGTTGTGCTCTCATTTGTAATTCATCGAGAAAAATTACAAGAAATATAATAGAGTGAGCAATAGCTACTCTACTTTCTCAAAATTCCTTTTAAATCAAATACACTTTTCTTTCCACCAAAGCTTCCGCACCCAACAAATTTGGTATCATAGCAAACATTTTTAGTATAATTCCATACGATGCCATCAAATTCCTCTAGTTCTTTATTCGCCTACTCTCCTAGTCAAGTACCAATCTTTGAATGAGAGCACTATCCTTATTGGAGTACTCAAATGCAATCATTTTTTGAGTCCTTGGATCTATGGGAAATAATTGAAGGAGAGCTTGAAGAACCAAAAGAAGAAGATGAAGATTATGTAAAACAGCAAAAGGAGTTCAAAAAGAAAGATGCAATGGCACTGCGATGTATTCAACAAGGAGTTGGAAAAACTATTTTTCCTTGAATCTTTGATGTTAAAAAGGCCATAGATGCTTGGGAAATTTTGAAACAAGAATTTCAAGGAACAGAGAAGACGATTGAATTAAAACTTCAATCGTTGTGGAGAGATTTTGATAATCTCAAAATGGAAGATCGAGAATCTGTCGTGATTTCTCAACTCGAGTCGCAGAGTTCGTGAATCAAATCAAAGGCTACGGGGATACAATTGAAGAAAAGAGAGTTGTGCAGAAAGTCCTTCGTTGTCTTCCTTCCAAGTTTGATCATGCAGCAGTCGCAATTGAATAATCGAAAGATTTATCAAAGATGACCATATACAAGTTAACGGGATCACTTCTTGCACATGAGCAAAGAATCAATCGGTCAACCAATCAATGAACCGATCAAGCTTTTCAGTCCAGGCAGATTTCAAAGACAAGTTCAAACAACCAAGGAGGTTCGTTTCACAAGAAGGGAAAATCTAGAAATTGGCGACAAAATGAAAAAAAGAGCAATTGGAGAGGGTAGCAACCGCAAAGTTCCGGTAATAACCATTCTTGTGTTATTTGCAAAAAATCAAATCATGAATCCAAAGATTGTTTTTTCAAATGCAAAAGATGCAAAATCCCTAATCATTCTCAAAGGGATTGTTGGTTCCAAAACAAGGAAAAAAGTGAAAAAAATGAATATGCAAATTCTCGAAGAATGAAGTCTTGTTCTACTCCAACAGCAAGCGTGAGTAAGCAAATATGTAGTACTTGGATAGTGGATGCAGCAACCACATGACGGGTAATCGAGATTCTTTGTGGATCTTGAGCCAAATGTAACTTCACAAATCATTCTCGGCGATGGCTCGAAGAAAAGTGCAAAGGAAAAAGGAACCATTGCTGTCCCCACTAAAGAAGGTAACAAAAAACTCATTTTCATTGGCTACAGCGACGAGTCGAAAAGATATCGTCTTCTTGACCCTTCATCTAATAAAGTCATCGTTTCACGTGATGTGATTTTTGATGAAGCTGCAACCTGGGATTGGAAAGAAAAGCAAGTTGCAGAATCCATAACCTTCCATGATCCATTGGCGTATGAAGCTGGTGAAGAAGTTGAAGTTTCAGATGAAGAAAGCCCTCCAAGAAAAACTCGTCTACTAAGTGAAATCTATGAGTGTTGTGAATTTGGCTTATTCTCTGTTGAACCCCAAACTTTTGAAGAGGCTTCAAAAGATGAGCAATGGGAAAAAGCTATGATTGAAGAGATGTCCACCATTGAGAAGAACAAAACATGGGAGCTCATTGACTTGCCAAGAGAAAAGAAAACCATTGGGGTGAAGTGGGTCTTCAAGATCAAGTTCGATGATGAAGGCAAAATTCAGAAGTACAAAGCCCAACTTGTTGCAAAAGGGTATGCTCAGCAACCTAGAGTCGATTTTACAGAGACTTATGCTATAGTTGCAAGGATCGAAACAATTCGAACTGTTCTAGCTCTTGCAGCTCAACTGAAGTTGTGTGTTTATCAACTTGACGTAAAATCGGCATTTCTCAATGGAGAAATTAAAGATGAAATCTATCTTGAGCAGCCGAAAGGATTCAAAGTTAAAGGCAAAGAAGACAAAGTCTGCAGGTTGAAGAAAGCATTATACGGCTTGAAGCAAGCTCCTCGAGCTTGGAATAGCAAAATCAATGGCTATTTCATTGAGAATGGCTTCAATCGGAGCTTAAGTGAATCTTCCCTATATGTGAAAAATGTTGGATTTTCTTGTTGTTTGTTTATATGTTGAAGATCTCATCTATTTTGGTACAGACACAAGATTGGTGGAAGAATTCAAGAAGAAAATGATGGAGAAATTCGAGATGACTGACCTGGGACTCATGAAGTACTTTCTTGGAATTCAAGTCAAACAAAGTCCTGGAAGAATTTTTCTTTATCAAGAGAAGTACATTGATGATCTCTTGAAGAAATTCAACATGAGTGAATGCAAGCCCATCTTGACTCCTATGGCGTTAAATGAGAAATTAAAAGTTCGGGATGATGCAGAAAAAGTTGATGCCACTCTTTACAGAAAGTTGATTGGATCCTTGATCTATCTCAACACAAGGCCTGACATAACTCATTCTATTAGCTTGTTGTCCAGGTTCATGAATGAACCAAGTAAAATTCATTTTTCTGCAGCAAAAAGAATTTTTAGGTACTTGAAAGGTACAAAGAATCAAGGCATTGAGGTCAAGAAGGAAGAAAATTTTGAGCTTGTTGGCTACACAGACAGTGATTGGGCCAAATCTCTTGATGATCGAAAAAGCACATCCGGTTATGTGTTTTGTCTTGGAACAAATGTTATATCATGGAGTTCAAGGAAGCAAAAATCAGTTGCGTTATCATCAGCAGAAGCCGAATACATTGCTGCTACAGATGCAGCATGTGAAGCCGTTTGGCTTAGAAGAATTTTGGAAGATCTGAAGTTCAAGCAAAGTGAGCCAACCACAATTTTCTGTGACAATATGTCTGCAATTGCTATGACCAAAAATCCAGTTTTCCATGCAAGGTCCAAGCATATTGAATTGCAACATCACTTCATCTGAGAACTTGTCAGTGAAGGGAAAATTTGCATGGAATCAATCAACACCAATGACAACCCAGCTGATGTTTTGATAAAAGCTGTTTCCTTTGACAAATTTAAGAGATTCAAGAAGCAAGTCAAGATTGCAAATTAAGGAGGGGTGTTAAAAGTTAATTTGCAATTAATCGTACACGAATCCTGAAGAGGCATTCAAACTTTGAAGAGACATTCAAACTTTGAAACAAGTAGTCTTTGTTTTGGAAGTATCAAAAAATTAATGAAGCTTTGAACATCTTTATGTATTCATGTATCTAGAACTATCCATTGCACACTATAAATAGTTGTGCTTTCATTTGTAATTCATCAAGAAAAATTACAAGAAATATAATAGAGTGAGCAGTAGCTACTCTACTTTCTCAAAATTCCTTTTAAATCAAATACACTTTTCTTTCCACCAAAGCTTCCGCACCCAACAGATACCCAATACCGAACAATCTGAACCTAAACATGATCAATCAGTATAAAAATTGGTGTGAAGCAAGAACTTTGTTCTTAAGTGGGATGATTGTTTGGCTTGAAACGACGTTGATGACAATTTTGACTTAGTTGAACTTTGTCAAATTTGATATCAATAACTAAAAAATAATGTTGACAAGTCAATGGGTGGCATAATGGCTTCACCGTGAGCTAGGATTGAAAGAGATTTGTGTGTGCTTCAAAAGCATGGTTTGCTGAAGTGAAAGTTGGTGAGAAAAACCCGAGGTTGATTTACAACAAAAAATACAATGCATAACACATGGTGATATGAATGGTTACATACTAAAGAGTTGAAAGTGTTTTAAGTTTATGGAGAAGTTAAATACTCTTTCAAGTCTTGTAGTAGAACAATGTTGGAAGAATGTGAAAGAATTTCAAAAGGTCAGGCTGATTTATACTTTCTTGATCTTTCAAGATGGATCAAAGAAAATGAGAAGATTATCTAGTTAGGGTTTTGTGTTATTAGGCTGAGAAATTATTACTGTGCATGTAATAGTTTTGTGGTAGGTTGGTTTTGAAATGAAGAGTTGGTTAGGCTTGGTTACATGATCATATACACTCTCTTTTTACACAAGCTCACTTTCATGCATATTATACTTGATTTTGAAAAAAATAACGCACTTGCAATTAGAAAAAAATCCAGATCCTAGCCAATTATAAGTAATCTGAGAATGCATGAGCTGTTCCCGTCAATGCAAATTTGGCGTAGAAATATGATAGAATTAGTTGATTTTCCTCCAATGTTCCTTTGATGGAAAATGTTCTACTTACAACATGGCACAACTTGACTATTTTGGTTTTCTTATCTTACATATATATTTCCAAGTTGAATGCAGGTTTTCTCATCTCAAAAAGAATCTTAATTATAAGTGTCTGTTCACAAATTGCTACAATTATCATGTTCATTGACTGTCGAGCATGCAATTTTAGTAAGTATCCTACATGTCATAAATTGTATGTTAACCCCTGACTCGTTCTTGAGACAAGCCTTGCACTGAAACTAAGGCTGACTGAGAATTGAGAGATTATGCTATTCGTCCATCATTGTAGGTTATTCTCAATTGAAAATTGCAGCAAGCTTATTCACAACTTATCATTTGGCTTAGAAAATGTACAGTGTACTATGTTTAAGATTAAATCAAGATTCAATGTTTGATTATCAAAAATCAAGCTTCCATGTTTTACTATTTTGAAGATTTTGTTGTTTTTTTGTAAATTAACTATTTTGAAGAATTATCTATGAGTAATGTGAAGTTTGCAATTTTCTTAATGAGAAAGCTGCACAAATAAGGTTATGACTTACCATTGAGTACACACTTGGAGATAGATAAACAAATCATTATTTACTAGATATGAAGAAAATCTTCCATCCCTTTTTTATGAAGGGAAATGTTTCTATTACTTGTTTCATCAATATCAATATTCTACCAACAAATTTTGCATATTGAACTGTCAAACAACACAAACTTTTGCTCTTCCATTGCGACGTTCACTTGTTATTGTGTCTGTAAGTATGTAATTTACACCCAGGGCGAAACCAATCATGTTAGCTTGAGCTTTAGCTTGTTGCTAAAGCTGTAAGACAATTTTTAGCGCTCCTAAAAGCATCTAGGTTGAGTGCATCAACAACTAAAATTGAATTTCGAACTTCTCATTTATTTATTGTTTGTGATACATCCTCTGATAAATTCCAGATATGTAACAACATCCAGATTATCTATATGCACATAAACAAGAAACACTGGAGTATCCTTGTGAAATGTGAATCTTGTATGGTCATGAGTCCATCACTAAAGTTTTTGGTGCTTCATGTATACCCATTTTTCGTAACATTTTTAACAGAATTGTTTAAATTCGTGACGTGCTTATAATATTTGACCCAATTGGAGTTTCACAGGGTAGTATAAGTGTATAACAGCAACAAAATGACAATTGAGTTTTTAACTTGAATATTGGGTTTCACAGTCTTTGAGTTCATGGATGCAAACACACCATGAGTTTTGTGCATGCGTGTTAATAGGTTTCACAGTCTTCGAGGTCATCTTCTTCTTCCAAATTCGAAACCCTAAACCCCCAAATTCTCTATTTGAACTCATCCTCTTGTTTGAACTCATATTTTCAATATTTTTTAGCTTGAAGTAACTATTAAAATCCAAAATCCATCTCCCAAATCCAAATCCAAAATCCAAATCCAAAATCCAAAATCCAAAATCCATCTCCCGAATTAAAATCCAAATCTGACACAACCTTTCCACCCTTCTCCTTCCTTGCTGCCAACCTGAGCGCAACTGTTGTTAAGTTTTGTAAGGAAATTAACAATTGGGAATTAGGGTTTTATCTCTAGATCAAAGTTGCTTGAGATATTCATCCTAGGTATCAAGATTGGAATACCTAGACTGCTATCACAAGCCAGTATTTATTCCTAAATACTGGTTTGGGTATCGGGTTATAAGCCCACAAACCCGCGTTCCAATATCCAATCAATTGTACGTTCATTACACGTGTTACACATATGCACGTGCTATATTTATATAGAGAGAATATACCAATATATCCAACAATCTCCTCCTATATTCTCAATATATAAAGTACATGATTATCTCATCATATCAGTATACAACTGACTGGCTGATAGCAGTCCATAAAGGAAAAGCATCATAAAGGTATAGTTTCATAAGAACCAATAGAATTATAAAACTGAATAGTTCAATCAAGACTAAACCAATATAATTAAATAGTTCCAAACCATATCCAATTTAGAATAGTTCACATAGACTAAACCAACTGGAATAATCTGTCATAGTTTCAAAATCAAACAAAGCAAATAAACTTCAAGAACAAAATATGAGTTTTAAGCTCATGAACACAAGAGTCTTAAACTCAACAGAAGTTTTACCATGCAAGTGACTAATTTATTCTCGAAAGAAATAAACTGAAATTCTATCCTTGCACACTGCTTTATGTTTACTCCTCCATTTTGAGCAAATCATTATTTTTTGAAATCTATGTTGACAAATTCAACTCCTCCATCTTTGCTAGCTTATAGAAAACAAGAATATTAAGAGACACATCTCTAAGAATTCCAACGAATTTCACAAAGTATCTAGTTCCACAAAAGAACTTAGTACAATTCATAATTAGCTTAGCAAAAATGTAACGCAAGCATCACAATCAAGTATCTTTAATAAGTAAAGTACATGAACTTTATAGTTTCTACACAAGAACCATACTATGTTTCATATTGGAACGAAAAGACTGCCGTTTCAATCATGGTTTAACATTGAATCATCAAAATTGGAATGAAACATGTATCCATAAAAGACATATCATCAAAATTGGAATGATATTTAGGACAATTTAATCATCGGAAACACATCGACAAGTTTTCATGTTTTGTATTGGAATAATATGATTATTCTAAGTAAATTCCTTAGATATATAATGCCATCAAAATTGGAATGACATTATATATTTGTGGAATTTATGTCGAATCATCAAAATTATCTAAAACATGTCAACTGCCTAAAATTGATGCTTAAGATTGAACTTCTCTATGGCTCCAATTGGATTCTAAATTTTAAAACAACTTGGATGTTAAAGCTTTTTACTCAATAGCTTTTAACTCCACTTTCCCCCACAGTTTTGATAATTAGATCACTTTCAAGTCTCTTAGCAAGAGCATTAGCCATACTTGTCGCAATTGCACTTTATCTATAAGAAAGTTCAAGTTGGCTTCTTTCAGCCTTAATATACTCCTCTTACTATTATAGAGTGAGTTATGAGCTACAGTGCATTGTAGCTTGATAGTCGCATAACAGAATTAGAGAGTTACCTAAACTTCTTAATGGATAACTAGCAACAATTTCTTCAATCCACTCAGCCTTTTCCCCTGCAGAGGATTACACATAGAGGTCTGATTTCATGGATGATAGTACAGGGCCTGTTTGCTTTTTATTTCCATAACATTTCTGTTTCTCCTAGTGTAAACACATATGTACTAGTTATCGACTTTCACTAAATTCTGAGCAACATAATGCATCAGATCAGCCATTCATTCGAAGAATGACTAGAGTAGCACAAAGCAAACTCTTGAATACCACTCAGGTATCTCATTAGCCTCTTAAGGGCACTCAAATGTGTATGGGATTATTAGTAAATCTGCAGATCATACCTACCTCAAAGGCTATGTCTATTCTAGTGCAGATCTTTGTATACATGAGACTGTCAATTCCTTTAGAATGATCTACATGTCTCATAGTTGCACCATCATTAGGTGTCAACCTTTTATCATAATCATAAGGTGTTTCAAAACACACTTTCAATCACTATATTCCCACTTTTGAAACACATTTTGATTTGATGAGTTTGACTAAGAGTTATCCCTTGCCAACTGAAAACTCACTCTTATACCTATGGTGTCCACAGTACCTAGGTTTTCATGTTGAATTCTTTGGATAGCACAATTTTAACTTCATTTGTAATAGAGAGGTCACTTCCAAGAACATGCATATCAACAGAACAAGTAAATAATAGCCACTATATTTGACACACCTACAAAGTTGAAGGCACTGATCTGAATTACTTGATTCATATACTAGGCTCTTTCAAAAGTTTGTCAAATTATTTATTCGTTGGCTATACATGTTTTAAGAACATACAATGATTTTACTATATTGTAAATCTTGTTCACTAAACATATTAGTTCAAAGCTTTCCGGTACAAAACTGTTCAGTACAAAACATCAAGTACAAAGCCTTTTAATTATCCTTTATGAATGACAAAATTTTCAATAGATGTAAGGATAAGAAGAATACTTATTGTAGCAATATGACAAACATGTGAGTAGACATCAAATAAATCTACCCCATTTTTCTCAGTCAATCTGTTAGCTACTAAAAAGTATTAAAATTGCTACTGAACAATCAAAATTAAGTTTCTTCTACAAAACCCCACTTACTTACTATAGTTTTAGCCCCTGTCGGCAGATCAACTAAATTAAAGTATTATTGTATGACACAAAATCATCTCATTGTCTACTAAAGACTCTTCTTAGCTCATTTGTCATTAAGGTTTTTAAGTGTCAGGCTGGTTCTTGATTCCAACTGTGAATCATTGACGGTGTCTGTAGGACTAGATTATTTCATACATTTATCTTTGATGAAGACATCCTCAAAGAACTCTGCAAGTCTAGATTCTTCTAACACAAATTAGATAGATCTAACATCTGTCCACAGAAACTACATTCTGCACTTTCTAAACACACACAAATATTTATTGTAGGTCATACTTTAGGCCTTCTAGGGTCATGTACTCTAACAAAAGTATCACAACACACATTTTCTCTTTAACAAAACTGTTTGTGTTTTCATACCATGATTTACAAGGTGTATTCAGTTTAGAGTGTAGACTGTGTAGTAACACATTAGAGATATGATTAACAATACAACATCACTCATAATTACACAAGACAAACAACAGTCAATAATATAGAATTCAACATTTCACTAAGTGTTTGATTCTAACTTTTATCAATACCGTTTAACTGTTGTAAGTAGAGTGTACTAGAGATTATGCCCAATGCAAACTTCTCTAAAGTTGTTAAAACATATTCACTACCTCTATCAAATCTGAACCCTTGATTTTTAGCATTTAACTATAATTTTTAATTCATTAAGAATAACAAGTGCTTCATTCTTCATATATATGACAGACTTATATTAATCATCTACAAAAGAGATTAAATACTTCTGACCAACAATCGTCTCATCTAGTCACAAAGCTACTGAGATCACAAATATCAGAATGTATTGACTCAAGAAGTTGTGTGCTCCTAGAGACCATACTAAATGATTTTCTAGTGATTATAATCTGAGCACAACTTTTAATTTGTCATATTTTAATGGAGTGTCATTTAGTAAGGTTATGAGTTTTAACAAGAACGAACAATTTAATATATAGTTCATAGTGATTCTAAATTTCAAAACTTGGATGTTAAATCTTTGACTCAATAGCTTTTAACTCAATTTCCCCACAGTTTTGATAATTAGATCACATTTCCTCACAAACAATTGAATATATAGTTCTCAAATCTTAGCCAATTATGCTATGTTCAAGAACACAATTAGAACTATTATTATTAATTGTCTCATTTGTTAAACTCAATTTATACATACGATTGACAATATATGCACTTTATAAGAGTTAATACAAAATTACTCTATCACATTTTCAAAAATTATTTGCTTTCTCTAATGGTTCTAACAATGTCCACTAGCTCAAACACATTGAGCAAAGAGTTCTTTCCTTTACTCGTTCTTCATCATCTTCATAACGCTAAATGAGATAATGACTAACATATTATAATTCAACTTTGCACACACAGTACAATGAACGAGAGGGAACACAACGTAACTAGTAGAGTCATATTCTACATTAAGAGATGCTCTCTCCTAAGTTACAGACATTTGTTATACATCTTATACAATTTTATTTTATTTTAAATTTTAGAGAAGCAAATATGTAATCTCACACAAACTGCAAACAATGGATTTATCAAAATATTTATACACATAGTATGATAAAACACTTAACAATCCTAAACATGCTAGTTTTCCAGAGCGAGAATAACTATGATCTAAAACTCTCAATCATATGATCAAACGCACAAAACGTTAACACATTCATCACATGAAAAATACTGAGAAAATTAAAATAGATCATACCGACACTTCAAGTTAGAAGTGTTTTCCAAATTCGATGGAGAAGCCTGCATAGTGGAGACTTATCATACCATGATGCAAATCCATCGTCTCCAACATACACAATTTGTAGGTAACATTAAAGTTCCTACATTCATCAAATTGTTAAAGATTAGCCAATTAAACAAATTATTAGCATAATCTAATTCTAGCAACAATTTAATTGGAGATCCGATTTTTATAGTCAACATACTGTTTAACAAAATAGATATTGTGTTTTAGCACATAGCCAAAACAACTGTTCAACTTGTATTAAATTAAACAAATGATTAATACAGTCTTGAACTTAACCACTCTTAGCATCATAGTAATTCTATAATTCAAAACGTAATCTTAGAACGAGTGTTTTGAACTTCCAGCACATAGCAAAATATTTAACAGAAATTTAATACGAGGAAAGTAAAGAACTTATCTTTCACTGTCTCTTCCCCTTCAATTGATTAGACTCATGTCTGTTGGGAACAAATCCAAACAACAAGCCTTTCTGCACCAAAGAGACCTAGCATCGAACACCTTGTGTGCGTCTAAACAGATCTGATGATGAGATACAAAAATTCTTTCACTGTCTTCTTCAAATTAGGGTTCCACACAGACCCAATCAGATCATGATGAGATACAAAATATCTTCACTGTCTTCTTCTTCAATTAGGGTTCCAACATAGATCTTGAAGAAGAGGGGTCGGAGTCGGAGTCGGCGCCTGAGATGCGGCTGCCAGTCGACAGCGATCGGGAAGAGGTGGTGTTCGGCGCCTGACGACCTCGCAACGCGGTCGACTTCGTGGGTCGCGCTTCGACCTTGTGTCAGATCGGCGAGCGATCGGCTTGGCTTCGCGACGCAATCGACAGAGGAGGAGGAGATGGGCTGCGATCGAACCGACAGGGGGTCGTCGATGGTCAGTGACGGTGCTCCTTAGGGTTTCGTCGAGATCCGAACAGCCTGCGATTGTAGCCGACGAGATCCAACAAAAGTTCGTTTTCCCTCTTGATTAATCTCACAAAATTGATTAAGATATCTCAAGATTGTTAAGTTTTGTGAGGAAATTAACAATTGGGAATTAGGGTTTTATCTCTAGATCTAAGTTGCTTGAGATATTCATCCTAGGTATCAAGATTGGAATACCTAGACTGCTATCACAAGCCAGTATTTATTCCTAAATACTGGTTTGGGTATCGGGTTATAAGCCCACAAACTCGCGTTCCAATATCTAATCAATTGTACGTTCATTACACGTGTTACACATATGCATGTGCTATATTTATATAGAGAGAATATACCAATATATCCAACAACTGTGACCCCCTCCCTTCCCTTGTTGTCTCCATTGAACACGATGATTAATGGGTTTCGCCCCTGTCCCGATGATTAGCGACGGCGATCTCAAGCCAGGATAGGGCGGTGGCTGCCTCGGTGGACCCTTAGTCCGGCAAACCCATCACTCTCTCATCTTTTTCTCCAGCCATCTCTGAATAATTAGACATGGATTTGGATTTGGATTTGGATTTTTCATTTTCAATTTGAATTTGGAGGACAAAGACGATTTTAATTTGGATTTGGATTTGGATTTTAGAGTTTGATTTTGATTTTGATTTTGTTTTGATAAAAAGACAGATTTGGGGGAGTGAGTGTGAGTTTTTTTATTTCTTTTTGTTTTAGAATGGTTTATTAATCTGTATAATAAAACACAAAGAAAGCTGTCAAGTGGCTCTCCTTCAATCCCCCAAAAATCAATGGCTCAGATCTAACCTCACAAAACATATTTTCCCTCCCAAAAATTTCCCCCCAAAACTCAAATTCAAATCCCCCACCCAAAACAACTCCTATATTTATTTAATTTTTTTTTTCTCTCTCTTTCCTTCCCTCTTCTATTCAAAAATTTAAGAAATAAAATTTTAAAAATTTAAAATTAAAATAAAAACTAAAAAAATTAAAAATTTAAAAACCTTTAAAATAATTTTAAAAAATCTAAAAAACCATATAGTATGTTTTTTGCTGAACCCCAAAAGTTTCTCATATATTATGTTTGTTACTTCAATTAATTTGTTGGACCCCCCAAAACTGTTTTATATGATCAAATAAGGTGTATCGTTCCGAAGACGTGCCGTAGGCACGTGTCAACGGGCAAACCTAGTACAAGGATAATTTGGATATTTTACATACATTTTTAGGGTTTTTGTACCATAGTTGACTGTGATTCGTAGTTGGGGGTGTGGGGGAGGTGGATGTGGGGGTGTGTGTGTGTGGGGGGGGGGGGGGGGGGGGGGGGGGGGGGGAGGAGGGGTTATTGTGTTGGCCGGTAGAATAGGGAGTTTACTGCTTTGATCCCATAGATGATGGGTGTTTTTCGCTATTTATCCTTCCAGAGATCCACACCTATAACCAAACAAGTATTTTACATCACAGTTAAAGCATAACCCCTTTGATCTCCTTTCCTTGAGTTCATGAGGCAACAATTGCTTGGGCATAGCTGAACTAGTGGTGGGTAATTCAGGACCTGTTGAACTAGGACTAGAAATAGAAGTTGTTGCTACTTTAGGTACAAAGGTTGATTTAGTAATCCTCCTATTATATTGTAATTTCTCCTCATAACCCCTTGACAACCCTATAGCTTCATTAATATTTTTAGGTCTTTGAGCTTTAACTAGCTTTAACATCCCATCTTATTTCATCTCTCAACCCATTCAAGACGGTACTGAGAAAAAATTTATCAGTCTATCATTCCACAAAATTTGACAATCCATCAAATTCTTGTACATATATCTCTAAATATCCATTTTGATTCAACTTTGACAAAATTCCTTCATAGTCTTGAAACTCTGTTGGCCCAAGTCTAGTGATCAATTCCTCCAAGAATAGCTGTCATGTTATTGAATCTTTCACGTGTTCTTAATCTGTCTCCTATACCACTGAGTTAATTTCCCTTTTAGATTGAGTCAAGCAAACCTCAATTTCTAACTATCGTCTATTTCATAAAACTCTAAAAATTGATTAACGCTACAAATCCATTCGGTAGGATCTCTCTCCACAAACACAGAGAACTCCATCTTGAACGAACTTCTTGTAGCATTACTGTAACGCCCCGAATTCCAAAATATGGAAATTCGTAGCACAACAGGATCTTTTACTTCACTTTGTACAATTTTACAAGGAATTTGAAAACTTTTATTACACCAAGTTCTTTTACAACAACGCAGTGGAAATTAAATGAAGTACAACATGATATAAATGTACAATTTAAACATCAGCAACTTAAAATGGAAAGTATTCTTTAGCATCAATCATCTTTATAACTCCTTACAAATCCAATGCCTGCATTTGAAACTATGGGCATGTTAGTTGCTTACAACTGACGCAATATTATAAACAGCGATCCTCACTATGCTGTAATATAACGATTTACTTACTTTAGCAACCACACACTTGAATTCATTACAGAGTGTAAAGGTGATTGTCCTAAACATGTTAGTGTATGTTATGCCTTAGATACCTAATGCAGTTGTTTAGACTACGATGCACTAATGCATGTTTGTTCGGATTCTATGCATCCCATACTATATAGGTCCGAGGGCAAGCCCTTAAGGTACTTCACATTATAGGGTTTATATCCCACGCTATGCAACCTAACCTAATGAATATACTCCAATGCGTAGTCCCAAAGAGTCACACCCCAGGATATTGGACCTTACCGGCCTACCCCTAGCCCACCTCAGTGAATTTACCGGGCGTATCCTCAGCCACAAACCCTAGTAAGTGACTCTCTCGTAACTACGAACCAGGCCTACCCCTAGCCCATCTCAATGGATTTACCAGGCACATCCTGTCTGTCCCGAATATTTCTAGGGACTGCAGTCTCTTTACCGGCCTTTCTGATGATAGATGGATGTACCCCTAGCCAATATACATGGATTTACCGGTCGTACTCTTCGATCTCGGACCCCTAGGAGCTGCACATCCTTTACCGGACCTGTTCGTTGTTGTTTCTATCATATCTTCTTCTAGTGTCTTTCCCTAGATTTAATTAACATCATCACAACCTAGATGCTGATTTACTCTCATACCGGTCTTCACAATACCGAGAATGATGACCCCATATTGGCCACTTCTCAAATTAATTAATCATTTCATCACTTGCCGGTATATGAGTCTCATTTAGCAACTAGATTACAACAATCCTCTCATTGATAGAGATCAATTAGGTCATGACTAACTTCAACATAATTCTCTCGTTCTTTATTCAATAATCATTCACTTAAATCATTTCCTTCACAATTTTTGATCATGCAATAATTGACTACCTTTAATAACATTTAGAAGACAATACCTTTAATCAACTTCTTGAAGACCAACACTCAGCTAATTCATTGAAATTATTTACTTCAACCATTTCCCATATTCTTTGATTAATAAAGCTTCTCACATTATCCTAGTATAGTTTGAGTAGTACTTTCTTTTCTAATATCAAGTTCTATAAAAGTCTCTTAATAAAACCATTTATTAGGACTTCGATTTCAAAACTCTCGTTCGTATTTTAATTCAATTATTCAATCACTTCAATTATTTTTCCTAAGCCCAAAATTCGTATTCTCAATATCTCTTAAAAGTATTCAATCTCTTTAATCAATTTATTCAACCCAACTATGTTTCTTATCATAATATTAATGCATAACTCCTTAGCAAGAATATAAATTTTTCGGCTTCCATAATATACTCAAAATAGTAAGAAAATATTTCTAATTGTCTAAATATTATCTAGAATAAGTCCTGTAATTTTTTCCCGAATTTTAAAAGATCAAAAACCCACAAAAACTAAAAAAAAGGTCGAAAATGCACATTTCTGTGCATAGGAAGTTTCGAACCCAGAATCCCAGAGCACCAGAGGCGCCAGGTGGCGATGTGCGACGCAACACGCACGCACTAGCTACTCAGGACAAGCGTCCAAGCTGATAGTATATGGGTTTCATTATTTATAACCCCAGTCTCTGTTCATTCCTCTATTTTAATTTTTCATATACCCTACAATTTTATTTGTTTTCCCAATTTAATAGTTTGTAAATTATATCCACAATCTCCAGAAATGTTTATATACTAATTTTAACCACAATAAAATTTATTTTTATACATACATATTGTAAAATGGTAATTTTTAGAAACAACATAACCATACATTTTAATTTATTAAAATAAACTACTTCTATCAACCCCAATTCAAGATTTCTTTTTTTTTCCTTCTTCTCTTTATCAATTTCATGAGATTACCTCATTTCCCATTAATCTACCACTGTCCCTATTGTTTACCCAACTTGTTTGTATAATTTAACAATTTGTGCATAAACGATCATTTTCAATTTATGCAACTCAATCATGGCACACTAACATGTACCCAACAACATCTCCATATCTATTTGTATTTTCAAGTTACTAACATGACAAATTAATAAGAATCCTTCCATCTAACATGCAATTACTACTAACAAGATCAATACCACATGCAAAATAACCGAACTTGAAGTCTAAGAATTCATGCCACATAATCATCACAACTAATTGAACATGCATCCTACAATTTATCTAGAAAGTAAGGAAATCACCCACCTCTTTGATGAAAATGCAATTAGAACTCGTAGAACGAAAGCTCCTAGCTCCACACCGATTGCTCTTCTCCTCCAAACTAGCCTCCAAGCACTCCAAGTAAAAACTGGCCTCTCCCTCCTGCTCTCTTTCTTTTTCTCTCTTGATTTTGATTAATAATTTGTGTAAATGTGAATGAAGAGTTGTAGGTATTTATAGGACCTTTATGTGGTGGAGAATGATCCCACTACTTCACACAACTACCCACTCACCCACATATCCCCTCTGCTCTCCCTTTCTCTTTTCCAAGGCCGACCAACCATTGCTTGGGATGCACAACACGTGCACGTGCACCCCATGTGCACACTCTTTCTCATTTATTTTACATTTTGTTATTTGCTAGTTGTTACTAATTTGTTACCAGACAAGTTTGGTTGCACTTTTCTCTCTTGAAAAAAATGTATTTAATAAAGAATTTTAATTTTGGGATTTTAATTTCCTAGTGGGATTAAATTAGTCTTCTAGGCCTATGGACTTTAATTTATAATAGATAATAAAATGAGACAAATTTAACAAGGGAAAATTTGTGCATAACTTAGAAAAAAATTTAAAACCCAAAAATGAAATAAAATTGCACATGCGTTGCACGTGCAAAAATGAAATAATGTATTTTTATTCTAGAGTTTCTTCGGGATGTTACAACCTTCCCTCCTTAGAATAGTTCCGTCCTCGGAACTATACCTAAAGAGTGAGAAAACAAAAGAAAGAAAAATTACACATTTAATTACAAAGTTTAGGGTGATATCTCAACATCCTCTCCTCTGATTCCCATGTGGCCTCATCAACCAATTGGTTTTTCCATACAACTTTAACCATAGGTATAGTCTTATTTCTCAAGACTTTCTCCCGTCGATCCATAATCTCAACTGGACGCTCAGTGTAGCTCAAATCTAACTGCAAACCTTCTGGCAATTTGGGAAAATGATGACTCGGATCAGGAATGTAACCTCGTAACATGGACACATGGAAGACATTGTGTAATTGGGATAACTCTTCCGGTAGTTCTAACCGTTAAGCCGTCTTCCCAATTCTCCTCAATATCTTATAAGGACCTATGTACCTCGGGGCTAATTTTCCTCCTCTTCCAAAACGAATTACTCCCTTAGTCGGAGACACTTTCAAGAAGACATATTCACCTTCCTCGAACTCCAGATCTCTCATCAGGTTGTCGGCATAACTTTTCTGCCTGCTCTGTGCGTCAACTAACCTCTTCCTAACAACTCGATCTTTTCTGAGGTCTGTTGCACAATTTCCGGCCCATACATTTGTCGCTCCCTACTTCATACCAGCATACCGGTGTTCTGCACTTTCTTCCATATAGAGCTTCATACGGTGCCATACCGATACTAGTCTGGAAACAGTTGTTGTAGGCAAATTCCAACAGAGCCAAATGCCTTTCCCAACTGCCGCCAAAGTCCAACACACAATACCTTAGCATATCATCCAGTACTCGGTTGACCCTCTCTATCTGCCTATCAGTTTGAGGATGGAAGGCAACTGAAATCGATCTTGGTCACCAAAACTGCCTGAAGACTTTTCCAGAAATGCGAGGTAAATCGAGCATCTCGGTCGGATACGATAGATAAAGGAAATCCATGTAGCCTCACGATCTCTCCAACATACAACTCAGCCAATTTCTCCATAGACCAGGTGAGCTTCATCGCCAAGAAGTGAGACGATTTGGTGAGTCGGTCCACCATCACCCAAATTGCATCGTTTCCCTTGGAGCTCCTAGGTAATCCAGTAATGATGTCCATGCTGATGTTATCTCACTTCCACTCCGAAATGGGTAACGGCTCCAACAAACCCTCGGGTTTCTGATTCTCGGCATTGATTTGCTAAAGACTGCACATCTAGCAACAAACTCAGCCACATCCCGCTTCATCCCTGACCACCAAAAATATTGCTTTATGTCCTTTTACATCTTGCTACTCCCTGGATGTACCAATAACAGAGTGCCGTGTGCTTCCTGTGGATAACTTCCTCCAGTTCTGCATGATTCGGTACACACAATCGCTTTCTCAACCACAGTCTTCATCTTTCACCTAGAATTCTTCCAACTTGCCGGCACCAACTTGCTCTTTCATCCCTTGGATCTCTGGATCGGTCTTTTGATTGTCAATAATCATTTCTCTCAAAGTGGGCTGAAGTCTCAACTAAGCTAAGGACGCCCCCAATCCTCGTACCAAAACTTCTATACCAGCTCGATCGAGCTCCTCTACCAACTTCTCCTGAGTCGTGATTAGAAGAGACAAACTGCTCTTCCGGCTGAGCGCATCAGCCACCACATTGGCCTTGCCTGGATGGTACTTTATTTCGGGACGGATATCCTCCAATACTTCCAGCCATCTTTGCTGCCTCAAGTTCATGTCCTTCTACAGGTAGATGTATTTCATACTTTTGTGATCCGTGAATATGTTGACTTTTTCTCCATAAACGTAGTGCCCCTACTGTTTCAATGCAAAGATGATTGCCGTCAACTCCAGATTGTGGGTTGGGTAATTCTTTTCATGTGGTCTCAGCTTCCTAGATCCATAAGCTATTACCTTTCCGTCCTGCATCAGCACGCAGCCCAGTCCGCGATGTGAAGCATCACTATAGACATCATAGTCGACCCCTGCTTTTGGAAAAGCCAGTATGGGAGCGGTAGTCAACCTCTCCTTCAACTCCTGAAAACTAGCCTTGCACTTTTCTATCCATTTAAAAGTCACGTTCTTCCTTGTAAGCCCCGTGAGTGGCACAACTATCTGGGTGTAGCACTGAATGAATCTTCGATAGTGTCCAGTTAAATCCAAAAAGCTTCTGATTTCCTTCACTGTAGTTGGTCTTGGCCAATCCTTCACTGTCTCAATCTTTTGCGGATAAGTAGCCACTCCCTCCTTAGATAGGATGTGACCCAGGAAGGCGACTTCGGTTTTCCAGAAGTCACACTTAGACAACTTTGCATATAGATTTTGTTCCTATAACTTCTTCATTACCTCTGCTAGGTGCCCCATATGATCTTCTTCTGTCATGGAGTTAACCAAAATGTCGTCAATGAGCACAACGACGAAAGATTCGATGAACAGTCGTAGGATCCTGTTCATAATGTCCATGAAGATAGCATGTGCATTGGTCACTCCGAACGGCATGACTAAGAACTCATAGTGACCATGTCGAGTTCTAAATGTCGTCTTGTGCACATCCTCTTCTTTCACTCAGACCTGGTGATAACCCGACCGTAGATCTATCTTAGAGAAAATAGCTGCTCCTTATAGACGGTCAAATAGATCATCAATTCGAGGAATCATATATTTATTCTGCACTATCACCTTGTTCAATTTTCTGTAATCGATGCACATCCTCATCGACCCATCCTTTTTTTTACCAAAAGAACTGGTGCTCCCCAAGCTGACGCACTTGGCCTGATAAATTCTTTGCCCGACAGCTCTTCAATTTGCTTCTTGATTTCATCTTGTTCCACTGGCATCATTCTGTAAGGTGACTTAGAAATTGGTGCACTCCCTAGCTGAATGGAGATGCTGAACTCTACATCCCGATGAGGTGGAAGTCCGGGTAGATCCTCTAAGAACACTGTTGGATAATTCTGGACCATGGGAATCTACTGAACCTCTTCAGGAACCTTCTTCTTGCTCAAGGCTGATACCAACTGTTTTCACTTCCTCTTCCCTTGAAAAATAACTACTGGTCCTCCGGTGCCTTTACCACAACCTCCTTACTCTTACACTCGATACTGGCACTGTAGATGGACATCTAGTCTATGCCAATGATGATATCGACCCCCAAAACTGCCAACTCGATGAGGTCGATACCAAATACTCTGCCTCAATCTCAAGGTCACACCTATCATAATACCGATTGGTCGTCAATGTTTCTTCTGACGGAGTAGCTATAGCTAGAACTTTGCCAGGAAAGATTTTTTGTTCAACTCCCAATCGTTTTGCAAATGAAGGTGATGCAAATGTATGAGACGATCCAGTATCAAATAAAATGGTTGCTTTTATTCCATTAATCAGAATTTCTCCTGTTACATAGTGAAATCTCTCAGTACATAACATTTATTCTAATACAACTAGAAAATAACAACAGTAAGGCTCTATTCGAGTGCTCCCATACCAGTGATGACTTTATCCACATCATCTGCATCAGCTTCAGTCAAAGTGAATACTTGCCCCTGTCGGCATGGCTTCTGTCCTTGGTTGGCATGCTTCTGACTCGGTCCCCCCCGCTGCAACTAAGGGTAGTCAGGCTTGATATGACCCTCCTTCCCATAGTTGAAACAGGTTACCTTCCTTCTGTTCGGGAACTCCGTCTTGTAGTGGCCACCCTGACCACACAGGAAACAAGTACCTGGCGTTCCTACTACAGCAATTGCATTGACTCCGGTGGGATTGAACCTCTGCACTAGGCGATGTCCCCTGAAATTGCTTGGTGCTGCAGGCCTTTTGCCAGTGTTTAGGTGTGCCTCTTGTTCTGAGCCGCCTGGTACTAATTCATGTCGGCTTCAGTGGCTACCACACTCCTGACCAGCTTCTCAAACCTTCGGATACCGAGGGGTATCATCTGAGACCTCAGGATCGGCCTCCATCCCCGTTCAAACTTTCGCACCCTCTTGGCCTCATCAATAACCATCTTTGGCGCATACTTGGAGAGTTGATTGAACTTCGTCTCGTACTCTCACATTCTTCCCTGTTGCAGACCCACGAATTCTATAGCCTTCTTTTCCTGTATGTCCAACGAGAAGTAGTGGCTATGAAATTCTCCCAGGAATTCCTCCTAAGTGATCTGTACATTACCAGGGTCCTTTTCAGTGATTGCCACCAGACCCCTGCATCTTTTTCTAGCTGGATAGTGGCCAGCTTCACTTTACTTGCCGCTAGAGTATCCAGAACTTCAAATACTGTTTCAATTTTCCTGATCCAGTCGTATGTTGCATCTGGATTGGCCTGGCCCTCGAACACTGGTGACTTCATTCGTTTGAACGACTCCACCAATCTAATCGCTTCCGGGACTTGTAATGCTGGTCCCGCCCTGGTGTTCTCGGCAACATTTGCAGCGAAGGCATTCAAGGTTTGGTATACTTGAGCTAGTTCTATACCTAGGTCAAGTCCATTGTTCTCACCACTGGGTCATTCGCCATTGCAGTTCCTTCGTCCGGCCATTTCTGAGTCATAAAACTTTTCATTAATCACCATAAATAGCACAACTTACATTCTTCTTTCAACAAAACTTTATTCATTTCCAAAGTTAAACTTTATACATTCAGAAAATAAACTTGCTCATACATCAACATAAAGACAACCTAGATCCTACGGTTCCTTTTGGCTTCTCTGAGCACTCCCCGTAGTTCATTGATCTCCTTCTTCATCTCATCGTACTTCTGATGACATTCCTGCTTTCCCCAACGAGTTTTGTTGTATAGTTGGGTGAAGTGTCGGGCATTCCTGTGCCAGAGCTTCTTAAGTTCCTATGCTCGGTAACTCAGTGCTAGGATGCGCTCCCTGTCTTCCGCCCGCTATGCTTCCAAGTGGTTTACTCTCCACTTCTGGGTATCCAGTTCCCTCCAAAGAGAAGCAACAACGCATCTTTGGTCGCCTTGAACTAGTTCTTCGTCTGAGGAATTATCTGAAGAATCAGGTGGAGGTGGAGTAATCTCCTGTGATTCAGGAAGTTCTTCCTCTATTTCTTCTGGTTCTTCTTCCTCTATGGGTACTTCTTCTTCGGGATAGAACCATTCTACTTCATCTTCTGTGTCATGAAGATTAGCCATCTTATAGGAAAAATGAGGATAAACATTAGCATATAGAGCAACACAAATGTAAACTACTTACATTTAAATCTATAAGCTGAACTTACACTCTAATGCCCACCCTAATATGTCATCCTTGTAAATTTGTACTACTCATTGAAGTTGGGCTCTGATACCACTCTATAACGCCCCGAATTCCAAAATACGAAAATTCGTAGCACAACAGGATCGTTTACTTCACTTCGTACAATTTTACAGGGAATTTGAAAAATTCTATTACATCAAGTTCTTTTACAACAATACAACGAAAATTAAATGAAGTACAACATGATATAAATGAACAATTTAAACATCAGCAACTTAAAATGGAAAGTATTCTTTAGCTTGTGAACTAATTTTTGTAGTTCCTCAATGGGTGGATGAAGTAAGATTGATGGTTCAACATGACCCCTATTTCCAAGCCTTACCAGTGAGATTGCAACAATGGACTTTATGTCCAGATAATTACATGCTTCTGGGGGGTATATGGTACTGTAAAGGCAAAATTTTATTCAGTCCTGTAGCGCCCCGAATTTCTAATATAATATCTTAGAAAATACGTGGCACAATTCCCAGCATCAACTTCAATGTAATATTAAACAAAGTCAACACCAGTAAAAATTTAAATTTTCATTTCAATAATTATTTACATAGCACAGCGGAATATAATACACCTTAAATCAAAATCTCTTTTCTTTACAACAATTTCTTTTACAATTACATAAGTCATTACATCACTTGAACTCAAGTATCCAAATCCGAGCCTTAAGAAATCACCTATAAAATATGAGGCTAGAGATAACCCTAACCCCAAAACTAAAGGGGTCAGCCATAAAGGTGTGAGTGATATAAAAAAGCAACATAAGTAAAGCATGGATTTATCAACAACAGAACATAACAAGAGTAAATGAATATAAGAAATCACAAACGCGAAAAACACAACGAGTGAAGCTAGACTAAGTGTCAAGTGTAGAAAACAGGAAAAAGCACATGCGTGAAACCAAATCAAGAAAACACAATTCTATTTGTTGACTCTCTAATGCGTACTTGTCGGAGTCTATGCATCCCACTCTACATAGGTCCGGTGCAAACCCTTAACGTCTCCACATTATAGGGTTTAATCCCCCGCTATGCAACTAATCCTAACACGATGACTACTACGAGATAAAGATACACTGTGAGTATTAGCCCATGCCCTGATAATTCCGGAGGTTAAACTCTATCCACAGATAATTCCGGAGACTTTCACTCACACATGGAAATCTTCGAGAATATTCACACCGCAAGCAATGACACCTCATCACACGAATACCACATGTGCGTCGCCTCGACCCCGATAATTCCGGAGATCAATCCCACACCACACGTAATTCCGGAGACTATTTCACTCACACCTGGATAATTTTGGAGATTATCTCACACCTCAAGCCATACTGAGGTCCATAACCCATGTTCTCGTTCATCATATCACCACTAGTGTCTGTCCTTATCATTTTGGTTGTTTAATTACTTAACGAATCTCCTAGAGTTGGTGTACCCTACCGGACTTAACTCAACAACTGATCAACTAAAATTGCCTCAACAGGCCCCAGCATAAATAACTCAACTGCCGGTATACTAGGGTCACACACACCCTCTAGAGACTCACACTCAAATATTCAACCCAACCTTCCAACATAAATTGCTCAGTTAAACCACTTGAAAACGTATGTTCAATAGAAGACAAAGTATAGAATAGTAAATTATAGATTAAAACATTTAGAGAATAAATCATTTGAAAAAACATTCAGAAATATGAAGATACATCAGTATCAGTCGACTAATAACAAGCGTAAGTCGACTGTCCAGACAGAGAATTTCATGGTTTTAAGAAAATAATCTAAGTGTTATAAGTCGACTCTAAAGGTCATAGGTCGACTGTCCAGAGAGAAAAATCCGATAATCTTTAAGAAAATAATTCTAAGTATAGCAGTCGACTGTAAAAGGTATAGGTCGACTGTCCAGAAAGAGAATTACAATAACTTCGAGAAAATAATTCTAGGTGGTACCAGTCGACTGTAAAAGTCATCGGTCGACTGTCCAGAACGAGATTTCAAGAAAAACTAGAGAACATTGCATCTGGGTCGTGTCGGTCGACTGAGAAGTCATACCAGTCGACTGTCAACCTACAGACGACATACTTTTGGTTGTGCACATTTCAACCGATACGTAGTTTTACTTTATGAAAATAATTTCTACAAAAAGCTTATTTCTTATATGACCAAATACAACTTGTATAACATATAATAGTCCATAAAAACTAAATCAAAACTACTTGAATTTATAAAAATAGAGATTTTGTTGATTTCTTTCGATTAAACATGAATTGTGCATATAGTCAAATATAGAGTTTTCTTAAAATTTCACTGATCGCCGAAATAGTTTCGTATTCAGATCCAAACCATATAAATACCAAATCTCAAAGAAAATCTCCAATTTGGATTCATTTCTACAAACTCACTAAATTATCAATTTCGATTTTCAAGACATGATCTCTTGATTCATAAATTCTTTTTCCAAATTTCTCAAAACTGAATTACTACTACAACTCACAACCATAATCAATTGGTAACATCACCATATCAAGTTTCATTCAACCAATACTCAAAAGTGATAAAAATCTCATCTTCATTAGATTCATGCATAAAATCTACCATATTTGGTCAATCCAACATTAATCCAAAAGAAATAGCATACCCATGATCTCTAATAGGACATTTATCAATCTCAAATTATCCACATACAATTTTATTCACAAATAACTAGGGTTTCACAATGTCCAATTTTTCATCCATCCATCCAACTCATCATGTACATATTCATACTCAAAACCCTAAACATGCTTTCTAGTAGATGAAATTCAACATCCAAGATCAATCAAAATATTCATATCATTCGCATACAACATACACAAAAGAAAATAAAACACAACAAATCACTCACCTCGAATGAAGAAAATCTGGTAAGAAAACCTTTCTTTGGCTAAATCCAAGATCCTATCCTTCAATCTCCAAGAATAATAAAACCTTTGTGTTGTGCAGCGAAAGACGGCTGCACTCCACCTCTTTTAAATACCCGGGATAGGAGAATTAGGGTTTTTAAATACATTTGCAAAATAACCCCTTGAAAATATAACTTTACATAAATAGATCCCTATACTTGGAAACTTAATAAAACCAATTAAATTGAGATTTAAAAGCAAAATAAACTCCTTATTTCCAGTCGGCACTGTTTGAAAAGTCCAGAAAATAGTTTTGCACTTTCATCCCTCAAAATGACAATTTTGCAAAAAGGTTATTCTTTTTCGTAATATTTGCAAATAGATCCAATTAATATCAGAAAAATCTAGAAAAATTATAAATAAATCCCAAATAATAAATGATGATTTACCATAAAGAAATTTTGGCTTTTGAACTTCTCAAGAAAATATTTGCACGTGTTTTGCACGTGTAAAAAGATAGATTTTCAGAAAAATATTTATTAAATCTCCCAAAATCCATTTTAATTCATTTATAAACCTTTTAAAATAATATTTAAAAATACGGGGTACTACAAGTCCAACTGCTACCTTGAGAGTATTTACTTTAATAATCATGATTCAAAGGTAGGGGAATATTCAACTTTTCACACGACCTTAAACAGGATCAGAAGATCATTTGTATGGGTCATGAGAAAGAAAGTTAGACTAATGATTAGATAATGTAACACTCTGCAAAATTGAGTTATGACAATTTTGCCGTTGCACAGGTATTTTGTACAATTACGTACAATATCTTATGTAATATCTTGAATATTTTTTTATGTTAGTTTGTGCAATATAAATATTTATGAATAACTCATATGCATATTTAATATACTATTTTGTGAACTTAAGGATTTAAGAGCAATTGATTTGGTGACTAGGGACTTCTAGGAAATGTGTATTATGAAAAAGGTCTTAATGAAATTATCCATTTTTTATCATGCATGATTCTTGCTGTTTAGTGACATAGGGGAGTTTAGGGGAAGTGATTAAATGATGTAGGAAGATGTTATTAAATGAAGAATGAAATAAGAGCGTGTGAGTGTTTGTATATAAATGCCAAGAATGCCTCCCCTCATTCTCAACCATTCCTCTTTTATCTTCCACCTAAACTGAAGATCTTTGGAGTTGAAGTTTTCATAAGGTTGAGTTTATCGAGTTTGGTGTTAGACCGCTTCGTGGAGCTTAGAAATAATCGAATTTAGAAACTATAAGTAGGAAACAACTTCTTACTCTAATTTCAATTATATTGTAGGGTGTATGCATGTTAGAGAAGCTATATATTTTGTATTGGATGAGTATTCATGCTTACATTGGTTGAATCATGTGTAAATTGTTGTCAATTAATTGTGTGAATTTACGGTAAGGCTAACTTGGAAACGTTTTACAGTTTTTGTCCTGAATTTTTTACTTACTTTCGAAAGTTAGTTCTCTTTAACTAGATGGAATTTAAAGCTTAAATATTTATATATGTATCTCGTATATTTCTATAACATCTCCTCAAAATGTCATGATTTTTTGTTGTCATTTTGTACTTCAAATAAATTCAAACTCATTCGTGGTTAAGAATTGAAACAACAGGATATATTCGATAATTCGGTCCTGAATATCATGCTTACTTCCAAAACTCATTTATCTCCAAATATATGGAATTTGAAGTAGAGCTTTTTATATGTGAATCTAGTCTTTGTCTATAATAGTTTCACAAAATTTCAAGGTTCTAATATCGTTTAGTATTTTATACAAATTCAAACTTAGGACTGGTTAACAGTTTTACCTTGGTTCTGAAAATTTGTACACATTCTGATTTCTGACGATTTTAACCTCTTATATGAAGTTTTTTGAAGAAACTCAAAACTAGAAATTTGAAGTAGATTCGTTAATCTTTCTTTCAAGTCTAAGAAATCAAATTTCAATGAATTGTGGGATTTTTGATGATTTTTATAAGTAGTAAAAGTTGCAGTTTTCTGGAATCTAAACCTACTGTTTTTGCAAATAGATTTAAACAAAATAGTTGTAGTTAAATTTAAATATTCTTAGTTTAGGTTTCATATGAAACAAAGAAATCTATTTTTCTGATTAGTATTGGAATTTATATAATTTTTGAAGACTACTATGTTGTTGTCCAAAGACATAGTTGAATATTCAAACGGTGGATTCTATATATGGGTCTGAGGATATGTCCGGTAAATCCACATGTATAAGCTAGGGGTAGGCCGGTACGGTCCATGAATCCGAGAGAATGACTTGGTTAAATCTAAGCGAATGATTGTGACTTAGGCGATGCCCGAGTCTGGTAGAGTTAGAGAACTCTGGGGGAAGAGTGAAATAGGGCCTATTTGACCATTATTCTAATTTGTGAGAAATGTATGCCTGAAATATGAATTGTTTAGTCCATATTATATTTTGCATCACTTAGTGAACAACTTTCATTAGAAGAAGATAGACTGAAACAATGACAAACATGGCTAGTAAAGAGTTAAAGCTCCTATGAATGTTCGGGATCGAGGATACGCCTGGTAAATCCACGTGTGTGGGCAAGGGGTAGGCCGGTAAGTTCCGTAGTTAGGCAAAATTTTGGGGTTCGTGGCTGAGGTACGCCCAGTATATCCATGATGTGTGAGCTAGGGGTAGGCCAGAAAGGTCCAATATCCTGGGAGTTCGACTTACACGTGATTATGCATTAAGTACTAGTCAACTTTTGAGAATAAGTTGTGTTAGTGTAATAGAGCCAAATCTAATATTTGTGGGGACTCAATAGTTGTGAAACCACGAGCTGTGCAAGATTTTGCGAGATGCATAAATGCATAAACACACATAGAATGGATATTATGGGAATTAGTGTAGTCTAGTATATAACTTGGTCTAGACTTCTTGGGTGATTAGTATTATTAATCTCATTACTCTCATTAGCAAATGATTATGTTGTTTTTGGGAAACTTAGTTCGTGTTTAAGTTCTATAAATTAAAGTGTGAGTTCTAGAGTTTTGATATGGCTAAAAATAAGGTTAAATCAGAACCGTCCAAATCAGGAACGAATCTTATAGCCTAGGGGTAAAATGGTAATTTTGCCTACCAATGGGTCCGAAGCGGGTACTGGTTCTTAAAAACCCATTAACCCGCTAACGAATCCATCTCCAACCGGGTACGGGTCCCAACCCAAAGTAAATCCGGTCCAGCAGGATAGAATTAAGGTTTCTGATTAATATTAATCAATGGCCCTGATTCACATCTATCCTTTCACTGGGGATTAGGGATTACATTCCTTATCTGATCACAGGGATTACATTCCTAATCTGACCCCAACGGCGGCTATAACTACCCCCCATCCACCACCATTAAGAGGTAATCAATCTTTTGCCAATTTACGCTCTATTATAATCTTCCTGATTATTGACTTGAGCGTCGGAGGGTGCGTCGCCGGGATCAACCCCGGTGTCTCGCACTTTTTGCAGGTGAACAGCGGGAGTCAGCGGTCAAACTCCGGCGGAACAGGTTCAGGTTTGCTATTCAAGTTTTCCAAGAATCCACAAATACTATCTGTTTACCCCCACACCAGATTTAGCGTAAGAAGTAAAACCAAGAGTGAGAAAGTGAAAGTGAGAAATGAGGTTAAGTGTTAAGGGGGTGAAAACTTATGGTAAAAGAGATGCCTCTTGGACTTTGTAACGTAAGGGCGCAACTCTTGGGCCTCCCTTGAAGCGTTACAAAAGCCTAAACGATTAAGTAACGAAGAGCCGCAACTGTTAGCAAAGGAAGCGACGTTTCGGCCCAAGTAAAACAGCTCGGCGCCTCGGAACCAAAATCCGAGCGACAGGCGATCCGACCTCCACAACAAAGAGGATAGCTCGAATTCCGAGCAAGTGCCAATCCGAGCTACAAATTGGAGAAAAACGACTTTCCCCTCAAAATTCGTGTAAGATTTCGATCAGACGGCTCAGATCATGCTAGTGCCACTAAACGACAAGATAGTGTTTTCTTGGGAACTGAGCTAGCCTCGAGATCTGTGCCATCATCCAACGGCCCCGATCGCCCCACGTCCCTCGGAACCAAAATCCGAGCGACAGGCGATCCGACCTCCACAACAAAGAGAATAGCTCGGATTCCAAGCAAGTGCCAATCCGAGCTACGAATTGGAGAAAAACGACTTTCCCCTCAAAATTCGCGTAAGATTTCGATCGGACGGCCCAGATCGTGCCCGCGCCACTAAACGACAAGATAGTGTTTTCTTGGGAACTGAGCCAGCCTCGAGATCTGTTCCATCATCCAACAGCCCCGATCGCCCCACGTCCCTCGGAACCAAAATTCGAACGACAGGCGATCCGACCTCCACAACAAAGAGAATAGCTCTGATTCCGAGCAAGTGCCAATCCGAGCTACGAATTGGAGAAAAACGACTTTCCCCTCAAAATTCACGTAAGATTTCGATCCGACGGCTCAGATCATGCCCGCGCAACTAAATGACAAGATAGTATTTTCTTGGGAACTGAGTCAGCCTCGAGATCTGTGCCATCATCCAACGGCCCTGATTGCCCCACGTCCCTTGGAACCAAAATCCGAGCGACAGGCGATCCGAGCTCCACAACAAAGAGGATAGCTCGGATTCCGAGCAAGTGCCAATCCGAGCTACGAATTGGAGAAAAACGATTTTCCCCTCAAAATTCGCGTAAGATTTCGATCGGACGGCCCAGATCGTGCCAGCACCACTATGCGACAAGATAGTGTTTTCTTGGAAACTGTGCCTGCCTCGAGATTCGTGCCAAGATCCGACGGCTCAGATCGTTCCGAGCAACTAGCGATCCGAGCCAATAGTTCGGCCGTCGAGCTATACGCTCGGCTACCGAGCTAACAGTTCGGCCACCGAGCTATTCGATCGGCTACCGAGCTACATCGCTCGGAGACCGAGCAAGTGCCAATCCGACCCGCAAAAGTGAAGAAAAAAGCTGCCGAGCGTCTCCAACCGTTGGATCATTGTGAAAATCGCACCTGAGATGATGGACGGTCCAGATTACGCCACATCCACTAAACGACAAGATAGCATTTTCTTGGGAACCGAGCCTACCTCCAAGTCGAGCGACTAGCAATCCGAACCACTCGTGCCAGGAAAAAACCGAGCCACTTCGCTCTGATTCCGAGCAAGTGCCCATCCGACCCACAAAAGCGGAGAAATCGCTGCCGAGCGACTTTGTCCATCTGATCTTTCAGAAATTCGCACCCGCACAGGATCAACGGTCCAGATCGCGCCATGCCATAATTCGGTATTTTATTTATTAAAATCATTTTATTTATTTTAAAATTGCGAAAAAATGATTAAAAATTTGGGAAAATTAATTAAAAATCCTAGAAAATAATTATAAAGTCGGGGAAATATTTTTGATCCCCCGAGTAAGTAATTATCGCCTAGGACAATTTATTAAGACCCCCGAACGACGAATCGATACTTCGAAAAATTAAGTAAATATTCCGAAAAAATAGATAAAAATTACCAAATATCCAGAAGAGTTCAAGAACAACTCAGAGCATGCAACTAACTTAGAAAATCAGCATACTGCCTCCTGCAAAGATTCGAAACCTTCCATTTGGACTCCGATACAACCCCACTAGCCATTAAAACAGTAAAACTACTCCTCAAAGGATGATCAAGCTCAGTCTTCGGGAGTGGGGGGCTTGTGATATGGCTAAAAAATGGGATTAAATCGGAACCGTCCAAATCAGGAACGAATCTTAAAGCCTAGGGGTAAAAGGGTAATTTTGCCTACCAATAGGTCCGAAGCGGGTACTGGTTCTCCTCCTCAAAGACCTATTAACCCGCGAACGGGTCCATCTCCAATCGGGTATGGGTTTTTAACCCGCGGCAAACCCGGTCCAGCAGGATAAAATCAAGGTCTCTGATTAATCCTAATCAACGGCCCTGATTCACATCTATCTTTTCACTGGAAATTAGGGATTACATTCCTTATCTGATTACGGATATTATATTCCTTATCAGATCATAGGAATTACATTCCTAATCTGATCCCCAAGGCGGCTATAAATACCCCCCATCCACCATCATTATGAGGTAATCAATCTTTTGCCAATTTACGCTCTCTCATAATCATTCCTGATTACTAAATTGAGCGTCAGAGGGTGCGTCGCCGGGATCAACCCCGGTGTCTCGCACTTTTTGCAGGTGAACGGCGGGAGTCAGCGGTCAAACTTCGGCAGAAAAGGTCAGGTTTGCTATTCAAAGTTTTCCAAGAATCCACAAATACTATCTGTTTGCCCCCACACCAGATTTAGCGGTAACAAGTTTGAATAAGGATTAGTTACCGGCAAGTGACCACTAGTGTTGTTGGCGTAAGCCGCTAGCTTTAGGCAATATGATTGATGTTGTAAGGACATGCACTAGAAATGAGACATGATGTAACAAGAGTAAATGTGAGTTAAGATCTCCAGAATGATCTGCAGAGTGAGATAGGTCTCCAGTATTCCAGGACGAGAGGTGAAAAAGGATCCACAATGATCTGCAGAGAGATTAGGTCTCCAGTATTCCAGGACGAGAGCTAAAACTCACAGGATATTTGTGAGATTAGAACTCCATAATGATCTGCTAAGTAAGAAGAATCTCTAGTATTCCGGGATAAGTGTTAAACCTCTAGGATATCCATGTCTTGAATAATTCGTCACAGGGATATGATTGCATAGCGGGGGATTGAACCCTATAATGAAAAAATATTAGTAGCTTACATTCGGAAACTATGTTGTATGTACGACATACCATTCCAAACAAGCGTGCAAAAGAAAATCAAATTCAAATTGTGCATGTTAGTATAGTAAGTATATCTTTGATACTCTAGTAAATTAGTTTCACACTCACTCATACAACATTATATAATTGACTATTTTTTAGTTATGTTTAATATATGCATTAATTCAAGTTTTTCTTCTATTATTGTGTGTTTTGGGAGTTAGTTGAAGTTATTGAAATTTTTATCGCCGTCCTCACAAGTTGACGGTCCCACAGATTGTGGTTTTGCAAGTAAGGGTGCATGAGGTGTTAGCATAGAAGTGTGACATCCTAAGCCCGTTATCATATCAATCTGTATTATATTATGTTTATGTACTCAATTAAAGTACAAGATTCTGGATGTGTCATGAATTTTTCAGTCTATGAGATTTGAGGCATTACAGAGAATGTGTGATATGCCAGAAGGATAAGCATGAATCTCAGCTTCCTGCAGGATTGCTTCAGCCCCCCTATTTCAGAGTTAATTTGGGCGGATGTCTTAATGGTTTACATTAAAGGTTTTCCCAAGAGCTAAGGAAAATCAGTAATTTTTGTTATGGTAGATAGGTTGTCCAAATATGCACATTTCGTGAGCTTACCACACCCCTAAATAGCTCAAATTGTAGCTCGGTTTTTCATTGAACAAGTTAGTAGACTTCATGGAATGCCTAGAAGCACAGTGTTATGCCCCACTTCCCAATATACGGAACTACATGCACGTAATTAAGGCACAGCCAATGATACAACATCATTCATAAGTTGTACATCTATAAGCTAAACAAGATATTTTAACACATACACACCGGCAATAATAATGATCACATGAACTGAAAATAGAACAAAACTATTCCAAACAACCATCATCTAGAAAAAACATAAACTTCGGGTCAGAAAGCCCGGGAATACAATGTACTATAATGAAAACAATACGATTAATAGTTCGTTACGACAACTAGATAAGATAGTGACTGAAATAAAATGATAGGAAGTAGCAATGATACAACAATTAATCATGATCGTCTAGAAAGTCACTTTGCCAAGTCCATCGGTACATGTATAATCATCATTTGAAGTAATGGAGGAGGTGTCCGTTAAAGCAAGCTTCGAATGACAAGTAGTAATAAGCAGTACAGTAACAAGGCAGTAAAATATGACATGGAAGAACAAGGAATAGTAGCAATATAAATACTAGAATGATGTGATCAGGTACAATACAAGAAATGATGGTAAGGTGCAATCATAATTGTGATGTATAATCAATTGATATGCTATGGTCTATAAATAATAGTCAGTGACATGATCAATAATCGATAATCAATGATTCAATGGTCGATAAACAATAGTTGATCATCAATAATAGAAGTTGTCGATAAACAAATAGTCGATAATCAATAATCCAGTATCATTGCTTAGTGTCAATCTTAGGTCTATCAGTCTTTTATTAATCTATCTAATGCACGCAATCCTGTGTCCCATACCACAGGTTCGGGTGCATAATAATTTGTACTTAAATGATGAATTCTATATGATTATGTACTCGAGAATAGTAATTAGTAAACAGTAAATACTCATCGGTATACAGTATTCAATGAACAGTAAAAAGTAATCAGGATACTGCAGTCAGTCATCCATCATCAGTAATCACTGAACATTAATCAGTAAATAGTAATGCAAGAAATACGGGCCCCCTGCCGAGTACACTCTCATATATTGTCCACTACTAAATTGTACACTTTATTACCCTAGTTTGTTATTCTTTTACCATGATGAATCATGAACATGCAGTCGGTACAAACAGTGGAAACAGTGGTATCAAGACACGGTGATATCATGATAGTAAATCAATAATCAAGAAAGTATCAAGTGGTAGATGCAAATGCATGATATAAAAGAAATCTATTAGTCTTCTATGTCGATACAAGTTATTAACACAAGAATAACAATATATATAGTTAAGGCATAATAAATACGATATGGAAAGCAGCACATTTCTGCACTAAAACTTATTTTCCCGCTTCTATGGGAATGCAAATTTAGTTCCGTCAGAGATTATAGAAAGTAGACTCTTTCGAATCCAACTCCTACTCATTCGATAGATTCTATGTTCAGTAGCGATGCCTATCGATCTATTCTTTGTGGGTTTCATGCACAAGCAGTATTTTGAAAATTTAGATGTTACAGTACTAAAACATAGATATCTCACAATCTATAACGGTTTGGAAACCGTAAAATGTTCTTAATTCTACACCCGAAGGGCTACAACATGCATATAAAATTCTGAAAATTTAGTCATGCTATCTGAATAAACATGTCATGAAAAGAAAACTATGAGTTAGATTCGCCAATAAATCAACAATAGAATTCAACGATACGATAATTCAAATAACAATAGGAACTACTTGCTAGGAGTTCAAGAAAAGAGATCGATTGCCATTATTTGATGATTACTAATCTGACGAGAACAACGGGACAAAGAAGAAGCGACGACACGGCGACGGCATAAGCGCAGTAAGCAACAATCGTGACAACAGAAGCTAGCGATGACTGATGATAACACCAAGGACAACAAGCCAGCGCAGCGACAACGCAACTACAACAACGACAACAACAAGAATGGAGCAACAATGGCAAGAAATGGCAGCAAGCGAGAGTTCGAATTTGCTGTCGGGTGTGAACAAGAAAGGGTGAGGGAGAGGGTGGTGTTGCAGTGGGTTGATGATGGAGGTAACAAGGTTGGCAGTAGGATGAAGTTGTTGGTTGCGATGAAGGTCGAGTTGGAGAGTTTTGGAGGTGGTGGCAGCAAGAATGGGTGTTCGGGTGAGTTGTTGGTTGTAGGTTGATGGAGGTGAAGGCTTGGATTTCTATGGGTATGAAGAAGAGATGAGGGTGGAGGTGAAGAAGTAGGAGTTCGGGTGTATGATGGAGGTGATTGTGTGGAGTTTTGGTGTTTCGAGTTTGGGTTGCGACACTACAAAACGCTATGTCTTTTTCGACATTTCTATCTCGGCGTTTGGACATAATGCCGGGATAGACAACCATTTTATTATTTTTTAAATATCCCCAATCTATCGCGGTGTTTGAGAAAAACGCCAGGATAAATGAGGTATATTTCGGCGTTTGTAGAAAATATGCCGGGATAGACCTAGTCGATGTCGGCATTTCTGTCGTAAACTTCAGGATACGTCATCGAAATATTTTTAATCCCCACCCCCCAAATTTTTCCCCAAAATCATTTATCTCTCTCTCTCTCACTCAAATCCCCGACCCAACCCCCTGTCGTCGTCGTGCGGCCACGTAGCCGCCGTCATCCCCCCCGCCGCCGTCCTCGTGGCCACCCCATCACCGTGCCCCTCTCACATTCCAAAACTTAAACCCTAGCCCCAATCGCCTCTGCCGCCATTTTCCGCCAAATCCCCTTGATTGCCATTCGTCGTCGTAAGTTCATGGCGTGTAAGTATGACAAGTACAAAGAATGGTAGCCTTTCTCTCTCTGTGTCTTTATTCAACTGATTGAGGTAATTAAACTTTATTGATCTTTGTTTTAAAAATCATTTTGTAATTAATTAATACATCAACGGAGTTGTTTAGTTTGCATTACCAGCCAAGATTAACATCAATTAGGAGATTGGAAGGGAGGGTTTTTGTGGTGACTGCGAATTTTGAGAAGCAGCAGGAATTATGTGGTGCCTCGTGCCAGTGAGGTGCTTGATGAATTGGCTCTACTGCGAAAGTTTTGTATATTTGTGTCTCCTTTGACTTCCATTGCCGTTTTATCTATTCACCAATTCACGCTAAAGATCCTAGAGGTCGAGACTTGTTTTGGTTAGTGTTGTAATTGTGGTGTTTTTGCCTTTAGGCTACAACAGGTGAATGGCATAATCGATGTCATGAAGATGATAATACTAGAATGCAACAACAAAAAAAGATTTTAGACAACAATTTCAAATAAGTAATAGCTAAATGAGTACAAAAAATGTATGATCAGAAGAATGGGTTTGTTAATAATGCGTTCAGTGTTACTATGTTGGCATCAAATTTATATAGTAAAACCTAGTACACTATAGGGTATATACTGATGAAAACAATGGATGTTTAAAGGGTGATTGATGCATTGTATTTCGTAATCAGGTTTGTCTAATCTGTTAAAATGTACCCTAGAGTATACCAGATTTTAGTATAAAATACCCTGACCTGGCATGCTTTTTGCTATCTGGAAAATAGCCTGAATGTGTTTTGCTTTGTGGAAAAATACTCTGGCGTGCATTTTGCTATCTGGAATACCGAAAGATGCAAGATTTCTAGATATTCAGAAAAATGCACGTCAGGGTGTTGTACAATAAAATCCAGTATGGTATAGAGCGTATATTGACAAATTAGCTGTAAAGTTTGCCTTTTGGGTGATTAGGAAATCAACTGATTGTGATGATCAGTTAGTTGGTAGCAGTTGATAGGGTGCTTGTTGAGAAGTTCTACCTCAATAAGTTCAACTTTGCTCACGGAGATGTGGTGATTTTCAAGTGAGTTAAATTGGATTTGGTGAGTAGAGTAGAAGAATTGTGTTTTTTTTTGTTTGTGAAAGTTGGATGGTTTTTTTGGAGGCTCCAAGTGATCATAAGCAGACATATGTGAAGAGAATAATTGGTTTGCCGGATGACTGAGTTTCACTTCCTGAGTCTTCTCATGTAGTGAAGGTACCGTAAGGGACGATTCGGCTGACAGCTGCTAGCTGGGATTCGAGGTCTTTTGGCCATGTGAGTTACATTTAAGCTCTTATCAATTTCTTTCTTGTTTAGATGTGGTTGCAGTTTCGAAAGGATTTGTAGTTACGTCATTATGTGTTTAGTTGTTCGGTGATGAGTTCTGCTCATGGTTTTAAATATCGGATTTCAGACTCGTCTCGGCAAGAGGTGTTTCGTATCGGATCGGAGAGGAGACCTCTGGGAAATGTGATCATATTGGATGTTCATTTTCTATAGTCAATAAATATTTTTTTTGGTTATTAAATAAGATATTATATGTCCTATATGTCAATTATTATATAAAATACTGTATAATGTAACTAATGATATGAATCAATTACGGTAAATCTTCGCATAATTTAACAATAATATAGAAGAGAATGTAATATTAGTATATAACTAAATTGAATTTGCATTGATTAGAAAAAATGTATTAGTTAATAAACTTACTTGACTTTGCATATATACTAACAATAGCGATACGAAATCCTCACATTATTTGAGCTTAAGGTTCTATATTGAAAGACATATATGCAAAAAGTAAAACAGTTTTTTTTATAAATATTCACAATAACATTTGTGTCTATTTTGGTTGATATTTTGCCAATTTTGCCAATATTTCGGCCAATATTTGGGTAATTTCGGCTGAAATCTACACATTTCGGTCCAAAACGATGTAGAAAATAAAATATGTGATTTCGTATCGGCAAGCTAGCCGAAACCAAATTTCGGCCATATCGGAGAAATTTTAAAACAGTGGTTCTGCGTAGATAGGAAATTGGGCTAATTCCATTTGTTCAACTCGGTCCTTCTGCATCAACACTATACCTAGGCCCTTGCCAGAAGCGTCATAGTGAACCACAAAACTACCTGAACCATCCGAAATAGTCAACACTGGCGCTGACATCAACCAGCTCTTCAACTCTGTAAAAGCTCCACTGCAAGTTCCATCCTAGACGAACTTCTGATCCTTCCCTACCAGCTTAGTCAACGGCTCAACAATCTTAGAAAAGTCTTGGAAAAACTTCTGATAGTACCCGGTCAAACTAATGAAACTTCTCACCTCTGAAACTGACTTAGGGACAGACCAATTCTTCACCGCAGCAACCTTGGACAGATCAACAGAGATACTATCGCCTGAGATAATGTGCCCCAAGAAGGTAACTCGATCAAGCTAAAACTTACACTTGCTGAGTTTCTCATAGAGTTGATTCTCCCTCAAGGTTTGCAGAACCAACCTCAGATGATCAGCATGATCCTTCCGGTTCAGAGAATATACCAGAATGTCTTCTATGAAGACCACCACGAATCTGTCAAGAAATGGAGAGAAAACTCTGTTCATCAGACTCATGAACACTGTTGGTGCATTCATGACTTCGAAAGGCATCACTAGGAACTCATAGTGCCCATATCTGGTCCTGAACGGAGTCTTCTTCAATCAGTAGCCTTCACTTTTACTTGATGATAACCAGAGCAAAAGTTCAACTTCGAAAAGACAGCAGCTCCACCCAACTGATCAAACAAGTCATTGATCCTGGGTAACGGATATCGGTTCTTTACTGTAACACTATTCAGCTTACGGTAATCCACACACAGTCGACTACTCCCATCCTTCTTGCTGACAAACAAGATTGGAGCGCCCCACGGGGAAACACTGGGCCTGATGAAACCCAAATCCAGTAATCCTTAGACCTGCACTTTCAGCTCTGCTAGCTCAACTGGTGCCATCCGGTAGGGACTCTTCGATATCGGCATAGTATATGGCTGAACCTCAATACCGAATTCTATTTCCCTATCCGGGGGTAGTCCAGGAAACTCCTTTGGAAACACATCCAGAAATTTCCGTACTACAAGAGGTGCAACCTCACAGTCTGAGTGCAACTCCATTGCACAACCTACATCGACAACCACTTCCTGACCACACCCAAAGGGTAACTCCCCAGCACGGAATTCAAACTCTGCACGACCTGGCATCCTGAAAATAACCTTCTTCGCTCGGTAATCAATGATCGCGTGGGTCTCACCCAGCCAATCCATGTCGAGAATCACATCAAACCCTGAACTGTCGATCACAATCAGATTTGCTCTGAAATCTGTACCTCCAATCACCACGGGACTCTGCTGGCATTCTCGGGAACAGACGACAACACTGCCACCCATGGTGTTCCAAGCTACCGATAAAGCACTGCACTCCAACTGATGCTGATCCACAAAGCGGGAGGAGACAAAGGAATGCGTTGTCCCAGAATTAAAAAGAACATGAGCAGGAAAGGAATAAACAAGAATGACACCTAAGATAGAGTCAAAATAAGGAAAAAGATGAACATATGAAAGATAATCAAGGAATATGGAAAATGGTGCAGGAAAGACAACATGAAAGAAATATGCAAAAGAAATAAATAACATAAGGAACAAATAACAGAACTACAAAAGAAAAACACAAAACAATACCTGCAACGACTTCTTCTGCGGTCTCAGCTTCCTCCGCTGTCAAGTTGAAAGCCTGACAACTTCCTGGAGCAGCGGTCCTCTGACCGACGATCTGATGCTGAGGGGGAAGTGGCAGCCTGACCTGTCTACGGACTGGCGTGACTGCGGCCTGGTCGTGCCTCCTCCGAGGACAATCTCGAACCAAGTGGTCGGTAGCACCACAACCGAGACACCGTGTAACCCCTGTTCCCGTAAATTCATGTTTCTGAATATTTTCTGGATTTCGATTATTTATAGATTTATTTTGTGTTAATTTCGTTTTGGATCTTCTACTAAAGTGGTTTTTAATCAACAATTATATTTACCTCGAATGATGATATGTTTTAAATTTATTTTCTATTTCTAATTGATCAGCTATTTATATTTTATATTATTACTATTTGGGTTTTAATGAATTTGTTGAACTCAAATCTTATTTTGGTATTCACATTATTTTTGTTACTATTATTATTGTTGTTATTGTTATTATTATTATCGTTGTTGTTACTAATATGTTTATTATTAATTTTTTTTATTGCTAACTTTGATTATTTATTGAAAACCCAATTGTGATAGTATTATTATTATTATTAGTACTATTATATTGTTATTATGGTTATTATTATTGTTATTGTTATCGTTATTATTGTTATTATCATTATCAATGGTATTTTCTTGTTAATTGCATTATTGTTATCTTTATTGTTAATACTATTATGATTATTATTTTATTTTATAGACCCTATAATGCTAATTATTTTTTCATATTGAATTTATATCCACTAATTGCTTTTTTTACCCAAAACCCAAGCCCATATTCTTATTGGATCCATACCCTATACCCAAACTCATTCTAATACCCTATAAATACTAACCTAACCTACTTTACCCTAACCCTAAACCCTACCCCTTTAACCCTAGCCGCCCCGTACTGTGCTACCCCCTTCTCCCTTATACTGTTTAAGTCTTCATCTTCTTCAACTTTCCCTTCCGAACTCCCACCCTCTTCCTCTATCCTCCAACCGAACCCATCTCAACTCAACCCTGTTACATCCCGCTTCCCAAAAAGAATACGAAATATGGATACGTAACAAAAGCCCAGCGAATGATTTTCATCATCCATAAGCTGTTCAACAATTCTTACAATATTTCACAAGATAATCAGAGTCAGAAGCAAATGACACAACCAAACATGCATAATTGAAACAAGATACCAACAGAAATTACTTGAAACCAAATACAATAATTTCAAATAATCAAATTCTGAACAAGTCAAATATTTTGGGTCACATCACCCAAATACAAGATAATATCCAAGTAGTCAAGTACATCTTATTTCAAGTTCAAGCAACAAGCAATAATAAAATCATAAAGCAGAAACTCCAGCACTAATACATCATCTCGTCAATACCATCTGGTAGCCGATCATCCTGATCTGTAATTAGTAAATTTGCAGAAGAAGGAAGTTGCAAGTTACGGGCCACATATAATGTAGGATACAAGTACATGGAATGGATGAATCGAAGTATCAAACCTAGCATGGTATAATCATGATGTCCAAAATAAACAACTAGCATGGCAAAAGTGAACAAGTGTAAATGGCTTAAATCAAGTGTCAAGTAATCAAGTATCATGTCAACATGCATCAAATGTCAAGTGTCATGAAATCATGTATCAAATATCATGTTCCAAGTGTCATGTAAACAAGTCTCGTGTATCATGTAGTCAAGTATCAAACAAACATTTATCATGTTCAAGTATCATGTTCAAGTAGCATAACTCAAGTCTTGTAGTGATTTACTATCTAGGTAGCACTTCATGCATTCCGGTTTTTACTACATGGTTGCTACAACAAACAGTTTTGCTTTAGATTTTGTAGGGGACCATACAGGGCAGTGTGCTCAGGGACAAACTCCAAGTATCATGTAATCATGTATTATGTAAATAAGCTCCAAAACCCAAACAAGCTCTAGTGTCATGTGTGTACGTGTCATGTAAATCGTGCCAAGCTCCACATGTAAACATGCTCCAATAATTACTAGCTTCTTTCGAGTACACGTTTCTGCACTATCCACTACTAGATCTTTTCCTTAACCTTGACTTGGTTATTTTATTATTAATGTCAAACAAGAATGTATATGTGCAAAATATATAAAGAATAACATGGCATGATCATATAACAAGTGCAAGTTGCGACATAAACATGTACGTGTGCAAGGTATCTCATAAAAGAATAAAAATATCAAATCTCAAGTTCGGGACAGTTATATCCTACTGTAGTAAAACAGTGATTCCCAGTATTATAAACAAGCAAATCTGGATCCGTCGAAGGATCTGGAAAATAGACTTCCACACGAATCCAGCGAATATAATTAAGTCATATACTAATTCATAAAATCATATCTCAAAACTGATTTTAATACAGGAAATAGGTTTAGTCAGAAATCAGGGAAAACGAATTCAAGAACAGGAAAACAACATGAAAATTCGATAAATAAATCAACGAAAAATCTGGGGTATTCCCTTATATGTCCAGTATCTAAATATAAAGTTTCAAATTTTTCTAGTAAAATTAGATCATTCATCAAAAATAAGAAAGCATTAAGAAAATATAGTTTGGCAAATCTGGAAATCCCAACATTGCTGTACAAAAACTAAGATATCTCGCAACTAGTGATACGAGATCCAATTCTGCCAAAGGGATATGAAAATAGATAAAATATACTTTCATATTTTTCAAGAACTTTTCATACAGTAAAAGGAATCATAGTGAAAATAAGGTTCTTTACAGAACAGCGAGTAAAATACAGCAAGTATAGATTTCATAAACGAGCATGAAACAACACATAAAACACATTAATAAAATTCACCAAAATCCTGGGTAATTCTAACTTGATAAAGAAATACTGACCAAAGTTTTGGATTAAAATAATATCTGTAGCATAGTTCTTTAAAATAATTTGTCATCAAAATTACCGAAAAACAGAATCTGGAAAAGATCGACATCTCTGTACTAAAACAGTCATAACTCAGTCATACGAAATCAAAATCAAGCAAGGTCACAGGGATTTGAAAATAGACAGAATTATCTAAAACTCATGTTTTATACCGAAATTAAGATACTGACTTTAACCCAGTCGAAAACAGCAAACAAAACAGAACAACGATTTTTCCCTTAAAACAAAATCAACATAGATTCAAAAAAATTTATCCAAACACATCCTAATATGAAATCGAGTCTACCAAGTGTCTAAACATCATGAATTAGGGTATCTAACAGGTCCACGCCAAGAATTTCATATGGGTCTCAACCAAGACACGAATTTGCAAACAAATCTCACATACAAGTTCAACATCAAGAATCGGGCGAATCCTTAGTTAATTCATGTCAAGATTGGTGTCGTGAGTCATCTATGGTCAAGTTTTCACAATAGCGACAAAACCCATCAAAGGAATCGCAAACAAGAGTCGTCTCTAGACCGAACTACACTATAATGAACTTTTTAACTTGTATCAAATAAATGAATTGGAGTACAAGTTACTTGCCTTAATTGGGGATGAAGAACGATGCAATCACGAATAGAAGCAAACCCACGAACGAAAATTCACTAATCCACGAATCCAAGCAACTCAAGCAAGAATCTCCACACGAACGAACTCCCAAGAGCGCAGGACGATCAAAGTGGCTAGCGGCCACTAGAGAACACCAAGAGAGAGTAGGGAGATTATATGGTGCAAGATAGTTGATGATGGTGGTGCGTAGGAGGTGCAAGGAGGTGTCGGCAAGGGAAGGAGAAGGGGCTTGAGTTTGTAGGGCTGTCGGGATGGGGTAGGCCGGAGGTGTGTGTCGGCGGCCTGGAGTGGTGGCCGGGCAGAAGGTGGCTCGGTCGAGTGTGGGGGTGTGCAGCCGCAAGGAGAGGAAAATAATTTGGCTTTGAAAATCTTATAGGGATCAAAAATATAGGAGTGGAAAAGACAACCAAAACACCACCACAACATCAAGAAAAATAAAAATAAAGATAACGAGACCAAAAATGAGGGAACGATCAAAATAATGAAAAATGAGACAAAAGAGACAATCAATCAAACACATGGAGCTCGAAATGAAACAAAATGAATAATATATTGAAAACAAATCCAATATACGGTTCAGAAAAAGTACAAGAGAGAAAAATACCCAAAATGAAAAATACAGTTAAAAATACACAAAATAGAAAACAGGGGTTACAAACCCCGTCGAGCTCCCCTCCTCATCCTCTTCCTCCCACTGCCCTTGATCGCAACTGTCCTCCCCACTCGTCTCCCTCGCCATCCCGCTCCTTGCGCACTCACAGCAAGCCCACTGTCCTCGCCTCTCATCCAACCTCCGCTGAACCCCACTCCCGTCGCTTTAACCGTTCATCGCTCTGCAACCCCCGCTTGTTGTCCTCCATCGTCTCGCTCCACTTCGACCACCCACCACTCCTTATCATCCCCGTCATCCCCGTCATCATCGCCATTGCCCCGGTCGAACCCATCTCCTCGATGACCACCATTGTCGCTATTTTGCCTTGTCGACCTCCGTCATCACCCCTATCCTCGACTTCGTCCTCATCCCCGACCGCCCTCCATCCGATTCCGTTGGCTTCACCATTTCCACCCTTCCTCTGTTTTGGAAGCAAACAGAGTATCGACTCCCCGGTCACCTTCCTCGTTGCTGTCGTCGCTCCTCGACCGTAAGCGCACGTGCTTTCGTCATTCGTGATTCGTCGTCCGTGATTCTTATCCTGTTATTCTTGATATTCAAAATTTTCATCTATAAGGCAAGTAACTGTCCTCTTGAATTGTTAATTGTATCAAATTCAAGTTTTGTTGAAACTTTTGCAAGTAGATCTCTTTGTTATCATATTATACTTTGTTCATCTCTCGTTGGGTCTATTGAGGGTTTACTCGAGCTAACCCCAATATTCTTAATATCGTGCCACTTTTGACTCTAAAGATTGGATCTTTCATCCATTCATGTAGAATTGATAATAAGGTTAACCTCATAATCATGACACAATGAGTTATTGTAGAGACAACTGCTAGATTGTATGTTTGGTTGATTGTTTGTTGTTTGATCGATGATAATTTAGTGTATGTAAATGATTTTTTAATTTATTTATCATGTTTTGACACCCATCATGCTGATTACATAGCTTATTGACTAAGAGAATTGATACCCATCATGTTTAAATTAATTCATTTCAAGAAAACTACCCAAAATCCTGTATATTGCTTGCTGACCTGTATATTGACTGCTATTTTTGAACCAGTAAATGATCTTAAAATAAATTACTTTCTGAATATGAATTATAGCCTTATGTTTCTAGTTTTCAGAATATCTTGAATACTTGAATTCCGAGTTGTATAACTAAAGTTATGTCCGTTTTACTACAACTGTGTTTTTAATTCTAGATTTTCAGATTATTGTATCTTTCATGCTTAAACAGTAAAAAGGCTGATCAAATGATAAAATTTTCCTCTGAAAATTTTCACATTGTTAGTAATCATGTTTAAGAGTCTAGAAAATATTTTTAATGAATTTATTATTGAGTTTTTGCTGTTTTTAAAATTATAATAACATGATATCGAAATTCTGTCTAAACATAAAATCTGTAAAGAACAATGTATTTGGCCTAGCTACTGTTGTCGGAATTTGAACTTTAAATATGTGTTGGAACCGTGTGAAAATCTAGTATCTAGAATTTCTAACGGATTCACTTTTTGATTTCTGAAACAGCAAAAAACTGCATTTTTGTACAGACTACTCTTGCTGTCTAGAATTTTGTATTTCAGTTTTGAATCAAGTAATTATTCCTATATTGTATTATTGCATGAATTAATGTATATATGTTGTATTGCATGATCCCAATGAGTTATTTTCACCATTCTAATTGTCCCACTTCATGTTACCATTCTATTATTCCTCTATTGATACTATCGTTCACCGAAATATCCATTAATTGCATATTGTATTGTTGCATTGATAAATAATTAATAAGTCGGGGTTTAAGGGATTGATTAGAGTAGTTGATGATATAGAGACTGTACTCGGATGATGGTCCGTGATTATTACCATTATCGTCATTGTGTAAAAAATTACACCATGGCCCGTGTTATTACCCTTATCGTCGTGTAAGAAATTACATCATGGCCCGTGTTATTACCGTTATCGTCATCATACCCAGTAAATGAACTATAGAATCTACCACTAAGTCTAAACGAAATTGATTGTATGCATCGAACCTGTAGAATGGGATGCAGTAGTATATGCATTAGTTAGGATGAAAATGACTAATAGACATAAAGATTGACACATCACTGACATTGCATAGTGTTCCTCATTGTTTCTATTGATATCGAATATTGGCTAAGTGTTATCGTTATTGATCATTGATTACCATTATCGAATATTGCATCATTATTTATAGCCATTGTACCGATTATCATGATATCGATTATTGTTATTGTCTCGTGTTATTGATTCCTATTGATCCATTGGTTCATTGTTATACCGTTATTTCATTGTTCACTGCTTTCTCTACTTGCTGTCCATGACTTGCTCTAAGGGGGCGTTTGGTACGTAGGAATGTGCAAGGGAATCTCATATTCTCTCTTAGATTGCCTTGTTTGGTATGTAGTAAGCACAGTTTTTGGAAGGAAAGATAGATTTCAAAGGGAATCAAAATTCTTTGTTGGGAAGGATTTCTATTCCCCCCAAAAATCATGGGATTTCCATAACAAACAATAAAATAACCAAAAAAAGTAAAATAAAAAAAATATATTCCTCCTTAAAATCATGAGATTTGAGTATTCTCATGTGATTTCCATAAGAAACAATTAAAAAAACCAAGAAAACTAGAATAAAAAATTACAATAATAAAGGATTCCCGGAAATGCAATGTACTATACCAAACGCAATAATACAACATTCCCGGGAATTTTTATCCCCACTCTCACATTCCCGGTAATCCTTTCATTACCAGGAATTTTTCAATCCGTGTACCAAACATCCCCTAAGGTCAATTTTCTCTTTTTAGATGAAGTGTACATAGGTTATGAAGGAGAATTGCCTGCTAGGATTGGAAAACAGACATTTTAAAGACTTAATGCTTTTTAATTGCTTATTGCTTGAATAAACTTATTGTATTGGGATTTATTATTGTTTTGGGCTTATGTCCCGAATTTTATTATTGTTTCCAGATGTTAGATTATTATTGTATTTGGATAATTTTATTACTTCATCCTAAGAATTATTGTTCATGAGATTATTATTATTGTCTGCGCATTTGTTCTGTATTGATTATATTGTTGAGTTGATCGGATAAACAATTTATGGGTGACGTTAGTCATTCGCTGGGCCAATGTCATGTATTCGTATTTCGTATTTTTGGGAAGCAGGGTGTGACACACTGGCGGTTGGCCTTCCAGTTATCCTTGCGCAAATGCCCAGGGGTCTGGCAAAAGTCGCAAACAACATCCCTCCACAGAGGAGCAAGACGGTAGGGAGCTGTCCCGACAACAACGACCGGAGCTAGGCTCTTGATCGGACCTCCAGTGGGCCTGGAGTAATAGCAGTGGGGTACTGCACAACCCGCTGAGAAGGTCCTGAGCTTGAGTCTACTCTATCGCTTGAGCTGCCTCCAAGGCATCCGCATAGGTACGGAGATGATGGGTGGCCAAGTGCACCTGAATCCCTTAATCAAGACCCAAAAGGAACCTCCGAGCACGATCCACCTCATTCTTCACCAAGGTGGTAGCGAAGCGGTTAAGCCTGGTGAACTTCGCGGCATACTCATCCACGGACCTAGTGCCCTGTCCCAAGAAAACTTGGTGTTACAATACTACATATATAATATGTAACAAAATTTCAAAACACGATACTAATAAATCAACCAGACAACCAACCAACCAACATGCTTCAGGGCAAGAAACTGATGCTCCATTTCAACCCAGGTTATGCGGGGGAAGAATTTCTCCAGGAAGCTCATAGGCCGCTCTAGCCTCTCGGATTCTGCCCTCCACCAGATGTGGGCTAAATCCACCAACTGGACGCATACCACTTCCACACGGTCGGCATCAGTGACCCTAGCTACCTGTAGCAGGCTCTCCGTCCGTATCAGCCACTGCTCAGCCTCAAGTGGCATCTAAGTACCAGCGAACTTATCAGGGTGAATCCTCATGCAGTCTGCAACCGTACCCGGACGAGGGGGCAAAACTATTGGGGCAGGCACAACGGGGGTCGGAACAGCATTCCGGTTAGCAGCCTCCAATGCGGCCTTAACCACTTCGCTGTGCTCCTGCTGCATCTGAGCAATCTGTTGGAGCACCTGAGTAACAGCTGCCAACTCAGGATGGTCTTCCCGCGAACGAGAAGACGAACCATTCCCATGAGCCATAGTATGCACAAAACCCAAAACAATAAGCATTCAGATCAAGTTGATTATCAATTTTTCGTGTAGTGCATGGTCGTTGGCAGATAAATAAATCCTGACTGAGTCAAGCCTGTCTAATGTATTAGTCAAACTAACACATTAGCCAAACATGGATCTGATACCACCGAAAACCTTATCATGCTCTGCTTCCCAATATGAATACGGAATATGGTACGCAAATAAGCCAATGAGTGGTTTTCACCATCCATAAGCTGTAAGGATCTACTTGACTCAGCACAACAGTAAATATAGCAATATACTCAACCACACATGCATGAACAATTATAAATCAACAGTATTTATTTGCAACAATAATAAATATTCCAAACAAATACAAGATCTGAACAAAACAATATTCCGGGACTACAAGCCCAAACAAGTCTCAATGCAGTAGCATGAATAAAATAGTTCAATAAGACATTAAGCAATAATTTCCAATGCGTAGTTCAAAACTTTTGCTCACAAATTTCAGTAGGTAAATGATCACTAAAACCTGCTCATATAACAATTACAGGAAAATAGGAAGACAGGTTAACATAATGCACGTTAGTTGCAAGTTCTGGGCCGCAAGTAGTACAAGCAGGAAAAGGAACGGAAAAAATAAAACAAAAATAGGAAGTACTGACAGAGATAAGCAACAATAGAGACAGTCTATAGATCACAAAGAACAATGGATAAACAGTGTAAATAACAGTAACAATAACAATAACAGTAAGGATAACACTAACGATAACAGGATGTGACAGTGAAATAGTTATTCTTATATCTAATGTTCATTACTATCTCGGTAGCATTTTATGCATCCCAAATTATTTACCACATGGTTGCTACATCAAACAGTTTCGTTTTAAAATTTAGTAGTGGAACTTATAGGGCTGTATATTCAGTCAAACAGTAACAGTAACAGCAAACAGTTTTGGTGTCATGGATCATGCACTAATACATCCACAGAAAATAGTTGGTACCACAGTAAACAGTTGGGAAAAATGAGTTCCCTTCTGAATACACATTTCTATATTGTCCACTACTAGATCTTTCACTTAAACCCCAGCTTGGTTATTTTTTATTATTATTAAATAGGTGTGAACGAACACAATAGGGCTAAAGACATGGTAAGAACAAAGAACAAGTCTAAGATGAATATGGAACACAAACGGGTGACCAAAATAACCTATAACAGTTAAAACAATGAAACTTTCAGTTCTGGACAGAAAGACACTACTGCACCAAATTTGAGATTCCCGTTTCTACAAACTGCAAAACTAGATCTGTCAAAAAATCTGTAAACTAGACTCTCTGTCAAATCCAGCGCATATATAAAAGTCGTACATCAGCCAAAGTAACAGGGTCTAAAACAGCGTTTAATACAAAATTCATGTTCAGCCAAAAAATGCAAAATCTTGTTTATATGCATGAAAAAGGTTTTAAAACATCATAATTAAATCTGATAAAAATCTGGAAGATTCCATAGAATGTCTAGTCTTAACACATAAAATTTCATGAAGTTCAATTACAGATAATATAGTCAATATAATTTGGAAAACAGAATGACACAGCAAAATTGTAAATCTGAAAGTATTGACACAGCAGTACCAAAACGGTGATAATTCGCAAAATACAATTCGAAATTCCAATCAGTCAAAAGGGTATTAAAATAGACAAATCATGCTACAGTTCATAGTCACAAAGTTTTCAAAAAAAAAGACAAGAATCAGGTTGAAAACATAATTTTTTGCTGAATAGCATGCAGTTTGGAAATTGTATGATTGGTTTCATAGCATGAAATGTGTTATAAGTCATTAAATAATCATACAAAAGTTAGGGGTTGATCCCAGTCATAACTAAACATACCCAGAAAAATCAAGTCCAAATTCTACTTTTAATATCAGTTTTAAAATAATAATTCATACAGAAATCATATAATTCAGAATCTGGAATTTCTGATACAACAGCTGTAAAACAGCGATAACTCATGCATCGAAAATCAGAATTCAGTTCCGTCGAAAGTTCTGAAAACTAGAAAAAAAAGCCTACAGATCATACTCACAAATTTATTTATTTTACTGATGTTAACAGGGTCGGAATTACTGTACTAAAATAGGGCAGCAGTAAAACAAAACTTATTTCATGCATTTCATCAAACAATTTAATTACAATAGATCCAATCTAAGATGTCATACAAAACATGGTATCCAGGTTACTCAAATCAGCATTGCATGTGTATAAACAGTTCAAAATGAGATTATACATCTAACAAGCATCCATGTACAATCATCTACATCAGACGGTATGTCGCAAACAAGCATACATTCAAGATGTCCGTTCAAACTAATTTGTTTTCATACAACGGGTGACAGCTACTGTGAAATACTCATGATCAAGAGATGAAGGAACGGATCAACTAACAAGATATATGATCATCATGAGAGTGACAACAAACGCATGCAAGACTACTTACGGTATTTAACTTGTATGAAGAACAAAATACATACAAGCTATTTGCCTAAAAACGAAGACGATGAAGACAATGAAAGAATAACGGGAATGGATCCCGAACGATGGACACGAACACACGAACAAGAGAACGCACGAACAAGAGCAAGAACCAACACCAGTACACGTGCGGCCCATGTGCTCTCCACAACACATTGGTAGCGATAGCAAGCGGCGACAGTAAGCGCGATAGCGGGGTCGAGAGTCAGCGGTTGTCGACCACAACAGCGGCGAAAGAAGATGGCTTGGGCATCGACGGCGGCACAGCACAGGGGACGACGACGATAGTGAGACAGCGATTAGGGGAAGAGGATAGGGGGAGCACGGGTGTCGGGGTTGAGGGGAGGAGCGGGGTAGCGGGTGCAGGCGATGCCGACGGGGGTGAGGGGGCAGTAGAGGAGAGAGGGATCAGAAAAGAGAGAGGTAGGGGTAGGGGTGACGGCTATGGAGAGAGAGAGAGATAGGGATTAGGCTTTTCGTAATAAGGGTTAGGGGGGGGTATTTAGTGGGGTTATATAGGGTCAAAGTAGGTTTGGGTTAACTGGGCAGTATCCAATAGGAAGAAAAGAGTCTAATATTAAACAAATAGGCCATGAATTATGTTCAGACAATAAACAAGGTCAAGAACAATATGTAGATCAATCAAATAAGAATATAAAGGCTGGATCAAAGCAAAATGAGTTATAAGGAAAACAACAACATACAATTCAAAAGGGATGAAAAGAAGTAAAATCAGAAACAAAATAAAATAACTAAAGATTTTAATTAAAAATAAATAAAAATACAATAATGAGTCACAGGGGTTACAGAACCATAAGTAGACTCCTCACTTGTCCGAAATTATTTTGGGGGCACTCGAATGGCGAGTCGTACGTCGCACACTTGCTCGGGGGCAAGGTACTAGAGCGACCTTATAAACCATGAATAGACTCCGCACTTGCCAAAATTATTTTGGAAAAACTCAAATGGCGAGTCGTGCCCTGCATACTTGCATGGGTGCAAGTGGCTAAAGCGGGTCTACGAACCATGCATGAATTCCGAACAAGGTGACGACGAGTTTTGGGAGCACTCGAATGGCGAGTTGTGTCCTTCTCGGGGCAAGTGGCTAGAGCGACCCTCTGAACCATGAGTAGACTCTGCACTTGTCCAGGATTATTTTGGGAGCACTCAAATGGCAAGTTATGCCTCGCACACTTGCTCAGAAACAAGTGGCTAGAGCAGCCCTGTGAACCATGAACAGACTCCGAAAAGGGTGATGACGAGTTTGGGGAGCACTCGAATGGCGAGTCGTGTCCCACACAGTTGATTGGGGGCAATTGGCTAAAGCGGTTCTATGAACTATGAGTGGACTCCGAACAAGGTGACGATGAGTTTTGGAGCACTCGAATGGCGAGCCGTGCTCTGCATACTTGCTTCGGGACAAGTAGCAAGATCGACTCTATGAACCATAGGTGGACTCCGAACAGAGTGCCGACGAGTTTTGGGAGCACCCGAATGGCGAGTCGTGCCCCACACTTATGCTCGGGAGCAAGTGGCTATAATGGACCTATGAATCATGAATGGACTCTGATCTGGATGACGATGAGTTTTGGGAGCACTCGAATGGCGAGGCGTGCCCCATACACTCACTCGGGGGCAAGTGGCTAGCGCAACTCTAAGAACCATGAGTGGAATCCGCACTCATCCATTGGGGGTGAGTAGTGAGTGGATGGTGCTGCCCGAGGCAAACCATGTGTCTAATTCATTGTTTGTATCCGATAGAATTGTACCAGAATTTTGCATAGAAAAAGGCTGAACATTTATTGAAGACTAAAACTAAGTGGCTGCTTTGATGCTAGAATTTTTCACATGTTGTGACTGTTATAATTGTCAGCCTTTATTACATGTTTGAAGCTAATTAATATGGGAGGGCATTAAGCGCCCTCGTTGTACTTCATCAGGTGCTCGGCTTTTCGAGTGAAGAGATCTCGGTTCTCCCTAATGCAAGTGATGAGTTACTTCGTGACTTGATGGGGGAGTGTCGTGCTCTCCCGAAAACACTTCGCTTGATCATCTTAGAAGAAAGGGATTTTTTATCATTTGTTTACGAGTTCAGAGCTGGCTTGTCCCCTATCTTGAGGAAGTTCCATAGTATCAGGGGAAAAACCGAGCCCCCATTGTGGCAGTGTAACATGCCCGAGTTGTAACGCCCCGAATCCCAATTTACTGAATTCGAGATGTTCTTCAGGATCTTTTCGCTTTCTTCACATACAATTTTACAAGGAATTTAAAATAACTTTACTTTTCCATCAGAGTTACAACATGTTACATTTGAATTTTCACAGCGGAAGCAAAATATACAGTATTTACATAAATGGACAACAACATGATCAACTCTTTAAGCATCCATTCCTCTTACATGAAATTTTATCCTGCATAAAACACTGTGGGTACGTCAGTTTATTCAACCGACGATAATTATACATGGCCATCCTCTCTATGCCAGAAACAGTATAATGAATCTCATTTCTTACAAATCACAAGCTGGTTCAACATAAGCATGCAAAATAGGGGAACTTTTAATGATGTCGTGTCGTGATTGTGCACTTAAATCCTTAATGCAATTTACTTAAGGAATTATGACACTAATGCACACTTGTTCGAATTCTATGCATCCCATACTACATAGGTTCGAGTGCAAGCCTCTTAAACGATCTTCATTTTAGTAGGGTTCAATCCCCCGCCATGACTTATTCTACTACTGTAATTCCAATGAGTATCCTAGATGAATCTATGAGTACAAGCATGTATCCTGGCCCCTGGAGTAGAATTTCGCGCCATGTCTTGACTCGTCAAGCATGCATTCTGCGACAATTCAGCCTCCTCCCTGAACACACTCCTCTTGCAGTCACCAAAACATCCCACAAGCGTGACTAGAGTCCGATCATTACTGAGTTGTGCCCGCGCCATGTCTTGACTCATCAAGCATGCATTCTGCGGCTCACACACCCGCACCGTACCCTAGCTCTCATACTCATGTTTTTCTCTCACCTTCATCACCTCCACACTATGTATTTAAGTTACATTAGAATCATGAATAAAATCAAGCTCTAGAGTTAGCCTCTCCATCAACCGGACTTATCATTTCATTTCACTTGACCAACCTGGTCTCAATATCATTTTATTCACTGCCGGGGAGACTTAGCTACTCTTTGTTCAATTTCAAATTCACAATACCCAATGGAGCATCATCAGCTCATAATTCATTTTAGAGTCTCTCAGACTTTCTCATCATGATTTCACATTTCATAATTTCATTTAATTCTCAATTCTCATCCATGATTCATTTACACAATTCATGCATCCATAACAGAGTTCATTGACTTAAATCACAAGGTTCACCATTACTAACAGCAAAATAACATGAATTCCAGTATACCAAAGTTCACTCTGTACAGTCGACTTGGAAGAACACCAGTCGACTTATACAGTCATACAGGGTTATCATAATGTTCGGGTTAGTCGACTGTGTACACCACCAGTCGCCTGTCCCGCAACTTCCATGTTCACAATATTAATCACATGACAGTCGACTGTTCACACATCAGTCGTCTGTCCTGGAGATTTCAACAGCAATATTTCTAAATCCAGATCAGTCGACTTGCCACATGCATCGGTCGACTGGACAGATCCATTTTAATTTGGGAATTTACTTACAGTTTCTTACATATACTTGCATCATGATATCAATTAACAGTATATACCAATTCATGTTTCATAAACATAGTACCCCTTGCTCAGTAGCATTCACAACACAATTTTCCCAGTTATTAACATGCTCTTTAGAGGAACTACTACTCTAAACCTGTATTCACATTGCTCATACTTACATACGACAATGGGGATATAAATTTCAAGTCATCATCATGAGTCTACACAAATAGAATATCTTTATTCGGGGAACTATCAAACAGTCACCTTCAGAACGAGCATCAGTCGACTTAACCCCAAGTCAGTCGACTGAGCCGACAACTTCAGATGTTTATCTCCTCTAGTTCTTTTTGTTTGTTTACCTTCCCTCCATCATATGTGTCATAGGGAAAGACATACATTTTATGATCACACCATCATGGCTATTCACACACATTTTATCAGCACATTATGAAAGTAAATATCTCGTATCAGTCGACTGGCTCATATGGCAGTCGACTGTACCGCCAGTCTTGTCTCGAATTTAATAGCATGTTCAAGCAATTTCTACCGCATTCAATTCACTTTTGCCACATGGTAACACTTCATGACAAATATAGCATTATTCCTACATTAGAAGTCCTGAGAAACACCCACCTTTTGTGAAGAAAATAACGAAATCCCGCAAGTCCTTCAATATAGCGCAGCACTTCTTGTTCCTTGGTTCCACTCCGACTCCTCAGCAATGCTGCTTGCCTCCACAGAAAAGCTCCCACACACTCTCAGATACTCTTACAATCTCAGGGAATTTTAGTGTAAAAAGATAGGGATTAGAAGGGGGTATTTATATTAGAAGATAAATAGAATGAAGGGTTGAGATCTATTAGGGAGTTGAAGAAACAAGGGCTGAGATTAAATCGGAAGTTTAGAAACTACCCATACCTCAAGATGTAACCACCCATGATCTCACCCATCACTCCACAATCCGGTCAAGAAGTGTGCTTATTGCACGTGTACATAAAGTGCACGTGTAGGCACAAGCCACACTACAATATGTACCTTAAATACCCGGGAATAAAAAGGAGTAAGAAATGCTACAATACAAGTTGTAGAAAATAGTAAGATGGTTTAAATTCATGGGCTTAAAACCAATTTGGGCAAAACTAGTTATTTTGTAAAAATAAGTAAATTAATGCTTTATAAACGATGTTGAAAAAAATACTAGTCAATAATATTGCACAAGTATACCATATAAAATAAATAATCTTCCATATAAAAAGTCAGGGTATTACATCACTCCCTCCTTAGAATAGTTCCGTCCCCGGAACTACAGCCAAGAACGAGACACAAAAAAACGCAACAGCAAGAGATACAAAATACACAGATACAACATACAAACAATCAAGCAAAAAGCTCAGGATAGTCCTTCAACATCTTCTCCTCAGATTCCCAAGTAGCCTCTTCAACCAAGTGGTTTCTCCAGACTACCTTGACCATCGGTATCGTCTTATTCCTCAAGACCTTCTCCCTACGGTCAACAATCTCAACAGGAGTCTCGATGTAATTCAGGTCTAACTGCAAACCTTCCGGCACTTCAGGCAAATGATGACTCGGATCTGGAATATAACCTCTCAACATAGACACATGGAAGATATTGTGCACCTGAGACAACTCTTCCGGTAATTCAAGCCGGTAAGCAGTTTTCCCGATCCTTTTCAATATCTTATATGGGCCTATAAATCTCGGGGCTAACTTTCCGCCTTTGCCAAACCGAACCACACCTTTACTGGGTGATACCTTCAGGAAGACGAAGTCACCAACCTCAAACTCAAGGTCCCTCCTCCGGTTGTCTGCATAGCTTTTCTGCCTGCTCTGAGCTTCCACCAACCTTTTCCTGATCAGATCAATCTTCTCAGAAGTCAGCTGCACAAGCTCAGGACCAAACAACTGACGCTCCCCAACCTCATACCAACACACAGGAGTCCTGCACTTCCTGCCATACAAAGCTTCATACGGCGCCATCCCGATGCTAGTCTGAAAACTGTTGTTGTAGGCAAACTCCACCAAAGGTAAATGCCTTTCCCAACTGCCTCCGAAGTCTAGTATACAACACCGAAGCATATCCTCAAGAATACGGTTGACTCTCTCGGTCTGCCCATCGGTCTGTGGATGAAAAGCAGTGCTGAAATCTGTCTTGGTACCCAAAGCTGCCTGAAGACTCCTCCAGAAATGCGAAGTAAACCGCGCATCTCGATCAGACACAATAGTCGAAGGAACGCCATGAAGTCGGACAATCTCACCAACATACATCTCAGCCAACTTGTCCATCGAAGCTGTGAGTTTCATCGCCAAAAAGTGAGCGGACTTGGTAAGTCGATCGACTATAACCCAAATAGCATCGTTGCCTTTAGAACTCTTAGGCAGACCCGTGATGAAATCCATACTGATGTTATCCCATTTCCATTCCGGAATAGGTAACGGTTGTAATAGACCTCCGGGTCTCTGATTTTCGGCTTTGACTTGCTGACAAACCTCACATCTCGCGACAAATTCGGCCACATCCCGCTTCAAACCTGACCACCAGAAATGCTGTTTGATGTCTTTGTACATCTTAGTACTCCCAGGATGTACTGACAAAAGAGTAGCATGCGCCTCCTGAAGAATACTCTCTTTCAGGTCCGCCTGATCTGGAACACATAGCCTATCTCCGAACCACAGCACTCCATCCCTGGTCTGAAAACCGGGCAACCTGCCAGCACCAACCTGCTCCTTCATCTCCAGAATATCAGCATCAACTTCTTGACTTGCAATGATCCTTGCATTCAGAGTAGGCTGAAGCTTCAACTGAGATAAAGATGCTCCCAATCCTTGCAAGACAACTTCAATACCTGCTCGATCCAATTCCTCAATCAGATGCCTCTGAGTCGTAATCAAACTGGCCAAACTGCTCTTGCGACTAAGTGCATCAGCAACAACATTAGCCTTTCCAGGATGATACTTGATCTCAGGTCGCATATCCTCGAGCACTTCCAACCATCTCCGCTGCCTTAGATTGAGATCCCTCTGCTGGTAGATATACTTCAAGCTCTTATGATCCGTGTACATGTTCAACTTCTCACCATACACGTAGTGCCTCCATTGCTTCAAAGCAAAGATAATCGCAGCCAGCTCTAGATCATGAGTTGGATAATTCTTCTCATGCGGTCGTAGTTGCCTAGACCCATATGCGATCACTTTACCTTCTTGCATTAAGACACAACCAAGCCCCCGATGTGAAGCATCGCTATAGACATCATACTCAACTCCTGCTCTAGGCAAAGCCAAAATAGGTGCAGTAGTCAGTCTATCCTTCAACTCCTGAAAACTCGCCTCACATTGCTCGGTCCACTTGAAGCTCACATTCTTCTTGGTCAACTCGGTAAGCGGCACAACTATCTGAGCATAACCTTGAATGAATCTCCGATAATACCCAGTCATCCCAAGGAAACTTCTGACTTCCTTCACTGTAGTAGGCCTAGCCCAATCTCTCACTGCCTCTATCTTCTGAGGGTCAGTTGCCACTCCCTCCTTAGAAAGGATGTGACCTAGGAATGCCACTTCAGATCTCCAGAAATCACACTTGGATAACTTGGCATACAACCTCTGCTCTTCCAACTTCTGCAAAACTGCTGCCAGATGCTCAGTGTGCTCCTCCTCAGACTTGGAGTACACGAGAATATCGTCGATAAACACCACGACGAAAGAATCAATAAACGGCCTCAGAACTCTGTTCATCAAGTCCATGAAGATTGCGGGTGCATTCGTCACTCCGAATGGCATAACTAAGAATTCGTAATGTCCATGCCGAGTTCTAAATGCAGTTTTATGCACATCTTCAGCTTTCACTCGCACTTGGTGATATCCTGATCGAAGATCTATTTTGGAGAATACAGCTGCTCCTTGTAGACGATCGAACAAGTCATCAATTCGAGGAATCGGATACTTATTCTGAACAGTGACCTTATTCAGCTCCCGGTAATCGATACACATCCTCATCGATCCATCCTTCTTCTTTACCAAAAGCACTGGTGCTCCCCAAGGTGACGCACTAGGTTGAATAAAGCCTTTTCCCAATAGTTCCTCAATCTGCCGTTTCACTTCATCCTGTTCCACTGGAGCCATCCTATAAGGTGCCTTAGAAATGGGTGCACTTCCCGGTTGAACAGTGATGCTGAACGCTACATCACGATGCGGAGGTAACCCAGGAAAATCTTCCAAGAACACAGTCGGATAGTCCCGAACCACAGGAATCCCTTGCAATTCCACAGGAGTCTCTTCCTTGCGGATAGTTGCCACCAGCTTAGAACACTTCAACTTCCCTTGGAAAGTGACTTCAGGTCCACCTGGAGCCTTCACTGTCACCGTCTTGGCCTTACACTCGATGCTTGCACTGTACACTGACATCCAATCAATGCCAATGATAACATCGACCCCCAAGATAGTCAGCTCGATCAGATCAATGCCAAAGATTCGATCCCCAATCATTATCTCGCAATCAGCATAGTACCGATCAGTGGTCAAAGTTTCCCCTGATGGCGTAGCCACTGCTAAGATCTTGCCTGGAAAAATCTTCGGTTCAACTCCCAACACTTTAGCAAATCTAGGAGACACAAAAGTATGAGAGGATCCAGTATCAAACAACACCACAGCTCCCTTTCCATTAATATAGAGTTCTCCTGTTACATAACATACATCATTACATAACAGTTTTACACTATGATCGGGAAGAAGAAATGAAAAAAAAGAAATCACACTAAACATCAGCCCTCGTACCAGAGATAACCTGATCTGCTTCCTCAGCATCAGCTTCTGTCAAAGCAAATACTCGCCCTGATTGGTACGGCCTCTTCCCAGTCTGCTGTATTGGCACATTGTGATTGCCAGCCCGTGGTTTGAGACACCGAGATTGGTAATGTCCCACTTCACCACAGTTAAAGCAAGTGACTGCAGAAGGTCTCCCTGCATCGTTTCCGGGTCTCCCAGCTACACTGACGGCATTCGCCCCTGTCGGTTTGAACTTCTGTGCAGATGGTTGCCCCTTGAAACTCCCCGATGGCGCGGGCCTCTTCCCAGACTGCCAGTTGCTCCTCTGGTGCTGAGCAACATGGAACTGCTCCATATCCGCCTCCGTTGCTGCCGCCCTCTTCACCAGCTTATCGAATCTCCTGATACCAAGGGGTATCATACGAGATCTCAAGCTCGGCCTCAGACCATGCTCGAACTTGCGAGCCTTCTTCGCCTCATCCATCACTAGTTCTGGAGCATACCTGGAGAGTTGAGTGAACTTAGTCTCATACTCCCTTACTGACATGCTGCCTTGCTGAAGTGACAGAAACTCCATGGCCTTTTTCTCCTGGACGTCGGAGGGGAAATAATGGCTGCGGAATTCCTCCAGAAATTCCTCCCAGCCAAGCAACAAGCCGCCCATAGTCCTCTTCATCGACTGCCACCAAACAGCCGCATCTTTCTCCAACTGCAAAGTCGCCAACTTGACCTTGCTGCCCTCCGGTGTTTCCAACACCTCGAAGATTGTCTCCACTTGCCGAACCCAGTTATCGGCCGCATCCGGGTCGGACTTTCCCTCGAACACTGGTGGTTTCATTCTCTTGAACGATTCCACTAGCTTGATTGCCTCGGGTACTGGATTCACCGGCCTCCTACCTTGGTTTGCAGCCACTGCATTCAGCGTCTGGTAAACCCTCGCAAATTCTGCATCCAGGTCCAAACCTTCACCATTCCTGGCTCCCCTTCTCGCCATATTCTGATGCAAAAGATCCATTAAATTCGAAGTATGAAACAAGAATTTAAACCAACTTTCATTTCATTGAATTTCAAAGTTTATACATTCGAATTTAAAAAAAACATTTTAACATCAGAGCAGAAGAAAAGAGAAACTAGGACAATCTAATCTCTACGGGTCCTCTTCGCTGCTCGAAGTTCATCCCGCAGTTCATCCACCTCATCCTTCAACACATCAGTTAGGTTCTTTTTCTTCTCAAGTTCCCAAATCCGATGGCTAAGAACAGAATAGTCAGCATTCCGCTTCTCCAGCTGAGCCTCCAAAACTCCAACTCTATACTTCAAGGTATCCACTTGCCTCTGCAGAGAAGCTACAACGTTACCCAGAGCTGGTCCCTTTTCTTCATCGGAAGAAGAAGAATCATCAGGTGAGTTCGGCGGTGGGGTGATCTCTCGAGATTCAGGGTACTCCTCATCATCAGAATCAGCTTGCCCGGGGTGATATTCGTCCTCAGAATCAGCCTGTCCAGGATGGTACTCTTCCTCAATAATGTGCCAGTCGTCGCCTCCAGCGGGGTCGAAGTGATCAGCCATCTTAGAATAGAGAGGAAGAAGCATAAATCATAGAGCAACACAAATGTAAGTTACTTACATTTAAATCTCTAAATCCAAACACACACTCTAATGTCCACATCTAGGGTGTCGTTCCTTATAAATTTGTACGAGTGTGAAAGCATAGAAAGCGTGGCTCTGATACCACTCTGTAACGCCCCGAATCCCAATTTACTGAATTCGAGATGTTCTTCAGGATCTTTTCGCTTTCTTCACATACAATTTTACAAGGAATTTAAAATAACTTTACTTTTCCATCAGAGTTACAACATGTTACATTTGAATTTTCACAGCAGAAGCAAAATATACAATATTTACATAAATGGACAACAACATGATCAACTCTTTAAGCATCCATTCCTCTTACATGAAATTTTATCCTGCATAAAACACTGTGGGTACGTCAGTTTATTCAACCGACGATAATTATACATGGCCATCCTCTCTATGCCAGAAACAGTATAATGAATCTCATTTCTTACAAATCATAAGCTGGTTCAACATAAGCATGCAAAATAGGGGAACTTTTAATGATGTCGTGTCGTGATTGTGCACTTAAATCCTTAATGCAATTTACTTAAGGAATTATGACACTAATGCACACTTGTTCGAATTCTATGCATCCCATACTACATAGGTTCGAGTGCAAGCCTCTTAAACGATCTTCATTTTAGTAGGGTTCAATCCCCCGCCATGACTTATTCTACTACTGTAATTCCAATGAGTATCCTAGATGAATCTATGAGTACAAGCATGTATCCTGGCCCCTGGAGTAGAATTTCGCGCCATGTCTTGACTCGTCAAGCATGCATTCTGCGACAATTCAGCCTCCTCCCTGAACACACTCCTCTTGCAGTCACCAAAACATCCCACAAGCGTGACTAGAGTCCGATCATTACTGAGTTGTGCCCGCGCCATGTCTTGACTCATCAAGCATGCATTCTGCGGCTCACACACCCGCACCGTACCCTAGCTCTCATACTCATGTTTTTCTCTCACCTTCATCACCTCCACACTATGTATTTAAGTTACATTAGAATCATGAATAAAATCAAGCTCTAGAGTTAGCCTCTCCATCAACCGGACTTATCATTTCATTTCACTTGACCAACCTGGTCTCAATATCATTTTATTCACTGCCGGGGAGACTTAGCTACTCTTTGTTCAATTTCAAATTCACAATACCCAATGGAGCATCATCAGCTCATAATTCATTTTAGAGTCTCTCAGACTTTCTCATCATGATTTCACATTTCATAATTTCATTTAATTCTCAATTCTCATCCATGATTCATTTACACAATTCATGCATCCATAACAGAGTTCATTGACTTAAATCACAAGGTTCACCATTACTAACAGCAAAATAACATGAATTCCAGTATACCAAAGTTCACTCTGTACAGTCGACTTGGAAGAACACCAGTCGACTTATACAGTCATACAGGGTTATCATAATGTTCGGGTTAGTCGACTGTGTACACCACCAGTCGCCTGTCCCGCAACTTCCATGTTCACAATATTAATCACATGACAGTCGACTGTTCACACATCAGTCGTCTGTCCTGGAGATTTCAACAGCAATATTTCTAAATCCAGATCAGTCGACTTGCCACATGCATCGGTCGACTGGACAGATCCATTTTAATTTGGGAATTTACTTACAGTTTCTTACATATACTTGCATCATGATATCAATTAACAGTATATACCAATTCATGTTTCATAAACATAGTACCCCTTGCTCAGTAGCATTCACAACACAATTTTCCCAGTTATTAACATGCTCTTTAGAGGAACTACTACTCTAAACCTGTATTCACATTGCTCATACTTACATACGACAATGGGGATATAAATTTCAAGTCATCATCATGAGTCTACACAAATAGAATATCTTTATTCGGGGAACTATCAAACAGTCACCTTCAGAACGAGCATCAGTCGACTTAACCCCAAGTCAGTCGACTGAGCCGACAACTTCAGATGTTTATCTCCTCTAGTTCTTTTTGTTTGTTTACCTTCCCTCCATCATATGTGTCATAGGGAAAGACATACATTTTATGATCACACCATCATGGCTATTCACACACATTTTATCAGCACATTATGAAAGTAAATATCTCGTATCAGTCGACTGGCTCATATGGCAGTCGACTGTACCGCCAGTCTTGTCTCGAATTTAATAGCATGTTCAAGCAATTTCTACCGCATTCAATTCACTTTTGCCACATGGTAACACTTCATGACAAATATAGCATTATTCCTACATTAGAAGTCCTGAGAAACACCCACCTTTTGTGAAGAAAATAACGAAATCCCGCAAGTCCTTCAATATAGCGCAGCACTTCTTGTTCCTTGGTTCCACTCCGACTCCTCAGCAATGCTGCTTGCCTCCACAGAAAAGCTCCCACACACTCTCAGATACTCTTACAATCTCAGGGAATTTTAGTGTAAAAAGATAGGGATTAGAAGGGGGTATTTATATTAGAAGATAAATAGAATGAAGGGTTGAGATCTATTAGGGAGTTGAAGAAACAAGGGCTGAGATTAAATCGGAAGTTTAGAAACTACCCATACCTCAAGATGTAACCACCCATGATCTCACCCATCACTCCACAATCCGGTCAAGAAGTGTGCTTATTGCACGTGTACATAAAGTGCACGTGTAGGCACAAGCCACACTACAATATGTACCTTAAATACCCGGGAATAAAAAGGAGTAAGAAATGCTACAATACAAGTTGTAGAAAATAGTAAGATGGTTTAAATTCATGGGCTTAAAACCAATTTGGGCAAAATTAGTTATTTTGTAAAAATAAGTAAATTAATGCTTTATAAAACGATGTTGAAAAAAATACTAGTCAATAATATTGCACAAGTATACCATATAAAATAAATAATCTTCCATATAAAAAGTCAGGGTATTACACGAGTAGCTTCTTGGCTTTCCCTACCTCTGGTGCTATAAGGAACTTCATCTTCATGTGGTAGGCTGAGGCAATCGCATGAAGGGCTGCTAGCCCCGGGCGACTGAAGATGACATTGTAAGCAATCTTCAAGGTGGCAACCATGAAATCAAATGCTTCAGTGCAGGTAGTCGAAACTTTCCACACAGTCACGTTGAGGGTGAGTATTCCCTCGATTAGAACTGGGGCTCCGGGGAATCCATGGAGGGTGTGCTCAGCAGGCTTAAGATGGTCTCGCTTCAGCTTGAGGCCTTGAAATACATTCAGGAAAAGGATTTTTATCAAGCTGCCATTATCTACCAGGATGTGGCGCACCTCATGATTGGCCATATGTATGTTGATTACAAGTGCATTGAGTTGTTCGAACACCTTTAATGTCTTGGTCTTAGAATGTGACCCAAACTCCTAAGTTCTTGAGAGGGGGGATGTTGTGCATTGAATTCACTTCACGAAAAAATGCTTTCCTTGAGGAGTTAGACAATCCCCCCATAGGTCCTTCGTGGATAGAGTAGAATACTTCCATGCGACCCGAGTATTGGGACTCGAAAGGCCTCTCTAGTTGTTTGGTGGTTCCTCTCGCGGGAAGAGGTTTGGTGTTGTTCCTTTGGGCAAACTTAGCATGGTACCCCCGTCGAAGCAAGGCTTCTAGATCATCTTTGAAGGCACAACAATCATTAGTGAGATGCCTGTGATCTTTGTGAAACTCGCACCACTTGTTCCTATTCGTTTTTCCATTTGAGGTGTTCATCTTAGGAGGAGGCTGAAGGAGTCCCTCCTCATCAACTTCCATGAGAATTGTAGAGATGTTGGCAAAGTGAAGTGTACTTCTCAAAACGAGACATTGGGGGTGGACGACGTTGGCCTGTGGCAACCTTCTGGGACTTAATGGGTTCGTCTTCATGGGTGCTCTTCCATTTGTTCCCAGATGAGGGCTCCTTCTGTTATTGCGGTCAGATGACATCTTCCACTCGGATGTATTTCTCGATCCTTTGAAGGATGTCGGAGAAGTCCCAGGGAGGTCTTTTAATAAGAGAGTTTTTTGAAATAGTCATGATTTACATTATGCCTGAAGGCAGCCCGTGGCTATAGCTTAGTTGAGTGAGGGGATGGACTGGGACTCAGCTGTGAAGCGTCGAACATAACTTTTGAGGGACTCATCATCTCTTTGTTTTATGTCAAGTAAGGTGGGACTTATCTTCTCTATCTTGCCGCTGGTGATGAAGTGCGTGGGGAAGAGCTCGTAGAGTTGGTCGAAGGAGAAGATGGACCCTTTGTTAGGTTTCGATAGTAGTCTCAGATCAAATACACAGCGGAAAAATTAGAAAGAAAAATCGAAACCTAGCCATGGATCCATGCGAAAACCATAAATCGTGTTTAGAAGTTATACCTTGAAAACGGATCTGTTGTCTCCAATGAATGTCGATCACAGCACTGCAATATTGTTGTGCCTCTATGGTATCCACATGAACGGCTCAAATCAAGCTTTCCCTCACGTCGTGGTGCTAACTGCAGGAAGGGGATGTTCCTCACGATCTCTCGCTCACAATTTCTGTGACGGCTAGGGTAATCTCATATATACTTTTCCACACATACGTATCATATATATAGTTGCAGAAAATCAATCCTATGAGAGTAATGAGGCTGTTGGACTCACAATCTGACCTAGTTTAGATTCGTGTATGGGCCTTTAAATTTTAGTCAGCTCATTTAATCTAATTAAATGTCCAACCAATGTCAGGAGTCCAAGTCTTACTTGGATCCCCAATTAAATTCATCTTATGAATTTAAATCTCAATTTCGATCCATTCTAAGTGTGTCACCCTGTAGGTTCCTGTTACGTTGGCGGTAATACTAAAATCATATTCTAGTATTACAAATAGTGAGCGGTATCTAGCAATACATCATACTACTCAAGTAACGCGAATATCAGTGATTAGACATAATCTATCCGTGACCAATGTTACCATGTAATCTTATTCCTGTGTCCAGATATCTTAATTGGTCACAAGGCAAAGAGCATGTCACCCTTGTATAGTTCAATATTTGGTTTCATGATGTTCGAGTAGACTTACTAAAATAAATGAGCTCAATATCTCATATTAACTCATTTGAGCATTGCCATGCATTTTGCAGTCTCACTCAATCAAGGGGCCCATCGATATCGCTCCTGTTATGTAAGAGGAACAAATCCTATCTAAGTCACATCCCTCCGTATGATTTGTAGTATATTCAATAATCGACTTTATAATCACCTTATTACAGGCAACATTTGACGACATTAAAACATATAACTTCTCATGTAGGGAACCATAGTGACTTCAAGTCAAAGGACTACACATGCACCATGGTCACTGTGAGAACCGCTTATGATACTCACGTAACGATCCATGCAGTGTTCTCATGGTGGGTCAGTCCAGTACATTATTACTTTAATATGTATCCATGTGAAGACTTGATATCTCATATTCATGACCCGTGAGATATGGTCATCAATCTATGCATTATTGTTATCCTAATTCACAATAATACGTGACTAGAGACATTTAAAAATAGTATTCTGATTACAACCAATAGAATTTCACAATCAAGTTATGCACCTGATATCCCATGGTATTGAACCTACTATTCTAAGGAATTTATTATGTTCATTTAATCACAATAAACAAAACAATAAATGAAATACCTCATATGTGAAATAAATTTTATGATATAGTGTAAACTAGTAATGTCAATACACAACTGGCCTCTGGGGCATACATCAATACCCTGGAGAGAGACGAGAGAACCACTCATGTGCAGATCCCTTCAGGATTGCTGGGAAAGTCTTGTAGAAGAGAGAATCAGATGCTTGATGGATCATCATGTGGGTTTTAAAACTCTTAATGTGGTTTACTGAGTCGGTCTTTCCGTTGTATGATTCGAAGGCTGGGATCTTGAAGTTAGCTAGAACAGGAGCCTCGATGATTTTTCTGGAGAAGGGGGCTCTAGAGGGACGGTATGTTCCTTCATGTCTTCCTTCTTCTCGCTTCAGCAATGCTAGGCCATCTTCCATCTTTCAGAGGCATTGGAGGACGATGTTGTCCTACTCTTCAGATCTAATGGACTCGTGGGACTCTTCACATTGAGGAGGAGTGGTACGATGATGGCTTGTTCGTCCATTCCTGCTTGGAACGGTGTTAGGGGCTTTAAGGATTTCAACTTTGAATTCTTAGAACTCTGCTCCCCCCCCCTAGGAGTTCTTTTATGTCCCCTTCGAGAATGATGGCTCCTTCGCCCTCTGGGAGAGGGGGTTCTTCTGCATCCCCGACTCCGGGGAGAGGGACTCCTTGTGTCTTCTTGGTGTGATGGATGGGGGAGACTGTCTCTTGCTCGCGGTCTGTTTAAATGGCCCCAACATTCAGACTTTTGCTGTATGGAGGTTATGAGATGACGGAGGTCTTACTGCAGCTGAAGTGCTTCAGGATGCACCGTGGAGGGTGTGGAGGTGTAGACCAACCCCTGGTTCTCTACAATCTGTTATGTAGGGTGATGAATTCTTTGGGAGCCCCCCGTTGGAGCCTCCCTAGAGAGAGGTTGGGTAGGCTGTTCTGGATGAGAAGGTTGATCCAATTGAAGGGTAGGAGGGACGTCCTCATGAGGAGGAGGTGGATGAAGAGGGTTGGCTCGCCAGCGTGAGGCCTCTGCCTTCCCTTTCCCCTTTGGAGGTATGGCTGAAAACTGCTTTTACCAGTGAAATTTTTGCCAGATTGCTTTGTTTTATTCTCACAGACGGCGCCAAATCTGTTGCTGCTTATTTCTGTGTGAGAGCAAACAGATGTGAATTTTTTTCAAATGTTAAAAAACTGACATTTTTTACTTTCACCGATGTTGACTATTTTCAACTGATGTTGACTTTTGAATCTGACTCGTTTGCACTGTGGGATCTGATTTGGAATGTGATGATCACTCTGATTGACATGCAAAAGTCTAAAAAATTGGGGTTAACCTGGAAATTGACCCTCCGACGCTCAATTCAGAACTCAAGAAGAATATGAGAGGTTTTTAGTGGTAAAATACTAATTACCTGGTTCTTGTGGAGGTAGAGGGATATTTATAGTTGCCTTGGGGGTCAGTTTCAAGATAATGATTTATCTCTACTTCCCGGTATTTTTATATTGAATTGATTATCTCTTCTTCATGAAGAGATAAGAGTGGTTAGAGAGATTGTGTTAAAATAATATGGACTCATTTATATTGGGCGGTTCCAGTAAGACGATCCATTTTGGGCTTTTGGTCTTGAGAGATGCCCAATTTTCGTTCATAGACCCTTTTCTAGTAAAATTTACTGTTTTACCCTTGAGAGTTTTAAGATCTGTACCCGATTTGGTTATATTTTTACCCATATCACAAACTTATGTATCTAAAATTTTAAAAAAAAAAATAGTAAACTAAATAACAATATGAACAATATAAATACTTTTATGGCAAACTTGTCCATTATTGAAGAGACACTATGTCATCCTTAATTGTTTCATCCAGCGGAAAATGTTGTATCACTTGGTATACAACCAATTCAGATTGTTCATGCAAGCTGGTTGCCGGGGGGGTGTATGGGTGTTAACAAAACCCCAGAATACTGGGAGAAACTATAAAGCATGAAAATAAAACATAAATCTCTAACAACTTTCAGGAGTGTAGGACAAATCCAAAAGTAATACATCAAAACAAGTACGAAAGCAATACAAGTACACATATAGCGGTTCTTCCAACAAAACTCTGGAAGATGAGTGTCAAGATGTCGTCACTCCGCTTAGTCAAGGGGTAGGTCCAAACTCCACCTCCTCATTATCGTACTCATCTACCTTGAAGACTCTGGCGATCCTCCCTCTTGGTCCTGTACCAGCAGTTGTAGCCCAAAAGGAGATCAAATGCATTATATGAGTTAGAATACCAGAAGTTCTATTACTATCCCACGAAAGAAAAGTTATTTCTCTTAAACCATAAAATCAAGGTCATAGCAGCGATGCCGATGTACCACGCCTCTTTCATTTCAGGTGGAATAGTGGCAAATTTGTTGGGGTTTGTGGATCCAATACACGATAATGAGTTTAAGAAGATAGTCAGGAAGGAGAGTCAAAGTGGAAGCAAACAGGTCAAGAGTAGCAAGTGGCTACAGCAGAGTTGCGGTCGATCGTACCCCCCGACCGTCCAGGCAAGGCGACCGGTCGACCGCGAGTCAACCGTCCCCCTCTTTGACTCAACTCTGTATCGTGAAGGAATGACCGATCGACCGCGCAGTCGAATGAACTGCTCTCTGCTGGATTCCGTGCAGTCGAGGGGAAGACCGGTCGACCATCAAGATGGTGCGGTCGACCGTCCCGACGCTGATTAATGAGCGACTGAGATGAAAAGTTGTGGAATCCTATATATATTATATTGTGTACGATTTTAGGGTTAATCCAAAAGAAAAGAAAGATCTACCAGCCGTTATTAAGCGATAGAGGATAGAGAGAAACTCTACACCTTGGTGGTGAGTTCTTGAAAGATTTGTAAACCTAATCTTCATATTTCTAGTGAAAATCGCAGGAGTGCCTCTGCGCGGGGAAGTAGCCATTGTTTGGGTGAACTTCGATAAAAATCTTGTGTGTTCTTGTGTGTTGCTTTTGCTTGTTCTATGTTCTCTTGTTTTGATTCTATAGTTTTTACATCTCGTCGTCATTGTTGAGTTTATTCCGCAGTTAGAATTCAACAAAGTGGTATCAGAGCTACAGGTTGGTAGTATTGATTGAGATGAGGGATAAGAGTAGAGTCAAGGAGTTCGATGGAATGGATTTCACAATGTGGAAGATTCAAATAATTACGTATTTCTGACAGAAGGATCTAGATGATTCGTTGTTTGGTGTGAAGCCAGAAGGGGCGGAGGTTGATACAGTTGCTTTGGCGGCCTGGAATAGATTGGATCAGAAAGCGCTTGGGCAAATTCAGTTGTCGCTGAGCAGGAAGGCGCTATTTCACATTGAGAAGGCAAGAACCGCAAAAGAGGCAATGGAGATATTGACAGACATATTTGAGAAGCCGAATGTAGCGAACCAGATCTTACATCTAAAGAAGTTGGTTAACTTGAAGTTGTCGGAAAGGGATTCGGTTGTTGAGCACATCAACAATTTCTATTTGGTTTACAATCAGATGGAATCATTGGGTTTGAAGTTTAAGGAGTTGACACAATCGTTGTTGCTATCCAGTCTTCTCAACAGTTACGGCACAGTATAACAGACTATTACTAGCACCATGACTGATACGACGACCCTAAAAGATGTTATAAGCAGCATCTTGAATGAGGATGCAAGGAGGAAGAGACATTGAGAGACTTCGGTGTTATATCCTAGCAATGCTGCGCTGTCAGTTGATAACCGTAGTAGAAGTAACAACAAAGGGAGGTCGCAAAGTAGGAATCACAGGTCCAAGTTAAGAACAGGAAATCGCAAAGGTGAGTGTTGGTGCTGCAAGAAGCCAGGACACAGGAGAGACCAATGCGAGAAGTATATGAAAGCACAAGTAGGGCCTCAGGTAGCCAATATGGTAAGTATTGAACCCCGTCTAGATGAATTGTGTTTATCTGTTGGATTTAATATTTTGCAAGATGATTGGTGTATAGACTCAGGTGCTTCTTATCATTGTATCCTCATGAGGGATGTTTTTGAGGATTACAGGACAAGTAATTTTGATGTAGTTCTAGTTAGTAATTGGCAGATATGTTCAGTTATAGGTAGAGTCACTGTGAGAATGAAGGCTCGCAATGGTGGGCAATTGGTCTTGTATGATACAAGACATATTCCGAGCTTGAAGAAAAACTTGATCTCAACTAGCAAACTAGACAAAGAAGGATTTACAACAATTTTTGGGCATGGAGAATGGAAGGTGACTACAGGTGCCAGGTTGGTGGCAAAAGAAAAGCATGGTGACATGTTGTACTTATTCAGAAGAGGTGATTCAGGTGATATCATTGCTACAGCATCAGTAGGTAGTTCCTTTTCAATTCTATGCCATGTCAGGTTAGGGCACCTTGGTGAAAAATGTGTCAAACAGCTTTGTTCTAGGGATCTTTTGCAGGGGCTAAAGAATGTTGAGATGGATTTTTGTGAGAATTATGTGATGGGCAAACAGAAGACATTTAGCTTTCAGTTTGGTGGACGTGAGAAGAAGCTTGCGAAGCTAGAGTTGGTACATACAGATGTGTGGGGTCCAGCTCAAGAATTCTCTTATGGTGGTAAGAGATACTTCGTCACATTCATCGATGATGCTACAAGAAAGGTTTGGGTTTATACAATTTGTGAGAAATCAAAAGTTTTTGAGGCATTCAGAGCTTGAAAGGCCAGGATTGAGAATGAAATGGGTTGCCAGTTGAAAGTAATCAAGTCAGACAACGGAGGTGAGTACACAAGTAAAGAGTTTGTTAACTATCTGGTAAAGGAAGGTATCAGAGAAATCAAAACAGTTCCTAAGACTTCATAGGAAAATGGTGTAGCAGAAAGGATGAACCGCACGATACTCAAAAGGGTGAGATGCATGAGACTTCATGCGGGTCTTCCAGTCCATCTTTGGACTGCTACAGTTGATACAGCAGTGTACTTGATAAACCGTTGCCCGTCTAGTGCCCTTGATGGGGCCATTCCAGAAGAACTATGGTCAGGTAAAACTGTTAATTATTCGCATTTGAAAGTTTATGGTTGTATGGCATATGCACTAAATGATAAGGAAGAAAGAAAAAAGTTGGACTCTAAGTTCAGGAGGTGTGTCTTCATTGGTTACGGTGGTGATGAGTATGGTTACAGGCTTTGGGATTTTGTGGATAACAAAGTCATTCGTAGCAGAAATGTAGTGTTCAATGAAGAGGACCTATATAAGGACAGGTACACAGGTCAAGACAGTACAACCAGTTCAGAATCAGATTGGGGTTCAGACTCAGATTCAGATTCTGAAGGCGGCCCTAGTGGTGGGGGCCCTACAGTGCAGCAGCAGGTACAGGTACCACAGGCAGTACAGGAGGCTCATGGTGAGCCTATTGGGAATGAGCAGGTTATCCAAGATGAACAGATACAGCCAGAACAGTTCGGGAAACCTGAACCGGTACCCACATTGAGGAGATCGACACAAGAGAGGAGGCTAACTAGGATATTTGATCTATCAGCTAGTGTTATTCACGAGCATGTTCTGTACACGGATTCGGGGGGAGTCGGCTATGAGGGACGCGATGAACTCCTTAGAACAGAACCAAACTTCGGAGTTGACCAAGTTACCCACAGGGAAGCGCGCTCTTATGAACAAATAGGTTTTTAGAGTCAAAGATGAGGCAGATGGAAGTAAGAGGTATAAGGCCAAGCTTGTTGTAAAAGGATTCTCTTAAAGAGAAAGTATTGATTATAGTGAGATCTTTGCACCGATTGTGAAGATGGCTTCTATTAGGGTTCTACTCAGTGTTGTGGCAGTGGAATACTTGCACTTAGAGCAGTTGGATGTGAAGACAGCATTTCTCCATGGTGATGTCGAAAAAGAGCTGTACATGAAAAACCCACAGGTTTTGATGCTAAAGGAAATGAAGACATGGTATGTCGATTGAAGAAGAGTCTTTTTGGGCTCAAATAAGCACCGCGACAATGATACTTGAAATTTGATTGCTTCATGAGAGAGAAATGTTTCGATAGATGCGAAACGGATCATTGTGTGTATGTTCGTAGATATGAGGACAATGATACAGTTACCTTGGCGTTGTATGTGGACGACTTGTTGTTAACAGGTTCATGTATGGAGAAGATCAAGGAAGTGAAAAAGATGCTAGCTTCGGAGTTTTCAATAAAAGACTGGGTAAAGCAAAGCAGATCCTCGGCGTGAAGATCAGTAGAGACAGAAGAAGCAAGAAGCTTTGGTTGTCACATGCGGACTATGTGAAGAAGGTGTTGAAGAGATTCAATATGGATGGCACGAGGCCAGTCACTTGTTCCTTGGCTGCTCACTTCAAGTTATCAATGAACTTGTATCATAAAACACAGGCGGAGATGGAGGAAATGACTGCTATTCCTTATGCCTCAGCCGTTGAGAGTTTGATGTATGCGATGGTGTCTATAAGACCAGACATCGCACAAGCAGTTGGAGTTGTCAGCCGTTACATGAAGAATCCAAGTAAACAGCATTGGGATACAGTAAGGTGGATTCTTAGATATTTAGCAGGTACTTCATATCACTCTTTTTATTTTGGGGAAGATTCTTTGCATATACATGGTTATGTAGATACAGATTTTTTGGGCGATCGTGATGGTTGCAGAAGTACTACAAGTTATGTATTTACAGTTGTTGGAATAGCTATTAGTTGGGCTTCGCAATTACAAAAGGTTGTAGCGTAGTCAACCATGGAGTCAGAGTATATGGCACTTACGGAAGCGACGAAAGACATGTTGTTGATTTCGGAGCTTATGAAATAGTTGGGCAGGAAGCAACCCATAGGTGAACTATGGTGTGACAGTCGAAGTGCAGTTTTCTTGGCGAAAAACTTGGCATATCACTCTAGGACTCGGCACATTCAAATGAGGTATCATTTTGTCAGAATGGCGGTTGAGAAGAAATGGTTGAAGCTAACTAAGATTCTTGGCACTAAGAATCCGAGGGACATGCTCACTAAGGTGGTGGATAGCAAGAAACATCAGTTTTGTTATACCGCTATCGGATTGTCTCAAGGTTAATTGTTGAGGAGATTCGCAGAGGCACAGGCCTAGACTATGTCAATGAAAGAATGAAGAACAGGTTCGAGACTTTGTGTATATGTCTCCAAGTGGGAGATTGTTGGGGTTTGTGGATCCAATACACGATAATGAGTTGAAGAAGATAGTCGGGAAGGAGAGTCGAAGTGGGAGCAACAGGTCAAGAGTAGCAAGTGGCTACAGTAGAGTTGCGGTCGACCGCACCCCCCAACCGCCCAGGCAAGACGACCGGCCGACCGCGCAGTCGACCGTCCCGCTCTCTGACTCAACTCTGTACCTTGAAGGAATGACCGGTCGATCACGCATTCGACCGACGCGCTCTCTGTTGGATTTCGTGTAGTCGTGGGGAAGACCGGTCAACCGTCGAGATGGTGCAGTCGACCGTCTCGACGCTGATTGATGAGCGGCTGAGATGGAAAGTTGTGGAATCCTATATATATTGTATTGTGTACGATATTAGGGTTAAGCCAAAAGAAAAGAGAGATCTACCAGCCGTCATTAAGAGAGGGAGATAGAGAGAAACCCTACACCTTGGTGGTGAGTTCTTGAGAGATTTGTAAACCTAATCTTCATATTTCTAGTGAAAATTGCAAGAGTGCCTCTGCGAGGGGAAGTAGCGATTGTTTGGGTGAACCTCGATAAAAATCTTATGTGTTCTTTTGTGTTGCTTTTGGTTGTTCTTTTTTCTCTTGTTTTGATTCTATAGTTCTTACATCTCATCGTCGTTGTTGAGTTTATTCCGCAGTTAGAATTCAACAAAATTTGAGTACTCACTCGTACCCAAGGCACTTAGCACCTCAACCAGCGTAGGTCCGGGAATGCTAGCTCGCATAGGTCCCGGAATCTTTATCAAAGTGTGTGGGTACCGCACCATTAGTCTCCAGTTCCCCCCCGCCCCCCCCCCCCCCTATTAACCTTTACCGCTCAGCAGTGAACGATTTTTATATTCCTCCTCCAATGCAATGGAGGTTGCATGTGTTGCAACCTTAAAGTTACTTAACCAAACAATGCAGCTGGCACTTTGCAGCAACTCAGTTATACCATGAGCCTAGTTGAATGCAAATGAAGCCTACCAAATGCAAGCGAAGCATAGCGCACGCGATTCACTTTTGATATATTATGCTGTATCTTTTCCACTCCCACACTCCAATGTGCAACCCTAATGAGTTCTGTTTACACACCGTCTTTCTTATAGTCTACCAGAAAGGTAGACTTTCACACTAGAGCATGCAAGCTCGAATCTTGGCAGATAAAAAGAAGCTAACCAAAAGATCAATTAAAAAAGGAAGATATAGTAACCACTAAAAGATGTACATCTATCTACTATCTACTAAGTTACTTTAACTAGACTGATCAGTGATTCTTTATGGGCTTTAGAGAGAGTGAGAAAGAGGGTTTGGACTCCAAGACAAAAAAGGCTCTGCTTTGTAGCTGAAGTTTCAGGGTTGTCTTCGTCCCTCTCTTCTTTAATTTTTTAGTGTGGAAGAGAGTAGATGATCCACAATTGCTGTATAGCTTGATTAAGTAGCACACCCTGCCATGTTAGGGGCCTCTCTCTCTCTCTCTCTCTCTCTCTCTCTCACACACACACACACACACACACACACATTTAATGGAACAAGAGTGAAATTACATATACATTTAGCCAAGAATAAGTCCGTAACTGTAGTTAGATTAGTGTCTCAAGGAGCATCATTTAAATAAGAGCAGAAGCGAAGAAAAGTGGCGAAAAAAGATGTGATTTGGATCTTTACACAAAGTGATCAATTCGATCAGTTATCCAATTGACAATTATCGACTGGCCCATAAGTAGTTGGTTGTCGTCGACAAGACCCTGACCCTGTGTCTGGCTGAGAGCAACTCTCATGACAATGTGAGATGCATTCAGTCTTTCTCTATGTAGTTCGTTATCTAGTGTTGAATTATTTTGAAAACTACAACGAGCGAAATAGTTCCTTTTGCCAACATTGGCAATATATTTACAGATAGATCAACAAGCCTTTGTCTTGTAAAAAAAGGTACCTTGGTGATACCTACAAAATGGGTAACACGTGGAGTAACAGGTTAATTGCTGGCTTTTAACAAACTAGTAATTTATACGTGCAATGAACTCTTAATAAATATAATTTTTTTAAAGTAAAAATTCCGACGTAGTCTGGTCTCAACCCTGAAACCTTCTTCGTATTAGTTATGTATGCACGATTTACACGTGTAATGCACATTTTAAAAAATAATTTTTATAAAGTAAAAACTTCGACGTAGTATGACTTCGAACGTGAAACCTCATTCATATTAGTTATGTACGCATGATACACTTAAGTATGTATGTTTGCATGATACACTTAAGTATGTATGTTTACAAACGACAACTTCAACTCTTCCGTTATAATATTATAATACATTGAATAAAACATGTCTTAAATTTGAAACTTCGTTTTCCTATACTCAATTTGCTTACAAATATAAGATAAAACATTAACTAAATATAGGGAGTGCAGAAAAAGAAAAAAAAAGAAAGAAAGAAGAAGCATTAACTAAACAATTGAAACATATTGAAGTTTTCACCTTCTATCCAGTTTTTTAAGTTTTTTTATTTATTTAACTTATATTGAATAGGTGAAATTTATAACTATGATGTTTTCTGCATATATTTTGTGATAATCTATATAATAAAACACAAAGAAAGCTATCAAGTGGCTCTCAATCAATAGGGTTAAAATCAATGGTCCAGATCTAACCTCACAAAATATATTTTTCGGCCCAAAGTTCCTCCCAAAACTCAAATTCAAATTTCCCAAAACAAACTAATTAATTTATTTATTTATTTATTTATTTATTTATTTATTTATTTATCTCTCTCTCTCTCATTCTCTTTCTATTTACTCAAAAATTTGTATTTTCAAATTTCAGGTTTTTAAATTTTCAAATTTTTTATGTATTTTTTTTATTGCTCATGTTACATTGAAAATAGCAAATATCTCATCAACTATTAAATTTCATCATTTTTCACACTCAAAGTTCTAAAAAGTTGGATTTTACACCCCCATTTATAATTATTTTTCAACATATACTAATGGAAACATGAACTTTTATTTACAACTAATTATTGTTTTACTATTCAAACTTGAGCTACATAATTGTTGTTTTACTGATTACAAGACTTTTATATGTTGTATCGTTCGGAAGACGTACCGTAGGCACGTGCCCGCAGGCAAATCTAGTTATATTACAGGAATCAAAAATTAATATATCTATAACTATTATAATAGGAGAGTTGGAGTTCTCATTTATAAATCTACCAATTTACGTACATTGTATGTGTTGCCGCTAAATTTGGTGTGGAGGCAAACAGATAGAATTTGTGGATTCGTAGGGAAACTGAATAGTAAACCTGTGTACCTGTTCCGTTGGGCTTCGACCGTCGATCCCGCCGTGGACCTGCAAAAAGTGCGAGACACCGGGGTTGTTCCCGGTGACGCACCCTCCGACGCTCAAGTCAGTAATCTAGGAAGACTATGAATGAGCGCTAAAACTGGTGAAAGATTGATTACCTCTTAATGGAGATGGATGGGGGGTATTTATAGGCGTCTCAGGGAACGGATTAGGAATGTAATCTCCGTGATCTGATATGGAATTTAATCCCTAAATCCCAGTGAAAAGATAGATGTACATCAGGGCCGTTGATCAAGATGAATCAAGGACCCTGATTTTATCTTGTTGGATTGGGTGCGCAGCGGGTTAAAACCCGCACCCTCTTGTTGGTGGATCCATTCGTGGGTTATTGGGTCCTTGGGGAGAAGATCCAATACCCATTTTGGACCCTCTTGTAGGCGAAATTACCGTTTTACCACTAGGTCCCAAGATTCGTACCCGATTTGGACGGTCCCGATTAACCCCTGTTTTTAGCCATATCACGAGCCCCCCACTCCTAAAGGCTAAATTTGATCGGCTTTTGAGGAGTAGTTTAACTGTTTTAATGGCTAGCGGAGTTGTATCGGAGTTCAAATGGAGGGCTTTGAATCTTGAAGGGATAGTGAGGTATTTTCCAAGTGGGTTGAGCTCCGAGTTGCTCATGAGCTCTGATGGTCATGTGGTATTCTTGCAGGGATATCCTCTTTTTCTTCGCGAAGCGTCAATTCGTCGTTCGGGGGTCTTATACATTTATATCACGCCTTAGACTCCCCCTAGGGCTCGCTGACTAGGGGGCCGAGGTCCATATGCAGTTCGGCGAGCTTTTCCGAAGAGGAAAGCGGGTTCGGCGTAGCTGCGAGCACTAGGAGGGAGTCTGGTGATCTGCCGAACTTGGTTTTTACCCTGTAAGAAGGTCGGTGTCACGAACGCTCGGCAGTGAGTGCCGAACTTGATTTTTACCCCGTAACAAGGTCGGTGTCACGAACGCTCGGCAGTGAGTGCCGAACTTGATTTTTACCCCGTAACAAGGTCGGTGTCACGAACGCTCGGCAGTGAGTGCCGAGCTTGATTTTTACCCCGTAACAAGGTCGGTGTCACGAACGCTCGGCAGTGAGTGCCGAACTTGATTTTTACCCCGTAACAAGGTCGGTGTCACGAACGCTCGGCAGTGAGTGCCGAACTTGATTTTTAACCCGTAACAAGGTCGGTGTCACGAACGCTCGGCAGTGAGTGCCGAACTTGATTTTTACCCCGTAACAAGGTCGGTGTCACGAACGCTCGGCAGTGAGTGCCGAGCTTGATTTTTACCCCGTAACAAGGTCGGTGTCACGAACGCCCGGCAGTGAGTGTCGAGCTTGATTTTTATCCTGTAACAAGGTCGGTGTCACGAACGCTCGGCAGTGAGTGCCGAGCTTGATTTTTACCCCGTAACAAGGTCGGTGTCACGAACGCTCGGCAGTGAGTGCCGAGCTTGATTTTTACCCCGTAACAAGGTCGGTGTCACGAACGCTCGGCAGTGAGTGCCGAACTTGATTTTTACCCCGTAACAAGGTCGGTGTCACGAACGCTCGGCAGTGAGTGTCGAACTTGATTTTTACCCCGTAACAAGGTCGGTGTCACGAACGCTCGGCAGTGAGTGCCGAACTTGATTTTTACCCCGTAACAAGGTCGGTGTCACGAACGCTCGGCAGTGAGTGCCGAACTTAATTTTTACCCCGTAACAAGGTTGGTGTCACGAACGCTCGGCAGTGAGTGCCGAACTTGATTTTTACCCCGTAACAAGGTCGGTGTCACGAACGCTCGGCAGTGAGTGCCGAGCTTGATTTTTACCCCGTAACAAGGTCGGTGTCACGAACGCCCAGCAGTGAGTGTCGAGCTTGATTTTTACCCCGTAACAAGGTCGGTGTCACGAACGCTCGGCAGTGAGCGCCGAACTGCTCGGCAGTGAGTGCCGAGCTTGATTTTTACCTCGTAACAAGGTCGGTGTCACGAACGCCTGGCAGTGAGTGTCGAGCTTGATTTTTACCCCGTAACAAGGTCGGTGTCACGAACACTCGGCAGTGAGCGCCGAACTTGATTTTTACCCCGTAACAAGGTCGGTGTCACGAACGCCCGGCAGTGAGTGTCGAGCTTGATTTTTACCCCGTAACAAGGTCGGTGTCACGAAGCTCGGCAGTGAGTGCCGAACTTGATTTTTACCCCGTAACAAGGTCGGTGTCACGAACGCTCGGTAGTGAGTGTCGAGCTTGATTTTTACCCCGTAACAAGGTCGGTGTCACGAACGCTCGGCAGTGAGTGCCGAACTTGATTTTTACCCCGTAACAAGGTCGGTGTCACGAACGCTCGGCAGTGAGTGTCGAGCTTGATTTTTACCCCGTAACAAGGTCGGTGTCACGAACGCTCGGCAGTGAGTGTCGAGCTTGATTTTTACCCCGTAACAAGGTTGGTGTCACGAACGCTCGGCAGTGAGTACTGAGCTTGATTTTTACCCCGTAACAAGGTCGCTGTCACGAACGCTCGGCAGTGAGTGCCGAGCTTGATTTTTACCCCGTAACAAGGTCAGTGTCACGAACGCTCGGCAGTGAGTGCCGAACTTGATTTTTACCCCGTAACAAGGTCGGTGTCACGAACACTCGGCAGTGAGTGTCGAGCTTGCTTTTTATCCCGTAACAAGGTCGGTGTCACGAACGCTCGGCAGTGAGTGCCGAACTTGATTTTTATCCCGTAACAAGGTCGGTGTCACGAACGCTCGGCAGTGAGTGTCGAGCTCCTAAACTTGTCGTTTTTAAGAGTTTGTTTCTTCTGTGCGCCATCTGAACTTCTGGCGGCTCTGACAGCTCTGACAGTTCTGACAACTCTGACAACTCTGTCAGATGGGACGTTCATTAATTGTAGTGACCTCTGGGCTTCCATCAGACGAGACGCGCATTAAATTCGACTCATGATTTGGCGTGGTTAGCGAGGCGACGATTGGGGTCGCTTCGTCGTTTGGTTTAAATCGGCCGGTCGTACGATCCCATTAACCTCGTTTGGAGCGCCCCTCTCTATAAATCCTCACCCCCCCCTCTCATTTCTCATTTCTACTCTTTTTCGCTCAGACGATTTCTTGTGCTCAGGCGAATTCTTCCGGTGGTCGGCGTTTGATTCAGGCAAAGTTTTCCGGCGGCTAATTCTCTTAAGGTAATTTATCATTAATTATGTCTGTAGCTTCTGTCTCCGATGAAGTCTCCTGGTCCGAGCCCTCCCTTGAAGGCGTCGAGGACTCGACTCCGACCCCAACCAAAGGCAAGGTGCTCGGCAAGGATTCGATCGTTGTGGATCCGAAGAGGATGGGGGAGTTCGGACAACTGCCAGGTCCGTTGACGGGACTCCACAGAGTCAGGCAGCTCCCGGAGGATCAGGCCGAGCGAATTGTCCATGGGATGGGGAGGTCCTTCGAGGAGAATGCTGCGAGGGAGACGACGGAGGCAGACGATGCGGCGTCGATCCTGCGCGAGGAGGATCTGGCAGTGATCCGGGATTCTTTTTCTCATCCCGGAGGAGTACGAAATCATGCTGCTGGGCCCCGAGTTAGGGCCAACTCGCCGCTGCCAGTGACCATGTGTTGCTGGCCGGTCGACGCCTTTATCGCCGGTGCTCGGCTACCTCTCCACGCGTTCGCAATTACCGTGGTGAGTTGGTTCGGGGTCAGCCCCATCCAACTTATGCCGAACGCGTGGCGAGTGATTAATGGTTTCGTCCTCCACTGCCAGGCCGCAGGGATCGAGCCGCAGCTGAACGTGCTTCGGACGCTATACCGGCTCCACCAAGGGAATAAGTCGGAGTACCGGTATTATTTGACTCCGAGGCACGGCGGCAGACTCGTCATCTGCCCCGACTCTATTAAGCACTGGCGAGAGAAGTGGTTCGTCGTGCAGAGTCGAGAGGCCTGGCCGATCCCCTCTGACTGGGTAGAAGGGGTGCCGAAGAGGGCGAAGGCGATGCCGAAGCTCTCAGTAGAAGAAGAAGAGGCGGTCCGGATCCTCCTTGACCGGCCGAAGTACGATTGGAGGGAGCTAACGGAGGACGTCCTCTACAAGGGAGGGCTCTGCCGCGTAGATCCCAGTACGCGGCTCTCGTCAAGTTCTTTTATCCGTACTCACTGCCTTGTTGTTTTCTATGTGCTCATCACTTTTTTGCTTTTGATGCTGAATCCATGGACTACGACGCGGTCTTGGCGCTCAGGGCAGGGCTTGTGAGCAAGGCGCCGAAGAAGCGCAAGAGGGTAGCGTCCAAGCTGCCCCCGACCTCGAAGGCTCCGAGGATCGCGGCGCCTGTCGAGGAGGTGGAGATCCTTGACGGTCCGGCCGTCACCGTGGCGGGGACTTCGGCTCCCGCACCTGTGGGGGAGTTCCCCATTGCCGCCTGCTCTCGCCATGCCGACGCCGCCGCTGACCGTGGCAGGCGAGGAGCTCCTGACGGAGGAGCACAAGCGGATTCATATTCCGGACTGGCAAGTCCGGAGGCATGATGGGTTCCTCGGGAACTCGCTGGCGAGCATGCAGGCCGTCAAGCACCTCGCCACCCCGAACGACCGAGCCGCCATGGAGGCGGGGAGAGAGGGCGACGACGTGATCGAGATCGCTTGTTCGGCGGTATCGGTAAGCTTCTCTTCGTTTGTCGTATTTCTTGAATCACAAAAAAAATTTTCTAACTCTTTTAGTTCTTCTTTGCTGCAGATCATCGTCCACTTCGGCCACCTCACCGAGAGGCTGACAGCTCTGGAGAAGGAGCTGAAGCAGGAGTCCGACCAAGCTCGGAACGAAAAAGCTCGGATGTCGAACGAGCTCGACAAGCTCCGTGTCGAGCACGAGGGCAGGTCGGCGAGGGTCCAGCACCTCGAGGCCGAGGTGGCGAGGTTGGAGGGCGAGCTCCTTCGCCAGAAAGAGGGGTCGGCCAAGCAGTTGGTCGAGGCCGAGGCGGCGAAGGCGGCGGCAGTGAAGGCGGCGAAGGACGCAACCTTGGAGAAGGCACAGGGGTTCCTTGCCCAGAACATGGCGAAGGCCTTCGCCGCAGCCCTCGAGCGGGTGTCGAAGGAGTACCCCGACGTGGACGTCTCGGGGTGGAGGCTGTTCCCCGGCCACGTCGAGGGTTTCGACCCTGAATCCGAGGGGGAGGAGGATGAAGGGGACGACGGAGCTGATGCCGGGGACGGGGTCACTGGCGAGGTCCCTGGCGCTGCGGCCACTCCGTTGTCGGCGGTGTCTCCTTCGGCGAAGTCAACCCCTACCCCACCTCGTCGCTCGGGGAAAGAGGTCGAGCCTTGACTCCGCCCCTCGTTTTCTTATTTCGTTTGTCTATTTGTTTTTTTTTTCTTTTCAACCATTGTAACGCCTAATAGCGGACTGGCCACCGCTACTTTTTGAAATGAATGAAAAGAAAATTTTTTGCAAGTGTTGGTGTTCGGATTTTTGTCTTTCGCCCCCTTTTTCGCCGAACATTCTCTCCTGGTTTTGAGGGTCTCTTGTTTTTGGTAAAAATTTTTGCAAGTGTGGTGCTCCGGCATTGTTCGACATTTTTGCTGATTACTTCGATCTCTTTGCAGCTTATGGTGATCGCCCAAGACGTCGAACCTTTGCGCTCGAATGAAGAAGCTCGAGCCGAGGTCGGCCTAGGGGCGACGAGGCTATGTCTGGCGAGGTGCCGAGAGCGACTCTATGAGGTCGAGCTCGGATTGCGCCGAGCTGAAAGCGAGAGGAAGCATCTCCAGCTCATCCTCGGCCGGCGAGATGTCGAGATTCGTCGTCTGGAAAGTAGAATTGAAGAGCTTACCCCGGTGGGTGAAGATGAATATTCGCCAACTGCTTTCAGTAATGAGATTCGGATTCAGTGCATCCGTCATAACTTGTCCAAAATAACAGCGGAGAGGGACGACTTGCTTTCCGAGATACAGCATCTTCAGTCCGTAGAGACGAAGCTTCGGAGCGAGGGCGAGGGGCTGACGGCCGAAGTGGCCAAGTTGACGACTGAACGGGTCTAACTGACTGCCGAGGTCGAAGCGCTGAAGAGAGCGACGGTTGATAAAAGCATCGAGGTCACCCATCTTCGGCGCCTTATTGCCAGCCGATCAGGAGTTTCGGACTTCGCGATACCCCCACGTTTCGAAGTCAATGTCAAAGACGACTCGTTGCGGGATCGGATCTCGGAGCTAGAGGCAGAAGTGGCCCGTCTTAAGCCGCATTCGGGGCCTATCAACGTTCGAAGCACCTCGTGTACTCGCGCGGAGAGCGAGCGTGGCATTACCTTCTACGAGATGGCGACCCGTCAACGGATCGGCCGACCTAGTCCGGGGGACGCGCAAAGCTCGGTTGCGATTTCGTCGAGCGGAGCGTCCGTCGGAGTAGCTGCTAGAAGTGGTGCCGAGGACACGTCTCAATTCGCCGGCTTGGGGTCGCGCTCTGGAGACAAGCGTCGTCACTCCCAAGTGTCTCTGAAGCGGAATGCTCCGGCTCCAAAAAAGCGCTGAAGTCGTCGATTCCGCGAGCTTTTGTGTATTTTTTGTTTTTTGCTAAGTGTAATAAGTCGGCATTGTAACCCTTTTTTTTTTTGACGAGTTGTAATCCTGCTGTGTTTGTCTTTGTACCGCGTCTGTTTCATCAATAAAAGTGTTGTTGCCGAACTTGTGTGTTTTTACTTTCGCGACTGTTGTCTGCTGCGCCGAGGCTTCTAAAGTCGGCCGCAGTTCCGAATGACGAGCTTCTTCCAGCCATTCAACGGTTGTGGGAGCAGTTCCGAATGGCGAGCTACTTCTAGTTCGCTTAGGAGCGAAACTTGCGAAGTAGAATCGAGCCAAGTGTTGGACTCCGGAACTATTGTTAGATTAGTTTAAGGGTTGTGGGAGCATTTCCGAATGGCGAACTACCCCTAGCTCGCTTAGGAGCGAACTTGCGGAGTAGAGTCGAACCAAGTGTTGGACTCCGAACCATTCAACGGCTGTGGGAGCAGTTCTGAATGGCGAGCTACCTCTAGTTCGCTTAGGAGCGAACTTGCGAAGTAGAATCGAGCCAAGTGTTGGACTTCGGAACCATTGTTAGATTAGTTTAAGGGTTGTGGGAGCATTTCCGAATGGCGAACTACCCCTAGCTCGCTTAGGAGCGAACTTGCGGAGTAGAGTCGAACCAAGTGTTGGACTCCGAACCATTCAACGGCTGTGGGGGCAGTTCCGAATGGCGAGCTACCTCTAGTTCGCTTAGGAGCGAACTTGCAAAGTAGAATCGAGCCAAGTGTTGGACTTCCGGAACCATTGTTAGATTAGTTTAAGGGTTGTGGGAGCATTTCCGAATGGCGAACTACCCCTAGCTCGCTTAGGAGCGAACTTGCGGAGTATAGTCGAACCAAGTGTTGGACTCCAGAACCATTGTTAGACTGAGGAATAAAAAGCAGAGAGATATAACAGCAAAAATATGAAAAACTTTATTTATTAATATCCAATGATCGGCTGCTTCTAAAGTTGCTAGCCGTTATTACAATGAAAAAATAAAGGAAAAATCACTACTAGTAACAGGAAGGGAATGGTTCGACATCTCGAGTTACTTAGAGAGGCGTAGTTGCTTTCTCTTGGTATTTCAAAAGATGTTCGGCGTTCCAAGTCCTGGGAATTTCTCTGCCTTCGAGATCTTCTAGCTTGTATGCACCGGGGCGGATCACTTTTGAGATCTTGTATGGTCCCTCCCAATTCGAAGCTAGTTTGCTTTTCTGTCCGGGGAACGAGATGGCCAATTTTCGGAGGAGTAGGTCCCCTTCTTTGAGGTCCGTTGGGTGGACTCTTTTGTTGTATGCTAGCTCGATTCTTCTTCGGTAACTTTGTTGCCGTATAGCAGCTCTTTCTCGGATTTCGTCTATCAAGTCTAGGCTTGCTCTGAGCTCTCTGGCATTCTGCTCTTCTTCAAAAGCTATCAAACGAGGAGAGGGTATTCCAACTTCTAAGGGAATGAGGGCCTCGGACCCATAGGTGAGATTAAACGGACTCTCGCCTGTTGGGGTCCGCTTCGTGGTACGGTAATTCCAGAGCATGTTGGGCAGCTGGTCGACCCACAAGCCCTGGGAGCACTTGTCTAGTCTTTTCTTGATGCCTGAGAGGATCTGTCGGTTGGCATTTTTGGCCTGGCCATTTGACTGGGGATGTGAGATGGAGGAGAAGCGGTGTTGTATGGCGAGGTCCTCACATAAGGCTCGGAAGGCTGCCCCAGTGAACTGCGTTCCGTTATCTGTAACTATGACCCGGGGAACGCCGAATCGGCAGATCACATTTTTCCAGAAGAATTGGACGACCCTATGCTCGGTGATTGTAGCCAGGGGCTCGGCCTCTATCCATTTCGAGAAATAGTCGATTGCCACGACTAGGAACTTTAACTGTCTAGGAGCTGGCGGAAATGGCCCTAGTAAATCCATCCCCCACATTGCGAAGGGGATCGGACTTGATAGGGAGGTGAGTGGTGCTTGCGGAAGGCGTCGGATGTCGGAGTACTTCTGGCAGGAGCTGCATTGCCGAACGTGTCGCTCGGCGTCCCGTAGGAGAGTGGGCCAGTAATACCCGTAGTTCAACACTTTGCGTGCTAGGGCTCTGGAGCCGGAGTGGGCTCCGCCGATGCCCTCATGAAGTTCTTGCAGGGCGTAGTCGGCTTGCCCGGGGGAGAGGCACCTCAAGTAAGGCCGTCCGTCTATCTGGGTGAAGGAGCGTTTATATAGGATGCCTCCGATTAATGTATAACGCTCGGCTCGAGTTCTGACTCTTCTTGCTTCCTTTGGATCCTCAGGGAGAAGCCCGTCCCTCAAGAATTCGACAAGGGGTTTCATCCAGTTGTCTTCGAGGAGGACGGGCAATGTTTCAACGGAGTCAGGTGCTTCGTCCTCTATGCTCGGCTTCAGGAGGACTTCTATCAATACGGTCTGCTCAAGACCTTGAAGGGAAGAGGAGGCTAGTTTGGATAGGGCGTCGGCCTGAGAGTTTTCTTCTCGGGGGATCCTTCGGATGATGGCTTCTTCAAACAGCGCCATGAGGCTCTTGACTTTGGCCAAGTATTTAATCATCCTATCATCGCAGGCTTCATACTCGCCAAGGACCTGATTGACGACCAATTGGGAGTCGCTGAAGATCTGTAGTCGTTGTGCCCCAGCATTTCGGGCCATTCCAAGGCCGGCTATTAGTGCCTTGTATTCGGCTTCGTTGTTTGAGGCTTTGAAGCTTATACGGAGGGAGTATTGGAGGATAAAGTCGTCTGGGCCTGCCAGGATGACCCCTACCCCGCTTCCCTCGTTACAAGAGGACCCGTCGACATAGACCGACCAGACTGGTGGTCCCTTCATTGTTTGACTGGACTCAGGGATAGTGGTCTCAACTATGAATTCGGCCAGTGCCTGTGCCTTGATCGCGGTCCGAGGCTGATAAGTTATATCATGTTGGCTCAGCTCGATCGACCACTTCATAAGGCGGCTGGAAACCTCGGGTTTGTGAAGAACTTGTTTCAGCGGCTGGTCGGTAAGAACGACCACCGAATGGGACTGAAAGTAGGGCCGAAGCTTTCTCGCGGCCATTACTAGGGCGTAGGAAATTTTCTCAATCTTCGGGTACCGGAGCTCGGCATCCCGAAGCACTTTGCTAACGTAGTAAATGGGCTTCTGAGCCCTTTCTTCTTCTCTGACTAAGACCGCACTAAGCGTCCTGTTCGGAAGCTGCCAGGTAGAGGTAGAGTGGTTCGCCGGGTATTGGTTTGCTAAGAAGAGGTGGATTGACGAGGTAAGCTTTAAGCTGGTCGAAGGAGTCTTGTTGCTGCTGCCCCCACTCAAATCCTTTAGCCCCCCTGAGGGCCTTGAAGAACGGGAGGCACTTCTCCCCCGACTTCGACAGAAAACGCCCTATGGCGGCCAGGCGACCAGTCAACCTCTGAACTTCTTTGACATTTCTGGGAAGGGGCCATGTCCAATATGGCCTTGTTCTTTTCCGGATTTGCTTCGATTCCTCGTTGGCTAACCATGAAGCCGAGGAACTTCCCTGATGAGATGCCGAACGCACACTTGTTCGGGTTGAGTCTCATATTGTGTTTTCTCAAAACATCAAAGGCTTCTTGGAGGTCGGTCACGTGATCGATGCCTCGGATGCTTTTTACAAGCATGTCGTCAACGTAAACCTCCATATTCCGACCGATCTGGGCCTGGAAAACCTTGTTGACGAGGCGTTGGTATGTTGCACCTGCATTCTTGAGACCGAACGACATGCCCCTGTAACAATAAAGGCCCTGGTCGGTAACAAACGACGTCTTCGGGATGTCTGGAGGGAACATTCTTATCTGATTGTAACCTGAGAAGGCATCCATGAAGCTGAGGAGCTTATGTCCCGAGGTTGCGTCAATCAGAGTGTCGATGCTCGGCAGAGGGAAGGGATCTTTGGGACAGGCCTTGTTGAGGTCGGTGAAATCAATACAAATTCTCCACGTCCCATTGGACTTCTTCACCATTACTACGTTCGATAGCCATTCAGGATAATTCACCTCCTGTATGAACCGGGCCTTCAAGAGCTTGTCTACCTCCTCTTTTATAGCGAGCTGACGCTCGGGGGCGAACTTGCGCCTCTTCTGCTGGATCGGTTTGGACCCCGGATCGACACTTAGGCGGTGGACCAGAAGCTCTTCGAGATACCGGGCATATCTGCAGCTGACCAAGCGAAGAGGTCTTGGTTCCTCCGGATGCATTGTACGATGTCTGAGTATAGGGCGGACGGGAGGGTCTTGCTAACAAAGAACTTGCGGGTCGACTCTTGTTCAGAGAAGAGCACCTCCTCCAGTTCATCTACCGGCTCGGAGGTCAGTCTTGCAGTATCTTGAGGAATTTCCAGAGTTTCTAAGGAGAGGACGGGTCCAAGGGTTGAGGTCATGTAGCACTTTCTAGCCATCTCCTGATTGCCCCTTACTTCCCCGACCCCCGGACCGGGTGGGAAACTTCATCTTAAGATGGTATGCTGAGGGGACAGCTTCCAGAGCTGCGAGGCCAGGCCGACCCAAAATGACGTTGTAGGCGGCGGGAACATCCACCACCATGAAGTCCATTGGCTCTGTTCGAGTGGTGGGAGTTTGACCGGCAGTTACATCGAGGGTGATTACCCCTTCAATAGTTACCGGAACCCCCGTGAACCCATGAAGAGTGTAACCGGCAGGCTTGAGTCTGTCCCTGGAGAGCTTTAGGCCTTTAAAAGCGGTGAGGAAGAGGATGTTGACGGAGCTGCCGTTGTCTACTAAGATCCTTTCCATTTTGAAATTCGCTATGTGGAGGCTAATGACGAGTGCGTCACAATGCGGGGTACGAACTCCTTCAAGATCTTCGTCGGAGAACGTGACTGGCACTCCGAGGCCTTTGGGAGGAGGGGTGGTTCGGACCGAGTTGACTTCTCTTATAAATGCCTTCCGAGAGGAGTTTGAGGAGCCCCCCATTGGGCCCCCGTGAATGAGGTGGAGGACTCGCTCTTCCTCGAAGTCTGGCGTCTCTTCTCGTTCCGGACGCTTGTTAGCCCCCCGAGGCGGGGGAGGAAGTTCGGCTCGGTCCTTTCTCACGAACCTAGTCAGCTGCCTTCTCTGGATAAGGGCTTCGATCTCGTTCTTCAGGGCACGACAGTCGCTGGTGTCATGCCCATGGTCCCGGTGATAACGGCACCATTTCTCTTTATCTCTTCTTTTGGCGGGGGTGTTCATCCTTGGAGCAGGGGGGATGATATCCTCCTTCTCGACCTCCATCAAAATGGTTGAGACGTCCGTGGTGAGGGGAGTGAACTTCTCGAACTTGGGGGGAATTCGGCGCTGGCCGGCATTGTCCTTTTGGAGCTTCTTGGCTCCTTCCTCTTCTGTTCCCTTTCTCTTAAACCCGGAGGTAGACCCCTCCCAGTTGGGTTGTTGCTCGGCCTCTTCGGCCCGGATGTACTTTTCACTTCGAAGGAGGAGGTCGGAAAAGTTCTGTGGTGGCTTCTTGGCGAGGGAGGAGCGGAGGTTGGAATTGAGGACATTAGATTGAAATGCTACCGTAGCGACCGACTGGTCGAGGGATGCTATGGATCTGGCTTCGGCCGTGAACCTCTTCACGTAGTCTCTCAATTTTTCCCCCTTCTTCTGGTGGAGGTGCAATAGTGAGATGCTGGTCTTCTCAGCCCTGCGGCTGCTTACGAAATGGGTGACGAAGAGGGTTTCGAACTGCTCAAAGGAGAATATTGAGGAGGGGCGAGGCGAGAGTACCATTCTCGAGCTGATCCTTTGAGAGTTGCGGGGAAGGTTTTGCAGAGGAGGGCATCGGAAGCTTGATGGAGGAGCATTAAAGTCTTAAAGCTTTCGATGTGGTCAACTGGATCGGTCTCCCCGGTGTAAGTCTCAAATTGGGGAGGTTTAAAGCCGAATGGGACAGGTGCATCCACGATGGTTCGGGAGAAAGGGGGTCGGCTAGGACGTAGGGTCCTACCCCTGAGTTCCTCTTCTCGGTTTATCTGACCCAGGCGCCTTTCTACTTCATGAAGACGGCAGTTCATGGTGTCATCTCTCCGATGGTAATCTGCCGAGCCACGAGACTCGTCTTCGTATGAGGGAGAGCGAGGGCTGCGGCGATGGTAACTTCGGGAGCGACGAGGACTTGGGGTACGCCGGGAATTGGTAGGAGCAGGGCGAGGAGATGGGGACCGTCGGTGAGGGCTTCGGACTGGAGGAGGGGACGGGACCTTCGACTCATTAGGATTTTGACGGAGGTTGAGAGCCTGCAGGACGGTCGCTTGGAACTGCTGGAACTCGGCACGGGTGATTGGTGCTTCATTGTTCCTGGGCTGTTGCCGACCCGCGGGAGAGTGCCTTCTTCGGTAATGATCGGGGGACTCTTTCCTCCCTCTGCGGACGGGGGACCTGTGGCACCGGTGGCGAGGAGACCGCTCGCCTGGATGGTGTTGGCGGGAGGCTCCCTCTCGGGCCCGCTTTTCTTCCAGATGGTGGCGGAGGTCATCATCTTTCTGGCGGTTAGGGGCGGTATTGTGGCGACCAGAGGCTCGGGGGTGATGGGAAGCCATAGAGTCCGTAGAGGCGTTGTGGATGGAGACAGGCTCTTGCTAAAGGGGTTGTTTCTGAGGGTTAGGACCCTTAGGATCAGGAGGGGGAAGGTTCTGTTGGAGCGGGTCTTCCGCCGTAGGGGGAAGCTGCCCTTGTTGTTGAGCAGGATTGTTGGGGACTTCTTGCTGCTGATCAGGGTTGGGTCCTCGGTTGGAACCCCTTGACCTGACTTTGCGAGGCGGCATGGCTGGAGAAGACCTGTTCACCAGGAAGAGGAGAGGTCTCTATTCGTTAGTTTCCTACAGACGGCGCCAATCTGTTGCCGCTAAATTTGGTGTGGGGGCAAACAGATAGAATTTGTGGATTCGTAGGGAAACTGAATAGTAAACCTGTGTACCTGTTCCGTTTGGCTTCGACCGTCGATCCCGCCGTGGACCTGCAAAAAGTGCGAGACACCGGGGTTGTTCCCGGCGACGCACCCTCCGACGCTCAAGTCAGTAATCTAGGAAGACTATGAATGAGCGCTAAAACTGGTGAAAGATTGATTACCTCTTAATGGAGATGGATGGGGGGTATTTATAGGCGTCTCAGGGAACGGATTAGGAATGTAATCCCCGTGATCTGATATGGAATTTAATCCCCAAATCCCAGTGAAAAGATAGATGTACATCAGGGCCGTTGATCAAGATGAATCAGGGACCCTGATTTTATCTTGTTGGATTGGGTGCGCAGCGGGTTAAAACCCGCACCCTCTTGTTGGTGGATCCATTCGTGGGTTATTGGGTCCTTGGGGAGAAGATCCAATACCCATTTTGGACCCTCTTGTAGGCGAAATTACCGTTTTACCACTAGGTCCCAAGATTCGTACCCGATTTGGACGGTCCCGATTAACCCCCGTTTTTAGCCATATCAGTACGTATATAACTAATATAAAAGATGTCTCAGATTCGGGACCAGAATACTTTAGACATTTTACTTTAATTGGACATGTAAATTACTAGTGAACTGTAAAGAGAGATGGGCCTGTTGGTAGTGGTGGCCCGGGCTTTGCATGTGCTAATTTTGTTCTCTTATTTTGAAATAAATTTATGTTATGCCCAATTATTTTCAAAATTATGAACCTATTCCCAATCTTCCTTCTCCTATATTCACACTTATATTTTTATTTTCATGTATATTAATTTCAAAACATGCACCATAATCTAAGCAGGTTATGACACCAATGATCCCTTAAACTTATTATATTTATTTATCTTATTTATGGACTATGGATACATCCTATTTTTGTTAATTTGGGGACAAAAAAGGAAGTTGCATTCGAAAGGGGGTATGGAAACAAATATTCCATTTTTTGAAGTATTCTTCCAAAGAAGTATGCTTCTGTATGGGAGGCATTGGATTGGATTTTATTTCCCAAATGGGCTCATTTGAAAACTAAATCTCATTTAAAGTTCTTAAATAAAGCTAATTCCATGAGTAGAGGGCGTAGTAGTCATGTAAGGTTAGGCCACAGTCGGTTTTTGCAGTCAAGGAAAAATTCTTACAGCAAATTTCAACAGCGGCAAGAAAAATTTCCAAAAAAGAAATTTAAGAGATTATTGCAGTTGAAAATTGTGAGTTATGTTACACTTAGTCGTAAATATCAATTGTGATTTTTTTTTTTTTTTTTTTTTGATAAAAGATGACTAAAGTCATCGCTTCATCAATTGTGATTTTACTGTCATAAACCCACCGGGTAAAAATACTTTTAGAGATAGCTCTACGTAAAATTTAGTTTCCAAATTGAGGCTTATTTAGAAAAAAAAAATGGAGGCATTGCCTAATTATATACCATGATGAGACCCTCCATATGCTTGATCTCATCCTCTCTCTCATCATCACCTCTTGGATTCTATAGCTTGTCATACATTGCTCGCTCTCTCTCTCTCTCTCTCTCATGTCTTTCAATGGGATGCCTTCCTCCTTCCCCCAAAACTTCTTATACCAAATACAATCTTCCATTGAAGAGAGCCTACTTCCAACAATCCATGCACAAGATTTGAGAGGTTGAAGTTCTACTTTAAAGAATTCAATTTCTGATATTTATGGTGTCTAATCATGATGATGCAGGATTTGCATCAATGCCCGGAAAGCGAAAATTGGCCTCGATAGACGAAATGGGTGAAGAGGATGATCTCTCCGACGACTGCATGCATCTCGAAGAGAAGAAGAGGAGACTGAACTTAGAGCAAGTGGGTAATATTAATAATAAAAAAAATTCCAAAAAAAAAAAAATTGTAGTAACAGAAATGATTAAGCAGGTGAGGACACTGGAGAAGAGTTTTGAGATTGGGAGCAAGCTCGAGCCGGAAAGGAAGATGCAGCTAGCTCATGAGCTCGGGCTGAAGCCTAGGCAGATCGCGATCTGGTTTCAGAACCGGAGGGCGAGATGGAAGACCAAGAAGATGGAGATCGATTTTGAGGCTCTAAAGAGGCATTTTGATGCTTTAAACAGAGAGAATGAAGCTCTCTTACAGCAGAACAAGATGCTGAAAGCTGAGGTACTTGGTTAAAAAATTCAAATTTTTAATTTTGAATTGCCTCAGGTCTCTTTTCTTTTGATTGACATGTTTACAATGAGAAAAGAGTATAGTATTTTAAGAATATCCAATTGAGTACTATTATAATAAGCTTTGATGATTGGGTATTTTGGAACCTGAGATATGAGTATACAGATGATTGGCTGAGGACTTGATAGTTTCCTTTTATATCATTGGAACTAAAATTTGATGTGTTCTTTTTATATTATTATATTTTTAATTATATTTTTAATTTATGGAATATGTGTTTCACTTTTCCTTTTCTTTTTCTTTTTGGACATTAAAAACAAATGGGGTTTTGGGGCTCTGTATTTCTTTCTTTTGTGAATAATGTTTTATGGCTCTGTTGTTCTGTTTGATCCCTCTTTCTATTTTCTCGGTCTTCTTCTTGATTTTTCCCCTCCTATTTTAATTTCTCTTAATACTTTGATAATGCAGTGAAAATTATCTGCACTCAATTGATCGAGTTGAGGCTCTCAATAACATTTTGCACCATCCTAAAAAAAACTATCATTTTGATCCCTTTTTTTTTTTTTTGGCGACTTAAAAATGAAAAATCATTTTGTATTATCCCCAGGAAAAAAACATTTTGCATTATTTCACCCTTTTAAAAGGAATTCTGATTTATCCATTGAAGTCTTGTACAGATAATCCTGACTGAGGGGATTATTTTGAAACTAGAGAAGCTAACAGAAACTTATATATGGGTCATTGATTTCTCTTTCCCTAATAAGTAATAATAGCCATTTCTTACCCTGTATATTACTCTCCTCAATCATGTTGTTTTCTAAATCATTTCTTTATATCAATCATAATCTGCATTGTTTGCTATAGTAAAATACAGAAAGAGTCAAAGAGAACTAGCTAAACTTATAACAGTTTCCTGTTTTTTTCTTTTTGCCAATGCATGCATTGGGTGCATTGCTTCGTTGCGCAGTAGCTAACACAGTTAACATGCATGATATCGCTTGCCAAACTTTATTGAACTGTCCATTCAAAAAACATATAAGATTGAGAAACTTTCAGAAAAGAAATTTTGAGTTTTTCAAGAATGATACCACCTTGCTGAGTTCAGTCAACAACTATATATGGCTTTAAAGGCAAACTGATCTATGACTTTCAGTAACATGTTTATACTTTATTGGGTAGCCAAAAGATTTCCTTTCAATCGTTAACTATTTATTTTTCTCCCTCTCATGAATTGCACCAATTTTTATGCAGTTATTGGCTGCGAAAGGCAGAAACACAGCAGAGCCAACTATCAACCTCAACAAAGAAACTGAAGGCTATTCTAGCAGTTCTGATATCAACCTGGATATCTCAAAACCTCAAGCAAGTGACATTGATAGCCCTCAAAACCCTAATGACCATGCCATTTCTTTCTTCCCTTCATTCAAGCCACATAATGTGAGTCAATTCCTCCATAGCTGCAACTCAAGGGTAGATTCTCATTACCAGAAGGCCGGAAATAACGGTATTGCCGTTGGCCAAGAAGAGAATTTCTGCAACCTCTTTAGTGGCATTGACGATCAGTCTCCGCCAGCATTCTGGGCTTGGTCAGAGCAACACAACTTTCAGTGATGGTTGAAACAGGTCTTCCTAATAATTTTATTTTATGCAGGATCCAATACACTTATCAACCGCACATCATGTCATTTCAAAAGAGATGCAAATTTCTTTGAGAGAAAAAGAAGAAGAAATGCGAGTGTTGGTGCATTGATGAATCTAGATAATGAGGATTGATCAGCATTATGACCGTAGGTGTTTGGTCAAGGACTTCAAGTTTGGACTCGATTGGCTTTTTTAATGAAACAGAATCGTTGTTGGCATCTTCTAATTTTAAAAATGAATTAGTTGCGGGTGTTTGGTTGAGTGAATAAAAGGAGTGTATTAGTGTCAAGCTTGTAAGTTGTGAACCTTTTGATCTGTGTTCTTAGAGATATGCTAAGTAGTAACAAGTGATCGAATGCAATAAGAAAATACCACTTTTTATTGCAAGTTAAATTTATGAGTTAGCATGCATGTTCAATGCATCTGCAAATAAAAGAACTTAAGAATTTTTACATAAAACATATTTATTTAATTCTATAAATTGACATATATAGTGTGCCGAAACCAACTTTCTGAAGAAAGAAAGAAAAGCCAATTAAGCAAACCAAACTCTAAAGAGATGGTGATTTCACCACAAGCCATAATAGGAGGGATAGTCACAACCTCACCCACTTTCCATAAATATTTATCAAACTGACCCCATTTTAAAAATATGTACCCAACTGACCCTGTTTATTATAAAAATCTAAACACAAATTTTCTATTTAACCCTACCTTAGAATTATTATAATAGCCCTCAAACCTTTTAAAACTGGATACTTCACAACGAAAAAAATAAAGAAACTAATATTAAAAAACTTTTCAAAATTTAAAATAAGACACATTGTTAAAAGACTAATAGAAAAAAGATATATAACTGATAAGATAATATCAAAATACTTAGTAATAACAATTAGAGCAGCTGAAAATTTACCTAAGGAAATATAAAAAGTAATAGCATTTCAGGTATTAGATTATAGAAACGAAAAAATAAGTTGGTACTAGCACAAAAAATATTCAACGATAAGAATTTAGTTGGTATGGATAATATTCCAAAAGAAGAAACATCAATACATAAATTAAATTCAAATATAGAATTATAAATTTATATGATAAACATTCAAGAATTAGAAGAATATTACATTGGTCAAGAATTTATAGGAGATATAAGAAAAGATTTAAAAATAATGAATAGGAACATAAAAGAACTAAGTAGGTGTATAACAGATGACACAGAAGAATAATTAGGTATACTAGAAGAATGTATGAAGGAGTTAAAAGCTATAACAAAATTTATATAAATATTTTAGAAATAGAAGAATTAATGGCAAATCCCAATTCAGATGAAGTAGATGAGGCCTTAAAGAATCTAGACATAACAAATAAAAAAATAAAAATGGATCAAGAAAAAGACAAGATTATCACAAAACCTAAAGAAAAACCAACTAATTTGTATGAATACAGATCACCGCCTAATAAATGACCTTATCCTAGTAACATACCATGAAAATGGTAAAGTAAATAAAGAAGTAAGCCAGGAAAAGACAAAGAAAAAGAAATCCCAAAATATGAACCCACAGAACACTACAAAAAAAGAATTGCAGGAATAAAGAATGGCTAGATCTAGACTGTGTAAAAGATGTAGAGAGAACAATAGAAGAATGAGTAAAAACATCCTTAACAGTAGGATTTAGTCAAAATCTCTCAAGAAACATATTTGAAAAATTTACAGAAGCCACATTTATAAAAGTAGTAAAAAAATGGTGGAATGGACTAACTAAAAAAGAAAGAAATAAAATCAGAAAATCAAGACCAATTGATAACAAAGGAACGGAAGAAAATTCAGCATAAAGAACTTTAGGACTAAAAAAAATAATTACAAATTACGATATATGAATACGAACATAATTTAGTGTCTATGAAAAACATAAAGACACAATATATATAAAAAAGAACTAAGCAAGATGGAAACTGAGCAATTTAGAAATATGCGACATGTGTTATTAACAACTATGTTTGTGAATTAAGAGAATATTCTCAAGATAGTTATTACACAAAAGAAAAAAAAATTCAATCTTAGACTCATTTTAAAACTACCAAATTAATGGAGTATTGTAACGCCCCGAATTCCAAAATACGGTAATTCGTAGCACAACAGGATCTTTTACTTCAAATTCATACAATTTTACAAGGAATTTAAAACTTTTTATTATAAAACAAGTTGTTTTACATCAACACAGCGGAATTTAAAATAAATACAACATGATAAATACAAATTTAATAACAACAACTTAAATTCGAAAGCAATCTTTAGCATCAATTCGTCTGTGTATTCTTTTTGCCAATCCAAGCCCTGTACTGAAAACTGTGGGCACATCAGCTGCTTACAACCGACTCAATATTATAAAACAACGATCCTACTATGCCGTAATATAACGATTCTCTTAGTTTAGCAAACACAAACTTGAATGCATTACAAAGTGTAAAAGTGACTATCCTAAACATGTACGTGTATGATATGCCTTAGATTCCTACTGCGGTTTTACATTACAATGCACTAATGCATACTTGTTCGAATTCTATGCATCCCATTCTACATAGGTCCGAAGGAAAGCCCTTAAAGTACTCCACATTATAGGGTTTACATCCCACGTTATGCAACCTTATCTAATCAATATACTCCAACGCGTAGTCACCGAGGAGTCGCACTCTCAGGATATTGGACCTTACCGGCCTACCCCTAGCCCACCTCAGTGGATTTACCGGGCGTATCCTGTCCGTCCCGAACATTCCTAGGGACTGCAGTCTCTTTACCGGCCTTTCGGTTGATAGACGGTCGTACCCCTATCCCATATACATGGATTAACCGGACGTACTCCTCAATCCTGGATCCCTAAGAGCTGCACATTCTTTACCGGATATGTTCGTCATTGTTTCTACCATAACTTCTTCTAGTTCCTTTCCTTATGTTTAATAAACATCATCACAACTTAGAGCTAGTTTATCCTTCTGTTGCTGCTTATTTCAGTGTGGGAGCAAACAGATAGTGAGTTAATAAATGAAGGACACTACTAAAAGTCGAAGCTGTAACCTGGCAGTTATAGAACTGTTAGGGCTCCTGAAGATGGATCTGGACCGTTGATTAACCTCCTATGATCTGAATTGGATAATGGATGATGCGGCCAACAGACCAGCAAAAACGTCTGAAACACCGGGGTGTGGCCCCGGCGACAGACCCTCTGACGCTCAAGTCAGAACCAGAAAGAGAGTGAGTAAAAACTGGTGAATTGTTGATTACATGGAAACTGAGGAGGGGGAGGAGTATTTATAGGCCTGAAAGACATTCTAGAAGGCGAATCGTGACCGTCGGATCTTTCATGTCCCCCCTAAAGAGATAAGATATCCCTGTGAGAGGATAAGAGATGAGACTCCTAGCCATCATGGGCTGGATGTCTCTCTTAGTTGGCCTAGTCTGCCACTTTTTATGGGCTTGAGAGAAGCCCATGTCTTGGAATGGACCCAGGCTTGTAAAATAGGCCTGTGATGGCTAATCTGCCTATAGACGCTTTGAGATCCGTGCAGGGATCGTACGGCTCTGATCTGCTGTGATTTTTATCATCATCATAAGCCCCCCACTCTCGAAAGGCGATTTTCATGGCTTTCGGGAAGTAGTACATCTTATTTTTAGAATCTGACGAATAATCTTAGCAGTCAGAGTGTTCGGAGATACCTGGAACTGATCTGTGGCTTCTGAAGGCAGTGAATATATTCATGGATTTTTTCCATATTTTTTTCGGATTTTTCCGAATTTTTTGGAATTTTCTGGAAATTTTCGGGAATTTTTCCATAGTTCTTCGGATTTCTCCGAATTTTATGGGATGCCCCACAATCTCAAAATCACTCTTTTGAATTTTATAATTAATAAATTCAATTTTAATTATTTTTTTGGATTTTTTTAATTATTTTTCTGAATTTAAATAATTATTTATGAATTTTTTAATTGATTTTTCGAATTAAAAATGATTTTAAAAATAATTTCTGGATTTATCAGATCCGACGCGCTTTTTAAAGCGATCTGCTGCCTCGATTAGCTGTGGACTCGCGCACTGAGCAATTCCGATGGCCGAAAGCTTTTGATCAGGCCGAAAAAACCAGGAGTGCTCATCAAGATCTGGTGCGAAATTCTTGGAGATCGAGCGGCGTTGGGTCGTCTTCTTCCACCCCTTTGCTCGGCGAACGAAATCACCGAGTTATGGCAGTAGCTCGTTATGGCTTCGCTGAGCTATGATCACAGAGTTTCCCCGAGCTACGAAGTCGAGCTATGGAGCTATGGTGGTTCGTCGCTCCGTTCTCCGTCAAGTTAACTCGTTGGGCGAGCTATGGGATATCGAGGCCTCGCCGAGTTATGGATCTCAAGCTCTCGCCGAGCTATAGCGATTGGTCGTCTCGTGGAGCTATGGAGCTTGTGGTTTCTGCCGAGCTACGGAGCTCGAGCTTTCGCTGAGCCATGGCATTTTGCGTTCTCGCCAGCTATGGTAGTTTATTTCCGCCGAGCTTTGGAGCGGGGAAGTTTTGCCGAGTTATGGAAATCCCTTCGCTGAGCCATGGTAGCTCGTCTCATCGAGCTACGATCCTCCGAAGTTTTGCCGAGCCATGGGGTTCGAATTCGTCGGTAAGATATGGCCATGGAGTGCCCCGCCGAGCTACGATAGCTCGTTTGCACCTAGCTATGGACTCAAGCCCTCGTCTTCGCCGATCTATGGGATAGCTTGTTCTCGCCGAGCTACGGAGTGATGACCTTTGCCAAGATACAGAGTTAGCGATTTTCGAGCTCTGTTTTCAGATTCATGGGTTTTGGCATGGAGAGGAGCTGGAGTTCTCGCCGAGTTATGGACCGTGAGCGCTTCGCCGAACTACCACAGCCTTGCCGAGCTATGGAGCTCGTGATTTTTGCCGAGCTATCGACTTAGATTTTTTAGGGGGTTTCGATGAGGTGTGTTGTATTTTGGAGGTGGATCTCGACGGAGGGAGCTCGATGGTGGGATGGAGGTGCGAGGCAATGGGTGAGGCATGGGCTCGCAGTCGGAGTTTGAGCGAGGAGAGAGGCTCTTGGTCTGTGCTTTGGGTTTTCAACGAAGGGCTTCGAAGGATCTTTTGGCAGGAGTTTTATCGAGAGAGAAGAAGGAGAAGAGAGAGAGAGAGCGGAGCAGGTATTGGGTTTCGGGTTCGGATCCGAACCCGACCTGGCTTCTTTTTTCCCTTCATTTGTTCACCGAGAGCAGTATTTGGGAGTTTTTTGTGGTAATTTTTGGAGTTTGAACTAGGGATTGGGTTCACACGAAAATATTCGTATATGTTTCGTGTATCGGTAACAAGTACACATATGCGTATCTTCGTGTGAGTTTACCCATCGTATAGTCTTCCAAAAAATCTCACTTTTGCTCGGAGTTGGCTCGACTTTGTCATGCTGTCTTCTTGTTGAGGTAGGAGCAATGTCATGCTTAGATTGTTGATGTTTGTTTCAATCGAGAGATTTTTGGTCTACCTTGGGGTCGTCATGGGATAGTAGGCTTCGTCTCACGAGAAAACTTGATGTTTTTGTTGGTGGTGTTCATAGTGCCCACCAAGTGTTTGTGATTTTGCTCCTTCCAAGTTGCTCACAAGGTGTTTGTGAGATTGTCTCTTCCAAGTTGCTCACAAGGTGTTTGTGAGATTGTGTCTTCCAAGTTGCTCTCAAGATGTTTGTGAGATCGTCTCTTCTGTCGACCGAACATTGTGGCGGCTGTTCGTGTTGTCGACTGACTGTCTAGTTGCTGAGTTACTGCTATTGTTGGATCCGGATCGGGGTTATTTGACCGTCGATCTGTTGAGATGTGGTAAGATGCTGACATGTGGCGATTCTTCCCTTTCTGGTCCTATAAATAGGGATTGATCCTACCCCGCTTCCTCATTTTTCACATTCCCTTTCTCTCTCCTAAATTTTTTTTGGAGAGCTACTCTCTCTAGAAATCGCGGCGTTGAGTTTGGCGGTGCTAGTTCCAGTTGTTGGCTCAGAGTTTTCTCCACTTGGACTAGGTAACTTTCTTACGATTGTCGTTACACCATGTCTAGTATTCCGTTGGTTTGTGCCTCTACTAGATCTACTGGTTTAGATGGAAAAGAGGGCGTTATACCTGATCACCCTCCTGGAGTGAGGGGCATTCGTGGCGAGGCTAGTCGTTCTGCCGTTGTGGAAATGATCGTCGAACCCGAGAGAGATGGGGTATGTAGGCTCCAGACCCCGTTATTTCTGGTCCCAGAGTTGATTAAGGAATACTCTGTAGTAGAACACCGATTTTTTAGGAGAGGCATGGAATATGAAGAGCCCGAGCTTGTTCATACCACCGAGGCCAATCAGATCGCCACCATTCTTACATGCGATGAGTTGATCGTGATAACAGCGGGTTTTGGCATCCCTAGTGAGTACAGCCTGCTCCTGCCAGGGCCTGGTATCAGGGGAGTGTTATGCCATGTTGGAGGAGTATTGTTTCTTTCCTTGCGACGCTTTTTTCACGGGACTTCGTCTACCCCTCCATCCCTTCGTTAAAGAAGTATTTAATTGGTATTGGTTGTGCCCGGTGCAGCGGATGCCGAACACATGGAGGCATGTCATTGACTTCGTCTTGCAGTGCCGCCAGCTCAGAGCTGTGCCGAGCCTCGCGGTGTTTAGAAGACACTTCAAACTTAGCCGACTCAGCCAAATGAAGGAACATTGGTATCTCAGCCCTCGCAGGAATAGGGGGCTGGTTAATACTCCTCGATCAGTAAGATGCTAGAAAGAGAAGTTCTTTATTGTTCGCAGTACCGAGCCATGGGGGATTCCCACCACTTGGAGGAAAACGGTTCCCTCGGCGATGCGGGTGGAGCCGATAATGAGCGTAGATGAGAAGAATCTTAGCGACGCGCTTCTTGGGTTGAAGGTGTTGTTGTGGCAAGATATTACCAACGAAGTGCTCTTTGAAAGCAGCCTTGGACCTACCGTTCCTAGTATGATTTTGTTGTCACTGTTTTCATACCGTGTCCTCCATGCTTTTGCCGATTTCTAGCTTTTTGATTTATGTCTTTACTGCTTTCCTTTGATTTTACAATGTTTGACTATTCTGTGTTTCATCTTGCAGGTAGGACGGACATGGATTTTGAGGATATCTTTTCAGAGTTGGATGCGATACAGAACAAGAGGGAGGAGGAGCCAAAGAAGCAGAAGAGGACGGCGTTGCATCCTACTTCTTCTCCGGGCTTACCGCCCACGGTTCCTGCTACACAGAATGAGTCCCCTGTAGGGGCGCCGCCTGCCGTTGGGGCAGGTCATTCTTTAGCTGTGGTCGTGGCTGGTGCCGCTTCAGCTCCACTGACTACTATGGCTGCCGCAGTGCTTATTAGTCAGGGAGACGTGGTCTACACTCACGACTGGAATGTGAAGGCCAAGGAGAACTTCTTGGGAAACTCTGCTGCTTGTCTTAAGGCCTGTCGCCACCTCCCTACTACTTCTGACAGGGAGAGGTTGAAGATGGAGCCCCCCGAAAGATCGGTCTTGGAGATTGCGAGGGCGCATGTGACAGTATGGCCCTGTTTCCTTAGTTATTTACGTTGTTCTTCATTCTCTTGCATTGTTATATTTTTAACTGATTTCTTCTTGTTCCAGGCGATGAGCCACTTCGGGCACTTGGTGGACTTTTACGCGGCCGAAGAGAAGAACATGAGGGCTCGCATTACTCGTGCTGAGAAAAACAAGAAGAAAGCCGCCAAGGAGTCCAAGACAGAGTTGCAAGGGATGAAAAAGAAGGAGTAGAAGGTGCACCTTGAGTTGGAGGCGTTGGCTGGGAAGATGGAGAAGATGCGCCTCGAGCTAGAGGCATCTAAGGAGAGAGAGTTAGCGTCAGAGAAAAAGAACGTCGATCTCTTGTTGGAGTTGGAGAAAGCCCGCACTGATGCAGCCTCAGATGTGAAGGTGGCAGTGGCCAAGGTCTACACAGAGTGTAAATCGAAGCTTCGGGGGGTGATGTTGAGGTCCTATGCCTTGGCGATCTCACATGTGGTGGAGCGTGTTCCCAGTTTTGACGGAAAGGGCTACCATGTGACGCTTCGATCTAGTGAGCCTCTAGATCCCAACAGGAAGGACGATGTTGAGGCTGATACTCCTTTGGGAGGTGCGAAGAGCGGTTTCAGGAAGAAGGACAAGGGGAAGGGCCCAGCTGGAAGTGTCTTGTCAGAGGGAGTACCGCAGCAGGTGGATGCTTGATTCACCTTGGTGTACTTTTTGTCTTTCCAGTTTATTATTGGATTATTTCATCTTAGACTTTGTAGTTTGCTTCGATGATGCCTAATTGCGGACTGGCCACCGCATCTCTGTATTTCCTTTCAGTGCTTTGTAGAAACTATTATCTAGATTGGTTATTGCTTGTCCTATTGTGTTGATGTGCCTTGTGGCGGTGTTTGTTTGTCACACTTTGTACTTTGATCCTATGTCTAATTATACTCTTTGCACTTACTAACAGGTGACTGTGGGATCTGATAAAGGTCCCTGTGGTGATGAGGTGGGGCACCTCCGCAAGCAACTGCGCATAACTGAATTGGCGGTCAACCGTTTGCGTGCTCAGTCGGATGAGGAATGGTTGGAATCCGTTCGCCTTAAATCGGCGCTAGCTGAGCGGGACTGTGAGCTAGCACTTCTATATTCCAGTCGTCTGGCAAGCTTGCCACTGCTTTCGAAGGTGACAAAGGACAGCATTGGGGAATGCGCCCTACTCAGGGAGATAATTGTTGAGAATGACTTGGAGCTATACCACCTCCATGCGAGGCTTGGTGGGTTGCGAACGGCAAGCACTCCACATGTTGCCGGTTCTAGGGAGGATCGGCTAGTTGGAACGAAGAAAAGCACCATGACTGTTGCGACAGATTGTGTGACAGTAGGAGCAGCTGGGCCGAGTGTCGGGGGAGCTGTGCAAACAGCATTGGTTCCCTTTCAACACCCTATAGGGGCCTCGAGAGGTGCGTTAGCTTTGTTGAGTCAGACTTTGGTTGGGGGAGAGTCATGCGCCTCGTGCGCCAGGTCAGCAGTCACAGTCGCTGGGATCGACGTTTGCTAGGCGAGGTGTTGGCAGCCAAGGGAAGGAGGTGACTGTCAGGCGCTCTACAAGGAGGCTTGTGTCTCTCAGGAGCAACACTCCTCGCCCAGTGAGTCGCAGGGACGACTTGTAAATTGAGTTGTATGGTTGATGTCTCCTTACTTGTAAACATTTGTAGTGTTGTTGAATATGAAATTGTGGACTTGTGATAATTTTACAACTCTTTTTACGTGCTTAGTCCTCGTTGTCGTGGTTGAGATGTTATTGACGGATTCTTTGTCGCTAAATAATAGGGCTTCAAGTTTGTTGCGTATAGCTTAAAGAGCTGTCGACGCTGTAAGACGGAGCTGAGAACTTCTCAGTCCCGTACCCAACTAGTTGTAGGGACAATTCTGAAGGAAAATTGTTCTCCAAACTTGCTGTATGGGTCCTCTAATAGATTGTTAGAATCACATTGAATGGAGAGTTGAACCCCTAGCGTGGCTTTTTACAAGTGTTGCTAAAGTAACTTCAATCCATGATTTTGGACCTCTTAATCTGTTGTTGAGGGAATTTAACTAGTTGCAGGAATAGATCGAATGGCAAATTGAACTCGGAACATGTGTGATTACACGTTGCGAGAGTAACTTTGAACCATGAACATGGATTCCGAACTTGTTAGTTTAAGTATTAACAGGTTGCAGGAGCAGCTCGAATGGTAAAGCACACTCTAAACTTGCTTCTTAGAAAATTGACAGTCCCTTTTGGACCATGAACGTGGACTCCGAACTGATCATCGAGGCATTAACGGATTGCAGGATCGAATAGCGAAGTGCACTGTGAATTTGCGTGATTACAAATTATTATAGTCTCTGTCGAGCCATGGGTATGGACTCCAAATTTGTCTTACGGGGAGACTCGCAACGAGTGTTTAGTGCTGCTTAAGTATATAAGTGTGGCACTTAACTTGCTGTTTTAGAGCCTCTAAGCATATTCATCTAGTTGCAGGAACAGATCGATCGGTGAGTTGTGTTCTAAACGTGCATGTTTGCACGCTGCAACTCCCGAGTTCTGGATTCTAAACATGCATTGTAGAAAGCTTGTGACGAGTGTTTAGCGCCGCTTTTGAATATGAGTTGGGCGTTTCTAGCTCAATGTTTGCTTTGCACGATTGACAAAGATGTAGTGAAATAAACTGGTTAAACTTTATTGAAGAATAAACTAGAGGGGCTGCTCTAATGGCTGGCCCTTATTACATGCTTGGCTGCCTTAGTAATGGCGGTTCTTATTGAAAGAAAAACTAAGTGGCTGCTCTAGTGGCTGGCCTTTATTACAAAAATTGAAAAATAAAAATTCTGCATGACTTAGGAGTGTGTTTCAAACACTCTCGTTGTGCTCCATAGGGTATTGTTCACTTGGAGTCCCTACTGACACATCCCTGCCCCCCGGGTCTTCAAGTTGGTGAGCTGTCAGGCAAACAACTTGGTAGATCCTGTCTGTATCTACCTGTTCCTGGGGATGCCCGCGTCGCCCTGCTTAGATGCAGCAGAATGTTCTGATGGACTGACGTGCTTAAGCTAGACTGATTGTTTATTATGACTGAGTGGAGCAACTTCGGATAAGGGAGTTAAGAGAGTTGTTGGGTTCTGGCGAGGATGTGGTTGGAGCTGGGAAGAAGTTATTTGGCGACTCTGAAAATTTCCAATTTGGCTGGCTAGTGCAGTGGCTTCGAGCTTGCTTGCTGGCTTCGTGACAAATGATCATTTTCCTGTAGTAGTTTTTCAGCGTGGAGAGGGAAATCCGAGCCCCCATCATAGCAGTGTAGCATGCGCGTGCCGCTTGTTGGCTTCCTACTACTTGCCCTACGCCTGCTATTGTTGGGAATTTCATTTTCATGTGGAATGCAGAAGCAACGGCGTGGAGGGTAGCTAGTCCTGGACGGCCGAATATGGCATTGTATACGGATTTAACATCGACTACCAAGAAATCTAAGGACTCTGTCCGAGTTATCGGTGTTTTCCCTGCTGTTACGTTGAGTGTGAAAATTCCCTCGACTTGGACAGGTGCACCCGAGAAACCATGGAGGGTATAGCTGACTGGCTTAAGACAATCCTGGGAGAGCTTCGGTGCGTCGAATGCGGCGATAAACAAGATGTTGACAGAACTGCCATTGTTAACGAGAATACGTCGCACCTCGTGGTTTGCCATGCCTAAATTGATAACTAGCGCATTGCAATGAGGTTTTTTGACGCCCTCGAGATCCTTGTCAGAGAAGGAGACTGAGAGGCCCGAACCCTTCGGGGATGGAGTGTTATGAACTGAATTAACCTCTCTTACAAAAGCTTTGCGAGAGGAGTTAGAATCTTCCCCCATGGGCCCGTCATGGATGGTGTGCAAAATTGCCATTTGTTCTGAGTCCCTGGATTCAGAGGGTCTTTAGGACGCTTGTTAGCCCTCCGTGGCGGAGGGCTCTCAGCTTTGTTGTTTCGTTGGACAAACTGGGATAAGTAGCCCCACTGAATCAGGTCTTCAATTTCTTATTTGCGGGCTTTGCAATTGTCGGTTGTATGTCCGTGGCCTTTGTGAAAAGCGCACCATAGGCTTTTGTCTCTTCTCTTGCCGGGTGTCGTCATCCTGGGAGGAGGATGGACTATCCCATCTTTCTCTACCGCCATGAAGATGGCAGATGTGCTTGCATTTAGAGGAGTAAATTTGTCAAAGCGAGGCGGAGGAGGAGGGCGACACAGTCCTGCGCCATTTTTATGAAACTTTTTGGGCATTTCCTCAGTTGGACTCTTCCGTTTGTTCCCGAAGAGTGATTCTTTCTTGTCTGACGGGTTGAGGCCTTCCTCAACTCTAATTTACTTCTCACTCCATTCTAGGAGCTCTGTGAAATCACGAGGCTGCCTCTTGGAGAGGGATGCTTTTAGCTTTTTATGCCTGACGTTGTGGCGGAAGGCGGCAGCCGCCACAGAGGAGTCTAGAGAGGAAATTGATCTTGCTTCCGCTATGAATCGCTTGATAAAGTCTTTTAGAAATTCTCTATCTTTTTGGTTCAGTTCTAGCAAAGAGACGCTGGTTTTTTCAGTTCTCCGGCTAGTAACAAAGTGTGCGATGAAGAGTTCTTCAAATTGGTCGAAGGAAAATATGGACTCAGGTTTCAGACGTGCATACCATTCCCTAGCTGATCCTTTCAGTGTAGCAGGAAATGTCTGACACATGAGTGCGTCGGTGGCATTATAGACCATCATGAGCGTTTTAAAGCTCTCGACATGGTCTGTCGGGTCTGATTCCCCGTCATATGATTCGAACTGAGGGGCCTTGAAACCCCTTGGAATAGGTGCATCGAGAATAGTTCTGCTGAACGGAGGTCGACTAGGGCGGTAGGCCCTGTGGGAGTGGCCCCCCTCATTCCTTATTTGCTCGAGACGTTTCTCTACCTCTTGGATTCGGCGGAGGACTTGATCATCCTTCTTTTGGAATTCAATTGAGTCCGCGGATCCTTCGTTCAGGGGAAGGCTTTGAATTTAACTCCCTTGGAGAGCGTAGATAAGGTTACGCTTGAATTGACCGAGCTCGGCCTTGGTGACCGGTTCATTCTGATCTCTGTTCTGCCCAGGTTGCCTTTGATCATCCTGTGTTGGGTTCCCCTAGCTGGCTGCCCCCTATGAGATGAGGATTGTCTTGATACTTGTCTAGAAGGCTGGGCTCTCTGGCTTGCTTGATGTCCTAAACAGGAGGCCTCAGATCGGGCACGCCTCTTATTCAGCTTTATTCGCAGGTCGCCTTCAATTTGGTTGAGATTTTTAGATCCCCGTGGACCTCGTGTAGCCATTGAATCAGTCGAGGCATTGTGGATTGAGACGTGGTTGTTGTGAGGATGCTGTTTCGGACGGTTTTGTTGGGAGCCCCCGGGCACCTCTCCATTGGCAGGAGCGGGATTAGGCTCCAGGGGCTGCTGTTGAGGAGGAATTTGGTCTTCCATAGGAGGAACCAGAGTTGGCTGACGAAGAGAGTTGGTGCGATGGCTGGAGCCGGCCCCTTTCAGTTTTGGTGGCATGGAGAAAAGTTCGACTTGTGCAGTGGTTTTCCACAGACGACGCCAAACTGTTGCTGCTTAATTCGGTGTGGGAGCAAACAGATAATGAGTTAATAAATGAATGACACTACTAAAAGTCAAAGCTGTAACATGGCAGTTATAGAACTGTTAGGGCTCCTGAAGATGGATCTGGACCGTTGATTAATCTCTTGTAATCTAAATTGGATGGTGGATGATGCGGCCGACGGACCTGCAAAAACGTCTAAAACACCGGGGTGTGGCCCCGACGACAGACCCTCCGACGCTCAAGTTAGAACCAGAAAGATAGAGAGGTGGAGTAAAAACTGGTGAATTGTTGATCACCTGGAAACTGAGAAGGGGGAGGAGTATTTATAGGCCTGAGAGACATTCTAGAAGGCGAATCGTAACCGTCAGATCTTTCATGTCTCTCCCCTAAAGAGATAAGATATCCCTGTGAGAGGATAAGAGATGAGACTCCTAGCCATCATGGGCTGGGTGTCTCTCTTAGTAGGCCTAGTCTGTCACTTTTTATGGGCTTGAGAGAAGCCCATGTCTTGGAGTGGGCACAGTCCTGTGATGGCTAATCTGCCTGTAGACGCTTTGAGATCCGTGCAGGGATCGTACGACTCTGATCTGTTGCGATTTTTACCATCATCACCTCCTACCAGTCATAACAAAATACCGAGAACGATAGACCTTATTGGCGCCTTCTCAAAATCAAACCTCATTTTCATAACTTACCAATACAAGAGTCTCACTTAGCCTCTACATTACAACAATCACCTCAATAACAGAGATCAATTAGGTTATGACTAACCTCAACATAAACCTCTTACTCTATATTCAATATTCATTTACTTAATCCACTTTCTTCATATTTATAGATCATGCAATAATTGACTTCTTTTAATAACATTAGATAAAAATGCCTCAAACCAGCTTCTTGAAGACAAATACTTAATTAATTCACTAAGATCATTCACTTTAACATTCCCCAACATTCTTTGATTAATAAAAACCCTCTCATATTATTCAAGTATAGTTTGAATACAATTTTATAATACTAAGTTTTATAAACCATAAAATAATTCACTAGAACCTCGATTCAAATCTCATATTCGTATTTTTAATTCAATCATCATTCACTTCAACTATTTTTCTACGTCACAAAAGTTGTATTCAAGATATTTCATAAAAGTGTTCAAATTCTACAACCAATTTACTTAACCCATTTATATTTCTCATTTTAGGATTATTCCATAACTCATTAGCATGAATGTAATTTTTAAACTCCGAAAAATATACCCAAAACAGTGAGAAATTATTTTTTTATTGTTTAAATACTATTTAGAAACATTTATGTAATTTTTCCCGAATTTATAAAACTCAAAAACACTCAAAAAAAAACCCAAGAAAACATCAAAAATGCACATCTGTGCATATGCAGATTCGAACCCGAGACCCACAGTCCCCAGCAAGTGCCACGTGGCAACGCCAGGCGCAACACGCCTCAGCTAGCCATTCAGGCCGAGCGCCATGACTAATTACTAATGGGTTTAATTTATTATAACTCCAGGTTCTGTTTATTCTCCTATTTTAACTCCTCAAACATTGTACAATTTTATTTGTTTCCCCCGAAATGATAGTTTATAAAATATATCTACAAATCTCAAGAAGCATTTATTTACTGATTTTAACCACAATAAAATTATTTTATACATACATATTGTTAATGGTGATTTTTAGAAACAATATAAAAATATACTTTTCATTTATTAATAAAACTAGCTCTTCTAACCATAATTCAAGCCTCCATATTTTTATTCCTTCTTTTTATCAATTTCATGAGAAAATCTCATCTCCCTTCAAATTGTAACTCTCCCCACTGTACATAACTTCTTTGTAAAAATTTAACAACTTGTGCATAGATACATATTCAATTCATTTAATTTATCTATAGCACACCATTATGCACCCAACGACACCACAACAACTCCACATGAATTTTTTAATTTACTAACATGACAATTTATAATGCATCTTTTCAACTAGCATGCAGTTGCTAAAAAATCAATACCATATGCAATATAACAACATTAGAAATTAAAGAACTCGTGTCACATTTTCATCACAACTAATTAAACATGTATGCTACAAAACATCTAGAAAGTAAAAGAGATCACCCACCGAATAGAAGAGTATACTGGTAGCAATTCCTTCACAAAAGAGTTCCACAATAATCCCAAAGCCTAGCAATTTCCTTCCGAAAACCAAACAGCAAATGAAACCCGAAAGCACAGCCTATTATTTTATTTTTTTGAGTTTTTGATTTGTTTAGTTTTCTGTTGATTTGAGTGCGGTGGGGGTAGTTTTATAATGGGAGGGGTTTTTATTAATTAAGTATAATTAGTTTAATTTAACCCACTAACTCAAACAACTACCCAATATAACTCAACCCCACTCTCATTCTCCCCACTTCCAAAGACAGCCGGCCACTTCCTCATGCACAAAACACGTGCACACTCTTTATATTTTTATTTAAATTAAAACATATATTATAATATATAATAAGTATTTAAATAAAACTAATTTAATTAAATTAAATTAGGCTTTTCATGCAATAGACACATACTTTATGAATTTTATTTTGAAAGAGAATGCAACTAACACGTGCACTGCAAACACGTGCGTCGCACGTAAAACCAATATTCAAATATGAAATTGATTTTATCAACGGGGAAATGTTTATAAATAATAAAAATACAGTGTACGAAAAATTTATTTCATTATACAAATACCATAAAGTACACAATACGTACATGGAAAAACACTTGCACCGCACGTATGAAATATTTTAATCGAAATATGATAAAAATGAATTTCCGTTTATAAAACAAATTAGAACAAATCATAAAATAAATAATTGAAACACATCGAAAATTTTATACGTAACGGTAGAATATACGTAATTGACACCTGCATTGATAACTCGTGCAATGAACGTAAAAACAAAAAGATTGAAAATTTTAATATTTGAGTTGACTCAAATTTTAACACCCCACATTTTTTATTTGAATTAAAAATGCATTTTTTTAAATTTTTGCACGTATGATGCACGTGCAAATTTTTGTTCTCATTTTATTACTCTCATTTACAAACTTATAGCATGCATAAGTTTTTAATTAACCTTCTTTTTACCCATGGACCCAAAAATAAAATCTAGCCCAATAGACAAGTTAATTAGTTGATTAAAGAAAAGCCCACTAGGATAATTAAACTAGTTAATTAAAATAAGAGTCCATGAATCAAGCCCACTAGTAAAATCACAAATTAAGTTGAGCTTGGACTAATACATGACAAGTTACAACTTTTAGTACACATTTAGAGTTAAAAAAATGTATTTATATTTGTATGTGCATGTGTGCATGTATGCACACTTGTTGGCCGGATTCATGCATAGGATAGGCTGGTTTTGGACTAAGTGGGGGAGAGGGAAAGTTTGGAGGTTATGGGAGTTAAGCTTTTGAAAGGATGGAAAGGTGAAGGGTTAGGAGTTTAGGAGTTAAGAAAATGAAGGATTGAGAGAATTAAAAGAAAGAGTTATTAGGTGTAGAATTTTGCATATTAGACCCTAACAAAACCCTATAAATAGAACCCTCATTTCTCATTCTCTTTTGCACCAAAAACAATAACAAAATCAAAATAAGAGAAAGAAAAGAAATAGAGTAAGAGAGTTCTTGTGGTTGGAGAAGCCATTGCTAGAAGAAGGAGCTCTTGCTAGGAGCAAGGAAGTGCTTGTGGAACTAGGAGCTAGAAGGAGTCTTTTTCATTAGTGGATTTCATTCTTCAATTAAGGTGGGTGATCTCTTCCTTTCTAGAATAGAAATTTGCATGCTAAATAGTTTAATGAGTAGTATAAAGTTGAATATGATATTTGTAGATAAAATCCATGCTAGCATAATATGCAATGCTCTTGTTGAGACTTAGTGAACAATTGTTACCATGCTAAATTAAAAAGGAGAATTCAACCAAAGAGTTAATCATATGAACCATGCTAGAATGTTTGCAAATATATGTATGTCAAATGTGTGATATATATGAGTAATTGTTAAAGAATGATTGTTTTTGACATATACTTTAGAAACATGATGGTTAAGAAAGAAAAAGAAAAGAGAAGAAAATAATCTTAGTCATTGCTTGTCGACATATGTTAAAATTGTTTGCATGAAAGAACTCTCTTGTGATGCTCATGGTTGATTAAGTAACATGTTTAAGTTTATTACAGAATTTAACTAGTATGATGAAATACATAAACTAGTTTTACTAAACATGATTTTTAGTTTCGATATTTTGAGAAAATGTGTAATCTTGTATGCAAAAAAAAAAAGGGAAAAATTATTTGAAAATGAAGATATATTTCTTAAAATAAGTTTGAACATTTGATTACTGTTTTAATATTTATCTCAGTCCAAAAGAGAATTTTTTCAATACACTAAAAGGATGGATTATTTTGATTAGCGAGTTTTGTTTAAAAGAATTAAATTCAGTTTTGTATAAACAAAAGTATATTATTATAACTCTTAAATAGGAAATACACTTAGACTTACTGGTTAGCTTGTGCAATATAGAGCATTGTTGAAAGAGATCCTAGGTTCGAAACTTGATAGTTACATTCACTTTTGTTTCTTTTTTTTTAAAATACCGAAACTGAAACTTGATTCAAATATATTTCAGCATACAAATATGACACAAAGTCCACAAGGACTAAGTGGTTAGTGGGTTCGGGATCTGGGTGCCGGCTGTAAGTTGCCGCAGGTCATGGGTTCAAAACCTGGCCTTACTTTTTGATTATTTGTTTTGATTTTTTTTAATCATGAATGGTCATTTGAATTGAAATAAAATCTTAGTATCAATATAATAAGAAGTTGAAATATTAAGAGATAGTTTTCTTGTATATTTTTGAAGTACAAAAAGAAATGAAATTTTCAGAATATAACTTGTGGTGAAGAAAAGTAAAATATTATTTTGTGAAGTGATCTTTTAAAGAGATTACACTTGTATGTTGTTTAAGAAATATTTTCAGCAAATTGAGACTTGAAATAGCTTGGATTGATTATAAAATTTCATGTGATGAAATTGTATTCCTTAAAGAAATATCTTTTTGCTTGTAAAAATTATGAATGGATGAATAAGATCATGAATAGAGACAAGACTAAGCAAAAGATTGCTTTGTGAATAAGATATTGATATTTTGTGAATAAGTTGAAAGATGATTATCTAGGTTTAAGACTTGTTTACTAAAGGGTATGTGTACCCATGATTCTTGTACATGAGAAATTGTGATTTAGAGTTAGTAAGACCTCGAGTACCGGCACTATTAAAATAAAAGATTTTGAGACGTGATTTTGAGACATGGCCATTGAGCTATCTTGATAAATGTTGATTAAGTCCGGTAGGAGGTAAAACTAATTCTAGATTTGGAAATTTATTCATGTCTTGAACTAAACAATTAGGCACATAAGTAAAGATATAGTGAACCTGGGCAAACGTAAGTGGGTTGCTTCAATATAGTCGGCGGTGGATCTCCGTGGCTATAGACCCAGTCGGCAGTGGATCTCCGTGACTATGGTTGCTCTGTAGGAGATGGGCCTTATCCGGAACTTAGCGTAGTCGGGCGGAGGGTTTGCCATACTCCTATGTATATACATATACCAGGATAGAAAGGCACTTGCGGGATGATTTGCACGATGAGGGATCTGTTATAATAGTCGGCGATGGATCTCCGTGGCTGGGGTCCATATTCGTGGAATGATCTAAATCTTGCTTCGTTATTGGGTAGTTGTCATGGCGAGGGATCGAGCCCTTTATTGTGGAGTACGTAGGCGCTTGCCCTCGGACCTATGTAGTATGTGATATATAGAATTCGAACAAGTGTGCATTAGTGTCATCCTAGAATAAAATGTATGCATTAGGCATTAAGGCATGATATACACTTACATGTTTAGCGTAGTCGCGATTTAACACTTTATTGTTCATTCAACTTTTGTGATTTGTTAAAGTAGGAGATCGTTATATGTATGGCATAGAGAGGATAGCCGAGTATAACATTTTTGTCAGTTGTAAGTGACTGACGTGCCCACAGCTCTATATGCAGGTAATGGACTATTCATGAAGGGATAAAGATATTATGATGCAATCGATGACTTATTTGATAAAGTTTTACAAGTTGTATTTTTGTTTTCCATGTTGTAATCTTTTATTCTTCCGCTGTATAAGTAAGATGTAAATGAACTCTGATGCATTATTGAAAAGTTTTAATTTCCTTGTAAAATTGTACGAAGTGAAGTAAAGATTCTGTGAAATATCGAATTCGGTCTTATTTGAAATTTGGGGGGTTACACAAATAGGATAAAAATGAATTTTGAGAAGATGTAAATGCATAAATATTCGAAATAAAAAATACATACGATATTTATACTAAAATACGTTACGGAGATTACCCGTAATAGTACAAAATACACGTGTGTAATACACAAGGGGCAAAATTTTCATAACTTAATTTTGCAGGGTGTTACACTCTCCTCCACTTAGAACAGTTCTGTCCTCAAAACTTACTAGGGTAAAATTTGTATTTTGTACACCCCAAAGAAAATATCATCATTGTACACAGAAACTACAAACATTAAGAAAATAAATATAGTATAAAAATAAGCAACGTGGAAAAATAAGGCAAACTTATATAAGAAAACTATGAGTGTCAAAATTTTTAAGAATGGAACAAGAAAAATAACTAAAGAAATAGCATAAGAAAAGAAATGTGACCATAAAAGGTAAGATAGATTGAGAGAAATTTTCAAACAAAAATAATATTAGGTAAAGTATTAGATGAAAGGAAAATATAAATTAAGTTGTTAATTGTGAAAGAGTTTGGAAAACAAAGTAATCGAGAAGAATAAAGAGAAGCATAGTCAATAGATACTTTAATAAATTATTAATAGGATTAGTAATCAAAATTTTATCAAAGTAATAAGTGGTAGAATGATTAAAATCGCAAACTGAATTGTACTATATATTACAAAATAAAATTGAATTAGTAATTTAAGAGAAGACTATTGGATAAAAGTTTGAAAAATATACGAGTATGAAATTTAGTTAAAAGTATAGAAAATATAAAATAATTATGTATAACAAGTTAATATCATATTATAATTTGTAAAGTAAATACAATAATTATATATACGATGTAAAAATTAAAGGTATAGAATATTGGTTGGCATATATCGAAATACTTTCAAATTGTCAAGTAAAGAAAGAAAAATCAACATACAAAATTATATACGTACATAGGTGTAAGAATTATAGGGTGAAACAAACAATATTATAATATGAAAATTATAAATAGTTAGTAGGAGGAAAACAAGACATCATAGTAGAAAATGTAACAACATATTACTGAAACAATACAAAAAATAATTATATATAGAAATAAATTATGAATCATAAACAAAAGTATAAATAATAAGAATTTTTTTTTTGTTAGGTGAGTAGCCACCAAATCTAAGATAAGTTAGTAGCAAAATAAAATACGATAAAGTGGTATGAAATGCTAATTAACTCTTGTAAAGATTCAAAATATAAATAGAAAATGGCAAGATAGTTGATATTAAGTGGTAAATACGCAAGAATGGTAGATATAGAAACTAGTATAATTAACAAGGTAATTAATTTAATGCTAGGTTGTAAAATATTATAAAATGCCACAAACTAGTACGAAATGGAATCGTGGTAAGTAAGTATATATAGAAATAACAGTAGGGGTTATTAAAGTGAAAATTTCTTTTGTTGTGAGTTCGCCTCGTTGGTGCCCAATTGCAAGCTTGCCTCCTTGACATCCGGTTGCAGAATTGCCTCTGCGACATCCGATTGTAGTTTGCCTTCTGGGCGTTCGGCTGCAGACTTTACCTCTCCGATATCCAGTTGCAGTTTGCCACCATTGATGTCTAGTTGCGGATTTTCCCTCTCGATACCAGGTTGCACCAAAACGGGAGGTGGAAAGATGTAATCTTCCACATGTACTTGGATATTGGAAGTTTAATAAATTATGGGATTACGTTTTTGAAATTTGGGATATCAAAATAGATGTAAAGTTGTGAATGAAATTACAACATCAAAATATTAAAATAAATGTATAGATTTTAAATATAGAATATATAAAACTAGCAGTAATGAAAATGATTTACAACATTAAGACGACATAGTATAAAATATATGCATTGGCTGAAAATACGAATAAGAACAATAATTAAGTAGTTCAGTGAATTAGGATAATAAACATAAATAATTATATAAATGTAAAATGATAAGTCTAGTAAGTATGTTGAAATATATAATATATATACATAAAAAACAGTGAAAAGTATATGTAGTAACCAAGAATGTAAAATAATAAAGAGAAAAATCAAAATAAAATAAAAATATGAATGGTGAGTGTATGTATCATATTAGAGAAGTGTAAAGCTATAAAATTATTAAGTAGCGATCAATAGTGAAAGGTGAATATAACAAAACAAATTAGCAAATAATATGTAATAACAATAGTGTCGAATATAGGCTATAAAACAAAATGGTATGTCATATATATATGAGTAGAATATTTCAATCTTGGAAAAATTAGAGCATCGTAAAACTCAAGTATTTGTAAAGTGAATGTAAACATACAAAATAAGAATCTTCAAAATCCAATAGAAATAATAACCAAGGAAAATGATAGTCTTAATCATAATTTAATAATTAGTAGTTCAAAACTTAATAAAATCCGTAAAAGTAATAGTGAAAATAAATAGGTAACGTAATAGCGCATAAAAGAAACCTCAAGAAAGAAAACAAGTAAGTCAAGCTTAAAAGATTAAGATTAAGGGTTGCAAATAAAATAATAAATATCAAAGTGAATTAATAGTATAAGAAATTATTTATTTGGAAGATAGTAAATGTTAAGGATGAAAAGTATTACGAGGGAAATACTCGAAAAAATAAAAGTGAAAAGTTAGTCTACGTGTAGGGTATCATGAATGTAGGTTCAAACCCACCACGCTTCCGTGCGCCACTCTGAAACCAAGAGAAAATATACTCGCATACAATCTCACATTATTGTATACGAGGAGAGCATCATGAATGCAAGTTCAATAACTACTTCATTCACTGGGTTGGGGTTATCAACCATCTTATAGGGAAAGGGAGGAGAAGACATCAATGTATAGAGCAACACAAATGTAAATCACTTACATTTAAATCTCTGTAAACTGAACTCACACTTCTAATGTCCACCCTAATGTGTCGTCATTGTAATTTTGTACTACTTATTAAAGTTGGCTCTGATACCACCCTGTAATGCCCCGAATTCCAAAATACGGTAATTCGTAGCACAACAGGATCTTTTACTTCAAATTCTTACAATTTTGCAAGAAATTTAGAATATTTTATTATACAACAAGTTCTTTTACATCAACGCAACGGAATTTAAACTAAATACAACATGATAAATACAATTTTAATAACAGCAACTTAAATCTGAAAACAATCTTTAGCATCAATTTGTCTGTGTATTCTTTTTGCCAATCCAAGCCCTTCACCGAAAACTGTGGGCACGTCAATGGCTTACAACTGACGCAATATTATAAAACAGCTATCCTCACTATGCTGTAATATAACGATTCTCTTATTTTAGCAAACACAAACTTGAATGCATTACAAAGTGTAAAAGTGACTATTCTAAACATGTCAGTGTATGATATGCCTTAGAGGCCTAATGCAGATTTACACTACGATGCACTAATGTATACTTATTCGGATTCTATGCATCCCATTCTACATAGGTCCAAGGGCAAGCCCTTGAGATACTCCACATTATAGGGTTTACATCCCACGTTATGCAGCCTAACCCAATCAATCTCCAACGTGTAGTCACCGAGGAGTCGCACCTCCAAGATTTTGGACCTTACCGGCCTACCCCTAGCCCACCTCAGTGGATTTACCAGGCGTATCCTCAGCCACGAACCCTAGCAAGTCGATCTCCCACAACTACGAAACATGCATACCCCTAGCCCACCTCAGTGGATTTATCGGGCGTATCCTCTCCGTCCCGAACATTCATAGGGACTGCAGTCTCTTTATCGGCCTTTCTGATGATAGACGGTCGTACCCCTAGCCCATATACATGGATTTACCGGGCGTACTCCTCAATCTCGGACCCCTAGGAGCTGCACATCCTTTACCGGACATGTTTGTCGTTGTTTCTACCATATCTTCTTCTAGTTCATTTCCTTATGTTTAATCAACATCATTACAACCTAGAGCTAGTTTACCCTCCGTCCGGTCTTAACAAAATACCGAGAACGATAGCCCTTATTGGCCAGTTCTCAAAATCAAACCTCATTTTCATAACCTGCCGATACAAGAGTCTCACTTAGCCACTAGATTACAACAATCACGTCAATAATAGAGCTCAATTAGGTTATGACTAACCTCAACATAAACCTCTTACTCTTTATTCAACATTCATTTACTTAATCCACTTTCTTCATATTTATAGATTATGCAATAATTGACTTATTTTAATAACATTAGATAACAATGCCTCAAACCAACTTCTTGAAGACAAATGCTTAATTAATTCACCAAGATCATTCACTTTAACAATCCCCAACATTCTTTGATTAATAAAAACCTTCTCATATTATTCAACTATAGTTTGAATACAATTTTCTAATACTAAGTTCTATAAACCATAAAATAATTCGCTAGAACCTCGAATCAAATCTCATATTCGTATTTTTAATTCAATCATCATTCACTTCAACTATTTTTCTACGTCACAAAAGTCGTATTCAAGATATTTCATAAAAGTGATCAAATTCTACAACCAATTTACTTAACCCATTTATATTTCTCATTTTAAGATTAGTCCATAACTCATTAGCATGAATGTAACTTCTAAACTCCGAAACACATACCCAAAATAGTGAGAAATTATTTTTTTTATTGTTTAAATACTATTTAGAAACATTTATGTAATTTTTTCCGAATTTATAAAACTCAAAAACACTCAAAAAACTCAAAAAACCCATATGCAGATTCGAACCCGAGACCCCAAGGCCACAGCGAGCGCCACCTGGCGATGTCAGGCGCAACATGCCCCAGCTAGCCATTCAGGTCAAGCACCATGACTGATTACTAATGGGTTTAATTTATTATAACTCCAGGTTCTGTTTATTCTCCTATTTTAACTCAAACATTCTACAATTTTATTTGTTTCCCCCAAAATGATAGTTTATAAAATATATCTACAAATCTCCAGAAACGTTTATTTACTGATTTTAACCACAATAAAATTATTTTATACATATATATTGTAAATGGTGATTTTTAGAAACAACATAAACATATACTTTTCATTTATTAATTAAACTAGTCCTTTTAACCATAATTCAGGACTCCATATTTTTATTTCTTCTTTTTATCAATTTCATGAGAAAATCTCATCTCCCCTCAAATCGTAACTCTCCCTATTGTTTGCACAACTTCTCAGAAAAAATTTAACAACTTCTGCATAGATACATATTCAATTCATTTAATTTATCCATAACACACCATTATGCACCTAACGACACCACAACTACCCTACATGAATTTTTCAATTTACTAACATGACAATTTATAATGCATCTTTTCAACTAGCATGCAATTGCTAAAAAAATCAATACCATATGCAATATAACAACATTAGAAATTAAAGAACTCTTGTCACATTTTCATCACAACCAATTAAACATGTATGCTACAAAAAATCTGGAAATTAAAAGAGATCACTCACCTAATAGGAGAGTAGACTAGTAGCAATCTCTTCACATAAGAGTTCCACAATAATCCCAAAGCCAAGCAATTTCCTTCAAAAAATCCAACAACAAATGAAACCTGATAGCACAACCTATTACTTTATTTTATTGAGTTTTTGAGTTGTTTAGTTTTCTATTGATTTGAGTGGGGTGGGGTAGGTTTATAATGGGAGGGGGTTTAATTAATTAAGTATAATTAGTTTAATTTAACCCACTAACTCAAACAACTACCCATTAAAACTCAACCCAACTCTCACTCTCCCCACTTCCAAAGACAGCCGGCCACTTCCTCATGCAAAAAACACGTGCACATACCCTGCACGTGCACACTCTTTATATTTTTATTTAAATTAAAACATATATTATAATATATAATAAGTGTTTAAATAAAATTAGTTTAATTTAATTGAATTAGGCATTTCATGTATGAATAAAAATAGACACATATACTTCATGAATTTTATTTTGAAAGATAATTCAACTAACACGTGCACTGCAAACACTTGCTCTGCACGTAAAACAAATATTTAAATATGAAATCGATTTTATCAACGGGAAAATGTTTTTAAATAATCAAAATACAGCGTACGAAAAATTTATTTCATTATACATATACCATAAGGCACTCAATATGTACATGGAAAAACACATGCACCGCACGTATGAAATATTTTAATCGAAATCTGATAAAAAATGAATTTCCGTTTATAAAAAAAATTTGAAAAATTCATAAAATAAATAATTTAAATACATCGAAAATATTATACGTAATGGTAGAATATACGTAATTGACACCTGCATTAATAACACGCGCAATGCACGTAAAACACAATTATAGAAATATTTAATAATTGAGTTGGCTCTAGGATAAAAATGAATTTTGAGAAACGAAAATGCATAAATAGTCGAAATACAAAATGCGTATGATATTTATACTAAAATAAGCTACAGTGATTGCCCGTAATAGTACAAAATATACGTGCGTAACACATGAGGGGAAAAATTGTCAACTCTATTTTGTGGGGTGTTACAAGTATAAACATATATAATGCGTGCATAAATGAGAAAGTAAAACTAACATATACTTTACGATATAAAATGCAATTTGTATAAAAATTATAGAGATAAAGTGTGTCAATAAGCTAGATCAACTATAAAATACTATAGAACATATAAACAAAGAATTTGTTGTGAAGAAGCAAAACCAAATCATTGGAGATATAATAATAGTTATAATTATATAAAAAGATGTAAAAATAAAATGACAAAATATAAACCAAAATATAGAAGAAAAAAAAATAAGAGAGATAAAAAAAACTTATAAAAAATACTTTAGAAAAATATATAACATTATCCAAAAAACCCAAAAAAATGTAATTATTATATATGGGGAAAAGTATAACATATGTCACCAAACTGTCCTAAAAAAATCAAAAAAGAAAATGTAAAACACATAAGAGAAATTGAAGAAATGTGTAACATAAACTATGAACCCATTGAAGATGACGAAGAATGGTCAGAAATAAGTGAAGATGAGAAAATAATGATAACAGAAATAAGTGAAGTAATGAGGATGAAGTAGAAGAGTATAAAATAAATATCAAATAGAAATAACGGAAATTTGAGAACAATTAGAAAGAGAAGAAAATAATGAAGAAGTAAGAGAGATAATTAGTTTTGACATATAAAATACAATAAAATAAGAGCAACCAACTAGACATAAACCTGAAAGAGATATTTAAACTTCCAATATTTGAAAGGAAAAGAAATACCATAATAATAGTAAAAAATAATGAACTACCTATAGACATTGAACAAGCGCAAGGAAAAATTATAATTTTATTGATAATAGAAAGAATAATAATAAGACAAGAAATGAAAAAAAAAATCAGAAAAATATTAAGACACATACATTTAGGAGCTATACAAACAATAATGAAAATTTATTTTAAGGAATGAATAAATAAACCCTTAGAAACATTGTTAATGGATGATAGAATAATATCAAACACACAAAAATGCCTTAATAGGAATAGTATAAAGAAACTTAATATACCAAAAAATAAAATTTATAATAAAACATAATTTCTCTATTAGCAGGACAGATGAAAATAAGTACAAAATCTTAGTCATGTACCACAGATTATCAGGAACAAAAATGATAGAGAATAGCAAGCTTATAAGTATATAAATAAGAAATATTTATCCTTTTACAAGTAAGCATGAAGTAAAAAACGGATATACTGACTATTCTGGGAAATCATAAGATACAGACCAGCTAGAGAAAATCCTGAAATGACCATACCAAATTACATAGAATTTGACTTTAACAAAGCATGCAAAAGATGATGCAACAGGAAAAGCACTACAAATAATGTTTGAAAAAATTTACTACAATAAGAAACAAACAACAGACATTGAAACTAATACTAATAATAAATACATTAGATAACCAAAATAATAATCAATTTAAGATAATAATAAAAATAAAAAATATTATGACAATGGTAAATGAAACAAAAAAATAGCTCTGGTAGATAACGGAGCTACTAATTCACATATTAAACAAACAAATGTAAAAAAACAGAATTAATACCAATAGAAAACACATATTACTATTTAGACTGCTATGACAATAGACATTCAATTGTCCATAAAATAGTATTATCCACTAAGAATAAAAAGTAGAAATGAAATACTATTACATTTACATGTAGATCCAGAGCACAATATTAATAAAATGTTATTAGAAACTAACATCCTTATGTCAGTACAACCATATTCAATACAAGAACAAAAAAATAACAACAACAGTAAATAATAAATGTATATTAATAAATAGAATATTATTTAAATGAATTCATTAAGAGCAATAAAAAATACATCATACATACTAACATAATTTGTATATGAATGATACAAATCAATGAATTATCACCGTCTAATAGACACTGGAGCATACTCAAGCTTATACTGTGAAAATATACTACTAATGGAAAAAGGATAAAAATAATACAGAAACAATAACATGATTGACATGACAAACCATTATATTTGACAAATATCAACAAAATGTTACGATACAAGTATGAAATTACATCCTAAAAATATCAATAATATACCAATTTGATGATATGAATAATGATGTCTTATTAGAATAATGATGTCTTATTAGAAAATGACTTTTTACAACAATACTATCAGATAACTATATCACACAGAACAATTATTTTTACAACACCTTGTAAACACCAAGTAATAGCAATTAGAATAACACAACCGTATTCTATGCAGACTTACCACATATCAGAGTTTCTTCAAACCAGCGTGGTGAATATCAGTATCTACCAAATAAAACTAGAATACATCAAGTCCAAAAGAATTACACAAGAAATTTTACAAAAATAATTAGAAGATCTGTGATGTGAAGAACCTTTAGCAAAATGGCACTTAAGTAAATCCTCAGCTCATATAGAGTTAATAGATAATAATAAAATAAAAAAGTTTAAACCTATAAGAGCATCCACTATCGTTGGTGCTATAATATGCATATATAGAATTTGGAAAATAACAAACGAAGGAGAGTGTTGCAATCCTTTAAAGCTAAATTTGGAAGGGACGGAAGATCGTCTAACCATTTTTTTCAATGGAAATGGTATTTTGTAATTCCGCAATGGCATTTAGTAATATTCAAAAGATTTTAAAAAGGAAGTAGTTGTCGGACAGAAGAAGATCTTCCCTCCGACATCATTTTTTTAATTTTTAATTTTTTTTAAAGGCATTCTCGTAATTTGTGAATGACTTTTTTGTCATTTTTTGGGGAAAAAATCTGAAGAAGTTGGCATACGGAAGATCTTTCGTCCGTCCTATTAAAAAATATAAAAAAATTAATAGACGGAAAATCTTTCTCCATACACTATATTTAGAGATCGCTAAATCCAATTGCTAAATTTAGATGGGCATTGTTCATCCCCAGTACTAAATATGCAATTTTTAGCAAACGAGTGTGGTACTTTTTTTCCTATCAAAAAAATGCATTTTTTGCAAATATAGCAAACGATAGTAGATGCTCGAAGACATGCTCCAACAGATTTTGAAGAATTCAAAATACATATAAAATAATTAATGGAAAACAATTACATAAGAAAATTATAAAATCCATTTTCATCACCAGCATTCATAGTAAAAAAAACACTTAAAAGAAGAAAAAAAATGTAAATCTAGAATGGTAGTAAATTATAAAGAATTAAATAAAAATACTAAAAGATTTGAATATCCATTACCAGATATGCAGATGCTACTAAACACAATAATAACAAGAAAAATATATTCAAAATTCGATTGTAAATTAGGATTTTACCACGTAAAACTAACAGAAGAATCAAAAAAATTAACAGCATTTAGTACACCATAAGAATTTTATGAATGGAATGTATTACCTTACGGATATAAAAATAGTCCACGAGTATTTCAAGAATATATAGATAAAATATTCGAAAAAAAAATTTTATGCTTGTATATGTTGATGATATTCTAATAGGACTCGAAAATGAAGAGCAACATAAAGACCATTTAGTAAAATTCATAGAAATAGTAAAAATGCAAAAATTATATTATCAAAAAAAACGGAACTGTTCAAAACAGATATAGAATTTTTGCATGAATGAATAGAACTACAACCACTTATAGCAGAAAAAATAAAGACATTTCCAATGGTTTTAAAAGAAAAAATGAAGTACAAGAAATAATTGGCCTATTAAATCAAATAAGGAGATATATACCAAATTTATTAGTAAAAAAAATTGGCTAAATAAAAACTAAAAAAGTTCAAGAAATAAGAGTGGACCACAAATGATGAAGAAAAACTTAAAATATTGAAACAAAAACTTCATAATTAAATAAACTAAGATTACCCGTTAAAGAATGTAGAAACAGATGCAAGTGAAGTTAATTGTGGAGCAATATTTAGATTTTTTGACATTGATGAAAAAGAAGAAAGACTAACCAGACACACTAGTGTGTCGTTCATACATACACAACAAAATTACTACATAAATGAAAAAAAAAATTTTATTTGCAATCTTAAAAGCAATAAAAAAGTTTCAATTATTCATAATATATACAAAATTCACAGTAAGGACAAATAATATCCAAGTAAAATTAGGGATAAACAAAATAATAGATCCAACTATTGCAAATAAAAGATTAATAAGATGGCATATGGACCTAGCACATTATGATTTTACAATAGAAAATATAAAAGGAAAATATTACGTTTTAGCTGATTTTCTATCAAGGAATTAACAGTTTTACTTTTGCAAGATGGAAAATAGATTCCAGCAAATAGAAAATGATATAGTTTTCTTCAAGAAAAATGTGGAGCAAATAAAGGGATCATTTAACCAATTACAATTGCAAATATGCGGACTTCAGGGCTTATTTTACCACCACATAAATTCATAACATATTGAGAAAATGGGTGAAGAGAGTGAACCTATCAATTTACAAATGCAAGTGAGATCACAGAAATGGCCACACACTCCACATATATCAACTAACTACCTACAAAGAGAGTTTTCTCTCAGATCCTCAGAAATATTCAAAGAATGATTTATTTTTACAATATATTGAGAAATTATGCCGTACCACCCAGGTCAATCAATTTATCAGAACTATTTCTCAGCAACATATGAACAAAGCAATTATACTCCCAGGAGAAAATCCAAAGACAATAAGAGTATTATTTAAAAGATGACTTAGAACATCGGTAGTCGTTTGAACCCAAATTTTGGGTATTTGGCATTTAGAAATAGGAATTTGGGGTTCTAGATGTAGTCGTTTGAACCCAAAATATGGCTTTTTTTTAATAAATAAAAAGTGACGGATGGTAGATGATTTTTCTTCACGTTTAATTTTTTTTCTTTTTAATTTAAAAATTCACGTACGAGAGATCAAATCCCATCCGATTTTTAAAAAAAAATTAAGAAGTCACGGACGGGAGATCAAATCTCGGCCGTCAATTGTGGCCTTCTTTGATCATCGAACGAAATAACATATTTAGTCCGAGAGATCATTTGAAATAAAATAAAATCTTAAATCCTAAATAAATCTTAATTAAATCCTAATTATAGTATTAATTAACTCATTTTGGATGGACACCACATGATCTTCTGCCTAAGCCAAAAAAAAAACTGACATAGACGATGGATGAATTCTCGTCCGTTCTAATATATATATATATATATATATATATATATATATATATATATATATATATATATATATATATATGTATATATTTTAAATTTTTAAATTTTTTTTTATATATATATATTTAAATTTTTAAATTTTTTTATATATATATATTTTAAATTTTAAATTTTTTTTAATTTTTAAACGAGACGAAAGATGAAGGCTCGTCCATTCTAATAAAAAAATTTAAAAAAAGTTAGATGAGATTTCATCTCATGTCTGATACAATTTAGCGGAAAAAATTTGAACGGACGAAATTTCTTATTTCGTGAACTATATTTTCCAAATTCCTATTTCTCTTCCCAAATATAGCACACTACTGTTCATCTCAAACCCAAGTTTTTGGTATTTGTCCAATGACTGCGGTACTTTTTTGGAAAAATTTTTCAAATTTTGGGTTTATAGCCGCCGACTACATATGCTCTTATTTATTATATATATCCATCTAAAGAATGTGAAGAACTTATCCAGCTACCAAGAGAAGTATATAAGTCCACTAAAAGCTATTTTGGTCTTACAAAATATCCCAAAATATATGTTTGGATATTTTCAGCAATTCCAGAATTCCTTGAAGATGATGAAGAACTCCCTGCAGAACATATTATAAAGATAGAGATGACTACACAAGTCCTTTTGGAGCAACTAATATCGTACCAAATAAAACTGAAGTATTGTGAACTAAAAGATATACAAAATAGAGACAGTAACATATGGATCAACGATAGTCCAGATCCACAAAAAATAATGATCTACAGTATATCAAAGATAAAACAACCACTCCAAATAAAGTAGTCTTCAACAGCTGATACCAAATCCTAGATAAAGGGGTCATGACTATGATAGAAGAGACAGATGCCTACTATTGTAGATTGATGTAGACAGAGCCCCAACACAAATGCGGACAATGCAGGAAAGGACAAGATAAAGCTGAAGAAGAATTATTTCTAATGTGAGTAGAGAATGATGTAAGCAGTGAAATATTTAACTCAATTATTGACATATGATGTAAGCCATAATGTAACCAGAACAATAATTAAAGCTGATGTAAAGGATGTAAGAACTCAATAATGTAAAGTCATCTCTTCCTTTATAAAAGGGTTGGCTTTGTAAGAGAGAGGGCTGATAATCTAAGAGAGAAATTCCATATAATCTTGTAAGAATAGTTGATCTGTAAGAAGTCTGGAATCAATAAAGACTACCTTTCTTGTTATTTCTTGTTCAATATAATGTATGACTAATTAATCTCTTAGGAGAGTATTGTAAGGCTTTACCTGAAGGATCTTACAAAAAGACCAATTTACAACCTTCCATAATTGAGCTATACATGTAGTGATAGAAAACGAGCTAGGTTGTGGTTGCATGTACTAAAATGTTACTCAGTTGTTCCAGACGTATCCCTTAAATGAAGCACTCTTGAAGAGCATAGTAATCTCGGGATGAGAGGAACGTAAAAGGAGCATTGAAATCGGGATGCATACCAAAATTATTTTATCCACTAGTAGTAATCAGTACAGAACAGCTCAAAGAAGCTCGGCTAGGTCGGAAGCATGTTGGGCCATTTTGTTAGATATTTATGCTATCCTTAGGAACCTTTCCTTACTTTTGATTCCCTTATTGTTTCAAGCTTAGCACTAAATTAGAATTATAAAAAAAATGGATAATAATAATAGTTCCAATCATGAGTTAATTCAATGATTAATGACTGACTATCATTGAAGTGATAGAATGTGGGTTTTTGATGTTTATTGTCCTCAAAGTTTAACAAGAACAATTTAGCATAGAACAAGTAATAATTATAACAATAGATCAGTTTAACCTGATCAGACAGTAATATAAATTTTCAAATAATTGATTATCTAATTTTATTGATGAAATATCTTTATTATTCTTTGAAAATTGAGAATTTAGTAACTATATATTTAGTCCTACAATAGCATATAGGCAATATTTTGAAGAAAACGAACACATCATATGATAGTGATAGTGAATTCTCAGAAACAGCATCAGAAATCATGAGAGGATTTGAAGATATGCTTGAGTATTTTGGAAGAAAGATAATGTATGTTATTTTCAAGAATATTAATTTTAAAATTTTTGATACTCTCTTGTTGTATTTTGTATGCAGTCACAACCCTTTTAAGCACAATCACGTTCCACACCATAGTAGTGGTATCAGAGCCTGGTTTAGAAATAAGTAACTCTCAAATAATTTTTTCACAAATTAAGCACTAGTTTATACACTGTAATGCCCCGAGCCCATGATCAACCATCTCTTGGTAACCGATCCGAAGGCACCTAAGGGAAAACCACAATTTTCGAGGCGGAAAAGTCATTTCAATACTTTTCTACGGGGTTGATGGCCCTAGGGTATCAACAAATCCTAGACAAACTATAAGCTATACATACGATAAATCAATCGTATAATTTATTCTCCCAACTCACCCATATGTCCACCATGAGTTATAAGCATAAGAATCACATCCAAGTCCAGTTTGAAGTGCTGATATGGGAAAAATACTCAAATATTTCAATTCAGCCCACAGTCATCATGCTGCAGCACTCATGGAAATTCCACAACAAATCATCAACTAACTCAAATTCGATGATTCCAGATCATACAGTAAGGTATAATTCTCAACTTCACTTATCTAGTTGACGACTATCATTCAAGCAGGTTAATCATCCAGTCATTGACAGATCTAGGGCGTCAACACATTCTAGACGAGGTGGATAATTTGACCAAAATATTGAAATACTCAATATAAAAAGTAGAAATCATTCTAAAACCCAAAAACTTAAAAGCATTTAATAAAAGGGCACACATCAAAATATTATAGAAAGTGTATTATAGAAATTTAATTGAACACTAGGCCATATTGGTAAATTATTTAGAAACTAGGCTATTTTAATAAATATTTCTACAAACTAGGCCAACTAAATAATTAACTCCCTTAATAGCTCATGATCAAATCTCAGTGGTAATTAAGCGGTGGTCTAAAAAGGGTACATAGGGACAAGAGGATAGTCCAGGCAAGGAATTGGAAAGGGTCCTATCTGAACAGCTAGTCATCATCTTTAATTACTGACAAAATGAAAGGAATCAACCACGTAGTACTCTTCCTTTCCCACTCACTCTTTGGCCTCACAAAGATTGGCTTCTAGCTAGCATTGGTATTAAAACCCGAAATCCGGACCCGACCCGGACCCGACCCGGACCCGACGTTGGACCGGAACCGACCCGATCTAATTTGGGTAGAGTATGGGTTCTAAATTACTACCCGTTGAAATTTCGGGTCGGGTCTGGGTCCCCTAAAATTGGACCCGACCCGGACCCGGACCCGGACCCGCAATAGAAAAATAAACAAAAAACGAAGCGGACCCGACCCGGACCCGACCCGTTACCCGTTAGATAAATATACTAAAAGTTAGCTGTAACAATAAATTAGCGACTTAGTCATTGATAGTTTGGTCTCCAAAATTGACACTCCAATCAAACCAGAATAAAAAAAACCCATGATGGAAGAGTACCCGTGAATTTGTTTAGGCTGAAATCTGCATCTGAAGGCTTTTCATGGTGGACATCGATTCTGGCAAGCTCCCATTGAAGTCATTGCTTGAAACTCTTACCTAATTCAATATGGTATTTTGAACTTTTGGTGTTTTATTATTTTGTTACATCAAGTCTGCATTGGCTTGTCTGTAGTTGTGGTTGATCTTATCCATTTTTTCCTAAAATGGTCTAACAGTAACTGTTATTTACCCTTCAAATTATGCGGGTGTGCAAGCTTGCATGTTTAAATAGGAGTAGGTGGGACCATCTACAATAATTTATAATGTTAGAAATGATGCAAGAGTTTACTGAGCATATTAGGGATAACTTCCTGTTTGTTGTACCTACTGAACAGAAAACATGAATGCAACTGCACATATTAGTTCTCTTAAAAGATTGCAGATTCCCTATTGAAACTGGGAGCTGACCTGAAAACAAGTTAACCGACAAAACTAAACCCTCCAAACTCTTCAAATCTCCATTCCAAACTGGAAGCTCACCAGATAAATAATTCCAGCTCAGATATAAAGAAGTCAGGGTAGATAAATTCCTCGTTGAATCTGGAAGATTTCTGGTAAGTGAATTCTCACCGAAATCAATCGAATTCAACAGCAAAGTTTCACCAATATTGTGTTATGCTTTAAAGATCCGGAACCGAACCGGACCCGTGATTAGAAATAGGACCCGGACCCGGACCCGGACCCGAATTTCATGGGTCTGAGTCCGGGTCCAGTATTTGGACCCCCCAATGACCGGGTCCGGGTCCGGGTATTGAGCTACCCGACCCGACCCGACCTGTTACCAGTGCTACTTCTAGCTACATATACCCTTGTGAGTATGACAATGGCCCCCTTCCTGTCACAAACTAAGAAAATACTCTACGAAGCACGGATGCTCTTTCGGGGGCACGTGCCAGCATATTTAGAACGTATCCAGTGGGATACAGGATTGTAAATCGGACCGGACGGAATCGGACAGTCATATGTTCAAGTTCGGATCGAAATTCTATTTGAACGGACTTATGTCCGGCTCGATCTAGGTCGGACAAAATTTTTATAGTCCGGACTCGGTTCGGTAAGCATCGGACTGCAATAATAATCGGACGGACTTATGTCCGGCTCGAGTTCGGTAAAGAATCAGACCGAATAATTTGTTCAGGATCGGTTCGTATAACAGTTCGGACGGTCAACGGTCGGACAATTTCTCGAGCCGGACTCGGACGGACGACGGACCATCCTGTTCATTTTACACACCTTGATACGCGTCGGATATAAATTGAATCCATCATGAATATGTATCTTAGCATTTAAATAAAAAAAAGGAAAAATAAGGTCAGATACATTTTGGATACACTATGACACATACTATATACGCACAGGACACATTTTGGATATGCAGGGATATTTTCATTTTTTTTCTAGCCAAAAACAGAAAAGTCAGCACAAGCCCAATCCATCTCTATCAAGTTCGGACCTAGTTCAACATTACAACCCGAACTGCATCCGACCTGCTTACCCACTCCTGCTTGTATATAATAAGACTAGGCAACTTCATTTGAACTTTTTGGTCAAATAATATTGGTATTGTTGTGGTTGGAATGGTCATTAATATATTTTGTTTAACATTGGCGGTTTGTATTAATTTTAATTATCATAATCTTTCTTAATTTTCTATGTTCGGATTGAATTGAATATTATATATATATATATATATATATATATATATATATATATATATAAAAGAATAGTGAGCCTCATATTTCTTTGAGAAAATTTTCTCATACAAAATGAGGTGACAAAATAAGAGCCGTTAGATCATATTTTTAATCAAATGGCTCATTTGCAAAAATCAACTGACAATTATTTGTTGAATTCCTAAAATAACTTATTTTCTATCTCCAATTTCTATTTCTCTCTATCGTTTTCCCTTTTCCTCTTTCTCACGCCGCCTCACTTTTCCTCTAACCCACGCCGCCTGCCTCCTCCCTCACAACCCATGCTGCCTCCCTCCTCAAGGTATTTTTGTCTTTTTTCATTTATTGATTGTCTTTTCCTCTAATCCATGCCACCTCCTCCTCCCTCACAACCACACACTGCCTCCCTCCTCAAGATATTTTTTTCCCCCTTTCACTCATTGATTGTAGCAGCGATTTCTAATATTGGCAACTTTGCATGTAGGCCTTCTCCATGTTTACATCAAATGAACTTCTCCATGATAATATGTACAAGAAAAAAGGAAGACAAAATTGTATAAACCATGAGATATAAGATGTTTTTTTTAATTATAGACAAGTAGAGATCCAATGGTTCCATTTCTCCACTCTCAGCCACACCCACATACATTCTAACAATCCAATGATTATTGAGTTTTTAATTTTATTTTAATGATTCTCAAAACCTACAAAAGCACTAAGGAGATGAATCATTACAAGGCTTTAACATACAACACAAGCTATTAATGTCTTCCATGGCATCAATCATATAAATAGTAGTGTATAGCATTCAATAGTCTCATAGCCTTTCAAGCGCTAACCCTCTAGATTTGAAGATAACAGCACGCTGAGTAATGATAGTTACCGCACGAGGAACATCTGCAATTCTCTTTCTCGCGATAACATGGTGGAGACGGCGTGAGAGAGAGGAAGAGGAAAAAGCGATAGGGAGAAACAGAGATTAGAGAGAGAAAATTAGTTATTTTAGAAATTTAACAAATAATTGTCAATTGATTTTTGCTGATGAGCCTTTTGCTTAAAACTATGATCTAAAGGCTCTTATTTTGACACCTTATTTTGTATGAGGAAATTTCCACATACAAATATGAGGCTCACTTCTCTCTCTCTCTCTCTCTCTCTCTCTCTCTCTCTCTCTCTCTCTCTCTCTATATATATATATATATATATATATATATATATATGAGTAATATGAGCTTCATATTTGTATAAGAAAATATTTTATGAGTAATATGAGCCTCATATTTGTATGAGAAAATTTTCCTCATAAAAAGTAATTATACTCACTTGGTGGGGTCCTTATGGAAGATCCAGTCCGTCTATTATTTTTATCATGCTAATAGATGTATGTGTAGAAAAAATTAAGTGATTTGGAGTCATTCACCCATGCATCATGTTGGTCTAATTTGTGGTTCGATTTGTATTACTATTGAAATTCGTTCATTTTTCAACCACATGATGCATTGATGAATGACTTCCAAACCACTTAATTTTTTCAACACATACATCCATTAGTATGATAAACATGATGAACGGAGTGGATCTTCCATAAGGGCTCCACCAAGTGAGTATAATCACTTTGTATGAGGAAAATTTCCTCATACTCTATATTAGGCTCACTTTCTCTCTCTCTCTCTCTCTCTCTCTCTCTCTCTCTCTATATATATATATATATATATATATATATATATATGGGAAATGCTCCATTGAAAACGTACTGTAGCGTGGAAAACGTGAAAACAAACCTAGGCCATTGTTGGGAACAACGGTCTAGGTTATAATGCGTCGTTGTTCCCAACAACGGCCTAGGTTGTTTTCACGAGTTTTCACAATATTTACGTTTTCAATAGAGCATTTTCCTATATATATTATTTTTAATTATTTTAGTTTAGCTGATCTAAATGTACCCATACCCTATTTCCGTATCCGTGCTTCACAGAAAATACTAGTAAAATCAATGGCCTATATTGATTATACGATGTGGCCAGAGGCAGATCTGGGCCCAAGCATCCCAAGCGGCTGATTAGGGCTCCCAAATTCTATAGGGCCCCTTTTTAAAAAAATAAATGTATACAATATTAAAAATAAAAATAAATAAATAAATAAATAAAAACCCAACCGTCGCTAATCTCACGAACGGAAATGACGATTCGCTTTCACGCATGAGAGGCATGTGTGGATCCCTCTCTTCCTTTCTCTTTGGAGCTTTTATTTTGCCTTTTGAGTTCTTCTTCTTCTTAATAAAATTTTGAGTTCCCCTAAATCAAATCTACGCCTCCTCCACATAACCTACCCCAGTCGCCCGTCGCCCGTCGCGAGTAGCCCATCTAGCATCGCCCGTCACCATATCCCCTCACAACCTCACATCGTCCACAGCCCACTCGCCCGTCGCCACTTGCTAGTCGCCAGATTTGAAGTAATTTCTTTTTTTCTCTTCTTCTTGATTTTTTAATTTGACGGGTTTTGCCGTCTTGGACAGTTGAAGTGTTGAACTTTAACTGGGTTATCTGACTACTTTACTAGTTACTAGTAGTCTAGTACTACTACTACACTACTAAAGTTATCTTATGTGAGTTGTGACAGATGTGTAGTGTAGCTAACGAGTTGTTTAAATTATTAAATGTTAATAATAATTTTATCTGATTATCTCATAGATTGAGATTAGTCTGATTACATATTAGTAATAGTATTGTATTGATTCATATTAGTAAATAGTATTGTATTGAATTTATTCAATATTACTATTACAGTTGAGACAATGACATTACTTAATTACTTATTTAATCAATGATTCAATATTAGTAATGTATTGACTCAAATGTTGAGTTTAATGTAGTTATCTGATCTGAGTCATCTGACTACCTGAGTGAGATATCTGAGAACATTAGTAATTTAGCAGTGATAAATCATTAATTTGGTATTTTTATTTTATAATTTCAGAATTCATTCAGGCAAGAAGTGTTTATTTTTTAACTTGGGACTGAAATTGGAGAAAAATGTTGAGGATTTCAAGAAAGATTTCAAGAAAAAATGAAATTTGGAAGCTGCAACAATTATGTACTATTGTTAGAATTTACAGACTAAGATCATATATTTCGTTTTTATTGTTAGAGTTTGTCTGAGTTTCTTTTTGCCATGATACATTTTATGGAAAATGCGTACGTTATCAATTAAATTTTTTTTTGGAAGGATATATATAAATTTCATTTCATTTAAATAGTTTATCTTCCAAGGCTCAAAGTTTGTTTGTATTTAAATAATTCTCGTTTTTTATTTTGTAAATTTGCAAGAGGCCCCATTTTAAAACTTGCTTAGGGGCCCTTCAAACTCAGATACGGCCCTGGATGTGGCTTAGCTACAATTCGTTGACAATATGTATGTGTTTTTTCTCTAATAAAAGTGGTTCTCCTACAATGTTTTATTTATAATAATTAGTGGAAGAAAAGATTTAGATATGCTATTATTCATGTAAATGAAATTTTAGTACTTTAGAATTGAAAGTGGACCTGATATGACATTTGTTCCTTGAGTTGTAGCTCAGATGGTAAGGATTTGGGATGGATATAGGTAGGTCTCAGGTTTGAGGCCAGACTAGCTAACAGTGTAGTTTTTCATTTCATGTCTGCTTGTAAATGCTGGATTGTGTATTTCTCTCAAGGGCTCAAAACTATTCTATTGGAACTGATATGGGTAAAGTTAGAGCCACACGATCACAGTATGCATCTTAATGCTTCTCAAGAGCAGAATGGTAATTTCACAGCGGCTACAAGCCTACAAAAAGAACATGCGCAACACCCAGACCATCAATTCAACCAGGTTCACCATTATGGCTAAATTACAGTCCAAGAAGAGGGAATTCCAGCTAATTAAAAGCTGTCAATCAAATCACTAATCTTAAACAGAATTATTAACTAGTTATATCATATCACCATGGGAATCTGGAGTTTAATCGCAAAAGATGCATTTTTGAGTATGTTTTTTGTAACTAACTCCCCCCCCCCCCCCTCCCCTCCCGCGATCAATCTTTTACCACTAAAACTCTATTCTCCTTCCTGAGTTACCGACTCGAACGTTGAATGGTCTTTCACCATGACCAACCTCGGTGTTTAGACTTTATGCAGGTTCGCCAGGCGTTTTCAACCGTCTCGATCTTGATCCAAACTTTCTCAACCATTCAGATTCAGATCAAGGAGTCTTCAACCATCATAATCCAGATCCGACTGACGGTTCAGATTGTAAGTTTTCTCCCTAAAAAAGAACTCATTATCTTATTGCTACCACACTGAAAAAAGCAGCAACATGAACCTAGCAACTCCATGCTCACTTTAATTAACTTAGATTCTACTTGGTACGTGCTTTCGGCGTGATATGATCAGAGATAGACCTAGCAAACTAATATAGACTATGAAGGAGTATGATGAAGTCACATCTATAGATTATTTATTCTCTAAGGAGAGGTTTGGTTGGTTGTAAAGTTTATCCAATCTACGAAGATTACTTTTTGGAAGAAAAAAAATTAGAAATAAGTTCTAAAAAAGTGGTTTGTTTGAATGTACTTTTACTGTAGTATATATAAGATAGAGAGAAGAGAGATTTTTATTTTTTAAATGTAGTAAAAAATTATTGTAAAGAATTAGGTGAAATTGTTTTATTAAATAATGTGAAGAGAGATGAGAGAGAAATCAATTTAAAATTTCATGAATAGTGATTTTTCGAGTCTTTGACTCTCATTTTGGCCAAAAAATGAAATTGGCTAAAAGTACTACAGTACTCCCCTAGAAAACCAAATTCAAGTCATTTTACTCCTAAACAAAGCTATAAATAGTAATATTCCTGGCAATCATTTTCAAATAGTACTCCTTCACCAAACCAAACCACCTCTAAATGATCCACATCATTCATTTTGATCTTATATGTGCTTCATCGGTATTATAGAAATGAATGTCGATCATTATATTTATAGAATTTTCCTTCATAATTCTTGTTATCGATTCACATAAAAAAAATCGATCTAATTACTAGAAAGAAATACTTATAGAAGTAACCCTATATGTGTACTCTTCAAAATCATCTCCACTACTCAAGGTGACATACAAGAACTATTCATGGGCTTTTGCAAAGGAATGATTTTGGGAAAAAAACATGTGACACTAGAAGTGGATAATATCTCTGTTAATAAGATTTGCATCAGAATAAAATCAACTTTAGAAATTTATTTTCCTTATTACAACCTTGGTTATAAAATGTTTGCAATAAATCTAAATTTGATTGAGAGGCACAAAAATCAGAGAAGGAAAAGAATAAAACCAATAAAATGAAAAGAAAATGAAAACAATAAAAAAGAAAATGAATTAGTTTGTGTCGAAGCTTGTGTATCACACAATCTCCTTAAAATAGATTTCGCCTCGTCCGAGTACTGGAACTTGTGTAGGCGTCTGTCTCCTAGGATGCAACGATAAGAAGAGTTGACGCAGGCACCATGTCACTCTCTCGAACTGGACAGCGTCTAAAATCTATCACCACACGACCCGAAGAATGGAACTAGCACAAAACAGAGAGTTTGAAGAAGAAAAGAGTTTCTGGTGTGTTGATCTAGGGGAGAGGGGTCCTCTATTTATAAGGTCAGGGTGAGAATTGTAACGACAGACAACGTATTGACTGCATCCACTGTAACGACAGACAACTCCTTTGATGCACCGGCTATAACGGCAGAAAGAATCTTGAATGCACTACTGTAATAGCGGACAAAACTGTTACGTGAATAAATGGCAGACAAAAACAGTTTATGCATTTATTTCAGCCGTTACAGATTGGCTCTGCACGGGATGGGTTCACGTTGGTCCGGTATTCGTGTCCGCAAGACGTGCGGGCGCATACAAGTCGCATGTAATCCGGTTCGAGATTACAATTTTTCGGATGTAGGATTAAAATCTCTCAACTTATTTTCAGAGATGAAACTGTCTCACTTTGGGTGACAATTTCTCATTCACCCGATAACTGTTTTAAGCAAGTAAATATATGATTGATCTAATCACGAAAGATAACACAAATTTATCAAGATCTCTCATTAATTCATAGAGAATTTTACTCAAAAATTGTTCAAAAATTGGTTTATAAATGATGTATAAAATATCCATTTTCTAACCTCCTATATTTCTTTAGAAATAAGTAATGAAGAAGGCACTTTAAACTAAAATTGATAATTTTTTTAGCTCGTGATTTGACATGTAATGTTCAAGTACACCTTTTGTACTCATAATTGAGGCTATGTAGGCAATTAGTTGTTCAGTATACAATGATTTTTCTATATACAAAATTTAATCGTACGCCAAAGTTCAGATGATCCCCAGACTTGGGGATGGCCCCTCTGCATTATTGCGAGTTTTTTTGGCCATATTGTGACCTCAATAGAGTTTTGATTTATTCATGCTTCACTGCATGATTGGAATAAGATGACTGGATATTTTTTTCGTCGTTTTCGTCATTTTTAATTTTTTTTTTTGAAAGTGAAGTCTCTTTGCAGTATCACGTTTATGTGCTGGGTTAGAGCATCTTCAATGGGAATTCATTTCTTCAAATGAAGCTCTAACCGGGCTTTAAAGTTGCCTTCGAAATGAAGAAGCTTCAAAAAAAATCTCCAAATTTGGAGACTTTTTGGAGCTTCTTCAAATTACTATTCACTATTTACATTTTTCATTTTATCTTTTTTTACCTTAATATCTTTTTAAGAATTTCTTCCATATCCTTTAATTAAAATATATACTATATATTTCGTGAATGTATCTTATAACATATTAAACCAAATTTTATTATTTTGGTACTGTTGGAAATGTCTCGACGATACCTTTAAAATGAGATCAATTTTAAATATTTTTTTATTGTTTGAAAAAAATAATTGATACAATATTTATAATCAAGATTATTTAGTTATTTTGTATTAGCTTAACATATTTTAAAAAGACTATCCACTCATACAATGTGATCATTAAAAAGACTAAGTAAAAATTTCATAATTTAAAATTAGTTCCAAAAAGTACTAATATTAGGCTCGTTTTAAAGCTTTCGGCGAGATATTTTCCACAGCATAATTTTTTTCCCAAATAGATTATTAATACAAGCAATTTAATGTAAAATTAATTACAACAAAACTAATCTAACACTCCTTTTTTGCCAAAAATTTATATTGAATAAATTATAGAGGGGCATGGTTGGAGTGTCCCTTTATTTTCTCATCTCTATAATAGAATATTTCCAGCAATATTCTATTATAGAGATGAGAAATAAAGGCCCCTATTGAAGATGCTCTTAATGTGCTATCCAAATCTTCGATAAATCCAGTTAGTCCAGAATCGAGTGAATATGGTACTAGTCATATATATGAGTTATGTGGTTTATATTTGGGGTGGTATGATAGTGTGAGCTTCTTATACTCCTATTAGTCCTATATATATACATCTTCGCGCAGAACAAGATGTGGCTGAGCAACTTAATTGTAGAAGAATATAATCTCTAATCTCTAATGGGAGAGTTGGGTTGTCATTTGTAGACAACCTATATATCATTCAACCATCTAATTTCAACTATTTATTTTTAAGTGAGGGTTATATTAATCATTCATTCACTCAACTATTGTTACTTACCATAATACCCTCAAAGTTCAAATTTATTTATGACATAATTATTTACAAAAATATCACTCATATAAATATAAGTCTGTGCCACAAGAGGTAATTTTTAAAGAGTATGCGATGAGTAAAGGGATGTCTCAGGTTCGAGGCCATATTACGTTTTATTATTTATTATATAAAAAAATACTTAATTAGAACGTGCATCACACGTGTAGATTACTAATTGTGTTTAATTTGGAGGTTCTTCCCAAAATATGTCACATTTTGAAACTAATTTTCAAAATAGATCACTTTCAAAACTAATTCTGAAAATAGATCTGTCCTCATAGGCTGCATTATCGAAGAGTTATCGAACTGCGGCCTCTTCGATAATACATGCCATATAATGCTAAACTCGTAGGACCCAGTTTTCAGGCATATAACCGAGGCTGCGGTTGTGGACTACGGCCTATGTTATATCGAGGCCGCAGTATCCACCTGCGGCCTCATATTTTTCACATTTTAAACTTAGGACATTTTTTCCTAAGTCTCAGAGCCTATATGTTAGCTATGATATGTATTTAGTGTTGGAATTAATTTTTGCAGTTTTCCGGGCTGGATTCCGGCAAGCTCCGGCCACCGGCGGCATCGGAAAATGAGTGGATTGCGATCCTCTCGACGAATACTATTCCGTGGTGTACTCACTTGCCAAAAATTAAATCCTTATGAATGAGAAATGTTGGTCCAAAGTTGGGTACTTGAAATGTACTAACTTGGCAACTTGGAGAAAATGGATAGTCCCATATCGGAAATTGGGAAAGATTTTTTTTAGTATATATACTAAAAAACTGGACTAAAGGGCGTGGCCCGGGGGTTACCACTAACGTGTAGTGGAGAGAGGACTTAGCCAATATGACAAACACGCGCTCGCGCGCGCCCGGCCTGGCTTCGGCTTCGGCTTAATTTTTTTTTTTTGCCCAGACAAAAACTTTTCCCCTACTGAATTGATGAGGCTTTTCAGATTCGGTAACTGGTACGATTACTCTGTAACAGCAGAGTAATGGCTCACTAGTTATGAATCTGAACCACCACTCTGCTGTTGCAGAGTAGTGGACCATTACTCTGCTGTTACAGAGTAATGAGCCTCTGAAGAGCCTCCATTTTCTTTTATAAAGGCTACTGAATACAGACAGAGTTTTTTAGACAGTCCAAGTTTTATTCTTCTTCTTCTTCTTCTTCTCTGTGTCAACTGAGAGTACATCACAGACAGCAGTTCGCTGGAATCTCTGAAGCAAGGGTGCTGCTCTTCAGAGAAGGTACAGTTGTATCCTGTGAAGCAATTCGCCAGCCACCGTCACACTACGGGGCGAATTCTGCTTTAAAGAGAGAGATTTCTCATCTCGACTCTGTGCAAAACTTTGAGTTTACTATTTTTTATTTCCTATATTTCAGTTCTTCACAATTGCTGTTAGTATTTTCTCATATTACAAAATCCAGTTCTAACAATCTTAAAGCAGAATTTTTTCCTCACTGATTCTAACAGTTTTTTGTAAAGTTTGTTTACAGGTACTGATTATCAATTCGGAAAAAATAATAACAACTAACAGTTCTGTTTCCAACTATTTCAGATAAGAACATGGAGAACACACAAAATGATATTGCCAGTGGGCTTATCAGTACCGAAACACCGGTGACCCAAAATGTGACTGCACAATCGGTTGCGGCACATTCGGTCATTCTGCCCACGCACATAACCGAGGGAGAAAAACTGGAGAAGTTCAATGGAACTGGATTCAAGAAGTGGCAAGGGAAGATGCAGTTCTACCTGACCACCTTGAAGCTGGACAGATTCCTCATTGAATCTGCCCCGATGCTAGCGCCAATGGATGCACACTCCGTTGCTGCAGTTGATGCGTGGACTCAGGACGACTACCTCTGTAGGAACTATATCCTGAATGACTTGGTAGACCCCCTATACAACGTCTACTGTGTCTTTAAGACGTCCAAACTCCTGTGGGGGTCCTTGAAAAAGAAGTACAAAACAGAAGATGCCGGGTCCAAGAAGTTTGTAGTTGACAAATTTCTGGACTATAAGATGATTGACTCCAAAACTGTTGTGAGTCAAGTCCAAGAACTGCAGGTTATAATGCATGACATTGTTGCAGAGAACATGACGTTGTGCGAACCATTCTAGGTTGCAGGGTTCATCGAAAAACTTCCACCTGGATGGAAAGACTTCAAGAACTACCTTAAACACAAGCGAAAGGAGATGTCTCTTGAAGACCTAATTGTCAGGTTGCGGATCGAAGAGGAGAATCGCAAGACTGACAGGTCCTATGGAAATCAGTCCATAGAAAAGGCCAACGTGGTGGAGCACGAACAGAAGGGCAAGAAGAGAAAGTTTCTGCCACAGGCTTCAAACAAAAAACCTCTTGCAAAGAGGTTTGCTGGGAAATGCCACAAGTGTGGTAAGGTGAGGCACAAAATTTCTGAGTGTCACAGCAAGGACAACAATTGTTCAGGAACAAGACATGCAAAAGGGAATGAAAAATCCCACGCACACATAGCTGAGAACTTGTCCACTGGTCTCTCTGATCTGGACCTCTGTGCTGTAGTATCAGAGGTAAATCTTGTGGGGAACAACCCTCGTGAACGGTGGTACGATACTGGGGCCACCAAGCATATCTGCTCGGACAAGAAAATGTTCACTTCATACCAGAAGTGCAACAAAGATGAACAGCTGTTCATGGAAAATTCTTCCACCTCCAAAATTGTAGGAACAGGAAAGATAGTGCTGAAAATGACTTCAGGAAAAGAACTAACACTCACAAATGTGCTGCATGTTCCAGATATTAGAAGAACTTGATATCAGGTTCTTTGCTAAGTAAGAATGGGTTTAAGATCGTTCTTGTTTCTGATAACTTTGTGTTGTCTAAGAATGGGGTATACTTGGGTAAAGGATATGTAAAGGATGGACTGTCCAAGTTTAATGTAATGACAGTCATCCCTAAAACTATTGTTCCTGTTGTTTCCAATGTTAATGAAATAACTCCTATTGCCTATATTGTTAAGTCTTCTTCTGTTTGGCATGAAAGACTAGGCCATGTTAATGTCAATTCTATGCGTGGATTAATTAACATGAATTTGCTACCAAAATTTAAGGTAGATAACTCCGAAAAATGTGAAGTTTGCACGGAGGCCAAACTCACTAAAACTCCATCACGTTATGTAGAAAGAAACATAGAAACTCTAGGTCTAATTCACACGGATCTGTGTGATTTAAAATATATGCAGATCAGAGGTGGCAAAAAGTACTTTGTGACATTCATAAACGATTGCACAAAATTTTGTTATGTATACTTGTTGCATAGCAAAAATGAGGCTTTGGATAAATTCAAAGAATATAAACTTGAGGTTGAGAATCAACCTGGCAAAACGATTAAAATCATTAGGAGTGATAGAGGAGGAGAATATGATGCACCATTTAATATGTTCGTCTCAGAACATGGAATAGTTCATCAGACAACTGCTCCTTACTCACCCGAATCAAACGGTACTGCCGAGTGCAAGAACCGAACTCTAAAGGAGATGATGAATGCCTTGTTGTTGAATTCTGGCTTACCCCAAAATATGTGGGGGGAAGCATTGCTGACTGCCAACTACATTCTCAATAAAATACCTCACAAGAAAACTGGCAAGATACCATACGAGCTGTGGAAAGGTAACGTACCTTCATATAAATACCTCAAAGTGTGGGGGTGTCTAGCAAAAGTGGCAGTACCTAACCCAAAATAGGTCACCATCGGACCTAAGACGATTGATTGCATATTCATAGGCTATGCACACAACAGTAGTACATATCGGTTCTTGTTATACAAATCAGATATACCGGACATCCATGTGAATACAATAATAGAATCAAGGAATGCTTCCTTCTTTGAACACGTGTTTCTGTGCAAGGATACTATGTATCCCAAACGTACACGTGAACAAGAGAATGCAAGTACTTCGGTTGATGAACCAGAACATGATACTAATGAGCCTAGAAGAAGTAAACGAGCTAGAACATTGATATGGCTAAAAATAGGATTAAATCGGGACCGTTCACATCGGACACGAATCTTAAAGCTCAGGAGCAAAACGGTAATTTTGCCTACAAACGGGTCTGAAATGGGAACTGGATCTTTATTCAAAGCCCAATAACTCATGAACGGATCCACGTCAACTGGGTATGGGTTCCAACCCGCTGCATGCCCGGTCCAGCAAGATACAATCAAGGTCCCTGATTAGATCTGAATCAACGGCCGTGATTCACATCTATCTTTTCACTGGGAATTGGGGATTAAATTCCTTAACTGATTACAGGGAATATACCTTATCAGATTACATGCCTTATCTGATTACGAGGAATATTCCTTATCTAATCACGGGGATTACATTCCTAAAACCAGTCCCTAAGACGCCTATAAATACCCCCCATCTATCTCCATTACGGGGTAATCAGTATTTTTCTCAATTTATGCTCTTTCTTAATCATTTCTGATTACTGACTTGAGCGTCGGAGGGTGCGTCGCCGGGATCCCCCCCGGTGTCTCGCACTTTTTGCAGGTTAACGGCGGGAGTCAACGATCAGTCAACGACGGGTCAGGTTTGGTTTCGCTATTCAGGTTTTTCCTCGAACCCACAAATTCATCTGTTTGCCCCCACACCGAATTTAGCGGCAACAGATTGGCGCCGTCTGTGGGAAACATACGAATAGCAGCCCCTCCTCTTCCCGTTGGTCAGATCTTCTCCAGCCATGCCTCCTAGGAAAGTAAGATCCAGAGGGTCCAACCGTGGACCCAACCCCGCCGATCAGCAAGAGGTAGTCCCCGTCCAACCCGCTCCGCAGCAAGAACGACCTCCGCTTCAGACGGAAGACCCTCTTCAGCAAGATCAGCCCCTTCAGAATCAACAACCCCCGAAGGCTCCTACCGGACCTCAGAATGCCGGTCCGGGGGGCTCCCGCGGAAAGCAACCCCTCCACCAAGACCGCGTCTCCATACACAATGCCTCTACAGATTCCATGGCCTCACACAATCCTCAGAATCGGCAGAAGGACGTGGATCTTCGCCGTCATCTGGAGGAGAAGCGGAAGCGAGAGGGAACCCCCCGCCAGCACTGTCCGGATGAGCGGTACCTTCACCGCCAGGAGTATAGGAGGACTCCTAATCGAAGGGGTCGGAAAGAATCTCCCGAGCACTACCGAAGAAGGCCGCACTCCCCTGCAGGTCGGAGACAGCCCAGGGACAATGAGGCACCCATTACGCGTGCCGAGTTCCAGCAGCTCCAAGCAACCATCCTACAAGCTCTCAACAACCGTCCCAACACCAACGCACCCAAGGCTCCATCTCCGCCCCCGGTTCGAAGCCCTCGCCGACGGTCCCCCTCTCCTCGTCCTGCTCCTACCAACTCCCGGCATACCCCAAGTCCTCGTCGCTCCCGAAGTTACCATCGCCGCAACCCTCGCTCTCCCTCATACGAAGACGAGTCTCGAGGCTCGGCAGGTTACCGTCGGAGGGATGACGCCATGTACCGTCGTCTTAATGAAGTAGAAAGGCGTCTGGGCCAGATAAACCAAGAAGAGGAGCTTAGGGGAAGGACCATACGACCTAGCCGACCCCCTTTCTCCCGAACCATAGTGGATACGCCTGTGCCGTTCGGATTCAAACCTCCCCAGTTCGAAAATTACACCGGGGAGACCGACCCCGTTGACCACATGGAGAGCTTCAAGACCCTGATGCTCCTCCACCAAGCTTCCGATGCCCTCCTCTGCAAAACTTTTCCTGCAACTCTTAAGGGCCCGGCTCGAGAATGGTACTCTCGCCTCGCCCCAGCATCAATATTCTCCTTCGAGCAGTTCGAGACTCTCTTCGTCACCCATTTTGTAAGCAGCCGAAGGGCTGACAAGACCAGCATCTCCTTATTGCACCTCCACCAGAAGAAAGGGGAGAAATTGAGGGATTACGTGAAGAGGTTCACAGCTGAAGCCAGATCCATAGCTTCCCTCGACCAATCTGTCGCAACGGCCGCCTTCCAATCCAATGTCTTCAATTCCAGCCTCCGTTCCTCTCTTGCTAAGAAGCCTCCACAGAGCTTTGCCGACCTCCTTCTCAGGTGTGAAAAGTACATTCGGGCCGAAGAAGCCGAGAATCTCCCGGGCTTTGAGGAGACATCTTCCGGAAACAAACGGAAGAGCACGAGCGAAGAGGGGTCCCAAAAATCCCAGAAGGACAATAATGGACAGCATCGCCCAACTCCTCGGTTTGAGAAGTTCACCCCCCTCGTTGCCAATATATCAGAAGTTCTCATGGAAGTGGACAAGGAAGGACTACTCCGCGCTCCCCCTAGAATGAACACACCTGGGAAGAAGAGGAACAAAGATAAGTGGTGCCGCTTTCACAGGGACCACGGCCACGACACAGATGATTGTCGAGCTCTCAAGGAGGAGATCGAAGAACTCATACAGCGGGGACACCTGACCAAGTTCATCCAAAACGATGGAGCCGAGCCTCTCCCCTGAGGAACCAACGAACGAACGGAAAGGCCCTCCGAGCTTCAAGACTCAGAACCTCCCAGCTCCTCTCGAGAGGCCTTCACCCTATTATAGAAGTAGGATCTTGATTTTCAATAAGGCCGATGCTTGTAACCCGGCCAACAACATGTAATAACGGCACGATCTATTGAAGCAGCCACTTAGCTTATTTCAATAAAACCGTACGTTTTTCATTGGAAATTGTTGCTCTCGTTTCATCTCTATCTCTCCGAGTCACGACTCGCTAAAAGGTGAGTTCGGAGTCCAGCTTCTTCTACACGGCTGCTCCCATAACTTGCTGACATCTTCTCAACGAGTTCGGAGCGCACCACTCTCTCATAGAGTCGCTCCCCAAACTCTTCTCCCAAATGGCTCTCTTCCAAAGCCGAATTCTTTGCTCCGCACACCTCTCAAGCGGACCTCATCTCAACGGGTTCGGAGTCCAACACTTGGTTCGACTCTACTCCGCAAGCTCGCTCCTAAGCGAGCTAGGGATAGTTCGCCATTCGGAATTGCTCCCACGCCCTTAATCTTACGATGGTTCCGGAGTCCAACACTTGGCTCGATTCTACTTCGCGAGTTCGCTCCTAAGCGAACTAGAAGTAGCTCGCCATTCGGAATTGCTCCCACAGCCGTTGAATGGTACGGAGTCCAACACTTGGTTCGACTCTACTCCGCAAGCTCGCTCCTAAGCGAGCTAGGGGTAGTTCGCCATTCGGAATTGCTCCCACGCCCTTAATCTTACGATGGTTCCGGAGTCCAACACTTGGTTCGACTCTACTCCGCAAGTTTGCTCCTAAGCGAGCTAGGGGTAGCTCGCCATTCGGAATTGCTCCCACAGCCGTTGAATGGTACGGAGTCCAACACTTGGTTCGACTCTACTCCGCAAGCTCGCTCCTAAGCGAACTAGGGGTAGTTCGCCATTCGGAATTGCTCCCACGCCCTTAATCTGACAATGGTTCCGGAGTCCAACACTTGGCTCGATTCTACTTCGCAAGTTCGCTCCCAAGCGAGCTAGAAGTAGCTCGCCATTCGGAACTGCTCCCACAGCCGTTGAATGGTTCGGAGTCCAACACTTGGTTCGACTCTACTCCGCAAGTTCGCTCCTAAGCGAGCTAGGGGTAGTTCGCCATTCGGAATTGCTCCCACAACCGTTGATTCCCTCACTTAAATAACGAGTTCGGAGCCCACCACTTTCTCCTAGGGTCGCTCCTCAAGCTCGTCTCACAAACGGCTCTCTCCCAGAGTCAAGCTCTTCGCTCCGCTCGCCTCCAAAAGCGGACCTCTTCTCAGCGAGTTCGGAGCTCACCACTCTCTCCTAGAGTTGCTCCTTACACTCGTCTCCCAAATGGCTCTCTCCCAGAGTCGAGCTCTTCACTCCGCTTGCCTCCCAGACGGACCTCTCCCCGAACAGGATGGGTCTTCCCACGGCTCTTACAAGGGTCTTCCTGGCACGAGGGTTTTCCCAGCACAGCTTCTCCGCCCCTAGGAGTGGAACTCCTCTTCCAGAATCCCCACGACCAAAACACTCCTCAACCTCACGTGTACAAGGACATTCTCCGGCTATTTTCACCATGAAGGAGGGTGAATCTTCATCTCACTCCTGAAGAGAAATTGTAGGTCTTCGGATTAGCTTCGAAACAAGGGGTCGCACGGCCCGAGCCGACCTCCGTAGCACCGGGAACATCAAGAAGAACTCTGCAGGCAAAATCTGGGGTCCGGCACCCGCTGCCGAGCGTTCTTGCCACCGACCGTTTTACGGGCTTGAGGTCGGCACCATTCTAGCTCGGCACCATCCGCCGAGCACCCATGCCACCGACCGTTTTACGGGCTTGAGTTCGGCATCAATTCAGCTCGGCATCATCCGCCGAGCATCCGTGCCACCGACCGTTTTACGGGCTTGAGTTCGGCACCAATTCAGATCGGCATCATCCGCCGAACACCCGTGCCACCGACCGTTTTACGGGCTTGAGTTCGGCACCCATTCTAGCTCGGCACCATCCGCCGAGCACCCGTGCCACCGACCGTTTTACGGGCTTGAGTTCGGCACCAATTCAGCTCGGCATCATCCGCCGAGTACCCTGGCCACCGACCGTATTACAGGCTTGAGTTCGGCAGTCAAGATCTCCAAAAAATTTCTAAGTCTCAAGCCTCGGCACATTCGAGTTCGGCACCAGCTGCCGAGCGTTCTCGCCACCGACCGTATTACGGGCTTGAGTTCGGCAGTCAAGATCTCCAAAAAATTTCTAAGTCTCAAGCCTCGGCACAATTGAGTTCGGCACCAGCTGCCGAGCATTCTTGACAACGAGTTCGGAGCTCGCAACTTTCTCCTAGGGTTCCTCCTCACACTCGTCCCACAAACGGCTCTCTTTTAGAGCCAAGCTCTTCGCTCTGCTCACAGGACGGGTCTTCCTAGCACAAGGGTCTTCCTAGCGCAGCTTCTCCATCCCTAGGAGTGGAGCTCCTCTTCCAAAATCCCCAAAACCGAACACATTCCCCAACTTCATGAAGACCAGGATGTTGCGGGGCTATTTTGACCATGAAGGAGGGTGAATCTTCATCTCACTCCTAAAGAGAAGTTGTAGATCTTCGAATTAGCTTCGAAACAAGGGGTCGCACGCCCCGAGCCGACCTCCGTAGCACTGGGAATATCAAGAAGAAATCTGCAGGCAAAATTGGAGTTCGGCACCCGCTGCCGAGCGTTCTTGCCACCGACCGTTTTACGGGCTTGAGTTCGGCACATTTGAGTTCGGCACCCGCTGCCGAGCGTTCTTGCCACCGACCGTTTTACGGGCTTGAGTTCGGCACATTTGAGTTCGGCACATTTGAGTTCGGCACCAGTTGAGTTCGGCACCCGCTGCCGAGCGTTCTTGCCACCGACCGTTTTACGGGCTTGAGTTCGGCACATTTGAGTTCGGCACATTTGAGTTCGGCACCAGTTGAGTTCGGCACCCGCTGCCGAGCGTTCTTGCCACCGACCGTTTTACGGGCTTGAGTTCGGCACATTTGAGTTCGGCACAATTGAGTTCGGAGCACTCTCAGTACAAGACCCACGAACAACAAAAAGAGACAAGGAGAGCACAAGGGGCCGGGTTCGGACCCATTAAGAGGACCCGAACCCAAACCAAACCGCCACGTCACGCTCCTTCTTTCTCCCCCTACGTTTGGCGCCAAAACCCAAGCAAAAAACCAAACAAAACAAACCAGGGGAACAAAAACAAAAACGCCCAGCTCGTCACCTTCTCGCGAGCTCAACCACGCCTCCACCTTCATGGCCGAACCCATCTACGCGCTAACTCGACCTCGCCGACCGCCTCCTCCATCGAGCTTCACTCCATCGCCAATGCCGAGCTCCGACCACAGCCGAGCTCTCCTCAACTTCGACACCACCGAATGCCATCACGGAGCTCCCCATGACAGCCGAAGTCCCCTTCGGCGAACTTCGAAGCGCATGGCCGAGCTCCACCTTCGCCTCCTTCGCGAGCTCAGTCTCCTCTACCCCGAGCGCGCCGCCGCTCCAAGCAGACCTCGCCACCTCCTCCGCCGAGCTCCGACGGCGAGCTTCGAAGCTCCTCCATGTTGAGCTCCCCCTTCGTCGATCCTCGAGCTCGGCACCACCTCGTCAACGTCGACCTTCGAAGACTCCTCCATGGCCGACCACTCCCACAATCGAGCTCTGCCACGGAACTCCCCTTCCTTCTCGTCGAAATTCACCGACGCCGAGCTCTAGCCACTTCAACCGAAACTGCCGAGCTCTCCCTCTCTCCGAGCTATCCCTCTCTCCGAGCTCCTCCATCGAGCTCCACTTCGTGGACGTCTCGCACCTCGAGAACGGAGAAAACGAAGAAGAAGGGAGAACGGGCGAGAGCGTGAGAAAGGGACGAGACGAAGAAGAAGAAAAAAGAGAAGCAGTGAAGAAGAAGAAGAAAAAAGAAAAAAAAAAAAAAAAAAAAAAAGAGGGAGAGAGAAAGTCAACTGTTGACTTCGCCACGTGGCACCTACGTAGACTTCGGCCACTTTGCCGAACACACCCGTGCCACCGATCATGTTACACCAAAAAATGGTCTCCCCTTTCTCCTCCCGATGCGCGCTCGCTTGATCGTGATCAACGCACACGATCGCGCCACGTGTCCAGGTAATATTAAATTTATTTATTTATTTATTTATTTGTTTTAATTATTCGAAAAATTTGAAAAAATGTTAAAAAATCGAAAAAATTAAATAAAAATTCTAAAAAATAATTATAAATTCAGAAAAATTATTTTAAATTCTGAAAAATATAATTATTTAATTAGAATAATTATTTAATATTTTTGATAATTAATTATTTAATTCGGAAAATGAATAAAAAATTCAAAAAAATGAGAAAAAATTCAGAAAAATCTGAAAAAATCACCAAAAATCCAGAAAATTCTGAGGATATTTTTGGGTATTTTACAAGCCCAGAATAACACCGTTACACCCCCGAACAAGATCCGAACTCCCTTAAGAACACCGATAAAATCCCGTATGCCATTAGAACAGTAAACTACTCCTCAAAGGCTGATCAAACTCAGTCTTTAGGAGTGGGGGGCTCGTGATATGGCTAAAAATAGGATTAAATCGGGACCGTTCACATCGGACACGAATCTTAAAGCTCAGGGGCAAAACGGTAATTTTGCCTACAAACGGGTCTGAAATGGGAACTGGGTCTTTATTCAAAGCCCAATAACTCATGAACGGATCCACGTCAACTGGGTACGGGTTCCAACCCGCTGCATGCCCGGTCCAGCAAGATACAATCAAGGTTCCTGATTAGATCTGAATCAACGGCCGTGATTCACATCTATCTTTTCACTGGGGATTGGGGATTAAATTCCTTAACTGATTACAGGGAATATACCTTATCAGATTACATGCCTTATCTGATTACGAGGAATATTCCTTATCTAATCACGGGGATTACATTCCTAAAACCAGTCCCTAAGACGCCTATAAATACCCCCCATCTATCTCCATTACGGGGTAATCAGTATTTTTCTCAATTTACGCTCTTTCTTAATCATTTCTGATTACTGACTTGAGCGTCGGAGGGTGCGTCGCCGGGATCCCCCCCGGTGTCTCGCACTTTTTGCAGGTTAACGGCGGGAGTCAACGATCAGTCAACGACGGGTCAGGTTTGGTTTCGCTATTCAGGTTTTTCCTCGAACCCACAAATTCATCTGTTTGCCCCCACACCGAATTTAGCGGCAACAAACATCAAAATCATTTGGTCCTGACTTTGTAACAGCCTTTCTGTTAGAGAATGAGCCCAGAACTTTCAAGGAAGCCATGTCTATGCCTAATGCTCCTATGTGGAAGGAAGCAATCAAAAATGAAATAGACTCCATTATGCAAAATCATACATGGGAGTTAGTCAACTTGCCTTCTGGATGTAAAGCTCTAGGATTGAAATGGATTTTCAAATAAAAATTGAAACCAGATGGTTCAATAGAGAAGCATAAGGCAAGACTTCTGGTACAAGGATTTAGGCAAAAGGAAGGCCTAGATTTCTTTGATACATATTCCCCAGTTACATGAATAACTTCCATAAGAATATTGGTAGCTATTGCAGCTCTACGTAACCTGGAAATATATCAAATGGATGTTAAAACTGCATTTCTAAATGGGAACTTATAAGAAGAGATATACATGAAACAACCTGAGGGTTACGTTGTTACTGGACAGGAAAACAAAGTGTGCAGGCTTGTAAAATCCCTGTACGGACTGAAATAAGCTCCAAAGCAGTGGCATGCAAAATTTGACAATGTTATGATATCAAATGGCTTCAAAATAAATGAATGTGATAAGTGTATTTACATCAAAGGTATTCCAAATGGATACATTCTGGTGTGTCTGTATGTAGACGACATGCTCATTATTAGAAGCAATAATGACATTATCAAATAAACTAAGAGCATGCGTAGTGGCAAGTTTGATATGAAAGACTTGGAAGTTGTAGACGTCATACTGGGAATCAAAGTTTCCAAAACGTCTGAGGGAATTACTTTGTCTCAAGCTCATTATGCTGAGAAAGTCCTTGAAAGGTTCAAGAATTACTCGAATGGAACTGCCAAAAGTCCTGTGGATCCCAGTCTTCACTTATTCAAAAACACAGGTGAAAGCATATCACAATTGGAATATGCACATGTAATCGGTAGTCTGATGTACTTAACAAATTGTACAAGATCGGACCTAGCACATTCGGTAAATGTACTGAGCCGCTATACGAGTAATCCAGGACGAAGTCACTGGAAAGGAATAACTAGAGTATTGAACTACTTGCGACATCCTCGGAGTTATGCGCTGCATTATACCAGATACCCAGCGGTACTAGAAGGCTACAGTGATGCCAACTGGATATCGGACTCCAAGAACTCAAAATCCACAAGTGGATATGTCTTCATACTTGGTGGTGCAGCTGTGTCATGGAAATCCTCTAAATAAATACTATTGGCCAGATCCACCATGGAATCTGAGTTTATTGCTTTAGACAAAGCGGCAGAAGAAGCAGAATGGCTTTGAAACTTCTTAGAGAATATTCCTATGTGGGAAAAACCAGTGCCTGCTTTATGTGTACATTGGGACAGCCAATCGGCTATAGCACGGGCACTGAGTTGTATGTATAATGGTAAGTCTCGTCATATCAGAAGGCGACACAAAATTATTAGATAACTGCTCTCAAATGGAGTAATCTCTATAGAATATATCAAATCGGCCGACAACCTAGAGATCCATTTACTAAAGGTCTGTCGCGAGAGCAGGTTGTGAGATCATCAAGAGGAATGGGTTTAAAGCCTATGACGAAAGAGGATACTTGATGGAAATCCTACCTAGGAATTGGAGATCCCAAGATCTAGGTTCAAAGGGACAACTAAATCTTGTTGAATCGACGGGAGCACTGAGAGATTAAATCTCATACCCACTCTTAGGATGATAAAACAGTGCTGCCTGCAAAGAGTTAGGATAAGCTTGGCTTTTAATGATTCCCATAGCTTTGAAATAAAAGTGGGGTATAGCAGGATACTCTTTATGGGTAATCACCTTGTGAGTGTGAAATGGGGCCGTTTTTAGGAGAATGAAGAGAGGCTACATTCTCCAAGTTTACTCACGATCAACCAGGGATGTTCAAGGCCAAAATGAATACAACAAGAGAACTTAGTTCTGTGAGGAGATGAAACTGTGTGATAGTTATTGTCTAGGTTCACATCAAAGCCCGGGTAGTTCAAGACATCATGATCACTACCTAGTCAAGTGAATCCGATAGCTACTTACTAAGAGTAGTTCAAAGTTAAAAAATTACTACCATTCCTGATGTAGTGATTTTCCGATTGTACTCTCAGAGTTTTTCTATCATGTTTTTTGTTTTTCTATCGTGTATGGATTACATGGTCTGGTAATTTCCATTCATGTGGGGGATTGTTGGAATTAATTTTTGCAGTTTTCCGGGCCAGATTCCGGCAAGCTCCGGCCACCGGCGGTGCTGGAAAATGAGTGGATTGCGATCCTCTCAACGAGTGCTATTCCGTGGTGTACTCACTTGCCAAAAACGAATTTCCGTATGAATGAGAAATGTTGGTCCAAAGTTGGGTACTTGAAATGTACTAACTTGGCAACTTGGAGAAAATGGATAGTCCCATATTAGAAATTGGGAAATATTTTTTTAGTATATATACTAGAAAACTAGACTAAAGGGCGTGGCCCGGGGGTTACCACTAACGTGTAGTGGAGAGAGGACTTAGCCAAAATGACAAACACACACGCGGCCCGGCCCGGCCTGGCCCGACCCGGCTCGGCTTGGCTTGCTTTGGCTCTGGCTTAAAATTTTTTTTTGCCCAGACAAAAACTTTTCCCCTACTGAACTGATGAGGCTTTTCAGATTCGGTAACTGGTACCATTACTCTGTAATAGCAGAGTAATGGCTCACCAGTTATGAATCTGAACTTTGCAGAGTAGTGGACCATTACTCTGCTGTTACAGAGTAATGGGCCTCTGAAGAGTCTCCATTTTCTTTTATAAAGGCTACTGAATACAGACAGAGTTTTTTAGACAGTCCAAGTTTTATTAATCTTCTTCTTCTTCTCCTTAGTGTCAACTGAGAGTACATCACAGACAGCAGTTCACTGGAATCTCTGAAGCAAGGGTGCTGCTCTTCAGAGAAGGTACAGTTGTATCCTGGGAAGCAATTCGCTGGCCACCGTCACACTACGGGGCGAATTCTACTTTAAGGAGAGAGATTTCTCATCTCGACTCTGTGCAAAACTTTGAGTTTACTATTTTTTATTTCCTATATTTCAGTTCTTCACAATTGCTGTTGGTATTTTCTCATATTACAAAATCCGGTTCTAACATTTAGGCGGCAGTTGTGAACTGTGGCCTCAAAATCAAAGAGGTTGCAGTTCAGTACTGCGGCCTATGGTATATCGAGGCTGCTGTATCCAACTGCAACCTCGTATTTTTCACATTTTATACTTAGAAAAAAATACACAAGTCTAGAAGTTTAGCATTATATGACATGTACGGAGGCCATAGTTATGAAATACAGCCTCGTTATCAAAGAGGCCGCAGATCGATTTTGCAGCCTATAAGGACTGATTTTAGTTTCAAAAGGTGATCTTTCGGTGGAAAAAAATCTTTAATTTGCGGGTCATGTTGAACGAGTACTTCAATATTTTTTTATTTCTTGTTAATAGAAGGAGTGACATTTTGTCATATACGAGTCAAAAAGCAGGGAAAAAAAGGTTTGAATCGCGCCAAGTAAAAATTGGACGTTAAGCACTAGCAAGCTGGAGGAGCATTATTTAAGTATCAAATAATATTCATCATTCAGTTATGATAGTCACTAATTTACAGTATACGCTTGCCTATTGTTTGGTACTACGAGTATATGAGATTTAAGTATACTAGTGAATACACGTGAATTGAACGTCGAACAATATTTTTTTATATTCTTTTTATCTATATTATAATTGGAGAAGCACGTATGGAACACGTAAAATAATAGACTGACATTCACTGTTCATGATCATTTTTCCACGGGACAGGTGCAGAGAGAGAGGGAGAAGAAGAGGGTAGGGTTTTTGGTTTTTTTGAGAGATAGGGAGAGGGTAATAAATTTGAAAGTGTATTGTACGTATTTCATTGGTTTATATTGTAGAGTTTAATTAAACGTGCGCTGTACGAATTGGGATATGGACAAATTACACTAAGGGTTTCTCCCATTATAGTAGTAGAGATGTTCAGTTCTATGTATGTCCATATTAGAGATTTACAGTGTGAGTTTTATTTCGATTTAGGCACTGGCCATACATGCACTAATGCGGTTAGAAAATTACAAATAATATATGGATTTAGTTGAGACCCATAGAAGAATGAGCAGGCCCAGTCCAGTGCAGATGCTTAGAACTTGTGAAGACAAAACCCAAATAACCGACTTTCACAAATTAACCATATACGTGCGATGCACGTCTAAAAAAAGTAAAGTCATCAAATTAAATGAATATATATCGAATAAGAAAAACATAGTTTATATTTGAATGTTTTGATTTGGGCTACACGTGCGGAGCACATTTATATTTATTGGATATAATTTGGACGTGTATTATGCGTGTTTATATAGTTACAAAGTTAGGGTTTGTTTGTTACAAATCTCAACTCTCAAATTAAAATAGTAGAGACGTAAATATATTAGATTATAGTTAGATAGATGGATAGTAATTTACACATGTAATACATGTTTAATATTATAAAAAAAATCCAAGTAAAAAATTTGACATAGTGAGGCTTCGAACCTAAAACCTCCTTTATATTGGTTATGACGTGCAATGCACGTGTTAGTAGATTGACAAATGACACTAAGGCCTTCTCCCATTATAATATTAGAGATTAGAGATAAGTAAAATTTATATTTTTACCAAGATTAAGGGATTTAATATGCATGTGTGATGTACATTCTTTTTCTTAAATTGAGGGATTTGAATTGAGGAATTTAATCTGCTTAGGCATGTACGTAAGTTGGATTATCTACAAATTACTTAACCCCAATTCTCTTATTATAATATTAGAGATTAGAGATAAAATTGAAAAACCCTAAGCACAATGTTTTTTTAATTCTTAGAAAAAAGGGAGGGGGAGGGGGGGTGGTATGTAAAATTGAGTGGTCACTATAGAAAATTAAGTGAAATCTTCTCCTCTCAACCATTATAGTCCATACAAATCACAAATATCTTTAGATAATAAATGAAAGGAAAACCATATTCTCATCTGTCTGTTCTACCTTAAAAACCTTGTGATGATGGTAAAAATCACAGCAAATCAAGGTCGTACAATTTCAGCACAGATCCCAAAGCTTCTACAGACAGATTAATCATAACGGGTCTCCTTAACAGGTCCAGACATTCTCCAGGCCCCTCTACAAGACATTGGCTTCTTTCAAGCCCATAAATAGTGACAGACTATGCCCACTAAGAGAGATACCCAGCCCATGCAGGCTAGGAGTCAAATCTTTTATCCCCTAACAAGAGAACTTATCTCTTGAGGGGGGAAACATAAAGGAGACAAGGAATTCATATCGATTGAACGGATCTAAATCAATCTCTTGATATGTTTCTCAGACCTATAAATACCTCCCCCCCCTCCACAGTCAGAAGGTAATCGACAAATCGCCAGCTTCTCTCTCAAACTTTCTTTCTCTTTTTGGTTCTGACTTGAGCATCGAAGGATCTGTCGCCAGGGCCAACCCCCGGTGTTTCAGGCTTTATGCAGGTCCATCGACCGCGTCAGCAAACGTCGGATTCAGATCACGGTGGTCAGGCAATGATCCAATCTCAAGATCTCTAACCACATTTCACGACAAGGATCACATGTCAGATTTTTAGTAGTTTCCATTAAATAATAACTCACTATCTGTTTGCTCCCACACCAAAATAAGCGACAAGAGATTGACGCCATCTGTGGAAAATTACACAAGTCAGACTTACCGCCATGCCACCAAGTCTAAGAGGCATAAGGACGGCCTCAAGCTGTCGCACCAACCCTCTTCGTCAACCAGCTCCTCTTGTGGAAGATCTGATTCCTCCTCAATAGTCACCCCAACAACCTAGTCAAGCTCCTTCCATCGGAGATGTACCGGGGGCTCCCGACAAAATCGTCATGAACAACATCCTCAGTATGACCCCATCTCAGTCCATAATCAACTGATTCAATGGCCTCGCGAGGCTTCCGGGGGCCTATAGATCTCGGCCAGATCATCAGTGTCAGGCAACAAGGAACAGATTTACAAATCCACTTGGACGAGAGGCGGCCTCTCGTTCGAGACATCAACCAAACCAGAGAACCTAGTTTCCTAGACAGAGATCAAGGCAATCCTCCTCTCACAGGGGGAGCACCACAATAAGGAGCCTGACTCATGAGAGTCGAAAGCTTCTTGTGCGGAACAAAGGGGAAAATGCCCCAATCACTAGGACCGAATTGAATTAGTTCAATCTCGACATCCTCCAAGCTATCCAAGGAAGTCAATATCTGGGCCAGCCCCCCAACGAAGGATCCACCAACTCAAATGGGTACCAGGGGAAGGACAACTAAGTCCTTCGCCATATCCAAGAAGTAGAAGATCGTCTAGAATAGATGAAGAATGAGATAAACCGCTCCAGTAGGGCCTACCACCCTAGTCGACCACTTTTCAGCAAAGCCATCCTAGATGCACCCATCCCAAGGGACTTCAAGGCTCCTCAATTTGAATCCTATAATGGAGAATCAGACCCGACCAACCATATAGAGAGCTTCAAAACACTCATGATGGTCTACAATGCCACCGATGCACTCATGTGTCGAACATTCTCTGCCACACTGAAAGGATCAGCAAGGGAATGGTATTCGCGCCTGACTCCAGAATCAATATTCTCTTTCGATCAGCTCGAGGAGCTCTTCATTGCGCACTTCATTACTAGCCGCAAGGCTGAAAAAACAAGTGCTTCCCAATTGGAATTGAAGCAAAGAGACGGAGAACTGCTGAAAGACTTTGTCAAATGCTTTACAGCCGAAGCAAGGTCGATTTCCTCCTTGGACTCTTTAGTGGCGACTGCAGGTTTCCGCCACAACGTCACTAACAAAGATCTGAAAGCCTCCCTCACAAAAAAGGCACCCAAAAGTTTCACTGATCTCCTGAAAAGGAGTGACAAGTATATCAGGGTCGAGAAAGCTCTCTATCCTCAAGGCAAGAATGATTCATCTTCCGGGAACAAACGGAAGAATACAAGCGAGGAATAACCCCGAAAGTTCCAGAAAGATGGTGCAGGTCAATGCCGTCAACCTCCAGCACCACGCTTCGAAAAGTTTACTCCTCTCAACGCAAGCGTATCATCCATCCTCATGGAAGTTAAGAAAGACAGAATAATCTGCTCTCCCCCTAAGATGTCAACGTCTAGCAATAGAAGAGACAAAAATAAGTGGTGCGAATTTTACAAAGATCATGGACACACTACTGACAACTATCGAGCCCTTAAAGAAGAACTGGAGGCCCTGATTCGCAGGGGCTACCTCTCCAGCTTCGTTCGAAAAGATAATGACGCTGAAAACTCTTTATTGCGGGGGCCTAATAAGCATCAAAAGAGGCCATCCAAATTACAAGACTCTGAACACATGGTCATTCTCCACTCCATTCACGGAGGCTCGATGGGTGGAGATTCCAACTCCTCCACAAAGCTTTCATCAGGGAAGTCAACTCCATAGATAACATCACACCTGCCAAGAGCACCGGGGTCCCGATATCTTTCTCCGACAAGGACTTAGAAGGTGTCCGAACACTTCATTGCGACGCATTGGTCATAAACCTTTGCATGGTGAATCATGAGGTATGCCGCATCCTGGTGGACAAAGGCAGCTCAGTAAACATCCTCTTCATGGTCACATTCGAGACCGACTCAAGCCAGCCGGTTAAACACTCCACGGATTCTCTAGTGTCCCCTTTCAAGTTGAAGGAGTCATCACACTTAATGTAATAGTAGGGAAAGCCCCCGCTATTCGAACGGAAGCATTTGACTTAATGGTAGTCGATGTCAAAGCTGCATACAACGTTATATTCAGCCGTCTCGGCCTAGCGGCCTTCCATGCAGTTGCTTCCGCCTTCCACTTGAAAATGAAGTTCCCAACAATGGTTGGTGTAGGCCAAATTGTAGGGAGCCAACAGGCAGCACGAGCATGCTACATCGCTACAATGGGGGGCTCGGTTCTCCCCCTCGAAGCCATACAGCTACCGCTAGAAAGTATTCACAATAATTCCAAGACTGTAAACAAGCTTGAAGCCACGGCCATAAACAATTCTACCAAGAACTTCCAAACCTGCCAAATCTCTCACTAGGTCCAAACTAGTTCTCATCATGACACACTAATAAAGTTGAATCTCTCGCCCGAAGCCACTTCGCTCATCCAACGGAGACAAATAGTCACGCCTAAAAACATTGGTGCATCAGAAGATTTCCCTTTCTCTATGCAAAACAATGGGGGGTTCCCTCCAAAATAGGCAAGTTTAGGCAAGGTCTACCAAGTTGTTGGCCTAGCAGCTCATCAACTTGAAGACCCGAGGGGCAAAAAGATATCAGCAGGGACTTAGAAAGTAGAACACCTTGCGAAGGTGAACGAGGGCATCTGAAATGTCCTCTCTTAGTAGTAGTAGCAAATTTTCTCAATTTGTAATAAAGGGCAGCCACTAGAGCAGCCGCTTAGTTTTACTTTCAAGTAAAGATCGCTTTCACTACCGGTCACTTCATGTAATAGCGGTCAGCCATTAGAACAACCGCTTAGTTTTATTTTTCAATAAAATGTAGTATGAATTTTTGCAAAATTCTTGTACAAGCCAACGGAAACATACAATGAGTTGAGTGTCAAACTTATACAAAAAATGGTACCAAAAACTCGTTAAAAGCTTCCTACAAGACGGGTTCGGAGTCCATACCCATGGTTTGAACTTACTCTAGCAATTTGCAATGAAGCAAGTTCAGAGTGTGCTTCTCCCTTCGATCTGCTCTTGTAATCTGTTTATACTTAAGCAAATAACGAGCTAAACGCCCAACTTACACCTAGAGTGGTGCTAAAAACTCTTTACAAGCTTTCCGTAAGACGGATTTGGAGTCCACACCTATGGTTCGAAGACACTCTAGCAATTTGCTATTGTAACACCTCAGATTTATAGGAAATATTAAAGAGATATATAGTGAATATTGGAGTGGGCCTATAAAGAGATTCTATGGGCTATATGGATTAATTGATTAATAAAGAGACCTATAGAGTGTGTTATGGGGATTAAGGGCATTAAAGGAGAAAAGGACCAAAAAATGAAAATGAAAATGAAAGAAATGAGAAGAAAGAAGTGGAGTTGCTGTGCATAGTGTATGAATTAGAAGAGCCAAGGATCAAGAGGCATCTAATGGTCCGAAAACTTTTTGTGAGGCCAGCCTGTGGTGAGCAGTGGTTTATGATTTAATTGTGTACGTACGAGTTGAGTATGGGGTGTTACAACAATGAAGTAAGTTCAGAGTGCGCTTCACCATTCGATCTGCTCCTGCAATCCGTTAGCACCTCCACGATCGGTTCGGAGTTCATACCCATGACTCGGAGTTACTTTAGCAACCTGCAATTAAGCACGTTCAGAGTTCAACTTGTCATTCGTTCTGTTCCTGCAACCTGTTAATACCTAAACTAACAAGTTCGGAATCCATACCATGGCTCGGAGTTACTTTAGCAACCTGCAATTAAGCACGTTCAAAGTTCAACTCGCTATTCGATCTGTTCCCGAAACAAGTTAAAATTTCTTGAAGACAGATTATGAGGTCCAAAATCATGGATCGTTGTTACTCCAGTATCACTTGTAAAAGCAACACTTAGAGTTCAACTCTCCGCTCGATGTAACTCTCACAATTTGCCGGAGGACCCATATAGCAAGTTTGGAAAACGACTCTTCCCCAGAGTTGCTCCTACAACTAGCTGAGTTCAAGGCAGAAAAGTTCTAAACTCCGTCACACACCGTCGACGGTTCGTTAGCTATACACAATAGACTTGAGACCCTGTTATTTAGCCACAAAGAACCCAGTCGATGGCATATCAACCTTGACAGCAAGGATCAAGCATATGAAGTGATTTCATCAAAAATCACAGAACTATCGCAAACCCATATGTTCAGATCCAGTACCACTATAAATATCTTCAAATACAAAATGGCAAGTCTAGAGTCTAACTCTCCCCAAGAGTAGCTCATACAACTAGCCAACCCCCCTAGACAACGAATCACAGGACAAGACACTGGCACGTAGAAGACTTCTTATTCCATAAACTACAAGTCTCATTACAACAACAGAATTACAATGAGTCTACATTTCATGTCTAGGAATCTCTACCAAAAGTCCTGAGAAAACGGCAAAACAAACTGTCATCCAATTTTCTCTTCCAGCTATACCCTAGAGGGATGCTCTACCGAAGAGAAACAAATCTCTTCACTGGCCTCCTAACAGCTAACAACTCCATAAGGCCGCCTCAACTCTTGATGATTAAATTCAAGACAAGTCTTCCTTAGGCGGGCAAGTTCCAGGTTTATCCGATCATCTTCACTTGAACAAGCTCCAACTTTGTCTCGTTTAAAGCACTGTGCAAATAGAAGAATCCTGACTCCGTCAAGCACCGCGTATCGCAAAGGAGAGCAAGCTCAATGCCAAGAGGACCTCGTTCGATGTACACAACTATCTGTCGGCAAAGGGAAGAATGGAACAACTTTAATGCTGAACAAACACAAGTGACTTCACTTCCATATTAAGAAGATTCAGAACACCCACAACTCAGTTGCTCTAAAAAAGAGTTCAGCGCTACGCACGCCACTTGAGTTCGCCGACAAATCGTCAACATCGAGCAACGAGTTCGACGTCTTGCACTTCACTCAAGCACCGTCAACAACTCGTTGGCTCCAAACAACAAGTTCAACGCTCTGCTCTCCGCACAAGCTCAACCAAATAGTTCGTTGGCTCCAAATAACGAGTTCGATGACCCTGCTTTTTGTTCAGGCCCCACCAAACAACTCGTTGGTTCCAAACAACGAGTTTAATGCTCTGCTCACTACTTGAGCTCCATCAATAATTTGTTGGCTCCAAACAACGAGTTCAACACCTTGGTCTTCTCTCGAGCTCCATCAACAACTCGTTGGCTCCAAACAACGAGTTCAATGCTCTTCTCAATGCTCTCCATCAATAACTTGTTGGCTCCAAATAATGAGTTTAACACCTTGGTTTTCGCTCAAGCTCAATTAACAACTCGTTGGTCCCAAACAACGAGTTCAATGCCTTGGTCTTCTCTCAAGCTCCACCAAACAATTTGTTGGCTCCAAACAATGAGTTCCATGCTCTGCTCACCGCTTGAGCTCCATCAATAACTTGTTGGCTCCAAACAATGAGTTCAACACCTTGGTCTTCGCTTGAGCTCCATCAACAACTTGTTGGCTCCAAACATCGAGTTCAATACTCTGTTCACCACTCGAGCTCCATCAACAACTCGTTGGCTCCAAACAATGAGTTCAATGCTTATTTCACCGCTTGAGCTCCATCAATAACGTGTTGGCTCCAAACAATGAGTTCAACACTTTGGTCTTCGCTCAAGCTTCATCAACAACTCATTGGCTCCAAACAATGAGTTCAATGCTCCGCTCACCGCTTGAGCTCTGTCAATAACTCGTTGGCTCCAAACAACGAGTTCAACATCTTGGTCTTCGCTCGAGTTCCATCAATAACTCATTGGCCCCGAACAACAAGTTCAACGCCTTGGTCTGCGCTCAAGCTCCACCAAATAACTAGTTGGCTCCAAACAACGAGTTCAACACTCCATCACCGCTTGAGCTCTGTCAACAACTTATTGGCTCCAAATAACGAGTTCAATGCTCTGCTCACCGCTTGAGTTCCATCATAATCTTGTTGGCTCCAAACAACGAGTTCAATATCTTGGTCTTTGCTCAAGCTCCATCAATAACTTGTTGGATCCAAATAACAAATTCAACACCTTGGTCTTCGCTCAAGCTCCATCAACAACTCGTTGGCCTCAAACAACGAGTTCAACGTCTTGGTTTTCGCTCTGATTGCCACCTGAGCTCCATCAACAACTTGTTGGCTCCAAACAATGAGTTGAATGCTCTGCTCACCGCTTGAGCTCCACACAACAACTCGTCAATCCCGAACAATGAGTTCAACCCCTTGGTCTTCTGATGTTGTTGTTGGATGAAGATGAAGAACAAGCTAATGCAGCAGTATCAGAGAGTGTTCTTGATCAGTTTGCACAAGTTGACACCAATGGCAATGATAATGTTACCCCTGAGATTTTGTTTCAAGCGTTTGCATGCCAAAACTCTTTGAGAACTTTGAGAGTCCCAGGATCTATTGCATCAACCCCTGTACAGGTGTTCATTGACTCGGGGAGTACAAATAATTTCATCCAAGAGAGGCTAGTGAAGTTTTTAAACCTTCCCGTATAGCCTGCTGATCATTTTAGTGTGATGGTACGCGATGGCCAAACTCTTAAATGTGAAGGGAAATGTATGGGGCTACCAGTAACAATACAAGGCTATTCATTCCTAATTGATTTCTATGTATTGCCAATATATGGGTCTGATATTGTGTTAGGTGTCCAATGGCTACGACTTCTTGGCAGGGTGGTGACTGACTACAAACAAATGGCAATGGAATTCACGTATAATCAACAAGAGGTGAAATTGCATGGAGGGGATGGGCAAATTCTGACACAAATGCAATTAACTGCATTAAGAAGGGAGGTACACACAGATTCTATATGCCAATATTTTCATTTGGTAATGCAAGAAGATGAAGATGACCAATCAACTCATCCTGACATTGAGCGTCTACTACAACAGCATGCACCATTATTTGATGAAGTTATAGGACTTCCTCCTACTCTCTTCACCTTATTCCTGGATCTACTCCTCCGAATATAAGACCATGTAAGTTTCCCCATTTTAAAAAATAAGAAATAGAGAAGCAGGTGGCCAAAATGATGGAGCAAGGTATTATACAGCATAGTAAGAGCCCATTCTCATCACCAGTTTTGCTAGTTAAAAAGAAGGATGGCTCATGGTGGTTTTGCGTCGACTATAGAGCATTGAATCCTATCACTATAAAGGATAAATTTCCAATCCCCACTGTGGAGGAACTATTTGATGAATTGTTTGGAGCTCAATACTTCACCAAGCTAGATTTGAGATCGCGTTATCATCAAATCCGGGTGCAAGCAGCAGATATAGAGAAGATTGCCTTCCGAACTCATGAGGGGCACTATGAGTTTTTGGTGATGCCCTTTGGGCTTACAAACGCTCCTTCAACATTTCAAGCTGCGATGAATTCTATATTCAATCCATTCCTGCGAAAATTTATTTTGGTGTTCTTCGATGATATACTCATATATAGTAAGGACTGGGATTCACACTTGCAACATTTATCAGTGGTTTTGAGGGTGTTAGAAAAAAACCGATTTTATGTGAAGAAGAGTAAATGTGCATTTGGCAAGCAAGCAATGGAGTATCTGGGGCATGATATCTCAGTGGAAGGCATAAAGGCTTCAAATACAAAGATAAGAGTTGTGCAGGAGTGGCCTCGTCCAAAGAGTATCAAGCAATTGCATGCACTCTTAGGATTAACTGGATACTATAGGAGGTTCGTGAAGGGATATGCTACTGTTGCATCTGCACTCACAGATTTATTACAAAAATATGCTTTTGTTTGGTCTGCTGAAGCTGAGAGAGCTTTTCAAAATCTCAAGAATGCATTGCAGCACACGCCAGTCCTTGCATTACCAGACTTTTCCAAACATTTCACAATAGAAGCTGATGCATCTCGGAAGGGAATTGGGGCAGTCTTATAACAAGAGGGGCATCCAATATCATATTTTAGCAAAAAGATGTTGCCAAGAATGCAATCTGCATCCACTTATGTGCGTGAAATTTCTGTAATAACGGAAGCCATTAAGAAATGGAGACAATAGTTTTTGGGGCGAGAATTTACCATTCATACAGATCAGCAAAGTCTCCATCACATGATTAATCAAGTAGTCTATACCCCTGAGCAACAAAAGTGGATTTACAAGTTGGCGGGATATGATTTTAAAATCATTTACAAGCCTGGCAAGCATAATTCAGCTGCAGATGGCATGATGGAAACGGGAATTTCAAAGCCAAGATTATTGTTGTTAGATAAAATAAGTGATGAATTTCTTCAGGATGATAAATGCAGTACAATTATCCATGAGCTGAAACTCAACCCAGCAGCAAGACCTCTTATGCTACATGCTACTAAGAGAAGGTCTGCTGTTATATAAGAGGAGAATTGTAGTGCCTCAATCCTTGCAACTAGAGATTCTATTTGAATGGCATTCTAACCCAGTGGGGGGCACTCGGGGGTAGCTAAAACTATTGGAAGAATATGCACAAGAGTGTTTATGACTTCATCAGGCATTGCCAAGTGTGTCAACAAACAAAGTATGACTCTACGAAGCCAGGGGGTTTACTGCAACCTCTACCTATACCTCATCAGATTTGGGAGGATTTGATAATGGATTTTATTATGGGCTTGCCGAACTCTCAGGGAAATACTACAATCTTGGTATTAGTAGATAGATTGTCGAAGGGAGGTCATTTTATTTCTCTTCCCAATAACTTTACTGCATAAAGTGGCAGAGGTGTTTGCAACAAATATCTTTAGGTTGTATGGTGTACCCAAGTCCATAATTTCGGATACACTACAAAAGAAAGTAGCTTTCCCGGCACTTTTTGACGTCTTTACTGGCGTTTTTTTTACGCCGGTGAAACTTTCACCGGCGTTTACAATAGTGCCGGTCCAAATGCCGCCGAAGCGGGCGTCGCTGAAACGAAGGGGTCTACGCCGGCGGTTTTGGTGGACGCCGGTAAATGTTAGAACTACACCGGCGGTCATAAAATGCCGGTGTATGTCGGTCTCTGAGTGCCGTTCTTGTGCACCTATATACATTCACCGGCGGTCGTAAACCGCCGGTATTTATCCATTCACCGGCGTTTATGAAAATGCCGGTGTAGAACGAAAGTATACCGGCGGTCAAGGAGCGCCGGTGTATGTGCGTTTATGAGTGCCTGGTTTTCCCTATTTACGAACACCGGTGCGACCAAAAAACGCCGGTGTAGTTATATACGTCGGCGTTTATAAAACGCCGGTGTACGTCTGTGCCGTTACAGCTGACAACATTCACCGGCGTGCGTTGAAACGCCGGTGTATCAAACAATCCAACAATTAGATTAGATAGACCGGCATTTTTTAAAACGCCGTTCTGGCTATGCCCGTTTATTTTCGATACTCCGCTTTTCCGTTCGATTTCAATTCACAGTTTCATTTACAAAACCTGTAAACTAATTCTCACAACTTATTCATTCAATTTCGTTGCATATTACTGTGCAAACCACAACCAAACACAAGAATAATTAAAGATAATCAAGTTTCACACGTGTCATATCAACGTCCAAATTCATTGATTAATTAACAGTGTCATAATTAACAAATTAATATAGAGACTAACATCCCAAATATCCAAACAAACCAGTCTGACAAATATCCAAAATATCCCAAATTAAAAGTCTGACATAACTCGCATAAAAAAAACCAGTCTGACATAACAACAGCAAGGAGGAGGACATAAGAACAACAACCATACAGCAAGGAGGACATAAGAACAGCAAGGAGGACCGCAGATTCATACCCCTCGAGTAGCTTCAGCTCTGATCATCAGAATTTCCTTCATCTTGACGACCGCTCTGTGAAAAAAAACAATAGTTTAATTGAACAGTAGACCACAATACAGAATATACATATTTTTTGGACTTACAAAAAGAACTACCTGTATCTTAAATTATAAGATCAAAGTGCCAACTGCAAATAGAATTGTTAATGTTATATACAGAGGTAAAATAATTACATTGCAATGCTAAAAATCTAGTACTTAATTTTGTTTTTAAATATATCTAAAATAGCAAAACAAATGAAAATTCAGTATCTAACTTGAAACCTTTATATTCTCCTCTGATTGGGAATATCCACTATCTAAAACAGTAAAACAAATGAAAATTCAGTATCTAAGCATGTCCTTCATGGATTGTTCAGACAATCCATGAAACTGTCATCGTGGACGGAACCCAAATATAAGAAAAATAAGAAAAATAAGATAGGGCTCATATCAAGTGTATTTTTAGGGAACTGTCATCGTGGAAGGAAACCAAATATATATAGAAGCCAGAAATGGAAACAGAAAGAAGAAAGGTAGAGACTTTGGATACACCAGGCTAACATAGCGGCAATTTCCTCATCTCTCTCTCATCCCTTGTTTCCCTTCAGCACACGAACACAAAGAGACATCAGCAACAACAGCAAGAGCGACAAGAACAACAATAATAATAAATTATTATGAACAAGATGTCTCTATATGGGTTTCCAGATCTCCACTCGAGCCCACTCTTTCTAATCACAGCCCAATTAAGAACATAGACAACATCCACTAAACAATCCAATCATAGCCCAATCAAAATTTGCCATCCTGGATCTTAATGAAATAAGCTTCATTAACAGTGAAAGAAAATGAGGATGCTAGCAGCATACTTAGTTTGGAAGTGAACCCATTTTTTGTTAAAAAATCATGCCAAAGATGGCAATCAGCTTCATTAATAGTATCTGAATCGAAAATGAAAATTTCCATTATCTGAGCTTATATGTTGCTCTACTAATTCACTGTGCCCAACTAAATCTAAAACCCAATTGTTGTGCGTATCCGGAGGATTTTGGCATACGTACCTATAGCATCCTCAGTTCACAGTGAACCCGTTTTGGTCAAAAAAACATGCCAAGATCACAATCAGATGCATGAAAATAAGCTTCACTAACAACAAAAGAAGAAACTGGGGATGCTATGCAGCATACTTAGATTGGAAGTGAACCCATTTTGTGTTAAAAAAACCATGCCAAAGATTGCAATCAGGTTACATTAACAGTATCTGAAAATGAAAATTTCTCCATTATCTGAGCTTATATGTTGCTCTACTACTTTTTTAGCCCAACTATATCGCAAAACCCAATTGTTGTGCATATCCGGCCAAAGGATTTTGGCATACGTACCTATATACCATCCTCAGTTCACAGTGAACCCATTTTTGGTATAAAAACAAACATGCCAAGAAGACAATCAGGTGCATGAAATCAGCTTCACTAACAGTTAAGTGAAAATGGGACCAAAAAATAGCTTAAGAAGACCATCAGGTTTGTGAAATAAGCTTCACTAACAGTGAAAGAAACTGGGGATGCTATGCAGCATACTTAGTTTGGAAGTGAACCCATTTTGTGTTAAAAAACCATGCCAAAGATTGCAATCAGGTTACATTAACAGTATCTGAAAATGAAAATTTCTCCATTATCTGAGCTTATATGTTGCTCTCCAACTTTTTTAGCCCAACTATATCGCAAAACCCAAGTGTTGTGCATATCCGGCCGGAGGATTTTGGCATACGTACCTATATACCATCCTCAGTTCACAGTGAACCCATTTTTGGTATAAAAACAAACATGCCAAGAAGACAATCAGGTGCATGAAATCAGCTTCACTAACAGTTAAGTGAAAATGGGACCAAAAAATAGCTTAAGAAGACCATCAGGTTTGTGAAATAAGCTTCACTAACAGTGAAAGAAACTGGGGATGCTATGCAGCATACTTGGTTTGGAAGTGAACCCATTTTGTGTTAAAAAAACCATGCCAAAGATTGCAATCAGGTTACATTAACAGTATCTGAAAATGAAAATTTCTCCATTATCTGAGCTTATATGTTGCTCTCCAACTTTTTTAGCCCAACTATATCGCAAAACCCAAGTGTTGTGCATATCCGGCCGGAGGATTTTGGCATACGTACCTATATACCATCCTCAGTTCACAGTGAACCCATTTTTGGTATAAAAACAAACATGCCAAGAAGACAATCAGGTGCATGAAATCAGCTTCACTAACAGTTAAGTGAAAATGGGACCAAAAAATAGCTTAAGAAGACCATCAGGTTTGTGAAATAAGCTTCACTAACAGTGAAAGAAACTGGGGATGCTATGCAGCATACTTAGTTTGGAAGTGAACCCATTTTGTGTTAAAAAACCATGCCAAAGATTGCAATCAGGTTACATTAACAGTATCTGAAAATGAAAATTTCTCCATTATCTGAGCTTATATGTTGCTCTCCAACTTTTTTAGCCCAACTATATCGCAAAACCCAAGTGTTGTGCATATCCGGCCGGAGGATTTTGGCATACGTACGTATATACCATCCTCAGTTCACAGTGAACCCATTTTGGGTATAAAAACAAACATGCCAAGAAGACAATCAGGTGCATGAAATCAGCTTCACTAACAGTTAAGTGAAAATGGGACCAAAAAATAGCTTAAGAAGACCATCAGGTTTGTGAAATAAACTTCACTAACAGTGAAAGAAACTGGGGATGCTATGCAGCATACTTAGTTTGGAAGTGAACCCATTTTGTGTTAAAAAAACCATGCCAAAGATTGCAATCAGGTTACATTAACAGTATCTGAAAATGAAAATTTCTCCATTATCTGAGCTTATATGTTGCTCTCCAACTATTTTAGCCCAACTATATCGCAAAACCCAAGTGTTGTGCATATCCGGCCGGAGGATTTTGGCATACGTACCTATATACCATCCTCAGTTCACAGTGAACCCATTTTTGGTATAAAAACAAACATGCCAAGAAGACAATCAGGTGCATGAAATCAGCTTCACTAACAGTTAAGTGAAAATGGGACCATAAAATAGCTTAAGAAGACCATCAGGTTTGTGAAATAAGCTTCACTAACAGTGAAAGAAACTGGGGATGCTATGCAGCATACTTAGTTTGGAAGTGAACCCATTTTGTGTTAAAAAACCATGCCAAAGATTGCAATCAGGTTACATTAACAGTATCTGAAAATGAAAATTTCTCCATTATCTGAGCTTATATGTTGCTCTCCAACCTTTTTAGCCCAACTATATCGCAAAACCCAAGTGTTGTGCATATCCGGCCGGAGGATTTTGGCATACGTACCTATATACCATCCTCAGTTCACAGTGAACCCATTTTGGGTATAAAAACAAACATGCCAAGAAGACAATCAGGTGCATGAAATCAGCTTCACTAACAGTTAAGTGAAAATGGGACCAAAAAATAGCTTAAGAAGACCATCAGGTTTGTGAAATAAGCTTCACTAACAGTGAAAGAAACTGGGGATGCTATGCAGCATACTTAGTTTGGAAGTGAACCCATTTTGTGTTAAAAAAACCATGCCAAAGATTGCAATCAGGTTACATTAACAGTATCTGAAAATGAAAATTTCTCCATTATCTGAGCTTATATGTTGCTCTCCAACTTTTTTAGCCCAACTATATCGCAAAACCCAAGTGTTGTGCATATCCGGCCGGAGGATTTTGGCATACGTACCTATATACCATCCTCAGTTCACAGTGAACCCATTTTTGGTATAAAAACAAACATGCCAAGAAGACAATCAGGTGCATGAAATCAGCTTCACTAACAGTTAAGTGAAAATGGGACCAAAAAATAGCTTAAGAAGACCATCAGGTTTGTGAAATAAGCTTCACTAACAGTGAAAGAAACTGGGGATGCTATGCAGCATACTTAGTTTGGAAGTGAACCCATTTTGTGTTAAAAAAACCATGCCAAAGATTGCAATCAGGTTACATTAACAGTATCTGAAAATGAAAATTTCTCCATTATCTGAGCTTATATGTTGCTCTCCAACTTTTTTAGCCCAACTATATCGCAAAACCCAAGTGTTGTGCATATCCGGCCGGAGGATTTTGGCATACGTACCTATATACCATCCTCAGTTCACAGTGAACCCATTTTGGGTATAAAAACAAACATGCCAAGAAGACAATCAGGTGCATGAAATCAGCTTCACTAACAGTTAAGTGAAAATGGGACCAAAAAATAGCTTAAGAAGACCATCAGGTTTGTGAAATAAGCTTCACTAACAGTGAAAGAAACTGGGAATGCTATGCAGCATACTTAGTTTGGAAGTGAACCCATTTTGTGTTAAAAAAACCATTTTTGGCATACGTACCTATATACCATCCTCAGTTCACAGTGAACCCATTTTTGGTCAAATTCAATTGCCAAGATGACAATCAGATGCATGAAAATAAGCTTCACTAACAATAAAACAAAATGGGTTCACTTCAACAACAGCAACAACAGCAAGAGGGAACCAAATATAGAACAATTGGGTTTTGAATGGAGATTGTAGTCATAGATCAATTCTTCATGGAAGAAAAATACGAATAGGGCTCATAGCAAGTGTAGTTTTAACTGGAATTGTCATCGTGGAAGGAAACCAAATATAGAAGCCAGAAAGAGGAATGATAGAGAATGAGGATACACCAGGCTAACATAGCGGCATTTTCCTCATCTCTCTCTCATCCCTTCTTTCCCTTCAGCACACGAACACATAGAGACATCAGCAACAACAGCAAGAGCGACAAGAACAACAATAATAATAAATTATTATGAACAAGATGTCTCTATATGGGTTTCCAGATCTCCACTCCAACTCGTCTCTTTCTAATCACAGCCCAATTAAGAACAATTGTTCACAGTCACTGTTAAAGAAACATATATGCTCAGATTATGGAAATTTTCATTTTCAGATACTGTTAAAGAAACTGATTTCATGCATCTGATTGCTATCTTTGGCATGATTTTTTAGCCAAAATGGGTTCACTTACAAACTAAGTATGCTGCATAGCATCCCCAGTTTCTTTCACTGTTAGTGAAGCTTATTTCACAAACCTGATGGTCTTCTTAAGCTATTTTATGGTCCCATTTTCACATCCTCCAAATCAGTACAACAACACGGCTGAACAATCCTTGTTTGCAGGTCATACAATGTCATCTATACCATGTTATGTGCCAAAGTGGGGTTGGGCATACGATGCAAGGCCGACAAGTATTAGTTGTTTGTGAGTATGCAATAGGGTGCAGCTATGAACATGGGCTCATATCAAGTGTAGTATTACGGACTGTCATCGTGAAAGGAAACCAATTTAATATAGAAGCCATATATGGAGCCAGAAAGAGGGATGGTAGAGAATGAGGATACACCAGGCTAACATAGCGGCATTTTCCTCATCTCTCTCTCATCCCTTCATTCTCTTCAACACATGCACACAAAGAGACATCAGCAACAACAGCAAGAGGGAGTTGGTCCAACAATAAGTGTAGATTATAATAAACGAGATGTCTCTATTTGGGTTTCCAGATCTCCACTCCAGCCCTTTCTTTCTAATCACAGCCCACTTAAGAAACATAGACGAAATGCTTATAGACGACAGCCACAATGCAGACTCACAAACACTAGTACGTGTCTTTCATGCATTCAAGACCATAATCTCTTTAAAAATACCAATTTTAAGACTTACCGATGTTTTTTGACAGTGGGCGGCGTGCTACCCTCACTCTCATATGTTTGACTGTCACTATTATTTAGTGGCTGCTCATCCCCATGGCTCTCGTTGCCATCATTTATATTTACCCTATTTCCATGCCTCGGCATGTTGTACCTGTCAAGGATTCGATAACTTCCTTAGATATGCAAATTTAATTAATAACATGTTTATAATAACTATCATAAAATTTGTACTTTAGTAGGATTAACAAACCAACATAATTGTAAAAAAATTAAAAAAATTAGATTTGTAACAAATTAAATTACAACGATAGTTTGGTTCAAATGACACTAAGCATAGTTTAATGTAAATAATACCAAGCAGTAGAAAATAGAAAGATAATTAAACCAGTGTATTAAATTCACAATGAACATATTCGAAATTACAGACATAATATTACAATAAGATTTAAGACATAAAATTACAGACATATAATAAACCCAATTGAAAATCATGTAAACTACAATACGACATGTTCCAGTACATCGCCCTCTTCTCCATCCTTGCGGAGCCAAGTCCCGCAAATTCCAACATCGGTTGTGTTTACATCAAACACAGGAAACTCAGAAGCAATGTAACTGTTCATGTCTTCACCGTCTTCATCGTCTGAAGTATCGCCTAGTTGGAATACATCTCTTGGTTGCATAGGGATAGCCACATATGATTTTGGCAGGGTTGGATCTTCAATGTAGAACACTTGTTGCACTTGGGATGGAAACACAAATGGCTCATGGCTAATATGTGTACCGATGTGAATCAATTTTGAGAAGTTTACAACTGTGAAGCCAAGCTTGTCCTTGTTGTTAGCAAAATTCCTATCAAACTCAGCCCAATCCCCACGAAATAAGACAACACGGAAATGGCCAAAATAATTCAACTCAATGATATCCGTGAGCACTCCATAGTAGTCGAGATCTCCATCTACAGGCCTCGTGTCCGATTTGGAAGCATAACTTCTAGTCTTAGACGTCACTACCATTCCACTATTTTGAGACTTCAAATTACATTCACGATCCTTAGTCCGAAATCTAAAACCATTGAATATGTATCCTTCGTATCTTTTGACCATCTGATAGGGACCTTTGGCAAGTACTTGTATTTCAGATGACGCACCTTCAGGACCCAAAAAATGTACCTATTAATTTTGCGCAAATCGTATCAACACCATAGAAAATGTAGATATAATAAAGATTAACTTGCATAACTGTAATTCACCTACATGAGATTCAAACCACTTATGAAATTTTTCATTCATCAGCTTGTTTTGTTCACGTGGTGGTAGTCTTCTTGGTCTAGCCCTTCGTTTGATGTCCCTGACAAATTCGCTAAAAACAAGCAATTGAAATTAGGAATAACAAAAGTATCAAAAATATCGAACTCCGCGGTTTTCACTGTATTCGATTTAAATTCAAAAGCAACTTACTTTCGAAATGGTTCCACTGATGCATGATGGTTTAGCACATATCGATGTGCCTGTTCCCACGCTAAGCTATCAAGCTCAAATGCATCAACTTTACCAACAGTAGTGCCAGCGGTATCAAAACGATATTGCGCACCATCAAGGTTGGAAATGTCTGGATTTCTACGTGGTCTACTGGAAGATGTCTCCACATCAGGCAAATACCTGGAAAAAAAATGTGAGCACTCCTCTGATAGATATCCCTGGGCTATTGACCCTTCAGGATATGCTCTATTTTTTACATAACCCTTTAGCCGGTATAGGTACTTGAACATGTACAATTAATAAACTAGAGCGGATTAGGGGATTAAAAGAAATGAGCTTTTGAAAATTCAATTTCGTAAGATGAATGAATTATTTTACCTCTCAATGGGGTACATCCACCGATAGTGAACAGGACCGCCGATTCTGGCTTCACCAGCAAGGTGGATTATCAAGTGAATCATAATAGTGAAGAACGATGGAGGAAATATCATCTCCATTTTACTAAGTGTCAATGTCGCCTGCTGCTCCAATTGGTCCAGATCTTCAACACGAAGCATTCTTGAGCAAATACCTTTATATATGCTACAAAGATCTTTCAGGACAGTAGTGACTTGCTCACACATTGAAGACCTTAGGGCCACAGGAAGGAGATCCTGCATTAGGATGTGGTAGTCGTGTGACTTTAGACCATGAAGCCTCTTCTCTTTAAAGTTGACACATCTTGCCATGTTAGAAGAATAGCCATCGGGGACTTTAAGTTCAAGTAGTACTTTGCAAAACAACTCCAACTCCGATTTTGACATTGAATAGATTGCAGGAGGTAGGAGTACTTTCCCGTTCGGCAATTCTTCTGGGTGCAACTCATGTCGGATGCCCATTGACTTCAAATCAAGTCGGCACTTGAGATTGTCCTTTGTCTTCCGATCATCTCCCATAACTGTTCCTATACAATTCTCACCAATATTTTTTCCGATATGCATCACATCTAAATTATGTCGCAGTAAGTTGAATTCCCAATACGGCAACTTGAAGAAAATACTCTTCTTCTTCCATGCACCTAAACTCGTCAAGTTTTGATCCTCATCTTCGCCATATAGATCGGTCTCCTCAACTTGCTCCCGCCTTGCCCTTTTCTTGCCCTTTGTCCCGACTTCTGGTTCTTTTCCATATTTGAATTGATGACCATCTACCCGCCTCAAAATATCTGAACCAGAAGAAGACCCAGGAGCATGTTCCCACTCGTCGGTGCCATCAAATGTCGCTGCCTCTGCCCAAAATATATGTGTGTCAGGCAACCATCTCCTATGACCCATATAGCAAAACTTTCTGTCATTGTACAACCACCTTGAACTAGTTTGGTCAGCACAACATGGACATGCATAACGTCCTTTAGTACTATATCCAGATAAATTTGCATATGCTGGAAAATCATTGATTGTCCAAGACAACACGGCACAAAGAGAAAATGTTTCTTTAGCCACAGCATCATAGGTTGGAACACCCACCCACAACTTCTGAAGTTCATCTATTAACGGTTGTAGGTACACATCTATATCATTTCCAGGACCTTTCGGTCCAGGAACTATCATGGACAAAATAAATGAGGACTGCTTCATGCATTTCCAAGGCAGCAAATTGTATGGTATCAACACAACCGGCCATATGCTGTATGTACTACTCATTTGCCTGAAAGGGTTGAAACCATCACTAGCTAGTCCAAGTCTCACATTTCGAGGATCTTCCGCAAAATCAGGATATCTTTCATCAAATTTTTTCCAAGATTGAGAATCAGCAGGATGTCTAAGAATCCCATCATTAGTGCGACCTTCAGCATGCCATTTCATATCAGAAGAAGTTTTCGTAGACATAAACAACCTTTGTAGCCTAGGAATCAGAGGAAAGTAACGCAATGTTTTGGCAGGCTTCTTTTTCCTACTTTGCTTAGTAGATCCACTGGCTCCCTCGTCTTGATTTGGTCTTTCTTTCCATTTCGAAGAACCACACACTTCGCAATTCTCCAGACTTTCCTTACCACTCGTGAAAAGCATACAGTCATTTGGACATGCTGCTATCTTCTCATATCCTAGATCGAGAGAACTTAGGAATTTTTTGATTTTATAGGCTGAGTTTGAAATACAGATTTCAGGAAATGCTTCATTCAAAAATTCAAGTAGCATAGTGAAGGACTTAGCAGACTACCCCTTTAAACATTTAATCTGAAATAGTCTGACAATGAATGAGAACTTAGAAAATTTGGTGCAGTCGCGGTACAACGGAGTACTAGCATCTTCAAGTAACTTAGCGAAGGATTCTTGCTGCTTATTATTTTCAGGGGTGGGGCCAGACATTTCCTCGTCCACCCCACCACCAATCTGGTTTGTTTCTGTTGACTCATTGTGAACTTCTGTTGTTGGGTTATTGGTGTGGAAAGGAACATTATGAATCCCCATGGCATCTTGTAACAAAGCATGCATCTCATCGGGAATGCTTAAGTCTTCGTTCACTAAGGGCTCAGCTTCATTTTCTAATACAACCGGACGAACAGGAGCTGCCGTATGATCCTCTCCATGACAAAACCACCTTGTGTACTCTTGAAGAAAACCGTTGACAGCCAAGTGTGTATGTACTACGTCACATGTCCTCAGCATACAATTTGTACAGCGGAGGCATGGACAAAGGATTAGGTTGGGATCACGGGAATGTCGTTTGGCAAAGATAATAAAATCTTTAATACCATCACGGTACTCCTTGGATAATCGTGGTTTACTATCCAACTTCTATCCATTATATCAATAGCACACAGTCTGAAATTAAAATTTGATATATTAAATAGTAATAACAGTAAAAGGCATTTTGCATATTAAATTTCACCTATTTGAAAACCATCCCTAGCTGCAAATAAATAAACGATATAATCTTTAACTGTAAAATAAAGAAATTGTGGCTCCAAAAAATGTACAAAAAAAACTACATCTTAACACAATCTACTCTATTCACCAAACCCTAAACGACCTTTTGTGGAAATGATCACAACCACCTTAGTGGTATTTTATCGCACACCCTGTGTTCGAGCATAAAAAAAATCGACTATAGTCTCCCCTGTATTTGGCTTTCCGTTCAAGGAGATGATGATGGTAAAGGGTATTTTGCTGATGAAGAGGAATCGGCCGAATAATGAGTGCGTCGTGCTGTAACTACGGTAACAAGAAGATCTGATGACTCATGAACTATTCTGTTCATGACTACTAATAATCACTTATCTCATAATAATAATAATAATAATAATAATAATAATAATAATAATAATACTAAACAAAAGAAACAGTAAAAGAAAAATGAAAATGTCCAGTATGTAAGCATATATTTTTCAGAGTGAACCAATTGTTGTACATAGCCGGAGGATTTTGGCATAGAGCTATAGCATCCTCAGTTCACAATGAACCCATTTTGGTCAAAAAAATATGCCAAAATGACAATCAGATACATGGGATAAGCTTCAATTCATTAACAGTGAAAGAAACTGGGGATGCTATGCAGCATACTTAGTTTGGAAGTGAACCCATTTTGTGTTAAAAAACCATGCCAAGGATTGCAATCAGGTTACTTTAACAGTATCTGAAAATGAAAAAATTCCCATTATCTGAGCTTATATGTTGCTCTACTACTTCTTCAGCCCAACCAAATCTAAAACCCAATTGTTGTGCATATCCGGCCGGAGGATTTTGGCATACGTACCTATACCATCCTCAGTTCACAGTGAACCCATTTTGGTAAAAAAAACATGCCAAGATGACAATCAGATGCATGAAAATAAGCTTCACTAACAACAAAAAAAGAAAATGGGGATGCTATCAGCATACTTAGATTGGAAGTTAACCCATTTTGGTATAAAAAACCATGTCAAAGATTGACAATCAGGTTACTTTAACAGTATTTGAAAATGATAAATTTTCCATTATCTGAGCTTATATGTTGCTCTACTACTTCTTCAGCCCAACTAAATCTAAAACCCAATTGTTGTGCGTATCCGGAGGATTTTGGCATACGTACCTATAGCATCCTCAGTTCACAGCGAACCCATTTTGGTCAAAAAAAACATGCCAAGATGACAATCAGATGCATGAAAATAAGCTTCACTAATAGTAAAAGAAAATGAGGATGCTAGCAGCATACTTAGTTTGGAAGTGAACCCATTTTGTTAAAAAATCATGCCTAAGATGGCAATCAGCTTCTCTAACAGTTTCTGAAAATGAAAAATTTTTCATTATCTGAGCTTATATGTTGCTCTACTACTTCTTTAGCCCAACTAAATCTAAAATCCAATTGTTGTGCATATCCGGGCGGAGGATTTTGGCATACGTACCTATAGCATACTCAGTTCACAGTGAACCCATTTTGGGTAAAAAAACATGCATGCCAAGAAGACAATCAGATGCATGAAATCAGCTTCATTAACAGTGAAAGAAACTGGGGATGCTATGCAGCATACTTAGTATGGAAGTGAACCCATTTTGTGTTAAAAAAACCATGCCAAAGATTGCAATCAGGTTACATTAACAGTATCTGAAAATGAAAAAAATTTCATTATCTGAGCTTATATGTTGCTTTACTACTTCTTTAGCCCAACTAAATCTAAAATCCAATTGTTGTGCATATCCGGCCGGAGGATTTTGGCATACGTACCTATAGCATCCTCAGTTCACAGTGAACCCATTTTGGGTAAAAAAACATGCATGCCAAGAAGACAATCAGATGCATGAAATTAGCTTCATTAACAGTGAAAGAAAATGAGGATGCTAACAGCATACTTAGTTTGGAAGTGAATCCATTTTGTGTTAAAAAACCATGCCAAAGATTGCAATCAGATTACTTTAACAGTATCTGAAAATGAAAATTTCCCATTATGTGAGCTTATATGTTGCTCTACTAATTCACTGTGCCCAACTAAATCTAAAATCCAATTGTTGTGCATATCCGGCCGGATGATATTGGCATACGTACCTAGAGCATCTTCAGTTCACAGTGAACCCATTTTGGGTAAAAAAACAAACATGCCATGAAGACAATCAGATGCATGAAATCAGCTTCATTAACAGTAAAAGAAGATGAAAATTTCCATTAGCTAAGCATATATTTTTCTATTAATTCTTCATCTCAACTAAACCATTCATGTTAAAGAAATCAAGATGAATAAACTGAAAAAAGCTGCATTTTTTGAAAAATAAGGGAAATCAAGAGATCATACCGAAGAGAGAGAGAGGGAGCGGGGCGACGAGGGCGGGGGGCGTAGGGGAGAGAGAGAGAGCGGGGCTACCGCCGATTCACCTCCAAATAGAGAGAGGGAAGAGGGAAATCGAAAAGGACGAAGGGAAGAAGGGACGATTTCGAAAGGTCGAAGGCCTTCGAAGAGGACGAAGCGGCGGAGGCAAACGCGCGGGAAGTAGAGCGAGGAAGGAGGGAAACGAAGCGCCACTTCCTTTTTTTTTGGGGGGGGGGGGGGTTGGGAAAATGGCGAGCGAAAGATTAGGGTTCGCGGGTTTTATCCCAGTTATTCACCGGCGTTTTAATTAGACACGCCGGTGAATGTGTCCGTATATTCGCCGGCGTTTATAATAAAAACGCCGGTGAATAATAAACTTCACCGGCGTTTGTAAGTAAAACGCCGGTGAATACTAACATACGCCGGCATTTTAAATAGACCGCCGGTGTATGACCATCCCATCTGGCGCCCAATTCCTACTCGCTCCCTACCCCGGCGCTACTATTAAAACGCCGGGGAATAATCGCCGGTAAAAGTAGTATCTTTTGTAGTGATAGAGACCCAATATTCTTGAGTAACTTTTGGAGATAATTATTCAAGATGCAGGGGACAAGCTTAAGAATGATTACATCCTATCACCCATAAACGGATGGCCAATCTGAAGTGGTGAATTGGTGTATAGAACAATTTTTAGATCATTTGTCAATGACGAACCAAAAGAATGGGTGGAATTTTTACCATTGGCAGAGTATTGATATAATACTTCATGGCACTCTTCGGCAAGCATGAGTCAATTTGAAATCATATATGGAAGAAAACCACCGAAACTTCCTGACTATGTAGTAGGCAATGCAGCTAATTCTGGGGTTGATTTGGAATTAAATTCCCTCTATTGCACAAACTTAAGCAAAATTTTCTTTAGGCACAAATAAGAATGAAGAATAAATCAGATGCTCATCGAAGTGAAAATGAGTTTAGTACGGGAGATTGGGTCTTTGTTAAGCTGCAGGCCTACAAGCAGCAATTGGTGGAACAAAGAAATTGTCAGAAACTATCAAAGAGGTATTATGGTCCATTTCAAATTGTCAAAAGAATTGGCAAAGTTGCATATCAGCTCCAATTACCTGCAGGTGCGAGAATTCATCCTGTATTTCATGTGGCACTACTAAAGAAGTATTTTGGGGAAGATCCTACAGTTAAGCTCACTGATGTACCTGAACTAAATGGAGAAGAAGGGGTGTATTACCAACCAATGGCAATTATGGGCAGACGAACCACACAAAAAGGAAATCGACATGAAGAACAGCTGCAAATTAGGAGGAGGGGATTAAGCGCAGATGAGGATAGCTGGGAAAGTATGTCAATATTCACCCAAGCCTTTCCACAATTGAACCTTGAAGGCAAGGTTCCTCGTTTAGGGGATGGTATTGATGCGGATACACAAGCTCATGCAACAACAGGAACTGATACGCAGTCAGTTGCAACAACGATTGAAGCAAAGGAGAAGAGAAACAGAGTCAAGCCCAAGTATTTGGAGGATTATGCAATGTGAAGGAAAACACAGGTCAAGCACGGACCGCTTATGCAAAGTTTGAAGAGGAATAAGGCACCAACCTGGTGCACAGCTATAGCGTTAGCGGAGGGGTATAAATAGGGAAAGAAACATGTGAATTGGGGTATGCAGATTGTAACAAACTTCTTTATCCTTTTCCTAAGATTTTTTCTCTCTAGTTCTTCCCTAGTCTCCATTCTCAATAACCCTAATCCTTGTAATTAAGTTGCTTGATATTAATGAATCGTTAATGGCCTTTATTTTGATCTGAAAATTCTCAGAGGTGCTTGATCTGTAATTGAAACGTATCATAGAGGGGTGAAATTTATTTAAACTATTAGACTTTCAATTAATGATAAATGAAGATTATAGTATATGGTGTGCACTCTTAATCTAAATGTATGGTTTAATCTGAAATTAATTAATTAGCTTATATCACATTAATGAACTCCCATATTCTTGTTATTTGAAGTCGATTAGTTATATTTTTTTGTCCATTTCTCTTCGATTACTTCAAGTCCTTTTACAAATGGCAATAATCTTCCTACTTTTAGTTGATGATTTGGGTTTTAACCTACACGGATTCCACTAAATACATTGAGTTAGACTATTAACTAAAAAACTAATTAATAAAGTTAGGCATCCATCCATCCTAGAATTTTTTATTGATGTTGTCCTTATTGAAAAAAAAATTATAATGCAGCAATTATTTGTAGGTGAATATTTTAAGTTCCTCGTAAACTCCTTTCGTTGGATTTGGATCTGCAGTCGATATAAAATTGCAGCGAATTATTACTGAATTTGTATGTACCCAACCCGAATCCGACTCATCGCCACCCTTAGTTAAATGTCTATTTGTGTTTGGCATGTTTTCTGATTTAAGTAATTCCCAAATCTTCATTGAAATTTAAGTAGTTATTATCCAGTAAAGAATGAAATGGAGGAAGCTTTTTATGCAAGGTAATATATATTTAGGGTTGGCAACCGGGCCAGGTGGGCCGGTTCGGGCCCTAACCCGGCGGGTCTGCCAGGATAAGGGGTGGGCCCGGACCGGGTTTGAATTTCAAAATTTCGACCCGAACCAACCCGTGAACCCTTACAGGTCTAATTCGACCCGAGCACCCGAGCAGGGCCGGTCCAGATTGGCTTGGTATTTTAATTTTTTTTATTTTTACTTTTTGTTTGTTTAACACTTAAATATATATAAAAAAAGGATAAATATAGAACATGTTTAAGATAAAATAAAATTGTAGATATTATTCATTTAAATTTCCATTGAAGTGTTACAAAATTGTATGGCTGAAAATCATTATTTTTTATAGTCACATGATGGATGGGCAAATGAATTTCAAATGATTTGATTTTACATATTTAGACTAATTTAGATGTGTAGATCAATGTGAACGGTTTGGATCGTCATTAAGAATGCCCGAAGGCCTAGTGCACACGCCGTGTGCACTAGAGGTAGTGCACAACCGAAGCTTTCCCTATATATATATATATATATATATATATATATATATATATATATATATATATATATATACAATAATAATAATAATAATAATAATAATAATAATAATAATAATTTTCGGGGTATTACAATCATTCCCCCTTAAGATTTTAGGGTCCTCGTTAAACTCGGAACATACAATTTAATACAAGATCGTCTTTCTAGTCGATATAGAGTGGAGTAGCGAGATACCCTCCGGCGTACATCTCACCCACTCGTTTTTACTCACTATCAGTGTCGAAATTCGGTTCTGATACCATTTGTAATGTCCTGAGCCCCGCTTAGCTCCGTATGCGCCTACACACACACACACACACACACACACACACACACACACACACACACACACACACACACATATATATATATATATATATATATATATATATAATAATAATAATAATAATAATAATAATAATAATAATTTTCGGGGTATTACAATCATTCCCCCTGAAGATTTTAGGGTCCTCGTTAAACTCGGAACATACAATTTAATACCGGATCGTATTTCTAGTCGATATAGAGTGGAGTAGCGAGATACCCTCCGGCGTACATCTCACCCACTCGTTTTTAGTCACTATCAGTGTCGAAATTCGGTTCTGATACCATTTGTAATGTCCTGAGCCCCGCTTAGCTCCATACGCACCTATGCATAAAACAAAACCTAACCACGGCTCTACCATAGGGCATATATATGTATTTTGTACCATCTTCATGACGTGTTGAACGTTTTGATGCTTAGGCTAGAGGTCTCTAAATCACTTGAATTTTTTTACACACTATCTGGATGATATGTAGAGTGATGTGAACGGTGTGATCGAGATTCGGATGACTCAAATCGCTCATCTCTCTCCTAAAAAAAATTCGACTCACTCATCTCACCATCTCAAATTATTATATTATTATATATACTAATAATAATAATAATAATAATAATAATAATAATAATTAAAAATTTCGGGGTATTACACTAGCCATATGTGGGAAAATTGGAAAAAGAGTTTTATGTTCTTTCCACCATTGTAACACTTCAATCTTAGAACTAGAACTCTCACTATCATATGAATTATACCAGTCTAATTTCTTTAGGTGTATTAGTCCTAGGTTTTTTAGATTGAATACGAGTAAATACATTTGCAGTGACATCTTCTAATGTACTCTTATCCTTACTTCTAGAAGAAGAATATGTTGATATCTTAGTTTTGCGTGCTGTACCACTAGATGCATAAGTTCTACCACAAAAATCATACAAGTTATTCAATGTCAACTTAAATTGTTCTAAATAATCATAACATTTATATTGAGAGTATTCTTCAAGTAAAGTAAAAAAAAATTCAATCAAACGCTTCGTACCTGCTAATTTGATACGAGGATCCATTACAGTAGTAATACAATACAACATAGAAGAAGGATTAAAATACTTCAAAAATTTATCATAGGCGGGAATAACAATATGGCTATGTTAGAGTCTAAAAGCATTTCTTAACAAGTTTGCTTCATAATAATTATTGAAATAAAAATACTACTAAAAATAGAATCATAAGATTTTGAAAACTTCACAGTTGCAGTTTTAAAATGTTACAAAAATTTTAACAAACTTTCTGCAAAATACAGTAATTCGGGAGTCATTTGAAAAAAAATCATATTTTTTGCAAGAAAAAAATAATTTATAATCATTTTGTATTGAGTAACAACATTTAATAAATCGAAAGTAGAATTTCATCGGTATTTAACATATCTACAAAATTTTCTAAATGTACTCCCTTAAGATTACATCATTCTTTAAATTGTTGAAGCTATTGGATATATAAGTATATTCTCACTATAAGAACAATATTATGTGTAATATTGTTCTATGGATAACACGTGTGTTACACGTACTAATTGTATGGATATCAGAATGTGAGTTGAGTGGGTTGAGAACCCAGTACCCAAACCAGTATTTAGAAATAAATACTGGCTTGTGATAGCAATCTAGGTAATCCAATCTTGATACCTAGGGGGAATATCTCAAGCAACTTAGATCTAGATATTAACCCTAATTCCTAATTGTTAATTTCTCACAAAACCTAACAATCTTGAGATACTATTAATCAATTTGTGAGATTAATTAAGAGGGGAAAAGGGAGAACTGTTGGATCCCGTCGTTCTCATCGAAACCCCTCCAAGCCATCGAAGTCGACATCATCGATGATCGTCACTTTGGTCGGCATCGTCGCTCCCACAGACGAACGCCCGACAATCGTCGAAGAAAGCCATCGATCCGTCGAGGAGTCAGACTCGCCTTTGCTCCGACAATCATCCTGCGCGAACACAAGCGCTGCTCGCCGTCGCCTTCTCTCATGCGAGGCCATCGACAAGTTGTCGATCTGTCGAGGCGTCCGATCCCGTGCAAGCTCCGACGGCGCTGCTTCCCCTCAGTCGCCGTGCCCGCTCGACCTCCCTCTTCTTTATCTTGGCTGATTGAAGTCTGTGTGTATAACCCAATCTTGAAGAAGATAGTGAGGGGGGTTTTTCGGATCTGTGAAGAAGACAATGGGATTGGCAGATTTACAGATAAATCCTCTTCTCTCTATAAATTACTTGTGTAGTAATAATTTAGAACATGCTATCAAACTTTAGGAAATCATCATTTATTCATTGAGATGGAAAAACATGATCGACCGTATGAGGTTCCTAAACTAGAAGCGTTTAGTAGTTCTGAATTCAATAGCTGGAAGAGGAAAGCACAGTATGGAATGAAATTCATGAAGATTTTCTGTACATGTCAAACGACTTATGATGAGTTTACTAAAGATGTGGATGATGCCACTTGGATCAGAGACAGTGAAAGATAAGTTCTTTACTTTTCTCGTATTAAATTTTGTTAAATATTTTGCTATATACTGGAAGTTCAAAACATTCGTTCTAAGTTTATGTTTTGAATTATAGAATTACTATGATGTTAAGTGGTTAAGTTCAAGACTGTATTAATCATTTGTTTAACTAAATTCAAGTTGAAAAGTTATTTTGTCTATGTGCTAAAACCAAATATCTAATTTTGATAAGTTAAACTATATGTTTTGACTATAAAGTTTGTATCTCAAATTAAATTGTTGCTAGAATCAAACTGTGTCAATAATTTGTTTAATTGGCTAATCTTCAACAATATGATGAATGTAGGAACTTCAAAGTTACTTACAAATTGTGTGTATTGGAGATGATGAATTTGCATCATGGTATGATAAGTCTGCACTACGCAGACTTCTCCATCGAATTTGGAAAACACTTCTAACTTGAAGTGTTGGTATGATCTACTCTAATCTTTCTTAGTATTTTCATGTGATGAATGTGTTAATGTTTTGTGCATTTGATCATATGATTGAGTGTTTTAGATCATAGTTATTCTCGTTTTGGAAAACTAGCATATTTAGGGTTGTTAAGTGTTTTATCATACTATGTGTATATATATTTTGACAAATCCATTATTTGCAGTTTGTGTGAGATTACATATTTGCTTCTCTAATAATTAAAAATAAAATTAAAAAAATTGTATAAGATGTATAATAAATATCTGTAACTTAGGAGAGAACATCTCTTAATGTAGCATATGACTCTGTTAGTTACGATTTGTTCTTTCTCGTTCATTGTACTGTGTGTGCAAAGTTAAATTATAGCATGTTAGTCATTATCTCATTTAGCGTAATGAAGATGATGAAGAACAAATAAAGAAAATAACTCTTCGCTCAGTGTGTTTGAGCAAGTGGACATTGTCAGAATCACTAGAGAAAGCAAATAGTTTTGTGAAATTTGGAAGAGCAATTTTATATTAACTCTTATAATGTGCATATATTGTCAATCGTATGTATAAGTTGAGTTTAACAAATGAGACAATTAATCATAATAGTTCTAATTGTGTATAGTTTCTGAACACAGCATAATTGGCTAGGATTTGAGAACTATATATTAAATTGTTTGTTCTTGTTAAAACTCATAACTCTGCTAAATGACTCTTCATTTAATATGACAAATATGAAAGTTGTGCTCAGATTATGATCACTAGAAAATCATTTAGTATGGTCTCTAGGATTACACAATTTCTTGAGTCAATACATTCTGATATTTGTGATTTCAGTAGCTTTGTGACTAGACAAGATAATTGTTGGTCAGAAGTATCTAATCACTTTTGTAAATGATTAGTATAAGTTTGTCATATATATAAAGAATGAAGCACTTGTTATTCTTAATGAATTAAAAATATATATATATAGTTAAATGCTAATATCAAAAGGTTTCAGATTTGATAGAGGTGGTAAATATGTTTTAACAATTTTAAGAGTAGTTTGCAGAGGGCATAATCTCTATTGCACTCTATTTACAACAGTCAAAACGGTATTGATAAAAGTTAGAATCAAACACTTAGTGAAATGCTGCTATATTATTGACTACCGTTTGAGTTTGTGTAACTGTGGGTGATATTGTATTGTTAATCATATTTCTAGTATGTTACCACACTCTAAATTATTTACAGCTTGTAGACTATGGCATGAAAACACAAAAAAAAAATTTAAAAGTGAAAATTTGTGTTGTGATACATTTGTTAGAGTGCATGACCCTAGAAGGTCTAAAGTAAGACCTACAGCAAATATTTGTGTGTTTAGAAAGTGCAGAATGTAGTTCTGTGGATAGAATTGTTGGATCTATCTAATTTGTGTTAGAAGAATCTAGACTTGCAGAGTTCTTTGAGGATGTGTTCTTCAAAGATAAATGTATGAAATGATCTAGTTCTACAGACACGGTCAATGATTCACTGTTGGAATCAAGAACTAGTCATACTGACACTTAAACTTGAAATGACAAATGAGCTAAGAAAAGTCATTAGTAGACAATGAGATGATTTTGTGTCATACAATAATACTTTAAATTAGTTGATCTGTCGAAATGGGCTAAAATTACAGTAAGTAAGTGGGGTTTTGTAGGAGAAACTTAATTTTGACTATTCAGTAGTAATTTTAATGTATTTTAGTAGCTAACAGATTGACTGAAAACAATGGGGTAGATTTATTTGATGTCTACTCACATATTTGTCATATTGCTAGAATAAGTATTTTTCTTACCCTTACATCTATTGAAAAAAATTTCATTCATAAAGGATATTTAAAAGTTTTGTACTTGATGTTCTGTACTGAACAGTTTTGTACTGGAAAGTTTTGAACTAATATATTTAGTGAACAAGATTTACAATTTAGTAAAATTATTGTATGTTCTTAAAACATGTATAGCCAACAAATAAATAATTTAACAAATTTCTTAAAGAGCCTAGTATATGAATCTAGTAATTTAGATCGTGCTTTTAACTGTGTGGTGTGTCAAATATAGTGGCTATTATTTATTTGTTCCGTTGACATGCTTGTTCTTGGAAGTGACCTCTCTATTACAAATGGAGTTAAAATTGTGATATCCAAAGAATTCAACATGAAAAATCTAGGTATTGTGGACACCATAGGTATAAGGGTGAGTTTCGGTTAGCAAGGGATAACTCTTAGTCAAACTCATCAAATCAAAATGTGTTTCAAAAGTGGGGATATAGTGATTGAAAGTGTGTTTTGAAACACCTTATGATTATGATAAAAGGTTGACACCTAATGATGGTACAACTAAGAGACAGATAGATTATTCTAAAGGAATTGACAGTCACATGTCTACAAAGATCTGCATTAGAATATACATAGCCTTTGAGGTAGGTATGATATGTAGATTCATTAATAATTCCATACACATTTGAGTGCCCTTAAGAGACTAATGAGATACCTGAGTGGTACTCAAGAATTTGCTTTGTGCTACTTTACTCATTCTTCGAATGAATGGCTAATCTGATGCATTATGATGCTCAGAATTTAGTGAAAGTTGATAACTAGTGGATATGTGTTTACACTAGGAGAAATAGAAATGTTATGGAAATTAAAAGGCAAACTGACATTGTGCTATCATCCATGAAATCAGACCTCTATGTGTTATCCTCTGCAGGGGAGAAGGATAAGTGGATTGAAGAAATTGTTGCTAGTTATCCATTAAGAAGTTTAAGTAACTCTCTAATTCTGTTATGCGACTATCAAGTTATAATACACTATAGCTCATAACTCACTCTATAATAGTAAGAGGAATATATTAAGGCTGAAAGAAGCCAAGCTGAACTTCCTCATAAATAAAGTGCAATTGAAATAAAATATGGCTAATGTTCTTACTAAGAGACTTGAAAGTGATCCAATTATCAAAACTGTGGGGGAAATGGAGTTAAAAGCTATTAAGTAAAAAGCTTTAACATCCAAGTTGTTTTCAAATTTAGAATCCAATTGGAGCCATAGAGAAGTTCAAACTTAAGCATCAATTTTAGGCAGTTGACATGTTTTAGATAATTTGATGATTCCACATAAATTCCACAAATATATAATCTCATTCCAATTTTGATGGTATTATATATCTAAGGAATTTACTTAGAATAATCATATTATTCCAATACGAAACATGAAAACTTGTCGATGTGTTTCCAATGTTTAGAATGTCGTTATATCATTCCAATTTTGATGATATATCTCTTTTATGGATTCTTGTTTCATTCTAATTTTGATGATTCAGAATTAACCATAATTGATTTGACTATTGTATCATTCCAATATGAAACATAGTATGGTTCTTGTGTAGAAACTATAATAGTTCTTGTTCTCTATTTAATTAAAGGAACTTGATTGTGATGCTTGCGTTATATTTTTGCTAAGCTAATTATAAATTGTACTAAGTTCTTTTGTGGACTAGATACTTTGTGAAATTCGTTGAAATTCTTAGAGGTGTGTCTCTTGATATTCTTGTTTTGAATAAGCTAGCAAAGAAGGAGGAGTTGAATCTTTCAACATAAATTTCAAAAATAATGATTTGCTCAAAATGGTGGAGTAAATATAAAACAGTGTGCAATGATAGAGTTTTAGTTTATTTCTTTCGAGAATAAATTAGTCACTTGTTTGGTAAAACTTCTGTTGAGTTTAAGACTCTTGTGTTCATGAGCTTAAAACTCATATTTTATTCTTGAAGTTTATTTGCTTTGTTTGAAACTATGACAGATTATTCCAGATGGTTTAGTCATTGTGAACTATTCAGTTGTGATATGGTTTGGGAACTATTTAATTATTTTGGTTTGGTCTATTTGAACTATTCAGATTTATAATTGATTTAGTCCTTATGAACCGTACATTGAGTGATGCATTTCTTCTATTTTAAGACTGTTATCAGCCAGTCAGCTTCATGTTGAACTAATGAGATAATCCAGTACGTCTATATATTGAGAATATAGGAGGAGATTGTTGGATATATAGGTATATTCTCACTATATGAACAATATTATGTGTAATATTATTCTATGGGTAACACGTGTGTTACACGTACTAATTGTATGGATATCGGAACGCGGGTTGAGTGGGTTGAGAACCCAGTACCCAAATCAGTATTTAGAAATAAATATTGGCTTGTGATAGCAGTCTAGGTATTCCAATCTTGATACCTAGGGTGAATATCTCAAGCAACTTAGATCTAGATATTAACCCTAATTCCCAATTGTTAATTTCTCACAAAACCTAACAGAAGCACAGTATAACTCAAAGCGATGAAATGTACACAAATTCTAATTGTAGTCACATATAGATCGACTACTTTCAATGCATCTTGTACACATAAATTTAAAATATGATATGCACATCTAACATGAAAATTTTTGAGACATAGAGGAACGAACTATTGTTATAATGTACTAATCGAACTAGTATTGTTGTAGGCATTATCAAAACTAATCGAAAAAATTTTATCGTGAATATGAAATAAATGACAAACTTCTAAAATATGTGTTGCGATAACCATACCACTATGGGGTTACGGCAAAGCAGCAAGTGATATGATCCTCTTTTAAATGAGTCAATTACTATCGATCCAATGACAAGTTATGTCTATCATCAGAATATCGTTACAACATTTTCAACAATCTGCCGTCAAAGATACTCTATAAGTTAAAGAATACAAAAGTGCAATTAAAGTGTCTCTAAAACAATTGGCCTTAACTGTGTTTCTATGATTTTTTTTTGAAATGTGGATTTAGTGAAAAAGAAATAGTACAAATCTTATATCCTATTATTGGATTTTCCTCGCTTGGGATATAGTCATAAAATTTGTGTCAATCACTAATTTGGCCTCTATATTTTCTAGTAGATGTGGGTTGTGCGGGTTCAGTGTCATGTGTTTGTGTGTCACTAGCATGCATTTCTTGTTGTGTGTCATAATCAAGTTCATGTGGAGGAACACTTTCATAATCTATATTACGATTAGGGTTATATTAGGTCTTTAATTGTGGCCGGGATTATTGGAGGCCGGCGAGATGAACTAGTGGAATCTTATCCACTTTGGCTACGACTGCTACCTCGTGATCGTGACATGATAAATAAAGTGTAGTAGTAGTATATGTGAAGAAATATATATACATATATATAGGAGGGTTGAGAGAGTTGAGGTAGTAGTAATGTATGTGAAAATAAAATCTAAAAAAATGATAGGAGGGTTGAAAGAGTTAAGAGAGTAGCGAAAACCAACAAACAAATTTACTAAAAAAAATTAAAGTAACAACAATAATAAAGAGTTGAGAGAGTTAAGAAATTTTGATACCGTACTTCACGAATATAGAGTTGAGAGAGAAAATAATAAAGAGAGTTGAGTAGATGACGAGAATCCAAACGATTAATCATCCTCACATGAGAAAATACGTAGTAGAGTCGTAGAGAGAGTGAGGTTTGACAAGAATTTGAGTAGTAGAGAGATTTGATAGTAGACGTAGTAGCTTCGACACGATCGAAATTCTTCACTTCTTTGTTGCTTCTTTGTTGAAGTAAATTGAGTGTAGTAGTAGTAGCAGTAGAGTTGAGAGAGTAAGAGAGTTGATAGATGGAGAACATAGTGAATTTGTGAAGAAAAAAATTTGTGTCAATTTAGACGGGTTTTTAAAGGCAAAAGGCTTTTGAAAAGATCCACCCCCCCCCCCCCCCCCAACAAAAAAAAGAAAGAAAAAAACAAGAAGCAGCAGCAACGACTGCATTTGCAACTGTTCGACCCGTACGGGTCCAACTCTCGTCTCGGCAACCCGATGGGTTGCGGGTCTGGTTGGGGTCAGGTTGTGTCAGGTTACAAGTTAAACAGGCCACGTCGAGAAAACTTTTTTCGTTATTTTCTTGACCCGGTCCGACACATTTAGGTTTGCGGGTTTGACTCGAACCCGGACTCAGGGTCAAATACGGGCTGGCCCGGGCTGGTCACGGGTTGACCCGACCTAGTTTCCAACTATATATATATATATATATATATATATATATATATATATATATATATTCCCTGAGTATTAATTGGGCAGGTAGTTAGGACTTAGCTTTCCTCTTTTTTTTAAGATGGTAACAACCAACGTAAGAATTTAGCTTTCCTTAGAGCATCTGCAGTCGTTGGCTAAAAAACTATTTTTCTAAAAACAAGAAAAAAGAATGCGGTAGTCGTTGGCTATATACCCAAAATTTGGGTTTTAGGGAACAATGGTATGCTATATTTGGAACAAGATATAGAAATTTGAAAATTATAGCCGACGAACGATCATCTTTCGTTGCTTAAATTATTTTAGTGTTTTAAATATTGGATATCATTTTTTAAAAAATGATCAGACGGGAAATCATTTATCATTTCCCGTCCGATCGATTTAAAAAAAATAATCTCAGACGGTAAATGATCCACCGTCCAAGAATTTCTCTCCCAAAGAATTGCAAGGATGATTCTATGGAATTATCCCTATAAGAATTATTATTCAATCTTGTAGCTTTGAGATTTGTGTATATTTGGGGATCAAGGGCTGAGATGGAATGAGTCTATAGAAAATGTTATGCATACATTTGCGTACAAATTTTTTTTTCCTTTAATCTATCTCAGAAATCTTCTCAGACAAGATTTCATCTCCGGTCCGTCGAATTTGTTTATTTTAATATCGATAGGACGAAACACGATCCCTCGTCTATTACTATTTTAAAAAAAAAAACCAAATTTTGGCTTTTGACGACTACAACTTAACTTAAATTTCATATTTCTATATGCCAAATATCCCAAATTTGAGATTAAACGACTAGAGATGCTTTTAGCACACGAAAAGTCTACCAACTTAAGATGGTAACAAGTAAGAGCATCTGTAGTCATTCCCTGTATTTTTAAAATTTGAAAAATATAGAGAACGAGTTGTTGTAGTCATTCCCTATATTTCCAAATTTTGGAAAAATATGAACATTAGCCTTCAATATTTGAGAGACGATATAGGAATTTTCCATATATAGGAATCAAAAGATCATCTTGCGTCTGTTCTAAAAAATTCTCGGATGCAAGATGATCGATGATCATTTTGCGTATGAACAATTTTATAATAAATAAAAACATGTCGATCTTGTGTCCGATCAATTTTTATACATATATAAATGTGTCGGCCGCAAGATCATTTTGCGTCTGTCCAAATTTATAAAAAAAATATCACTGAAGATATCGGACGCAATTTCATTTTGCGTCCGACGAAATTTTTTTTTAAAAAAATCAGAACAGACACAATACCTTCATGCGTCCGTGATTTTTGCTTCCAATTTTTTTTCTGTGGAATTGGGCCTATAGGTGTTTATGCATATAAAGTTAATTTGTGATTGGTTTGATTTTTTTGATCAAGGGATGAGATGCGATGGGCCTATAGAAATTGTTTTGTGTTTCTATGCGTACAATTTGTTTTATTTTACAAATGTGTTGGACTTAATTTTTTTATTATCAATAGGCTGAGATTCAAGATTAAAAAGATTATCCACCGTTGAACCAAATTTTGGATTTTAACAATTACAAACACAACTCAAAATTTCTATTTTGAAAATTCAAATACAAAATTTTTGTATCTTAACAATTACAGATGCTCTAACAACCCTCGAAAGGACTTAGCTTTCCTTAGTATACAAAAAGTCACACCTGATTAAATTTCAGAATGGGCTAACTTGCCTCCTTGACTGGGCCACCATGACATATCGAAGTGGGGAGCTTTTAATGTTCCTCAACGTAGCAATATTTATTGGCCATGAATCGCTACCATGCTTGGTGTTAATAATAATAATAATAATATGCACAATTTTGAACTTTCCATAACAACAACTAGTGTACCACTCTGCATGACTGCAATATTGTACAAACTTATATAATATATAGTATAAACCGTATAATATTGCACATATTTTTTTAAAAAAAATAAAAAATACTAATAAAACTTTTATTTTGAAAAATTAATCTAATAACATCTATATAATGATGCACCATATTAGAGGCTTGAATAAGGGATATTATTTTAATTCAAAATTTGGATGGAGAAATAGGAATGACTGTCTCCTACTTTTGCTCTCGTTTTTTTTTATTTTCTAAAGAAAAAGAAGAAAAATCTTTGAACCAAAAGTAATTTAGCATAATATATTATATTATTGTATTGACTTCCCACAATAACCATTATAGATTTTTTAATACAACGAATAGAGTTCTAAAGAATTCCAACCCATAGTACAAATATAACATAACTATATTCCACTACAGCATACAAAATTTCAGAGACCATCTTACAGAGATTTGTCATCATACATTATTCTTCAAATTAAATATCGAAACGGATTATATATGGCTTGTGTGCACACCACTTTTTTGCTACAGTTTCGTTTTTCCGATCCGTAACAGCAGAAATAAATACAGAAACAGTTTTGTCTGCCATTTTATTCACATTTAAACTGCATAGACGGTTTTGTCAGCTGTTACAGTATGTGCATTCAAGGAGATGTCTGTCGTGACATTTTTCACCATGGCTCTATAAATAGAGGCATCTTCCCCCCTCTTGAAAACACCAGACACTCTTCTCTCCCCCTCTTTCTGTTCTGTTCTTCTAGTTCGGTCGTTCGGTGGTAGAATTCAAACATTGTTCAGTTCGAGAGCGCGATGTGACGCCTACGTCAACACTCTACTGTCGTTGCATCCTGGGAGACGGACGCTTCTGCAAACTCCAGCACCCGGACGAGGTGAATATATTTTAAGGAGATAGTGTGATACACAAGTCTCGATACAAATCAGTTTGGTTTTGTAATTTTGTTATTTTCATTTTTCTTTTAATTTGTTCGTTTTTCTTCTTCTTTCTTTTCTTTTCTGATTTTGTGCACCTCCATATCAAACTTGGTTTTATAGCAAAGAATTTTGTAACCAAAATTTGTAACAGAAGTTTCATTTTTTTTTTATGGGCAAAAAATAAAGTACCCCCCCCCCCCCAAATGTTTGGGCTTAAGACAATATACCCATATAATGTTTGAAAAAGTACATTTAACCAATTTCTCCATTTACTTAACCACATCGGTTAAGTTAAAATTATTGAATTACATTTCTACCCTTACCCTTACATAATCAAATCTCTTTTTCTTTCTCCTATTTCATCATTCGTTTTTCTCCGCTCACAAACAAGTGGGGAAGATGCTTTGGCTCCATAAGTTCTTAATCCTATTTCAAGTGACCGAATCCCAATCCCAATCCCCATGCCTGTAGATATGGATTTGGATACCATTGCCAAGGCTTCTTTTTCTGATATTGCTCTTATTCTGCAAAATTTGCACCAAGAAAACAAGAGACAACATGCTACATTCTCTACAAGATATTGCTCTTGATCTGGATTAGTATAGTAGAATGTGAACATGACTCTGAATCTAGTATCTCTCAGTACTAATCAAGTACAACAACTTTCTTACACTTAATAAATGTCCTTACATCCTAACTCTCAACACAACTCACAGGCGATTTCAAAAACCCATTCTTCTTTCTCAAAAAACCCCCTTTCCCTGTCCAGATCCAAGCGATCCTTGTCGTCTCCCGACCTTCTCCCTTCGTTAATGTTTGAGATCTCGTCATTAGCTTCAAGCCCATTATCTTTGTTTTCCCCTCCGGCCTTTGATTAGCATCTCCTGGATCTGTGGCCCTCTTCTCCTTCTGTGCTTGAGGGCCTCCTTCTACCTTTACTGTGGTGTTCTCGAGCTCACGGACCGTTCGGGTGCTGTTGAGTCCCGTCTGTTTCTCTCCCAGAGTTCTTGAGCAAGGTCCCCCGCTGCCAAAGACTTCCCGTTCTAGTTGCCTGCGTTCATTCAGAGCACAAGTACGAGGCCTTCCTGTCACTGGATCCATTCCATCCTAATCCGTTCGGCGCTTGGGCTGATCCCTTCCTGCTGGAATCCAGTATATCTTTGGATCCATTCCATTCTGATCTCCCACTTCAGCCTCTCCCTCCCTGTCTTCTCGTGGAGCAGCGCTTCTCGCCCTCGAAGATCCAGGCTTCTCAGGTTTTGCTCCAGCAGTCTCCCCCTCTCTCGGAGTTTGGCTTCGTTCCCTCCTTTACTAGCACTGTGAGTATATTTTAATTTATTTTCCTTTACATTTTAGTACTCTTTTCTTCAGGGTTATCTTCGATTCGATTCTCCTTGAGATCGTGTTGAACCCTTTCCTCTTTCCCCCTTTTCGTTCTTGAACCTCTGGTTTGGCAGGTGCTCGGCTCCGTGCATCCCTAGAGCATTCTGTTGATCTGTGTAGATCTACCGTCCCAATTAGTTCGTTCGGACGATACTTCTTATTAGCTCTTTCGACCCACACATTCTACATCTGTTTTAGTTATTTGTGCAAAATAGGCCCTTACTAATCTTTCTGTAGCTTCTTAACTACTCTCTCTGAACTCATTTGAGTTCTGATTCGTTGTGGCTTGGATCTTTCCAATCCCCTGGTACTTGCATTTCGTTTGGTCTATTGCGTTGAATTACACTGGTGTTTTTGTACTGGATCTGTAGTGATCCGTTATCCCTCTTTATTATAGCCACTTTTGCAGTAACTGATCTTCTCTATATCAAGTTTCCACAGCCCTTTGCTGGTTTTGGGCCATGGCCTCCTTGTGCCCGTCTTGGGTCGAGGTCGTTAAAAAATATAGGCCCTTTAAACTGGGTCGTTCTCATTGCTCTCCCATATTCCCTTTGGACCATTCTTCTTGTTGGCCCGCCACGCTCCTGGTTTGTTTCAGGTGCCTTCTTCTTGGGCATTTTAAATGAGAGTGCGTGAACAAAATGAAGTGCATCTTTTGTGACAAGCTTGGACACTCGCGCAGGCGATATTTTTCCCTTCAAAAACTTCTTGGATTACCCAGAGACAAACCATTACCGGCCAAACTTCTCTTCTTTCTTAACTATCCTCTCTTAAAGGGCAAGCTTAATGCATGCTTGGAGAGGAAGTTTAGTATTGAGTCTGAAAAGAATTTTGACTCCTCTGCGGTTGTTCCTTATCCAGATACGAACTCATCTAGTGCTTTCATAGATTATGATGCATCTTTCTGGCACTCTTCAGCTTCCCAATATTGCTAGCCTATTTAAGGATCGAAAGGTTTATACAAAACTTGTTTCCTTCCCTCGGTTGGGTTCTTATCAGACTCGTTCCCATTCTAAAGCTGTGGTGCCAACGTTGAATATGAGTCTGGATAAGGATTTTGTTTTGGTTAGAACTTTCCCGACCAAACGTCTCTCCCTGCTTATTTATCCCCTCTTTAAGCGCATGCTTTTTACATGCTTCGCGAGGAAGAGTAGCCTTGAGTCTGGAAAGGAGTTGGGCTCCTCTGTAGTGGTGCATTATCCACCTATTAACCCCACTATTTCTTCCATTGCTCATGCTGCTTTTCTTCCTACTCTTCAGTATCCTAATTTGGCGTCCTTGTTTAAGGATCGCTCAGATTTCACGAAACTCCTTTCCCTTCCTCGGTAAGGCAGTTTTCAGCCTCGTTCCCATATTAAAGCTGTGAGGCCTTCGTTAAGTTTGAGTCGGGATAAGAAGTCTATTTTGTGCAAATCATTTGGGCCTTGCCATTCTTGGTTACGTAGTGCGATTTGGCTCGTGCATCAATCGATTCGTGGTGTATCTTCCATTTCTCGTTATTCTTTTCAAACTAATTTCATTCCTATATCTTTGCCAGTTTCGTCTAGTCTCCTCTCACCCTCTTCTTGCATAAACCAAGTCGACACTACCTTGCCAGTCCTTGGAAGGATTTCGCTCCCTCTGGTGGAAGTCGATCCTCCCCCCGCTAAGAGAAAATACAATAAGAAACTTTATTCTAATGTGCCAATTCGCGTGAGTGCGCGTATTTTAGCTATGAAAGTAGCTCCAGTGTCGGCTCTTCCTCATGCGCACAGCTGAGTTTTGGCATTTTTTTGTCAGCCTAGGAGCTGGCACTCTGGCTTTTCTATGCAGGTTATGCTTTGTGACATTGTGTGGGGCTGTTTGGCCTTCTGAGTTTTTGGTCTGCCTTTTGATTGTCTTCCACAATTTTCGCTCCTGTCATCAAGCTTAGGGTGGCCCTGGCTTCCTGGATTCCTTGGGTCCTGCGGTTGCGGGCCTTTGTGGGCATCTTTCCTCCTCCTTGGTGCGGCAGGGCATTTCCCTCCTTTAGTTGCGTCATTATTCTCACGGTTTGCTCCGTCTCCCTCCTCGGTGTTCGCAGACATCTTATTTGCGTGCGTCTCATCCGATTTTTGTATTCATTCGGGTTTTTTTATTTCTGTTTTACAGCTTGTAAACTATTGTACTCATCTCTGTATCTCAACTGTTACATATATATATATATATATATATATATATATATATTGATATATATTGATGGCTGGAGCCTTTTGGCTCTATCCGATATATCAAAAATAAATGTCCTTACATGGAAATAAATTACACGAGACAACTCATCTAGATTGTTGAACATGAAAAAGATAGAAGTTACTTTTTTTCAGCTAGGAAGATCAGTAAAATTACATGGTGCAAAGAATTTATAGCTCGTCAATATTATATCACCAAGGATGTAGCGCCCCGAATTTCAAAATAGAAATTAGAGACACTAGTCACATGATCGAACTTCAATGCAAATTAAACACAATACAAAGTTACAGGGAAATTTAGACTTTTCATCTCATTAACTCTGTTTACATACACAACAGAAATTAAAACACAATGAATACAATTTCTCTCTTTACAACTTTTCCTTTTCCAACTCATGCACATATATATTTCAACAATTAGAAAATTTACTACATGCTCCCAAGTCCATGCTAGAGGTACCTACCTGTAAAGACACGAGGCCAGAGATATCCCTAACCCCCAAACTACAGAGTCAGCCATATCAGTGCGAGTAATATACAGAAAGAAATCAACTTAATTAAAAACAAAAAGAATAAATTCATAAATTAACAAGTGGAACTAGACTGAGTGTTAAGTGTATGCATTTGAATACGAAGTACAAGAACACATAAAACATCATCAAGAAAACTCAAAGCACAACATGCACTAGTGCGCACTTGTCGGATTCTATGCATCTCATACTACATAGGTCCGGTGCAAGCCCTTATCGTACTCCACATATATGGTTCAATCCCACATTCATGCAAATAACCTACCACGGTAAATACTATAAGATTTAGATATTTCAAAAGTATCTAGCCCATGCCCCGGTAATCAGTAGAATCAATCCCCCAACGCAAGTGTTCGGATCCCCTCCTCACACCCGGAAGGTCAGGTAATGAAACTCATACCGCAAGTCAAATGGTACCTCATCACGCAGATATTCCATGAGCGTCGTTTCGATCCTGGTAATCAGGAAGACTAGCCACAACGCAAGCGATTGGATCTCTTCCTCACACCACGATAATCAGTGAAACCATCTCTCACTGCAGATCATTTGAGGCCCCCTACCCATGTTTCCTCTTATTTCGTCACATCTCCAACTAGTGTCTGTCCTTATTATTATTATTTAATTAAGGTCAATCACAGTTATCTAGAGCTAGTACACCCTACTGGACATAAAACCCCAAATCAGGGTGTTTAACCCCATTGACTAACACCTAACACAAAATAAAACTTACTGCCGGTACAGAAGGTCCTACTCAGCCTCTAGAGTCAAATATTCATATTTCATTTCCATTTTAAGTTCTTATTACAGGAATACACCTCTTTACTTTAGAACCATCCTTTAGTTCAATCCACAATTTTAATCATTTATAAAGATTATAACTCAATTTCCTAACCAACATTCCAAAATTCTATATTTCCCTTAATTCTCTTAATTGCTAGGACTATGTATATCTTCCCCCCTTTAACAAAAACCAAAAACTAGAATCATCTTGCAAGGATCTAAGGTGTACATAATAGATGAAAGTCCATAGGCTAGAAGGAATTAAGCATATGTAAGCACATTAAATAGAAACAGTAGCATATGCAGGCTTCATCAATGGAGTGAAGGCATAGGCAGGGATCAAGCAGAGGATAGAATTTGAAGTCAAGTAGGAGTGGTAGCTTAACAGAATAATGGGGTTATATGCCTATGCAGACTGAAAATGGTCTGGTCTGCAATTATAAAATAGCAGGTGTATATTACAGGAAGCACCTAAATAAAGCATATGTATAAGCATATGTATATGCCTATGCAAACTGAATTAAGCATATGTATATTACAGGAAGCACCTAAATAAAGCGTCATAGGCTATGCCCTCCAAAATCTAGTTCAAAATAGCACCAACTGAAACGAACCACAGATGAATTTATAGTGATTGAACTGAAAGAAGTTTCCAAAATATCATCCTCAGTTGTGCACTAGTAGTTTGGATGTAAACATCAACTTAATAAATTTATATTGATATCTAAGCTGAAGCTTGTGACTGTAGTGAAGAAAAATGGATCATTTAGAGTTATTACTATCGGATTGCTCTTAAAAGTAACTTCCCTGCGCTTGGTACAGATCCACACAAGTGCATCCCAATTGTAATGTAGTGGTGCAGCCGATCTACACTTGGTGCAGATGCTCACAAGTGTAACTCAGTTTGCACTGTACTAGTGCAACCTGATCTGCACTTGGTGCAAATGCACACAAGTGCAACTCAGTTTGCACTGTACTAGTGCAACCTGACCTGCACTTGGTGCAGATGCACACAAGTGCAACTCAGTATGCACTGTACTAGTGCATCCTGATCACTTGGTGCAGATGCACACCCGAAACTGCAGGTTGCACACTAGTGCACAACCAGAACCAAAAATACAGGAATTCATTCCAAATGCACTAGTTATCATTCATAGTTATAGAAATGTACTAGACATCATTCAGGGTTATAGAAATATACTAGTTATCACAAGCTTCACAAACCATACCTGAAAACACCCCCCAAGTCAGATCTAGGCTTGCAGGGATGAACAGTACCCAAAGGTACAATGGCAGGTTAAAATAGAGTAAGAAGAAATAGAAGGAATGCAGGTAAGTAGAGACTGTAACATAGGGGTAAGATGCAATATGAATAGAATTTGCAGTAGATACAATGCAGCATGATTAGGGCAAATGCACGACCAATGTGTAGCACTCGAAAATGCACCATGTGCACAAAATGCTCAAATATGCACAAGTGCACAACCTCACACCTCAGCATACACATATGTATATATATTCTTACACATAGATACAACTTACAATACAACACTCCTATTCACAAACTTATTTCCACCTAAGGTTTTGTTGATCATTCATCCATAATAAACATTCATAATACAAAGAAAATTAATAAGAAATTACTCTCCTTAATTTGGAGAGATTCCGAGTTGAAAGAAAATAATAAAGAACTTGATCCTCCTTAAGCCAAAATGAAAGAAATCCTCAAGCCTTCAAAACTCCAAGATAAAAATTTATGTTTTTTCAGAAAACGTGGCCGTGGCTGCTGCTAATATAGGTCTAGGTCCAGAAATTAGGGTTTGTGCAGGTTTTGCAAATAAAACCTAACATCCAATTTTTACGTAATAGGAAGATTTTCAAATCAATTAGTTTTGAAACCAAATCAATTAGGGTGGATTCTATCCTCTGTCTATCTCTAATTGGCCGGCCTCTATTTCAGGCCTTGAAAATCGAAAAATCTCAAAATTTCCCTTCAAGTGGTTATTTACATAAATACCTCTCTTCTTTGAAATATTTGCAAATGTGGTTCAATTAATTCAAAAAAAATCCAGAAAATTAAGAATTAATATTTTCAATTAAATATTAAATTTTCCAAATGAAAATTCTGACTTTTACTTCAAAAAATTTACTTGCACATGTTTCGCACGTACAAAAAGGTAAATTTCAGAAAATTATTTAATAAATCACAAAAATTCATCATAAATCATTTATAAATTTCGAAATCACATTTAAAATTTCTAGGATGTTACATTACTCTCTCCTTAGAATAGTTCTGTCCTCAGAACTACCGCTAGTAGGAACAAAATAATTACAAGCAAAACAAGAAAATTACACAAAAAAGTTCGGAAAAATCCTTCTTCATACGATGTTCCGGCTCCCAAGTGGCTTCCTCGAGCAATTGGTTCCTCCACAATACCTTGACCATAGGTATAACGTTATTCCTCAAGACCTTCTCTCGACGGTCAACAATCTCCACAGGTTGTTCCTTGTAACTCAAGTTCAACAGCAACCCCTCCGGCAGTTCCAACAACTGGTGACTCTGATCCAGTACATACTTCCTCAATATTGACACATAGAACACATCATGTACTTGTGCCAATTCTTCGGGCAACTCCAACTTATACGCCATCTTACCAATCCGCCTCAAAATCCTGTATGGCCCAATGTACCTTGGCGCCAACTTGCCTCCCTTTCCAAATCTGATCACCCCTTTAGTCAAAGACAACTTGAGGAACACTCCATCCCCAACCTCAAACTCCAAGTCTCTATGCCGAGTATCTGCGTAGCTCTTCTGCCAACTCTTATTTCGATCAACCTCTTACGTATCAGCTCGATCGTTTCTAACATCTGCTGCACAATCTCGGGCCCAAACATCTGCCTCTCTCCAACCTCGTACCAACATAACACATCATGTACTTCTGCCAATTCTTCGGGAAACTCCAACTTATACTCCATCTTACCAATCCGCCTCAAAATCATGTATGGCCCAATGTACCTTGGCGCTAACTTGCCTCCCTTCCCAAATTTGATCACCCTTTTAGTCGGAGATACCTTGAGGAACACTACATCCCCAACCTCAAACTCCAAGTCTCTACGCCGAGTATCTGCGTAGCTTTTCTGCCGACTCTTAGCTTCGACCAACCTCTTACGAATCAGTTCGTTCTTTTTTTACGTCTGCTGCAGAATCTCAGGCCCAAATATCTGTCTCTCTCCAACCTCGTACCAACAGAACACATCATGTACTTGTGCCAATTCTTCGGGAACTACAACTTATATGCCATCTTACCAATCGGCCTCAAAATCCTGTATGGCCCAATGTACCTTGGCATCAACTTGCCTCCCTTCCCAAATATGATCACCCCTTTAGTCGGAGACACCTTGAGGAACACTGCATCCCCAACCTCAAACTCCAAGTCTCTACGCCGAGTATCTGCGTAGCTCTTCTGCCGACTCTGAGCTTCGACGAACCTCTTACGAATCAGCTCGATCTTTTTTGACGTCTGCCAAACAATCTAGGGCCCAAACATCTACCTCTCTCCAACCTCGTACCAACAGACGGGTGTTCTGCACTTCCTCTCGTATAAAGCTTCATAAGGTGTCATACCGATACTTGCATGGTAACTTGTAACACCTCGAATTCGTAAAATACCGAAAATACCTATTTTTATATATTTGGGGTGGAGAAAATTATTTTGATGTATTTTTATTTTAAATATTGATATTGGTGTTGAGATTTGTGGTAGATTGGTATTATTAATATATTGGAACCATGAGTTGAGATTTTATGTGAAGAAATATTGTTTATTTTATTTTATAATTTTGGAGTAGTAGTATGCGATAAATTTAGTGTATTTTGTACTGTTGGTATTATTAAAGTATATGGTTGGGGTTTATTTGAAATATTTTGAAGATTGGGGGCTCATATGCAATTATCCCATACTAATTATATTATTAATAATATAATATTTCCAAACCCACTTTCGGTCCAAGCTTCTCTCCGCCTAATCCACTTTGTTTCTTCGTGGTTTTTCAATTAATTCGGAGGGATAGCTAAGTGGAGGGTGCTCTAGCTCGTGGTGGAGTCAATATGGAGAAACAACCACAGAAAGGTATACCCTATTTATTTTATTTGTATAAAATTTAGTGTGGTTGATTTTATTGAGTAGGAATATTATGGTAGGGAGATTAGAAGATGTTGAGAATGGTAGAGATGAGAAATTAACAAATTCTTGGAGATTTTACAAGTTGCTAATAAATTAGGGTTTTAGGTTTGTAAAAGAGAATTATATATGTGAGAATTATTTCTTTTATAATAGTAGAAATTCCTGTTGAGCCATTAGAATAATTTAGGGGTGATTTTAGAAATTATTTGGGGATAAAAATCCTGTAGCAATTCGAATATTACGTGCAACGCACGTGTGCATCCCAGACGTTCGATAAAACGCTTGAGTGATATTAGAATTAGTGTTGTTATTTTCTGTGGTTGATTTGGATGTTTTGAGCCTTAATTGCTTTGAAACTTGATAATAGGAGATGTTAACGGCTTCGGGTGTGGGATGGAGAAGTGATGCTTCGAGTCTTCCCGGGCTGTTAGGTGAGTATGAATGTATTTATGTATCTGTTGTTTTAAGAAAATTTTAGTATAATCTGAATGATTGGTATGAATTCCAGAATAAGGTGTATATGTAAATGGGAATTAGTGTTCTATGTTGCTATGCAATATGACGATTAAATATTCGTCTCTTGCGTATTGATATAAATTTATAGACGATGGATTAGTTATATATATATGGGGATGAGTTATAAGTATATAAGGATGTCGGTATATGGTGGATTGATGTGATTTTGAATATTCAGGGTGATGGTAATGTATTGTGTATATATATCTATATGTATATGGTGTTGTGATGTGTTAACCTACTGGGCGTATGCAAACATGTGGGAATGAGATAATAAATAGTACGGTATATTCATGTTGTGTGAGATAATCATCAAATAAATAATACAGTACAGTTGTGGTGTTCCATCATATGATGTGATGATTTTATATGTTAATTCCAGTGATATTTCTTATATGTGATACATTGAAAGGGTAAGTGGGATGGTGATCATTGTTTATGTGTTAGTAAGTTCAAATAAAGGATGAGATGCTATGATTATAAAGGGTGACGATAATATGAAAAAGAAAATGTTAATAACAATAATTTCGGTTGACTAGAGTTGATACCCCAGGATAGACCTAGGAGAGCAGATACCTCCGGATAGATAGGAGAGAGAGATGGTATCTCAGGGTAGACCTGAGAGAGAGTTGATACCCCAGTATAGACCTGGGAGAGCAGATACCTCTGGATAGATCAGAGAGAGATATGATACTTCTGGGTAGACCTGAGAGGAAGTTGATACCCCAGTATAGACCTGAGAGAGCAGATACCTCCGGATAGATCGGAGAGAGAGATGATACCTCAGGGTAGACCTGAGAGAGAGTTGATACCCCAGTACAGACCTGGGAGAGCAGATACCTCCGGATAGATCGGAGAGGGAGATGATACCTCAGGATAGACCTGAGAGAGAGTTGATACCCCAGTATAGACCTGGGAGAGCAGATACCTCCGGATACATCGAAGAGAGAGATGATACCTCAGGGTAGACCTGAGAGAGAGTTGATACCCCAGTATAGACCTGGGAGAGCAGATACCTCCGGATAGATCGGAGAGAGAGATGATACCTCAGGGTAGACCTGAGAGGGAGTTGATACCCCAGTATAGACTTGGGAGAGCAGATACCTCCGCATAGATCGGAGAGAGAGATGATACCTCAGGGTAGACCTGAGAGAATTGATACTCCAGGATAGACTTGGGGTAAAATGAATAGGATATGAAATGTGAATGAGAAAGAGAAGAAAGTACTTGGTGTAAAATGAAATGAAATGTAAGTGTATGGGTGGAAATGAATAAATAAATTAATAATTGAGCTCTTGGCTTAAGATGTGATGAGTTATCACCCAAGTTCTACTTGGGGTGTAGTGTATTATCTAAAAAGAATGAAAGTTAAAGTGAATTGTATTATGAGATGGAAAGTGAAAAGTAGAATACATTGTATTATGAAATAAAAATGAGAAAGTCAATATGGCGTATGATATGAAATAAATATGAGAAAGCAGTGAAAATATGTGATGTGAAATATGATATGAGAATGAAAAAGAAGAGAAAGTATTCGTGTATTGTGGGAATGAAATATGTAAGTAAAGAAAGTGAGTTGTGAATAGGAAAGAAAGTGGTTGTGAATGAAATGAATATGAAGGAATACGAGTTATGAGTTTGTGTATGAAAAGAAATGATAAATGCAGCATGTGGTTAATTTAAAATGAAAAGTAAAAGAGGCGTGTGTTAATATGAATAGTATGAAGTAATTGTGTAATGAGAACAATTATTAAAGTGAAATACAGGATGATTTGAGTTGATACACCTTGGAATTGTGTCGAGGAACTACTCGCCCGCTATTTCTGTGGAAATGGTGGGATCTACCTGCCTTGGCATAATTTGCAGGGTGAGTGGCAAGATATCGGTAATGAATAATGGAAATGAAGAATAAAGTAAAGCGAAGATAAAAAGTAATTGAAGTAAATTAGTAACCAAGCTATCGGCTTGAGATGTGATGTGATTATTATCCAAGCTATCGGCTTTGGGGTGTGATATATTATTGCCCAAACTATGTTTGGGATATGGAGTATATTGTGATGAGAATGAAAGTGAAATTAATGGGAACTTGAGATATAAGTAAAAATGAAAGTAAGTTTAATTCTCAATAAGATTGAGTAGTAACTAAGTGATATAATGAGATGAGAATGAGCTATAAAACATGTTTTTAATGCAATGGGAATAAGCATTCTAATTAGTGACGTGCTAATGATGTGATGAAATGTGAGTAAATTGCGATGGGCAATGAGATGTTATATTTGTGCCATAAGACATGAATGAATGTGATATTATGAAAATAGATGCATATGTTTATGATGTGATACTTGTTATAATACAATAAGATAAATACCTGTATTATGAGATTAGTTATGAAAATGGTTATAAAAGAAAGTATGTTGTGTTATAAGTTTGTGTATCTTGGAAGTGTGTCAGGGAACTATTCGCCTTGGCACAACCTCCAGGATGAATGGGTGAGATGATAATATAATACAAGTAAATGAAGTGCATGGCTAAATAGAGATGAAGAAATGATGTAGTAATATTATGTAGTTATATTTATATAAATAGCGAAATGCTGATATGACGATAATTGTGGAAAGATGAATATTCGTGTTAGGGAATTTAAATTGAAAAGGAATGGATTGTATGTGAATTCGTATTATGCGAATGTAATCTAGGGATATATATGAGGTTGATGTGAAGCATATAGTGAAATGTGTGAATTATGGGTAATTATATAATCAGATGCAGATTTGAAGAGTATTTTGATATAAAATCGTATTGGTGATGTTTTTATGTCCAGATTTCAGGTTGCATCATCGTAACTTGATGTTTGTAAGTTTAAATTATTTTCTTTATACCATTTTAATTTATTTATTAGATTAGTGAATTATACTCACACCAGAAATGGCTAACCCCTTAGTATTTTGGGGGTTAGGGAGTTCTTGGACTACCCTAGATTCCCTACTGTTACAGGTCCTCAGCAGTGCAGAGGTGAGGAGTAGATTTCGTAGAATGAAATTATTAACTTTAAATTTTATGTGTAAGTTCAGTTATGTGAATAGTGGAATGTATGGTTTATATTGTAATTTGAATGTATAAGCATGTAGATGATGATGATGAGTATAGTACGAAGTGGTATGGTATGTTTGTGACCCGTACCCATCTCGTTGTGGTGTACCGGGCTTGGTGGTAGGTTTTACAAAGGTTTTTCTAAAATTTTTACCTCGTTTTTAAAGAAATTTATGGTTTTTATTTGATATTTGATATTATATTATGAGTTTGGCCCCCAGAGCATGATATTATATTGCCTGTGTGATTCTGCTCATTTTGGCCTGGGGAGCCCATGATATTATTGTGTGTGATGTGAGCTACGGAATTTAGAGCAAAATTCCGTAAGCTTTTAGTGTTTCGGGCAGAAATTTCAGGAGAAAATCTGCCAAAATTTTATTTGAAATATAATTATCTTAGTTTATGTTTAAAGTGATATAGAAATTGAAAGAATTGATTTTGGGGAGTCAAAAAAAATTTGGGGCGTTACATAACTTTTGTTATAAGCGAACTCAATCAATGCCAAGTACCTCTTCCAGCTGCCACCAAAATCCATTACACAAGCCCTCAGCATATCCTCCAATACCCGAATCACCCCCTTGTCTGACCATCGGTCTCTGAATGAAAAGCTGTACTGAAGTCAGTTCTGGTACCCAAAGCTGTTTCTAAACTCCTCTAGAATCTCGATGTGAACCTCGCATCCCTGTCGGAAATAATAAATACGAGAACTCCATGAAGTCTCATAATCTCCTCAATGTATAGCTCTGCCAGCTTCTCCAAGGACCATGTAATCTTCATAGATAGGAAATAAGCTGACTTGGTCAAACGATCCACAATGACCCAAATCGAGTCGTTGCCCTTCGGACTCCTTGGCAAACCAGTGATAAAATCTATACTGATATTCTCTCACTTCCATTCCAGGAAAGGCAACGGCTGCAACAAGCCTCTAGGCTTCTGATTCTCGGCTTTGACTTGCTAACAAGTAAAACACTTTGCCACAAAATCTGCAATGTCCCTCTTTATTTCTGGTCACCAAAAGTGCTGCTTGGTGTCCTTATACATCTTTGCCACGATGTATCGATAATAAGGTACTGTGCTTCCTGTAAGATACTTCCCTTCAAATCTTCACTTTCCGGTACACACAATCTCTCGCCCATCCACAAAATTCCATCTTGGACACGGAACTCTGATAGCTTGCCCTCAAAAATCTGCTGTAACATTCTTTGAACCCCTGCATCTAATTTCTTACCTTCGATAATTTGTTCTTTCAATGAAGGTTGAAGCCTCAACTGAGCCAACGACGCTCCGAACCCTTGCTGTACAACTTCGATACCTGCCCGATCTAACTCTGAAGTCAACTCCCTCTGTGCCGTAATCAGACTCGACAAAACTACTCTTCCGACTGAGCCCATTGGCCACAACATTCGCCTTGCCTGGATAATACTTAATCTCGAGACGAATGTCCTCCAATACCTCCAACCACCTTCTCTGTCGAAGGTTCAGATCCCTTTGCTGATAAATAATATAGTTCAAGCATTAGTGATCTGTAAACATGTTGACCCTCTCTCCATATATGTAATGTCTCCACTGCTTCAAAGCAAAGATAATAGCTACCAGCTGCAGATTGTGCGTCGGATAATTCTTTTCATGAGGAAGTAACTGCCTTGAACAATATGCAATAACATTCCTTCTTTCATTAGGATACATCCCAAGCCTCTGTGTGACGCATCACTATAGATATCATAATCCTTACGGATTTGCGGCAAATCCAGAATAGGTGTTGTTGTCAACATCTCCTTCAGTTCTAGGAGATTAATTGCCTATATATATAATTGTCAGGGATTATAGATCACCAATAAGCTATAGTACCTTTTATGAGGCAAGCTTGTAGTGGGCAGTTGTTAGAAAAATCGCTGAATTGGGGCGGGGCGTTACAAGGGACCCTCAGCTACCATTTTCCAAGTACTTAATTTAGCGGTTATACAGTAATTGGAATAGTAGAATCATAGAACTATGTAGTGTTATAATTATCAGAAGATCTAAGGATATCTTCATTGCCTCTTTCAGACACCATGTCGTCTTTTATAGGAACGATTGCCTTAAGCTGTTGTGAGGTTGATTCATCTTCCTGGGTATCATAGATTGGAATATTCTCAACAGATAATCTGCAGTTATAAAAAACTGTTCATAAATCAAATGCAGTCATTTTTCCAGTAAAAATATACACTGGAAGCACACAATTGGATTGGGATGAAATCAAATATATGCTGCGTAGTTGGATGTGTCTGCAAGTCAGTACTAATTCTAGTCCTGAATGGCTGAATTGTAATTTATAATCGCAAGTTGGCAGTAATTTGAGTATGGTTCACTCACCATTCACAAGGCCATATTCAATTTAATAAAGGGACTAGAGAAATGGGAGAAAGAAGAAGGGATTTGATTATGAAAGAATAAGGGTAGAAAGGTAATTCAATAATTCTCACTTAACGGATGAGGTTAAGTTAACGGAGAAATTGGTTAAATGTATTTTTTCAAATGTATATTGTATTAATCTCAAGCGTTTAAAGATACTTTGTTTTTTGCCTTTTTTTTTATTAATAAAATACGGAAGCGTTCGTCATCTTTAAGTAAAAAAAAATTGAAATTGGAAAAGCTCATATGTGCATGTGTGATTCCTTTGGCTTTTGTTTAGAAGACCCACTAAGATTATTTATTTGATGGGATAAGATTTGGTTAGTATTAAAACATAGAGATTTCATTCACTTTTCTCCACATGCTTTCATATTTACTTTGCGTAATCAAATTCTTTAGTCAATTTATTTTATTTAACAAAAGAAAGATGAAATATGTTTTAATTTCAAATCTTTGCTCAATTGGTAGCACCTTTTTATGCTTATTTTATGAATACATATATGCTATTTCGTAGTATACAATATGCTTCAAGTAAGCATCCAGGGCCGGCCTTGGACCAGGTCTGGCTGGGCGACCGCCGGGCCCAACTTTAGGGAGGGGTTCAAAATTTTTGTAATTAATATTAGGGGATGCCCAACCCAATGCAGCATGCAGCATGCCATTGATGAATTTCTGTTCTTTTTTAGGATAAAGCAACCCAATGCAGCATGCAGCATGCCCAACCCAAATAAATGAATTTCTGTTCTTTTTTAGGATAAAGCTGTCAACCAAAAACAATCACTCCATCTATTATGTTCTCTCGGTATTTCTCCCAACAGATTATTATAACCTTCATTTTTGCTATTGGGATCACAATTAATTTTCACATCAATTCTGAAGGTTACAGGCAAAGTCTCAGATGGTACTGAATGAGTTACGCAAGTTTGGTGGAGAGATGGTAAATAGTTCTGAAGGAACAAGACCCATTGCTTTGCAACTTTGCCATGAATTTGAAGATATGTTTCTTGAACACATTGCCGCTCTTGAGGTCAGTGCAATCAATTGATGATTTTCCCTCAGATTATTATTTTCAAACATTATTATTATATGTAACCCACCTTTCTGGACATGGTTTGCATCCATGGCTATATCTCCTATTTACTCTTATAATATATCTCCCTCCACTTTACCACGGTTCAGGAAACTACATGTTAATGTTGATTCTGTATTTACATTGTAGTTTAATGGAAATGATCAATGTTCTATATCTTCTGTTACAGTTAAAACTCAAAGGCACTGTGAACTTAATTATTTTTATGTATTCAATAATATGAAAAACTGAAATTTGAGCAATTGCAGTTTACAGCCCACTGTCAGGGCGGCGCTACCCTAGAGGCAGGTAAGGCAGCCACCTTGGGCCCCGGGAGATTTCGCGATTTTAGGGGCCTCAAATTTGAACTTCCCTTGTAAATATAGGTACGTATTTTGCGCGTAAAAAAATATATATATGTTATTAGGGGTTCCATTTCGGAAGTTCGCCTAGGGCCCCCGAAAACTCAGGGCCGGCCCTGTAAGCATCGAACACTTTATTTACTAAAAAAAAATAATCAAACACTTTCTGCATCAAAATAATAGGTTATCACCACCTCATAAATTATGATAACTAAATTATTTACTTTAACATTCAAAATCAGAATCTGGTCAGAGCATCCACAGTCGTAAGTTAAAATTTCATTTTATGTATAAAATGGCACTGTAGCCGTCACAGTCGTCTGCTATTCTGCAATTGTTTGACATATTTTGTACAGTAGAAAGGTAAACATAGCAGTGGGGATAGCATTATGCATATTTTGCGTGACGAAACGTCATGTTTCTTCTGAATTATTTAAATATATTTTTAAATTATCGGACGAAACATCCGAAGGAAAAAAAAAATAAAAAACAAGAAAAAAAACTCAGAAAACAAAATTAATGGCTAGGATGTTTCGTCCCATTCACTTTTTTTAAAAAAAAAATTTCTGCAAATCACCATAATGGTTCCTCGGTGCAAAAAAAAATGCAATTTTTTTTGCAATTTTTTTGAAATTTTTTTGCAAATTGTTTTTGCAAAAAAAAATACCTCCTTAAAATCCGGACAAAACATCAAGTTTCGTCGGGTTATTTTATGCATTTTTTACATATTCTCACGAGTGCTGCAAATAGCAAAATCCAAAGCTAAAATATGCATATATACATATTTAGACCACACACGACTGTGGATGCTCTCAAGGATGCTATAGTGCACTATCGAATTTTTTAATAATATATGCTATTTTGCGAAACTATTTGCAGAAAATGGACAGTTGCAAAACTATTTGCTCTCGGGGACTCAATAACCATACTCGTCATTCTCAACGGCGAGTTTAGTTATTTTTATGCTCACCGTTGGGAACCGCGGGCCTAATTTTATTTTTTTGGAGAAACTCGCTGTTGGAACAGCGAGTTTAGTTTAAAATTATCAAACAAGACCCCACATTGGAAACAGCGAGGTTCTTTATACTAAACTCGTTGTTGGGAACAACTAGTTTAGTTATCAAACAAAATTCGCCGTTCTCATCGGCGATGTTCTTTACACTAGACTCGCTGTTGAGAATGACGATAATATATGAAACTTCACATAGAGTGAAACTCCCTCTTAAAATTAATGAATTTTTGTAAGAAAAAAAAAACTTCATACAAAATATTTTTGAACTAAACTCGCCGTTGCCAACAACGAGTCTAGTATAAATCTCATCGCCGTTGGAAACGGCGAGTCTTATTTGAAAATTTTCAATTAAACTCGCTATTGGGAACACGAGTTCAAAAAAAGAAAAAAAAAATATAAAAAAATCGATGTGTCCCAACGACGAGCATGAAATAACTAAGCTTGCCGTTGGAAACGGCAAATCTAATTGTTGAGTCTCAGAACACAAATAATTTGACAACTATCATCTTTCTACAAATAGTTTTAAAATCTGGCATACGTTAAAAAAAAAATAAAAAAAAAATGGTGCATTGTCAATGTCTTTATCAGCATACAGTCCATTAATACATTAAAGAAGTGTTGATTTTAGACCTTTTCAATATACCGCAAATACGTGGAATTCTAATTTTAAAGAAGTGTTTACTAGGATTAACTCCAATTTTAACTTCTCAATATACTGCAGTCTACAAAGCGGTCATCCTTCAATCACTTGTAGTGTTAGAGGAAATGTTTCTCACTTATAAAGGGGTATTTGAATGCATGTAATATATTGTTAATATGTGGAATACTGGTTTCCTTTTTTTTTTTTGTTTGGATGGACAAAAAAAAAAGGTGGGCAGCTTTTCCATCATATGATGTGCAAAGCATTGGTATAAATATCTGAAACCCGGATTCGATCTGGACCCGATCTGGATCCGGCATTGGACCGGAACCGATCCGTCCTATCCGGCTCCGGGTCCTAAAATGGAACTCGTTGTACTTTCAGGTCCAGATCCGGGTCTGCTCAAAAGAGACCCGGACCCGGACCCGGACCCGTTAAAAAAAACACAACAAATCAACATAAAAATAAATATTCTTTCATCATCCATTCCCCCCTTCATCCTCAATTCTAAATCTTCCTATTCCAAACCCAAAACTCATGTTTTTTACTTCTCTCCTCTATTCTAAATCCTCCACTCGCCACCTCCGCTCGCCGCTCACACTCCCGCTTCTACCCGAATGGGTAGGAATATTTTGATAGGACCCGGACCCGGAACCGGACCTGGGTCCAATTTTTGGACCCGTAGGGGACCTTCACGCCCTGCTTCCTAAAAATACGGAATACGAGCACGTGACATTGGCCCAGCGAATGACTAACGTCAGCCATAAGCTGTTTATTCTATTAACTCAACAATATAAATAATACAGAACAATTGCACAGACAATAATAATAATCTCATGAACAATAATACTTGGAATTAAGCAATAAAAATATCCAAATACAATAATAATCCAACGTCTGGAAACAAAAACAATATTCGGGACATAAGTTCAATACAATAATAATCAAATCAAAAATAATAACAAGTCTCAATACATTAAGTTAATTAAAGTAATAAGCAATTTAAAAGCAGTAGTTTTCAGACTGTTTGTTCTCCAACTCCAGCAAGCAACTGTTTTCCAAAATCTGCAATTTAATAAATTGCATGAAAAGAAAAAGAAAACAAAAGGCCCGTCAATGCAAGTTACGGGCCGCTTGTAGTGCAGACACAAGTATATGGGAAGGATAAACAAATAGCATAGAATATGTATGATAACAAAATATAACAACTAGCATGGCAAGATGAACAAGTGTAAGTAGCAAGTAATAAGTGTCGAGTGAACAAGTATCATGTAATATTCGATATCAATAGGAACAATGATGAACAATATGCAATGTCGATATTGTGTTAATCATTAAGTCTATTATTCATTTTAATCCTAACTAATGTATATACTACTGTGTCCCACGTGTGTCGTACCACAGGTTCGATGCATACAATCAATTTCGTTTAGACTTAGTAGGTGAATTCTATAGTTCATGTACTCTTCAACGATAAACAGTAATCATCTTTCGGTGTACGATACGGTCATCTGCAACGATACAATACACGATAGATTGAGTTACTGTCGTAACCAGAATCACACCATAAAACAATAGCCGGAACAATACAATCATCGGCAATGATACAATACACGATATATTGGGTTACCGTCGTAACTACAATCACATGACAAAGTAATAGCCGGAACAATATTTAGGAAAACACGGGCCCCTCCTCCGAGTACAGTCACTATATTGTCCACTACTAAAAGTCAACCCTTAAAACTCGGCTTGTTAATTATTTTATTAATGCAACAATACAATATGCAATCTAGATACATAAGATGAACGATAATAACAATAGGAAAACAATAGGATGATGACATGGAATATGGAGTACTAGATGTCCAAACAACATGGTATAAGGTATTTTACAAGTATTCGACAAGTATAACACGAATAACACATCAAACACAGATATCTCAAGATAGCATGAACATATATATCAAAAGTGGTCAACCCTAGGTTAATTCATGTCATATATATCGTGAGGCAACTATGGTCAAATCATCACAATAGAGACCATATCAATAAGGGGTTTCACACACGAATTGTCTTTAGAACCCAACTACACTACATACGGTATTTTGTACTTGTATATGCAAATGAATTTAATATAAGTTACGTGCCTGTTAGACGATAAAAACGAATACCAAGAATAACGGGATAAAGATCCCGAAGCAACGAACTCACGAACCAACAACTCCACAAAATAGCACGTGCGATATATGTGCAATAGAGCCAATAACATCAACAGTAAAGAGCCACAACAGCAACCATAGTAAAAGAGACAACAGCCAACACAGAAGAGGGAGAGAGAGGGCACGGGGGTCTGGCACTAGTCGAGGGCGTCGACGGCGGGATGTGTTCGGCTCGAAGGCGTCGATGAAGTGGGTCGACGGTGACAGGAGGAAGAGGGATCGGGAATTAGTGGGTTTTGACTGACGGCACTAATGTCGAGGACAGGGAAGAGGTCGAGATGAGATCTGCAGGTGGCGCTAGGAGGCGGCACCGGCGAGGGGAGTCATCGTCAGGGGATGGAGCAAGGGGGGTCTCACCGGGGAAGAACACAAAGTGGTCGGGATTTGGGGGTTTGGCTGGCTGGCGTCGTCGAGGACAGAGGAGGGGGTGGCGCGACGACTGGAGGGCGGCGACGGGGGTCGCCGGAGGAGGGGGATGTGGTCGGAGAAGAAGAACGGGATTGGGTTCACAGGATTTGGGCGGGAATTGAACGGGGAGAGAGAAACACAAAGGGGAGAGACAGAGGAGAGAGGAGAGAGATTAGGCGGCTAGGGTTTGCAATTTGTGTGCAAAAATTAGGGTTTGGATTAGAGTTGTATTTATAGGGTACAATTAGGGTACTGGGTTGGTGAATTAGGGTCCATTAAGAGCGGATTTGGGTCAAGAACAAATGGAATTGGGTTTTAGAGTTCAATAAGAGATAGATCAAAATCAATAGGGTTCAAATAAAAATATCCATAATTAGATAGAAGAAAATAGAATCAACAATAGGGTTCAAATAAAAATATCCAATCACGAAAAACGAAGAATTCCACGAACAAAAATTTGAATCTTAATAAATAAATAAACAATACAAGTGAATAGAATATAAACTGGGCTTGAAAATAATTTGAAAATTCACACAGAAAATCAAATCCGGTATAATAATAAAATAATCCAATATATGAATTTTAAATAGATTATCATGAAATAACAATTAATAATCATAATCATAATAGTAATAAATTATACATTAAAATAGTATTTGGGTTTAGCAACTTTATTAAAATAATCCAATAATGATAATATATTTGTTTTAGACACAAATATAAATATCCGATAAATAAGAAATAGAAAGTGAGATCAAAATAAACCATTATTCTAAATAAATAAAATTTTGATTAGAAAATATTTTAATAAAAGATCCGAACAGAATTTAGCACAAAATAAATTTACAAAAAATCAAATTATTGAAAATACACGGAAAGATACCTATTGTCGGGAATGAGGGTTACAGGGACCGAGTCCGGGTTTGGGTAGTGAAGCACCCGAACCGACCCGACCCGATACCAATGCTAGATGTGCATTTTTCTTTTGAATAAAATGTTTTCTTGTTAAAAAGTGCCGAAAATGATGGATAACAAATGAAAATCTATTTAATACTTTTTAAATTATTTTTGTTTATTTTTCTCTTCTGTGCTCTTTCATTTCTTAACTTTTTCAATAAACTTTTTTCTTCCATCCAAACAATATTCTTTTATGAAATTATTTTTTCATTAAAACTTTAGAAGCAACTATAAACAAGATTAGTGGAAATATGTTTTCTTAGAAAATATTTTAAATAAAGATTTTCTAATGTATTCCAACTTCTACATCAATCCAAACGTACCCTAAGAGAAAAGTCACTTGTTCGAGTTCTGCCTTAGAGCATCCACAGCGGTGCATGCTAAAAAATGGTAAAATAGCAATAGCAATTTTGATGTTTGCTGCAGCGGTGAAATGCTAAAAAATAGCAAGTAGAGGACAAATCGAACGGATGAAACATGATGTTTCATCTGAAATAAAAAAATTTAATTTTTAATTTTTTTTTTTTGATCTTGTATATTTTATTATTTTTTTTGCGTACACCAAACATCATGTTTTGTCCGAGAGGGAAATTTTTTTTGGCCTCGGACGAAACATTCAGACTTTTTTGCAAAAATGCAAAAGTCTCGGACGAAACATTTTTACCAAAATCACAGCCTTGCTGTTATTTTTAAAGGCCACTACGGAATATCATTATCGTCCCCTGTATTATGCATATTGCCAAATTCATTGCTAAATGTAGCATGATACTGTAGCGATTTTGCTTTAAAAAATGGTAAAATAGTAAACTGCTGCAGAACGTCATTTGCTAAAAAATAACAAAAATACCAAAATGCTCTTAGGGGGCATTTGGAAATGTGATTTTGGGAGAAATTTTGGGCAAATCTGGAAATTTGCAATTTCCCTATTGGGCAATGCTACACCTATAACCTTTACAACCTTACAACCTTATGTGGCACAATCTCATTGGAGATGTGTACAACTCAAATGTGGGCAATGCTACACCTACAACCTTTACAACCTTACAACCTTATATGGCACAATCTCATTGGAGATGTGTACAACTCATTACAACCTACTCTACAATACATTTCAATGAGATTGTGCTACCTAAGGTTGTAAAAGAAAAGGTTGTAAGAAAGGTTGTAGGTGTAGCATTACCCTTCCCTATTTCTCTTCTCCATTGGTTTTGCAAATTTTGGTTGTGGGCCCCCACCGTCACCTCAGCCAAATTTGCCAAACAACCAGGTCAGAATTACAGGTGCTTAGACATAATTAATTTAAGATGTTGAAAATTTAATTGTTCTCCACTGAAAACAACAATATAATAAATAGAAGAGAGTGAAAAATCATAGAGAGGTTGTAAAATACAAAGTTTATGACCTGTATTTTTCTTTCTAGTGGAGATTGTTTCACATTTTTCTATGGATGTTGCCTTTTATTAACCAAACCATGTAAAGCCTCAAATATTGTTTCTTTTATTTCTTACGGGTTTAATATTGTTGTATAAATATATAAATATATAACAAGAAGCTCATTTTTTTGCCAACTCATTTGAAGTTAGGGGTGGCATTCGGACTACCCAGGCCGGGCCGGACCGGAATCATCCGGGCTTTGCCCGGTCCCGGGCCAACCCGGGCCAGGCTAGGTCGGGAAAACTTTGGCCCGGACCTGGCCCCCGGCCCCAAGGGTGGGGGCCGGGCTGATTTTTAGTGTAATTATTATTATTATTATTTTTAAACAAAGATGAAAGATCAAGTATTAAATTGTAATTTCATAACAATTGCAAAGAACTAATAAATAAAAGATATTAAAACCAAATTTAAATTGATTTAATAAATTACAAATTGTTAAATAAAATGAAGTTCATGAATAAAATTTCATACAAATTAAATCAAATTACAAAACAAGGGAATTATTTGAATTTAGAGATCGAGATGGCCTCTATTTAGATTGAAGAGAAGACATTTGATTATTGTCGTGCACTTCTACTTAACCTAAATATAGAATCTTATCACCATAAATTTGTCAATTATTTACAATATATTGTACATCATTTTGAAGTAAATCGGCTAAATCTAATTGTTCATTTATCGCTACTTGTTGAGCCAGCTTGTACTTCATGTAAATCTTGGATCATCTCTTCCGCTTTCATCCAATCTTCGGCGCATACTAGCATCTCTAAATTTTTGGGGGCTCATTATCCCGCAACTAAGAGAAAAAGTGTTTTCCGATGCAACGGTTGACACCGGTGTTGTTAGTAAATTTCTAGCCATACGAGAAAGAATATTAGAAATAACTTCATTTCTCTTCCAAAATTGTAACACATCTACTACATCTTCAATTGAACTTTGTGCATTATACTAATTCAACTCATTTGGTGAATTGGTTCTTGGTTTTTTTTATTTAATAAGATTTAAAATATTACTAGTTGCATGACTCTTTCATTTTGCTAATATGGAGGAAGAAAAAGAAGAAGAATCAACATTTTTTTAGTGAAGTAGTGAATTAGTGAAGAGAAATGAAAGAAATGATGTTGTATATATAAAATATGTATTTTTTTTATTTCCTAAAGTACCCCCCAAAACTAGCTAGTATAGATCTGTTGGGGGGCAATTTGGTAATTTTCTAATTTATTTTTTAAATTCTGAACCCAAAAAAAATCAACGATCGGCCCGGGCCCGGGCGGGCCGGTTCAACCGGTCCCGGTCCAAAACCAGGCCAGGCCTAGCCAAGCTTTTTTGGGAAAATTGAGGACCGAACCGGCCCCTGGGTTTGGGGGGCCGGTCTCGGGTTGAGCCCGCCAAACAACGGTCCGGGCCGGGACGGTCCTGGGCCAGTACAGACCTGATGCCACCCTTATCTGAAGTGCGATACAAATTTCACAAAAATTGTATTCTGACTTGTCTTTACCGAGTTAAAATCTTCGTAAAAACATTTTTTAATATTTGAGTACTAGACATAGTGATATGAGTAAATATAGAACCAAACTGAAATCGTTCAAATTGAGCATGAATTTTAAAGCTCTCAAGGGTAAAATGATAATTTTCACTAGAAATGGGATCGTAAACGGGAATTTGGCAACTTTCAAGCCCAATAGCCCAAAAATGAATTTGTCTAACTGGGTTGTCATAACAGCCCAACACAAATGAGTTCATAATTATCCATAAGAGACAATTCAAAAACCATATCTTTTATCTTGAGAAGAGTTTTCACTCTATCTCCATGACCGCTTTTATATCTTTGTGATGAAGAGATAACCAATTCAATTCAAAACACTCGGAAGTAGAGATAAATCATTATCTTGAAACGGACCCCCAAAGCGACTATAAATACCCCATGACCTCCACATAAATCAAGTTATCAGTATTTTGCCACCAAAATACTCTCATATTCATCTGAGTTCTGACTTGAGCATTAGAGGGTCTGTCACTGGGGTAAACCCCGGTGTTTCAGACTTTTGCAGGTCAATCAGAGCAATCGTGACCATCCAGATAAGATCCAATAGTTTAAATGTGTCAGATTCAAGAGTCAATATCAGTTGGAAATAATCAATATTGGCGTGAATTGAAAGGTCGGTTGTTTTTATTGTTTTAAAAAGAATTCAAATCACCTGTTTGCTCCCACACAGAAAAGAAGTAACAGATTAACGCCATTTGTAGGAACAGAAAAAGCAGTCCGACCAAAATTCGCCGGTAAAAACATTTTTCAGCCATGCCTAAAAAGGGAAAGATAAGGCGGCGGTCTCAAGTTGACGATCCAAACCTCTTCCTCCAACTCCTCATGAGGATGTCCCTCATAACCTTCATCTGGATCAACCTCTCCATCCGGAATAGCCTCAGCAGCCTACTCAGCCCCCCTCCAAGGAGGTTCCACCTGATGGAACTGCGATGATTCCCAGGACCACGGATTGGTGTGCGTATCGATCATAAATGCTTAACAGATTTAATACGTGATCTAACCCTTTATAGCGGAATCTAGGGTTCACGAATTATACCTGCGATGAGAAGAAGACGATAGTTTCTAGCAACCTCGAGCCGTCAGTGACCCCAAGATCTTCTGCACGTATTCCTTCCTCGAGTTGGACGTCGGGTGGGCGACGGTCTCCCAACCTTTCTTCTCCTTGGCTGACCTCTCTTTCTCTCCTTACGTGAATCACGAATTTAGAGAAAACTTCTTATCTCTGATAATAATCTGACGGCCAGAGAATAGAGGATATATATATAAGGCTACGGCAGGGACCATGAGGAGAAATTAGGGTTAGGTCTCCTAACGAATTTGGGTATCCCGTGTTCAGCCCGAACACACAACCCAGGCCCATTAACAATAGCTCGGTCCACTAAAGAGCTATTGTTGCACTAACTTCCTAATCCCAAATTATATTTATGGGCTCCTTTTATTATATGCTCGTTCAGCTCCCCATGTTAAGATATCGAATGTCCGTCGATCAAATTAAGTTACTGACAACTATATTGATCGACATCTTTTATCCTTAAGTAGTACCACTCAACTTTATTTGTCATGTCGGATGTAATCCACCTGCAGGGTTTACATGACAATCCTTATGAGCTCCTTAAGGGGACATCATCAACCCGACGTATCGGGACATGAATTCCTTTTACAATCAACAGCCCATCATACATACAATGCTATTACCCAATTCATAGAGGTTGTTGATCCATAATGAATCTCACTCTTTTATGAGTCAAAGTAATGCACACTGTATATACATGTCTGTTATTATATCTGGATTAAGAGCATAAGCATCCATAATAACAGAGGTGTTTGTTCTCTTTTGTAGCCAGTACAAAGAGAACAACCTCAAGTGGTCATGTTCAATACACACAAAGTGTACTAGTGTAAACCTATAGTCAAGATAGACTAATACCAGATTACACTACAAATTTCCAATGGATTGTCCAAGTCCGTCTAGGTTGTGAACTATTTATATATTCCATAGAGAACTGATAATATGATCTTCTGTGTTTCACCTCACACCATATTATCAACCTTATAGAATATCAGATACTTGTATTAATATTATAATAAACACAATATGCAAACATATGCCCATATGATTCTCATTCAAAAAAAATAAGGAAATAAAGTTAATACAAAAGTGATGCTTTCAGTAGATAACCCTAACACCACCAGGGGGTTCCCGAAGAAGTCAGCGTCCCGCACAGCACATTGGGGAGAACAAAGGGTCAATCTACATCTCCACACCCTCCACGGTACCCCATGAAGAACTCCAGACAGCAGGAGTCTGAATGCTGGGGGAGCTCAAGCAGACCACAAGCAAGGGACATGCTCCCCCATCAATCACACCAAGAAGGTACAAGGATCCCATCTCCTCGAAGCCGGGGAAGCAGAAGAACCCTCACTCTTAGAGGGCGAAGAAGTCACCACTCTCCAAGGGGACAAAGAAGAACTCCTCGCGGGAGAAGGAACCCAACTTCAACAAGTCGATCAGCCATCAGGAGAGGAAGAGAGGAAGAAGTACCTGTTACCAGGGTAGAGTACCGAGAATTCAAAGATGAAATTCTTCAAGCTTTCAACATCGTTCCCAGCAAGACCCGACCAACCAGCCTTCACCGCTCCACTCCTTCACGACGTGAGGAGTTCCATAGGTCTACTAGATCCAAAGAGTAAGACAACCTCATCTTCCAACGCCTCCAAAAGATGGAAGACTGTCTAGCACTACTGAAGTAAGAAGAAGGAAGACATGAAGGAATACACCGCCCCATTAGACCCCCATTTTCCAGAAAAATCAACAAGGCTCCTGTTCTAGTCAAATTCAAGATCCCAGCCTTGGAGTCATATAATGAGGAGTCCGACCCGTAAACCACATTGAGAGTTTTAAAACCCTTATGATGATCCACCAAGAATCTGAATCCCTCATTTGCAAGACTTTCCGAGGGACTCTGAAGAGATCTGCACGAGAGTGGTTCTCTCATCTCTCTCCAGGGTCCATCTTCTCCTTCGACCAACTTGATGAGCTTTTCCTAACACAGTTCATCACCAACCGCAAGACAGAGGAGACAATTGCTTCCTTACTTGAACTGAAGCAAAGAGATAGGGAGTCCCTCAAGAGTTATGTTCGGCGCTTCACAGTCGAGTCCCATTCTATCCCCTCACTCGATTCAGTCGTAGCCACGACTGCCTTCAGGTATAATGTGAATCATGACCACCTCAAAGCCTCTCTTGTTAAAAGACCTCCTCGGGACTTCTCCGACCTCCTTCAAAGGGTCGAGAAGTTCATCCGACCCCAAGAACAGAAGATACCCTCATTCGTGAGCAAATGGAATAGGACCGATGAAGACGGACCCAGGAAGATCCAAAAGGATTCCACAGGCCAACGCTGTCAACCCACAATGCCTCGCTTCGAGAAGTACACCAAACTTGATGCAACCATCTTTGCTATTCTCATGGAAGTCGACAAGGAAGGACTTCTTCAACCTCCCCCTAAAATGAATGCCCTAAGCAAGAGAAGGGATAGAAACAAGTGGTGTGCTTTCCACAAAGATCATGAACACCTCACAGATGACTATCAAACCCTCAAGGACGAGCTTGAAGGGCTGCTCCGACATGGGTACCTTTTCAAGTTTGCTTAAGGGAATGACACCGAACATCCTCCTGTGAGAGAAGCCAACAAGCAACCAGAGAGGCCTTCTGAATTCCAAGGCTCGAGATGCATGGATATATTCCATTCAATCCATGAGGGACCTAGGGGGGATCGTCTAACACCTTTAAAAAAGCATTTCTTCGAGAAGTGAACTCAGTGCATAATATTCCCCTTCCTAAGAACTTGGGGGTTCGGATCACATTTTCAGACCAAGACCTTGAAGGTGTTCGAACACCTCACTGCGACACGCTTGTAATCAGCATATGTATGAAAAATCATGAGGTGCATCGTGTCATAGTAGATAGCAGAAGCTCGGGTAAACATTCTCTTTCTAAATGTATTCGAGAGCCTCAAGCTCAAGTGAGACTGTCTCAAGCACGCCGAGTACACCCTCCATGGATTCTCAGGAGCCCTAGATTCTCAGGAGCCTAAGTTCAGATCGAATGAATTTTCACCCTTGGCATGACCTTAGGGAGAGCTCCAACCACTCGCACGGAAGCACTAGATTTCATGGTGGTCGATAGGAAGATCGCCTACAATGCCATCTTTGGACGCCAAGGGGTAGTAACCCTCCACGCGGTTGCCTCGGCCTACCCTATGAAGATGAAGTTCCCTATGACAGTAAGAGTAGAGGAAGCCAAAGGAAGCCAAGAATCTGCTCGAGCATGTTACACTGCCACAATGGGGGCCCGGTCCTCCCTTCAATGCCTTAGAACTCCCCTAAGATAGGGGACAAGCCAGCTCGAACCTATAGATGAACTAGCATAGATCTCCTTCTCCCAAGAGAATCAAGCTAACTGTTTTCGGGTGAGCTAGGCACTCTCTCATCAAGTCAATTTGTAACACATCACTTGCATTAGGGAGTATCGAGACCTCTTCCCTTGGACGACTGCAGAAATGTCGGGCAGATCCAAAAAGCTAATTATGCACCGGTTAAGTGTGGATCTGAAAGTCAAGCCCGTCCAACAGAAGCATCGCAAGTATGCCCCTGAAAGGTGGCACACAATTAAGGGGGATGTCGAGAAGCTCCTAGATGCCCGCTTTATTTAGAAAGTTAGCTACCCCAAGTGGTTAGCTAATGTGGTAATGGTAAAGAAACCCAACGGAAAATGAAGAATCTGCATAGGCTTCATTGACCTTAACAAAGCATGCCCGAAGGACCCATTCCCGAGCATAGATGCCTTGATCAATGCCACCTCAGGCCATGAGCTCTTAATCTTTACGGACGCCTTCTTGGGATACAATCAGATCTAACTATTTCCACCCGACATCCCAAATATATCCTTCATCACCAATCAAGAACTATATTGCTACCAAGTCATGCCTTTGGTATAAAGAATGATGGAGCCACCTATCAGTGCATAGTGAACCAAGTCTTCAAGGGGCAAATCGGCCGAAATATGGAGGTATACCTGATAATATGCTCATCAAGAGCCTTAGAAAAGAAGACCATGTGGCCGACCTCCAATAAGCCTTCAGCTTCAGATAAACAATATGAGGCTGAACCCCTTGAAGTCTTCTCAAGAAAGTTCTTAGGGTTCATGGTAAGACAAAGAGGAATTAAAGGTAACCCTGAGAAGATCAAGGCCATACTCGACATGTCCCCCCCTCCCCATCTACAATCAAGGACGTCCAAAAGCTCAATAGTCGCCTTGCCGCCATCGAGTGCTTCCTCTCCAAGTTTGGGGAGAAGTGCCTCCCGTTCTTCAAATCTCTGAGGAGCGGAGAACTTTGAGTGGGGAGAAGAACAACATGCAGTCTTCGAAAGTCTTAAAGCACACATTGACAATCCTCCACTCCTTAGTAAACCCACCCCAGGAGAGTTTCTCTATCTCTACTTGGCCTCTTCGGATCAGACCCTCAGCATTGTCTTAGTAAGGGAAGAAGACCGGGCGCAAAAGCCAATCTACTATGTAAGCAAGGTACTCCATGTTGATGAGCTTCGATACTCAAATATGGAGGAGATGACTTATGCTCTAATGACAGCCGCCCAAAATCTCCGACCTTACATCCAAGTGTACTCCATCTGGGTCCTCACTGATCAACCGTTCAAACAAGTCTTCCAAAAGCCAGAAAGCTCCGAGAGACTTATGAAGTGGTTCATTAAGCTAAGTCAACATGATATCACTTACCGACCAAGAACAGCAATCAAGGCCCAAGCCTTGGTCGAAGTCATCATCGAGAGCACCATTCCTGATCCCCTAAGGAAGGAGACAACCCCCCACTATGGAGTGTCTACGTGGATGGGTCCTCTTGCCTTGAAGGGAGAGAGCCGGAGTCATCTTGCTCAGTCCCGATGAGTTCACCTTCCAATACTCGCTACGCCTAAACTTCTTAGCTTCCAATAATGAGGCCGAGTATGAAGCCCTCAACGTTGGGCTCCTCATAGCAAAGATAGCAGGGGCACGAAGAGTTGGGGTGTTCAGCGAATCCTAACGAGTAGTAATTCAAGAGGTAAGGGACGATCGCATGATCAAGTACTTGGCGTATGTGAATAAACTTATGTCTACTTTCAAAGAAGTCAAAGTTACTCGCATCCTACACGAGGAAAATAGGCAAGAAGATGCCTTCTCCAAGCTAGCATCCTCATCGCTCGATGGACTCGACCACACTGTGCTAATTGAGGTCCTGCTCATGCCGAGCATCAAGGAAGAGACACTGGAGCTCATGCCCATTACCCCCCAAGCTCCCGGAGATTGTTGGATGAAACTCCTGATCGACTTTCTTGACAAGGGAGTCCTTCCTGTGGACCCCCAAGAAGCAAGAAAGGTCTGGGCCAGGGCTGAAAGGTATATACTCGTCGAAGGAGTTATCTACAAGTGCTCCTATACTCAAGTTGATGGCTGATCTTACCTACAGTGCCTCTCTCCCGAAGAGGCCAATTACGCCCTCAAAGAGGTACACGAAGGAATATGAGGCGGGCATCTAGGCGTGAGGTCTTCTGCACGAATTTTTTTTAACCATGGGTACTATTGGCCCACTCTCATCAATAATGCCCAAGCTGACGTCCACCGATGCTCCCCTTCCAGAAATGCTCCTCCAACAAGCGAGTACCCTAAGCCAACCTCAGCTTTATGTCAAACCCCATCCCCATTGCAATGTGGGGAATGGACCTGCTTGGACCATTTCGTCCCATCACTGGACAACGGATCTTCCAAGTGGATGGCATCGACTACTTCACAAAGTGGATCGAGGCAGAACTACTTGCAACCATCACAGAGCATAAGTCCCAGTTCTTTTGGAAGAATATAGTCTGCCGGTTCGGGATCTCCTGCACACTAGTCACCGACAATGGAACTCAATTTGCTGGAAATGGGTTCTGCAAGTTTTACACCGACTCCCCGAACCAGCGGCCAAGCCGAGAACGCCAAGCGGCAAATCTTGGATGGCCTCAAGAAGAGAGTTGGTGAATCCTCGAAGGGACTATTGGTTGAAGAACTCTCGAGCGTGCTCTGGTCCTATAGAATCACGAAGAGAATTCCCACGGGAGAATCTGATTCAACCACATCTTCGACACTGAAGCACGCATCCCTCTACAAGTAGGATTACCTTCTTCACGCCTTCTCTCCTTCAACGAAGAGCATAACTCAAATGACCTCTGTGTTAATCTAGATCTCGTAGAAGAAGTCCGAGATAAGTTTGCCTTGTGAAGAAATACCTACCAACAGAGGGTAAAAAAAATCTACAACAAGAAGGTATGTCCGGCCAACCTCAAAGAGAGGGACCTCGTCCTTCGAAAGCTCGAGATATCCAACCCAAGTAAGAAGGGAAAGCTCGCACCTAACTGGGAGGGACCGTACAAGGTTCACAAGTGGTCCTCCCGGGAGCTTACCGCCTTGAAGAGCTAGGGGGAGAAGATATCAAGGACTTTGAATGCTGAGCACCTGATGAAGTACTACGAGGGCGCTTAACGCTCTCTCGTAGTAGCTGTTCCAACATGTAATAAAGGCCGACAATTATAACGGTCACAACATGTAATAAAGGTTTGTAATTAAAACAACTACTTAGTTTCATTCTTCAATAAAACTTAGTCTTTTCTATTGCGAAATTCTTGTAAAATTTTAACGGATGTAAACAATGAGTTTGACACATTGGCCGATATGGCTAAAAATAGGATTAAATCGGGACCGTTCACGTCGGAGACGAATCTTAAAGCTCAGGGGTAAAACGGTAATTTCGCATACAAATGGGTCCGAAACGGGTGCTGGGTCTCCTTCTCACAGATCCAATAACCCGCGAACGGATCCACCTCAACTGGGTACGGGTCCCGACCCGATACAAACCCAGTCCAACAAGAGGAAATCAGGGTCACTGATTTGACTAAATCAAAGGGCCTGATTTGTAATTATCCTCTCACCGGGAATTAAGGGATCACATTCCTAATCTGTTTACTAGGAAAATATTCCTTATCAGATCACGGAGATTACATTCCTAATTTAATCCCTAAGACGCCTATAAATACCCCCCATCCATCTCCATTAAGAGGTAATCAATACTTTTCCAATTTACGCTCTTTCATAATCATTTCTGGTTACTGACTTGAGGGTCGGAGGGTGCGTCGCCGGGATCAACCCCGGTGTCTCGCACTTTTTGCAGGTGTACGGCAGGAGTCAACGGTCAAACCCCGGCGGAACAGGTTAGAGGTTTGCTATTCAGGTTTTTCACGAATCCACAAATTCTATCTGTTTATCCCCACACCAGATTTAGCGGTAACAGATTGGCACCGTCTGTGGGAAAACCAAACGAATAGCAGCCCCTCTTCCCGTTGGTCCGATCTTCTCCATCCATGCCTCTGAGAAAAGTCAGGTCCAGAGGGTCCAACCGCGGGCCCAACCCCGCCGATCAGCAAGAGGTAGTCCCCGTCCAACCCGCTCCGCAGCAGGGACAACCCCCGCCTCAAGTGGAGGACCCTCTTCAACAAGATCAGCCTCCTCCTCAGAACCAGCAACCCCCCAAGGGTCCTTCTGGTCCACAGAACGCCGGCGCGGGGGGCTCCCGCATGAAGCAACCTCTCCACCAAGACCGCGTCTCCATACACAATGCCTCTACGGATTCCATGGCCTCTCACAATCCTCAAAATCGGCAGAAGGTGGAGGACCTACGCTACCGTCTGGACGAGAAGCGGGCCCGAGAGGGAGCCTCCCGCCAACAACGTCCGGGTGAGCGATCCCCTCACCGCCGAAACTACAGAAGATCCCCTGTCCGAAGGGGAAGGAGGGTGTCCCCCGAGCATTACAGAAGAAGACATCGTTCCCCCGTCGGGCGGCAACACCCAAGGAACGATGAGGCACCCATCACCCGTGCCGAGTTCCAACAATTCCAAGCAATGGTACAACAAGCTCTCAACCTCCGTCCTCACAACAACAATGCCCAAAGGGGTCCTACTCCCCTGCGGGCCCAGAGTCCTCACCACCAACAGTGTACTCCTAGCCCTCGCCGTTCCCAGGGTTACCATCGCCACAGTCCTCGCTCCCCCTCCTACGAAGACGAGTCCAGAGGCTCGTTCGACTACAATCGGAGGGACGATGCCTTCTACCGCCGTCTCCACGAGATGGAAAGGCGCATTGGCCGGATCGACCGGGGAGAAGAATAGAGGGGCAGGACCCTCCGTCCAAGCCGACCTCCTTTTTCCCGAACCATAATGGATGCGCCAGTGTCCATCGGTTTTAAAACTCCTCAATTCGAGACCTACTCCGGGGAAACTGACCCCGTTGACCACATTGAGAGCTTCAAGACTCTCATGCTCATCCATCAACCTTCCGATGCTCTGCAATGCAAGACCTTCCCCGCAACTCTTAAGGGTCCGGCTCGAGAATGGTACTCTCGCCTTGCCCCATCCTCGATATTCTCATTCGAACAGTTCGAGACCCTCTTCGTCACCCACTTCGTGAGTAGTCGCCGAACTGAAAAGACCAGCATTTCGCTACTCTACCTTAACCAGAAGAAGGGTGAGAAGTTGAGAGACTATGTGAAGAGGTTCACAGCTGAAGCCAGGTCTATAGCTTCCCTCGACCAATCCGTCGCAACGGCCGCCTTCCAATCCAATGTCTTCAATTCCAGCCTCCGTTCCTCTCTTGCTAAGAAGCCTCCACAGAACTTTGCCGACCTCCTTCTCAGGTGTGAAAAGTACATTCGGGCCGAAGAGGCTCTTAACCCCCCTACTCTTGAGGAGACATCTTCCGGGAACAAACGGAAGAACACAAACGAAGAGGGGTCCCAAAAATCCCAGAAGGATGGCAATGGCCAGCGCTGCCCAACTCCTCGTTTTGAGAAGTTCACCCCCCTCATTGCCAATATATCAGAAGTTCTTATGGAAGTAGACAAGGAAGGACTACTCCGTGCTCCCCCTAGAATGAATACCCCTGGCAAGAAGAGGGACAAAGATAAGTGGTGCCGCTTTCACAGGGACCACGACCACGACACGGATGATTATCGGGCTCTCAAAGAGGAGATCGAAGAACTCGTACAACGGGGACACCTGACCATGTTCATCCAAAAAGATGGGGCCTAGCTTCCCCCCTTTGAGGAACCAACAAACGAACAGAAAGGCTCGCTGAGCTTCAAGACTCAGAACCTCCCAGCTCCTCCCAAGAGGTCTTCACCTTATCGTAGAAGCAGGATTTTGATTTTCAATAAGGCCGATGCTTGTAACCCAGCCAATAGCATGTAATAATGGCTCGCCCTATTGAAGCAGCCACTTAGTTTATTCTAATAAAACTTTACATTTTTTCATTGGAAATTGTTGCTCTTGCTTCATCTCAATCTCTCCGAGTCATGACTCATTAAATGGTGATTTCGGAGTCCAGCTTCTTCTACATGGCTCCTCCCGCAACTCACTAAACTCTAACGATGGTTCCGGAGTCCAATACTTGGTTCAATTCTGCTTCGAATAACTTGCTCTTAAGCGGGTTAGAAGTGGTTCGCCATCCGGAATTGCTCCCACAACCGTTGAATAACTCTACCGATGGTTCCGGAGTCCAACACTTGGTTCGATTCTGCTTCGAATAACTTGCTCTTAAGCGGGTTAGAAGTGGTTCGCCATTCGGAATTGCTCCCACAGCCGTTGAACAACTCTACCGATGGTTCAGAGTCCAACACTTGGTTCGATTCTGCTTCGAATAACTTGCTCTTAAGCGGGTTAGAAGTGGTTTGCCATTCGGAATTGCTCCCACAGCCGTTGAACAACTCTACCGATGGTTCGGAGTCCAACACTTGGTTCGATTCTGCTTCGAATAACTTGTTCTTAAGCGGGTTAGAAGTGGTTCGCCATTCGGAATTGCTCCCACAACCGTTGAACTTTTCTAACGATGGTTCCGGAGTCCAACACTTGGCTCGATTCTACTTCGCAGGTTCGCTGTTAAGCGAGCGAGCTAGAAGTGGTTCGCCATTCGGAATTGCTCCCACAACCGTTGATTCCCTCACTTAAATAACGAGTTCGGAGCTCACCACTCTCTCCTAGATTCGCTTCTCAAGCTCGTCTCACAAACGGCTCTCTTCCAGAGCCAAGCTCTTCACTCCGCTCGCCTCCCAGACGGACCTCTCCTCGAACAAGTTTGGAACACAACTCTCTCCTAGAGTTCCCCCGCACACTTGCCTCACAAATAGCTCTCTTCCAGATCCGAGCTCTTTGCTCCGCTCGCCTCCGAAGCGGACCTCTTCTCAACAAGATCGGAGCTCACAACTCTCTCCTAGAGTTGCTCCTCAAACTTGTCTTCCAAAATCCCCAAGACCAAAACACTCCTCAACTTCATGAAGACAAGGATGTTGTGGGGCTATTTTGACCATGAAGGAGGGTGAATCCTCGTCTCACTCCTGAAGAGAAGTTGTATATCTTCGGATTAGCTTCGAAACAAGGGGTCGTACGCCCCGAGCCAACCTCCGTAGCACCGGGAACATCAAGAAGAACTCTGCAGGGAAAAATCAAGTTCGGCACCAATTGCCGAGGGTTCTCGGAACCGACCTCGTTACAGGGGAAAAATCGAGTTCGGCACCAGCTGCCGAGCGTTCTCGGAACCGACCTCATTACAGGGGGAAAAATCAAGTTCGGCACCAGCTGCCGAGCGTTCTCGGAACCGACCTCTTACAGGGGAAAAATCGAGTTCGGCACCAGCTGCCAAGCGTTCTTGAAACCGACCTCGTTACGGGGGGAAAAATCAAGTTCGGCACCAGCTGCCAAGCGTTCTCGGAACCGACCTCATTACGGGGGGAAAAATCAAGTTCGGCACCAGCTGCCGAGCGTTCTCGGAACCGAACTCGTTACGGGGGAAAAATCGAGTTCGGCACCAGCTGCCGAGCGTTCTCGGAACCGACCTCGTTACGGGGGGAAAAATCGGACCTCGGCACCCCTTCGCCAAACGCTCTCATATACAAGCAACCAAACAAACAACACAAAAAAGAAAAGGGGGGCTATAGGGTCGGGTTCAGACCCGTTAAGGATCCAAACCCAAACCCTCTCTCTCTCTCCTCCCATTCTTCTCCAACAAAGTTGGCGCCGATCCCAAGCAAAAAACCAAAACTCTCCACAACTTCATGAAGACAAGGATGTTGCGGGGCTAATTTGACCATGAAGGAGGGTGAATCCTCGTCTCACTCCTGAAGAGAAGTTGTAGATCTTCGGATTAGCTTCGAAATAAGGGGTCGTACGCCCCGAGCCGACCTCCGTAGCACCGGGAACATCAAGAAGAACTCTGCAGGGAAAATTGGAGTTCGGCACCCGCTGCCGAGCGTTCTTGCCACCGACCGTTTTACGGGCTTGAGTTCGGCACCAGTTGAGTTCGGCACCCGCTGCCGAGCGTTCTTGCCACCGACCGTTTTTCGGGCTTGAGTTCGGCACCAGTCGAGTTCGGCACCCGACGCCGAGCGTTCTTGCCACCGACCGTTTTACGGGCTTGAGTTCGGCACCAGTTGAGTTCGGCACCTGCTGCCGAGCGTTCTTGCCACCGACCGTTTTACGGGCTCGAGTTCGGCTCCAGTTGAGTTCGGCTCCAGTTGAGTTCGGCACCCGCTGCCGAGCGTTCTTGCCACCGACCGTTTTACGGGCTTGAGTTCGGCACGAGTTGAGTTCGGCACCCGCTGCCGAGCGTTCCTGACACCGACCGTTTTACGGGCTTGAGTTCGGCACCAGTTGAGTTCGGCACCCGCTGCCGAGCATTCCTGACACCGACCGTTTTACGGGCCTGAGTTCGGCTCCAGTTGAGTTCGGCACCCGCTGCCGAGCGTTCTTGCCACCGACCGTTTTACGGGCTTGAGTTCGGCACCAGTTGAGTTCGGCACCCGACGCCGAGCGTTCTTGCCACCGACCGTTTTACGGGCTCGAGTTCGGCTCCAGTTGAGTTCGGCACCCGCTGCCGAGTGTTCTTGCCACCGACCGTTTTACGGGCTTGAGTTCGGCACCAGTTGAGTTCGGCACCCGCTGCCGAGCGTTCTTGCCACCGACCGTTTTACGGGCTTGAGTTCGGCACCAGTTGAGTTCGGCACCCGCTGCTGAGCGTTCCTGACACCGACCGTTTTATGGGCTTGAGTTCGGTACCAGCCGCCGAGCGTTCTTGGCACCGACCGTTTTGCGGGCTTGAGCTCGGCACCAGTCTCCGAGCGTTACATGGAAAAAACTTACTCAGCACTTTGCAAAGACTCGCCGACACATTTGGAAGCAATCTGCCATCGGAGCTTCGAAAAAAAAAAAAAATAAGGGGTCGGGTTCGGACCAATTAAGGATCCAAACCCGAACGCACCTTCCCATCTCCTTCTCCAAAACTCCTGGCGCCAAAACAGCGATGAAGAAACCCAACGCTCCACGGTGCCGAGCTCCCTCGCCGACCTCGTCCTCCACCGAGCTCACGTTGAGCCCCGACGAGCGCTGCGGCGTCGAGCTCCTCCGACGGCGTCGAGCACCCATTGCCAAGCTCGCCAACCCATCAACCTCCGAAGCTTCGAACTCCGCTTCGTCGCCAACTCCCATGCCGAACTCTCCACGACTGAGCTCCTGCGGCGAGCTCCTCCATGGCGCGAGCTCCGAGCCCATCGCTGCCACTAATGAGCTCCGCGCTCGAGTTCGCGACCAAGCCGCACCGCAATGCCGAGCTCAAAAGCTTCAAGCACATCTTCGCCGGCCTCCCAGCTCCGGCACTGAGCTACGAACCCATTACTGAGCTCGAGCTCCACAGGCCCCTCGCGATGTCGAGCTCTCCACTGCTTCGAGCTCCGACCTCCCGACCTCCATTCCTTGCCGAGCAACCTCTTCGTCAACCACGAGCTCCACCGCGGCCTCTCCGAGCTCCGCTGCCGACAAGCTCCACCTCCCGTCGAGCACGCCTCGCCACGCCTCCACTGCCAAGCTCCAGCGGCGAGCACCGCCACGGCGAACGAGCTCCTCTCCTCCACCAAACTCCTCTCCTCCGTCAAGCTCCGCTCCAACTACAAGTGCCGAGCTCCACTGCCGACGAGCTCCACCTCCCGTCGAGCACGCCTCGCCACGCCTCCACTGCCAAGCTCCAGCGGCGAGCACCGCCACGGCGAACGAGCTCCTCTCCAACACCAAACTCCTCTCCTCCGTCAAGCTCCGCTCCAACTACAAGTGCCGAGCTCTCCACAAGACGAACTCCACGGTACCCTCGCCGTTGCCGAGCTCTCTCACCCTCACTCCGAGCCGCGTCACGAAGCTCCACCATGGCCGAACTTCCCCATCGTCGAGGTTCTTTCCACCGAGCTCCATTAACGCCCTCGGAGACGAAGACGGGACGGAGTCGGGGTCGGAGGCGTGATAGGAGGCGGAGGCGTGGTAGGAGTCGTGGACGAAGAACGAAGAAGAAGAAAGTACAGCAAAAAAAAAAAGTCAACAGTTGACTGCCACGTGGCGTACACGTGGACTTCGGCCACTTTTTGCCGAGCATTCTTGGCACCGACCGTTTTACAACAAAAAATGGCCTCCTCTCCCTCCTCCCGATGCGCGCTCGCTTGATCGTGATCAACGCACGCGATCGTGCCACGTGTCCAGGTAATATTAAATTTATTTATTTATTTATTTATTTGTTTTAATTATTTAAAAAAATCCGAAAAAATATTTAAAAATCGAAAAAAATTAAATAAAAATTCTAAAAATATTAATAAATTCAGAAAAAAATATTTTAAATTCTGAAAAATATAATTATTTAATTAGAATAATTATTTAATATTTTTGATAATTAATTATTTAATTCGGAAAATGAATAAAAAATTCAAAAAATTGAGAAAAAATTCAGAAAAATCTGGAAAAATCACCAAAAATCCAGAAAATTCTGAGAATATTTTTGAGTGTTTTACAAGCCCGGAATAACACCGTTACATCCCGAGCAAGATCCAAACTCCCTTAAGAACACCGATAAAATCCCGTACGTCATTAGAACAGTAAAACTACTCCTCAAAGGCTGATCAAACTCAGTCTTCGGGAGTGGGGGTCTCGTGATATGGCTAAAAATAGGATTAAATCGGGACCGTTCACGTTGGAGACGAACCTTAAAGCTCAGGGGTAAAACGGTAATTTCGCATACAAATGGGTCCGAAACGGGTGCTGGGTCTCCTTCTCACAGATCCAATAACCCGCGAACGGATCCACCTCAACTGGGTACGGGTCCCGACCCGATACAAACCCAGTCCAACAAGAGAAAATCAGGGTCACTGATTTGACTAAATCAAAGGGCCTGATTTGTAATTATCCTCTCACCGGGAATTAAGGGATCACATTCCTAATCTGTTTACTAGGAAAATATTCCTTATCAGATCACGGGGATTACATTCCTAATTTGATCCCTAAGACGCCTATAAATACCCCCCATCCATCTCCATTAAGAGGTAATCAATACTTTTCCAATTTACGCTCTTTCATAATCATTTCTGGTTACTGACTTGAGCGTCGGAGGGTGCGTCGCCGGGATCAACCCCGGTGTCTCGCACTTTTTGCAGGTGTACGATAGGAGTCAACGGTCAAACCCCGGCGGAACAGGTTAGAGGTTTGCTATTCAGGTTTTTCACGAATCCACAAATTCTATCTGTTTATCCCCACACCAGATTTAGCGGTAACAGCCGCCCTTGAACGATGCCATCTACCTATTAAGTACCCCTACGGACAAGTACGGAATCCATTCTGATTCATAGAGTCGCACTAGCCACTTGCTTCCGAGCAAGTGTGCGGGAAATAACTCGCCATTCGAGTACTTCCAAAACTCGTCGTCACCTTGTTCGGAGTCCATTCATGATTCTAGGGTCACTCTAGCTACTTGCCAACGAGCAAGTGTGCGGGGCATGAATTGCAATTCGAGTGCTCCCAAAATAACCCCAAAAAAGTGCGGAGTCCATTCATAGTTCATAGGGACTCTCTAGCTACATGCCCCCGAGCAAGTGTGCGGGGCATGACTCGCCATCCGAGTACTCCCAAAACTCGCCATCGCTTTGTTCGGAATTCATTTATGGTTCTGGGGTCGCTGTAGCTACTTGCCCCTGAGCAAGTGTGCGGGGGCATGGCTCTCCATTTGAGTGATCTTAAATTAACCCTGGACAAGTACAGAGTCCATTCATGATTCATAGGGTCACTTGAACAGTTAAACCACTTGCCCCCGAGTAAGTGTGCGGGGCACGACTCGTCATTCAAGTGCTTTCAAAACATGTCGTCACCTTATTCGAAGTCCATTCATGGTTCTAGGGTTGCTTTAGCTACTTACCCCCGAGCAAGTGTGCGGGGCATGGCTCGCCCGGACAAGTGCGAAGTTCATTCATGGTTCACAGAGTCGCTCTAGTCACTTCCCCCAAGCAAGTGTGCGGGGCATGGCTCGCCATTTGATTGCTTCAAAATCTCATCGTCACCTTGTTTGGAGTACATTCATGGTTCTAGGGTCGCCATAGCCACTTACCACCGAGTAAGTGTGTGGGGCATGACTCGCCATTCGAGTGCTCCCAAAACTACCCCAAACACAGAGAGATACCACTCAAAGAGACAACACTTGAATACTTAAAAGATTTTTTCATTTCACATCAAAATCCCAATACAAACTTAAAAGAAGTGATGAACGAGATTACAAGTCTCTACAAGTTCACAAATTTCCCCCAGAGTCATCCTTACTCCTTGTGGTAAGGGCACATTCCTATGAAGGGACACGCGTGGCTTGCGGCCCCCTCAGGGTGCCAAAACACCCCTCGATCTCTAGACTGGTTTAAGGGGAAGGCCAAGCCCGCAGACTGAGTTTGAGCTGCATGGCCATTAACGTGCGTCACCTATCCAATAGAGGCGGCACTTGATGAACTGGCCAACCCGTTCTGGGCATCTCCTGGGTTCCTCGAGACCTCGTGCGGTCGCAAAGAAAATTCATCAAAATTACCTCCCCCAATTGATCTCATCACGAGAACAAGAAGTGCTCCTGGTGTTGGTCCCCTCGAGAAGTCATTGCAACTGATGAATCTCCACTTCTTCTTCAACAAGCCTCTCCTTGAGGTGGGCTTCCTTCACCTTAATCTTCCAACAGACCACACTAGCACACGTCGAACCATCCAGACGAGTTTCCCCTGAATACTCAAGAACATTTTTCCTCAAACGAGCCACCTCTAAGCTCTTCTCAAGTACTACGTTTCTCAACTCATCTCTCTCGGTGGTAGCCACAAGCAAAGAGCAGTGAAGGGAGTTCACTTTCGAGTTACTCCCAACTATTGCCTCGGTAAGGGAAGCCCTGCTATCGCGAGAATAATCCTCTACTTCGGACGGAGGCTTCTTTCGAAGACCTTCATCACTGCGCCTCGCTTCGATATCTCTATGGGTCAACACTCTTCTTAAGTGGTCGAGCTCCACTTCCGCCTTAGAGAGCTTCTCCAGTGAGCAAGTAAGCTCTAACTCCACCACTCGAAGCTTAGCACGGAGGCGAGCAATCTCGCCATCACGAGAGTCACACCCAACAAATTCAACAACTTGCAAGTAGAAGAGAGCAATAAATCACTACAACGGTGCAACCAATACTACAGAATACACAAAGACCCGAGTGCCCAAACTCAACTCAAGTTATAAAAAACTAAACGAGTTTTCATTGCAATAAAGAAGATACACCAGGCGGTGGTCAGTCCACTATTATGCAACAAAAGATAAAAGCAAAAACTGGTGAAAGGGAAAGAGGAGTCAGGGGTCCACCTCGGTCGATAGGACCGCGGGAATAGAAGACTCGTCTCCAGCTCCCCCCACAACACCCGAACTATCCACAACCGCTGTAGAAGGATCTGCATCAATGTCATCTCCTTCCTCCTCGGCGGGGGCATCCCTGAACAATGAATACTCGTATTGCTCGCAGACGTATTCAAGGGCACTAGTGTACGCCCTCTGCATATTGTCGACAAGATACCTCTCTGCCTCGGACGTCGCTTGCGCCACAGCGGCCTCCCTCTCCTTTGCCGCACTCGGTCTCTCCCTCGCCGGCTCTAGCTGGATGATCTGCTCCATCTGAGCCTCCTCCAAAAGCACCACGGCCTCCAGCTCTTGAGCGGCCCTCGTCCACTCTGCCCTTGCTCTATTAGTCGCAGTCTTCAACTCCTTTTCCTCTGCCACATGCCTCAACAGGTGGCCAAAATGACAACTAATCTGCAAAAAGAGAATGATCGAAGTTATAAAGAAAAACAACTGCTACGCTACGAAAAGACTAATGCAGGAAAGGAACTACAAATGAAGCACGACATACCATCATGGCAACTCGAGAGATCTCCAAGGCGGAATTGCCAACAGTCCCCGCAGCCATCACAGCCCTATCCTTTGGGGGCGCAAGATGATGGATCGCCTGCATACAACTCGCCTAACCTGCCAATCCGGAACAAAAATCATCTTGAGTTTGTCGGTAAGAATCGTATCGGCCTCTGCAGTGTGCGGGGGAGCCTCAGCGCCAAAGCCGAGGCCAAAGAGAATCCACCAGTGACCGGAGTAGTCAAAGAAGGGGGTGGAGATCCTAAGCCCTCTCTTGGTGGAGCACCTGCCGAACTCTTTGCTAAGTCATGGCGGCTGCCTCAAAGGGTTGAGATAATAAAAGGAGATAATTAGAACAACAAGAGTAAAATAAGACACTAAATGGGATGCATACTAGGGTCAATCGGGCTAAGACCCCCTGAAGAGAACTTCCTCAGTCACCTCTCTCAACTTCATGGCCGATCGCTTCAAAAGAACATCTCACATAATCTCCTCCGCGGAACTCAAACCCGGATCTACCCTTACCCTATTTGGTACACTTTCCCTCTAAACCGTAGGAATCCCCCACGGGTCGTGACTACGGACGATGAAATACTTCTCTCTCCAAAACTTGATTGAATCAGGATTATCGATCAACTTTATGCCAGAGCGAGGGGTGAGATAGTATGTAAACTCCATCTTGCTATTCTAGTGGAGCTTGTAGAGCCCCCTCAATATGTTCATCCGTGGTCAAACCCCACTACCTGACAATGCAAGATGAAGCTTTTCACATGCCTCCATATATTCAATATTTACTGAACGGGGCTCAAAGTATACAATCTCAAAACATATTTAACAAACACAATAATTATAAATTTAGAATAATTAATTAAAGTTTGAAAATTAATTATTAAAAATCGAGAAATTGAATAAAAAAATTGAAAAATAATTAAAATTGGAAAAAATCTGGAAAAAACACAAAATAATCTAGAAAGTTCTAAAGATAACTATGGGTATATTACAAATCCAGAATAGCATTGTTACACTTTGAGCAAGATCCAAACATCCCCGAAAACTAGGATAAGTTCTGTAAGCCACTAAAAACGGGGGGACTACTCCTCAGAGGTTGTGAAACGCAGTCTTCAAGAGTGTGGGGCTTGTGATATGGGTAAAAGTAGAACCAAATCAGGACCGTTCAAATCGGGCATGAATCTTAAAGCTATCAGGGGCAAAACGGTAATTTTCACTAGAAACGGGTTCATAAATGGGAATTGAGCCTCTTTCAATCCCAATAGTCAAAAAACGGATTTGTCTAAATGGGTTGTCATAACAGCCCAACACAAATGAGTCAATGATTATTTAAATATGATTTAAACTCATAATTATCCATAAGAGACAATTCAAAAGCCATATATCTTATCCTGAGAAGAGTTTTAACTCTATCTCCACGACCACTCTTATCTGTTCATAATGATGAGATAACCAATTTAATCCAAAACACTCAGAAGTAGAGATAAATCATTATTTTGAAACTGACTCTCAAAGAGACTATAAAGACCCCATGACCTCCACAGAAATCAGGTAATCAGTATTTTGCCATCAAAATCCTCTCATATTCTTCTGAGTTCTGACTTGAGCGTCGGAGGTTCAAACGAGTCAGATTCAGGAGCCAAGATCAATTGGAAATAATCAATATCGGCGAGAATTGAAAGGTCAGTTATTTTTAACGTTTCAAAAAAAATTTACATAATCTATTTGCTCCCGCACAGGAAAAAGCAGCAACACATAGATATCACAATATTTGATTGTCTATAATGCATATCTAGTAGAAAGTTGTAAAGAGAGTTGGGCAGTTTTCTCTAGGTGGGCCAAAGTATAAAATAAACAAAGATGAAATCCTCAATGGGTTGGATTCATCTAACATAACATATTTGAACAAACAAAAAGATAGATTGAGCATTTGTAAAGCTAAGCCAACCTAGGCTGCAGGCTAATCATAGTAAAAATGGAGAATGTGATATATGCAACCTTTGCATCATCATTCCAAAATTTGAGAGATATATACTTCGGAATGCATGCCCTCAAATGAAAAAATACCATATTTGCCTACGTATAGGAATACTCCAATGGACATCCACTCTAGGTCTTTGTCCTCTTAGAGCGATCCCAACGGATCGCTATAAATGCCTCTCCATCGCTAAAAACGTAAAAAAAAAACCCCAATCTTTCCTCAAAGGTGGGTCCCATTCGGCAAATATTTTGGCGACGAGATTCTCAAACCGCAAATGCTGTAATTTTTGCAAAACCTCCCTCCCCACTTTATCTTTTTATAAAAAAATCCCTGCACACTTTATATTAAAATTCGTTTGTTTGATTAGTTTTTTTTGAACTTCTTTTAATCATTTTATTTGTAGATAATAATAGACAATAATTATACTATTGTTATTTTTTCAACGAGATCTTTAATATGAGACTAATATTAAATATCTTTCTGATTTATTTTAAGTGTATGAATTAATAATATGAATAAATAATTATACTAATAAAGATAAATACAAATTCATAATAAAAATAAATATTCATCAAAAATTACAAAATATAATACTGACCAAAACATCGAAAATTAGTTTCCTTTGTTGATTCAGGGTCGACCAAACCCAGTGGATATATATATCCACTATAGCTTCTGAGAATCTGAGAAGAGTAATGCTAGAGCCACTACCAATTTTACTACATTTCTCTTCACTATCTTAGGTGGCACACTCCAATAGGTAGGGAATGATAGAGTAGGTGGGAGAACTCTCCAATAGAAGTACGTCACCTAAAATAGTGAAGAAAATGGCATGAAATTGGTAGTGGCTAAAGCGTTACTCATCTGACAAAACAGAAGTTCCACAAGCACTCAAGAGCTTTGTTTCCCTTATTGGGACCCACAACCATCATTTTCTCCTCCAAGTTCTGTTCTGGTCTTCTCTCAATTCTCAAATGAGAGAGAGAGAGGTGTGAAGAAAATGAGGGAGATATTCTAGGACCCAGATTAAATTATTAGATTTTTTTTCCATTTAAAAGCCCAAAATCCCTTTGAAAAACATAGAAACATTTTCATAGGTTTTTGTATACTTTAAGGAAAGAGGGGGGAGAGAGAGAGAGAGCGAGAGCTATGGGGAACTGCTTGAAGAGACCTGAGAATGCTCGCATCTCTCACAACTCATCTGGTAAAACTCTCCCTGTCTTTTCTACTTACAAATTGTTGTGCTTAACGTCTTTTTTTTTTTTTTTGTCTTTTGTCTTGTTTTTTCGTTTTTTCTTTTTTGAAGTAAAAGGTGGAACATGGGTTTTCCTTTGATGGAATAGATTTGATGTTTGAGCTAAAATTGGTGATACCTTTTTTGGAAATCTTATTTATTTGGGTGATTTTCCAGTTATTAGGAATTTCCTTTCTTTTTAGGGCCCTAACTCTTGGGGTTAAGTAAATGGGTTTCTGTTTCTGGTGAGTCTAGTTAAACCGGTTGGAGTAAAATGCAAATTCTGAAGTTCTATATTCTTTGGTTGGTTTTGCTCGATGTTTGCATCATTAATTTTAATTTATAATTTGAACAAAAGCATTATTTTTTTGAATAAAAAGCTAGGTGGTAGCCTGACAGCCTGACCTTGATCCCGGGACATCCCTTTACTCATCCCAAACCATTTAGCGAGCTAATTATCTACTTGACCCACTTTTTGAGAATATTTGTCCAAACGATCCAGTTTGAAAAATATTTACCAATGTGACCTAGTTCTTAATTAAATTTCTTTAATACACTTTCTATAATACTTTATATAGGATGTATAACCTTTTATTAAATTCTAAAAGTTTTTGGGTTATAGGATAATTTCTACTTTTATTATTAAATTTTATTTTCTATTTTATAGCTTATAAATTAGTGATTAATTTAAATTTTTTTATAGAAATTAAGTAAAAATTACTTATTCTGAACTTGGTGCGAAGCGTGAAATATTTAATGAATGCCTATAAAAAGAGAACAAAAGAGTATCAAAAAACTTTTTTAAAGGTGATATCCTTCTGTAAAATAGTAGTCTTCAAAATCAATTACATTATCATTCTCTAGAATATCAAAATAATTAAGCATAATTTCAAAACTTCACGTAGACTCTAATTCTGTTTCAGATAATTCACTTTCACTATCATATGGGGGTTCTTTGAGTTCTTCCAGTTCTTCCATATGTTCATTTCTTTCCCCAACATGTTCATTTTCTTCCAAAAATTGTCGATTGCTGTTGTAGGATTCCATATGTAACATCTAAATTCTCCATTTTCATAAAATAATTAAGATCTTTCAAAGTAAGTTTGATCATCAATTATTTGGACAGTTATATTACTAGTTTTTCCAGGATTAATTTGATTTATTGTTATATTTATTACTCTCTGTAAGCTAAAGAAGAATAATTTAAATTCATAAATATCATCCATGCTTGTTACTCTTTCTGGGTAATAAACATCAAATTCCAGCATTCTATCACTTTCTTTATAATTAATAATTTAATCATTAATTCATAACTTTCTTAAGCAAGACTTTCTTTTTTAGTGATTTTGTAATTTAAAACAACAAGTATGAATCATGAGTTGGGAGAGATTTCTAAGGATACCCTAAAAATCTAAAAAAAGTGACCCATCATGCTTTGACCTAGTTAAACTTCTTTGAGCTGCTCTGTACCAGTTAGTTCCAGTGGATAAAATACATTTGGTGTGCACCCCGATTTCAGTGCTTCTTTTACGTTCCTACTATCTTAGGACTACTATGCTATTCAAGAGAGCTTCATCCAAGAGATACGTCTGGAATAACTAGTAGCACTTCGATACAGGCAGTCACAACTTAGCTCATTTTCTGCTACTAGGTATACAGTCTAACTATAGAAGGTTACGAATGAGTCTTTTTGCAAGATCCTTTAGCAGAGCCTTACAAAACTCTCCTTAAGGAAAGAAAATTAGTTTTTCATACCTTATTTTGTATTAGATTTGGTAGCAGAACTCATAGAAAGAAAATCTTTTATTCCTCTCAATCTTCTTATAGACCAAACTTTTCTTACAAATTTATATGTAATTTCTCTCCTCTAGATGCCTTTTAGCTCACAATACATGTTTCTGAATCCCATTACTCTTTTTTCTGGGATTATTTTTTTAAATTCCTCAGCTTTATATGGTACAATGTAATGTTAGATGCTCCATAGAGCACTTGGATAGTCATCCCTATTTTTATAACGTATTCTGCTGGAAGCTCTTCATTTTCTTCAAGTTACTCAGGGATCGCTGAATACATTCTGACATATATTTTTGAGACCTTTGTGAGGCCAAAATAACTCTTGGCTTCTTTATAAATTTCTCTTGGCAAGTGGATCAGTTCTTCACATTTTCTGGACAGATAGATGCAATGAATAAGTCATCTTTCGAACAATGCCCTGGTTGTTTTTGGATTAGCTTATGGTAGGATGATGGCGTTGTTCATATGTTGTTGTGATATGGTTTTGATGAACTGTTCACTTCGGTTACTTGGCATAATTTTTTAATATATTGTAAAAATAATATTTTCTTTGATATTTTGGTAGGAGATTTCTCAGTAAGAAGTGTCTCCATGTATGTAGCCTTATTTGAGGATGTAATTGTATCTTTTTTTAAGAAATGAGTAGGTTTGCCCATCTCACTCATTTTGTCGCTAGTGTTGTCCATATTTTTTGTAGTTACATGCTGACTTACATGTTGATAGAACATACTTTGAAGTCTGCATATTTGTAGCTGTAATTGATTAAATGCTTTTTTTATTTGCTTCATGGTTTCCTTGAGGTAAATTATATCATGTTCTACTTGCTGGGCTATAGTCTCCATTTTGCAACAATTAAAATAGTTAATTTCTTGATAGAAAATCAGCTAAAATGTTATCCTTTTCTTTTATGTTTTCTATAATTTGCTAGTTTTATTTGTATCTTATCAATCTTTATTTTCTATAGTTGGATATATTATTTTGTTAATCCAATTCTTTGCTTGTGTATTATCCGTCTCTACTGTGAATTTTGTATGTATTATGAATAATTCAAACTTTTTTATAGCTTTTAGTATTGCTAATAGTTCTTTTTCATTTATGTAGTAATTTTGTAGGGTTTGTGTGAATGATCTACTAGTATATCTGACTAGTCTTCTTTCTTTTCACCTATTTTAATGAATTTTAATATTGCTCCCCAATTATTTTCACATGCATCTGTTTCTATTATCCATGAACATTCTTTAACAGGTAATCTTAGCTTATTTAATTCTGAAGTTTGTTGTTTTAATATTTTAAGTTTTTCTTTATCCTCGGGGGTCTATTCTCATTTCTTAAACTTTTTTTAGTTGTAACAAATTTATTTTTACCGATAAATTCGGTATGTATCATCTTGTTTGATTTAGTAGTCCAATTATGGCTTGTACTTTTATTTTTTCTTTTAGGACATTAGAAAATGTCTTTATTTTTTTTGCTATATGTGATTGTAGTTCTATTCATTCATGTGATAAATTTGTTCTTGAGAATTCTATCTCAGTTTTGAACAATTCCATTTTCTTTTTTGATAGTATAATACCTGTATTTTTTGCTATTTATATGAATTTTAGTAAATTCTCTTTATGTTGTTCTTCATTTTTGGATCTTATTAGAATGTCATCTATATATATTAGTATGAAATTGTTGTATTTTTCAAATATCTTATCCAAATATTCTTGAAATACTCATGAACTATTTTTATATCCGAATGGTAATACATTCCATTCATAGAATCCTTGTGGTGTAACTAAATGCTATTAACTGTTTTGAGTCTTCCATTAGTTTTATGTGGTAAAATTCTGATTTACAATCAAATTTTGAATATAGTAGTATCTGCATATCTGGTAGTGGATATCCAAATTTCTTAGTATTTTTTATTTAATTCCTTATAATTTACTACCTTTCGAGATTTAACTCTTTTTTTCTCTGAATGTTTTCTTACTATAAATGTTGGTGATGAATGTGAACTTTGTGATTTTTTATATAATTGTTTTTCATTAGTTCTTTTATATGTATTTTGAATTCTTCTAAATCTGTTGGAGTGTGTCTTATAGGTTTAATTTTTATTATTTTGTTCTTACCTATTAACTCTATGTGCTGTGAGTTTACTTAAGTCTAAAGGGTCCTCTCCGCACAGATCTTCTAGTTGTAGTTGTTTCTTGGACTTGTTGTATTCTAGTTTTGTTTGGTAAATATTGATATTCACCATGCTCGGTTGAAGAAACTCTGATATGCGGCAAGTCGGTCCTATAATAAGGTTGTGTTATTCTAATTGTTATTGCTTGGTGCTGACAAGGTATTGTAAATATAACAGATTTATGTGATATTATTATAGGATAATATTGTTGGAAAAAGTCATTTTTTCTAATAGTATATCATTATTCATATCATCAAACTGGTATATTATTGATACTTTTAGCACTAATTCCTATTTGTATGTTAACATTTTGTTGATACCTATCAAGTATGATGGTTTGTCCAGTTAATTTAGTTATCGCATTTTTATAATATCCATCTTGTTTTCATCTTGGTAGTATATTTTCACGGCATAAGCTAGTACTTGCTGCAGTGTATTAAATTATGGTAGTTTTTTTATTTGTATCTTCGTAGAGAAATTCTGTTAGTATGTATAATGTATTTTTTGTTGCTCTTAATGAATTTATTTACACAATATTCTATTTATTACTATACTTTCATTGTTTACTGTTATTGTGAATTTTTTTTTCTTGAATTGAGTAAGGTTGTACTGATGTAAGGAAGGCAGTTCCTAATAACATTTCATTAACATTGTGTTCTGCATCTACATGTAAATATAATAGCGTTTCATTTCTGCCATTTATCTTCTGCGGCAATATTATTTTATGTACAATTGAATGTCTATTATTGTAATAGTCTAAAGTAGTAATATGGATTTTCTAATGGTATTAATTCTGTTGTTTTTATATTTGTTTGTTTAATATATGAATTAGTAGCTCCTGTATCTACCAGGGTACTTGTTTATTCCATTTTCCACTGTCATAATATTCTATTTCTATTTTAAATTGATTATTATTTTGATTGTCTAATGTATTTATTATTGGTATTAATTTCAATACTTGTTGTTTGTTTCTTATTGATAGTGATCTCTTTCCGAATAATATTTGTGGTGCATTTCCTTTTGCAATTTCTTTTGCCTTATTAATGTCCAATTCTATATAGTTTGGAATAGTTATTTTAGGGTTTTCTCTAGCTAGTTTGTATTTTATAAATTTGCTGAATAGTGGTTCTATCTTAAAATTATATGTATTGCTGTTTTTTTACTTCATGCTTACTAGTGAAAGCATAAATATTTCTTATTTGTACACTCGTGACTTTGCTTTTCCTTATCATTTCTATTCCTGATAATCTATGGTACATAACTAAACTTTTGTCCTTATTTTCTTGGGTCATACTTATAGAGAAATTAGGTTTTATTGTAAATTTTATCTTTTGATACATTAAGTTTCCTTGTACTATTCCTATTAAGGTATCTTGTATACTTGATATTATTCTATCATCCATTAGGTATATTTGCAGGGGTGTATTTATTCCTTCCTTAAAATAAGCTTTTATTATTATTTGCACAGCTTCTAAATGTATGCGTCTTAATGTTTTTTTGGTTTTCTCACTTATTTTTTTCATCTCGTCTTATTATTTTTTCCGTTATTAATGAGATTATGGTTTTTCCTTGGCTTGTTCTATGTCTATAGGTTGTTAATTATTTCTGACTATTATGATGGTATTTTTTTTTCTTTTAAATATTGGTAGTTTAAATATATCTTTTGGGTTTATGTCTAACTTGGTTGCTCTTATTTTATCGTATTTTTGTATGTCAAAGCACATTCTTTTCTTAACTTCTTCATTATTTTTGTTAGATATTGTAATATATATTTAGTCCCATATCGGGTTATGTATCAATTTATAATTTGATTCCCTCCTATATATAGGAGTCATTGTACTCGGTTATAATCAAGCCAATAATATTTTCAATCTCTCTGTTAACCTTATCATGGTATCAGAGCACAATTATAAAATTTTATTTTCTTATCAAAACCCTAGAATCCAAAAAGCAAAAAAAAAAAAAAAAAACAAAAAACAAAAAAAAAAACAAAAAAGAAAATCAAAATCCCGCCGTCGTCCCCCGTTCAACCCCGCCGCTGCCATCATCAAGACCCAACTACTGAAGAACCCAACAAGAAGAAGAAGCCAACCCATCAAGAAACAAAAGAACCCAACTTCGGCCATCATTGTCAACATCGTCCACCTCGTCGTCGATTCCCGTCCCAACTTTGGCCATCAACGAAGAACCCCTGTTAGCACCCTTATCGTCAACTCCACCTCCAAATCCCTCTGGCCGAACCCACCTGCAAATCCATCCTCAAAAGTCCGTTACCCGAACCCACCTCCAAATCCCTCGGTCGAGACCTACTCCTCCACCTTGCCGCCATCGCCTCCACCTGAAACCCTAGCCGCCCTCTTCTATGTTCTATCTTCAAACCCTACATCCAAATCCAACTTCTAATATCCACAACCTGAAATCCACACTTACCCTATTTCAGATCTAACCCGACCTGTTTCTCCAAACCAAACCCATTTTCTAAAAAAAAAAATAAATAAAAATTGCAGGTACTATTTCTTCTTCGATAGTCCCTCACATTCCGATCTCCAGCTAGATTCAGACAAATGAAGCGCCTTCATCATCCTGATTTCGGCATACTCCCTTCTCCTCCCAACGTCATCCTCACCACTGCCCCACCCCTTCTGCCATCTGTAGCACCATCCAACTCCCTCTCCCTCTCCCGACACCAGCAGTAGTTCTGCCCTCATTTCGATCCCTGTCACAGCGACATCAGTCTCATTCCTCCTCACAACACTTCTTCCCTTACATCCTCGGTCATGAATGTTACTCCAGCCTTGCCGACTCTTGCTGATTAGGATAATCTCCAGCATCGCCTTGTTCAACTGGAACTTCAGCTCTTGGGTCAGTCTATCACTGCTGGCCCCTCTGCCCCTGCATTCTCTTTTACTCATGGTATGAATTCTTCATGGATTTTAGATTTTGGTACTTCACATCATCTTACTAGTAATTATGCTCTGCTCACCACCAGCACTACACTTCCCTCTCACTCTCCATCTCTACACACCGCCGATGGCTCACAAATTCTTAATACACACTCAGGGTCTATTAGCTCTGTCACTCTCACATTGCTCTATGTTCTTTAAGCTCTTCATTTATCTATGAACCTTATTTCTATTAGTGGCTTGTGCGATAGTGGTCTTTACATTTGATTCTTTTGGTTGTTTTATTGCTGATTCTCACATTAGTCAGGAGTTTGGACGTGATAGTCGACATGGTCGTCTATATCACCTAGATTTTCTTCATGCACATAAATCTCATCCTCATTTTGCTGGTGTTGTGCATTCTGATGCTGATCCATGGCACAAACGTTTAGGACATATTAGTGAGTCTCGCCTTAAGACTTTAGCCTGTAGTGGTGTCCTTGGTCCTCGTTCTTTTACTCATTTGTCTGATTTTTAGGGATGTCATTTGGTCAAACACATAGCACTCCCTTTTAATCACAAAAGCACTTCTTATACCACCCATCCTTTTCAGCTTATTCACTCTGACATATGAGGACCATCTCCTACACCTTCTCACAAAGGTTATCTTTATTATGTTAGTTTCATCGATGAGTGACATATGAGGACCATCTCCTAAACCTTCTCACAAAGGTTATCTTTATTATGTTAGTTTCATCGATGACTTTACTCGCTACACATGGGTGTTTCTTATGCGCCAGATACCCGACATTTACCAGTTCTTTACGACCATGGTTCACACTTAGTTTGGTGCACGTATCAAAACCTTTCGCTCAGACGGTGCTCGTGAGTATACTTCCACTGTTATGAGATCAATCCTTCAATCTCATGGTACACTCTTTTAGCAATTATGCCCTCACACAATGAACAGAATGGTGCAGCTGAATGCAATCATTGTCACATTTTTGAGACGGCTCGCGCTATTCTACTATCCTCTTCTGTTCCTCGTTCTTTCTGGGCTGAAGCTGTCATGACATCTGTCAGTCTCATTAACATCACTCTATTGTTTGCCCTGGCACGTCACCTCATGAGGCTCTTCGACACTCACTGCTGGACTACAGTATGCTCCATACTTTTGGGTGCACCTATTATTTCCTTCTCCCTTACTGAGCGCACGAAGCTCACCGCTCGAGCTACTAAATGTGTTCATCTAGGTCTCAGTCCAGAACATAATGGATATCGTTGTGTTGATCCTGTAGCGGGTTGCGTTCGTATTTTCCTACATGTCTCCTTTATAGAAGACTATCCCTACACTTGACTTCTCCTGAGGATGCTAGTTTTCTCGATTCTTCTGTAGTTGGACCTATCTCCCCGGCCATACCTTCACGTTCCATATGATCCCACTTCTCTGGCTCCTTTTCTACCTCATACTGATGTTCCACCTATTATTCCTCTTACGGAGTCACCACCTGCATCCCCACAGCATCTTGCACCGTCACCACCTTCATCCTCACATCTGCATGCCCCCCTCCACCTATCTCACCCCCACACACTGCCCATCCACTATCGGTCCGTCAATCTACACATTCTACCTCAGGCATCCTTTCGGCCCGTTACACACCTGATGCCACTAGTTCCTCTGATCAGTTTGGCTTTGCCACCCTTGCCTCATACTCACCACAGTTTCATGCATATCTCACTGCTATACACTCCACATGTGAGCCCAGAATCTATAAGGAAGCTATTCAATTTTCCGAGTGGCGGGAAGCTATTGCAGAAGAGTTTCGTGCATTTGATCAAACTGACATTTGGGATGTTGTTCCACTGCCTGTGGGCATTCAGCCTGTTAGCTACAAATGGATCTTCATGGTCAAATATTGACCTGATGGCTCCATTGAGCGGCACAAGGCTCGTCTAGTTGCCTGAGGATTTACTTAAGAGCGTGACATTGATTATGATGAGACTTTTACCTCAGTTGCACTATGACTGTAGTTCGTACTCTTCTTGCCGTTGCCTTCGTTCGTCAGTGGCCGTTATATTAGATGGACGTGAAGAATGCATTTCTTCATGGCACATTATCTGAGGTTGTTTACATGCATCCTTCTTCTGGCCTTACCACTCCTTGTCATGTTTATCATCTCCGTCGTGCTATATATGGCCTGAAACAAGCCCTTCGAGCTTGGTTTGAGTGTTTTCGCCATGTCATTATCCTGGCTGGTTTTAGCCAGAGTTCACAGGACCACTATGTTTATGCGGTCATCACCGCAGGAGAGTACTTCTACTATTATATGTTGGTGATATGATTATTACTGGGGATGACTCCACAGACATTGCATCCACCCAACACTACCTTCACCAGCAATTCCATATGAAAGATCTTGGTAAACTACGCTACTTTCCGGGTCTAGAGATTGCCCATGGATCACGGGGCATACTCATTTCTCAACAGAAATACACATCAGATATTATCTCTGGTGCATGTCTTTCTGACAGTCGATCAGTCGATACTCCCTTAGAGCTTAATGTGAAGCTTCGTCCCACAGAAGGTGAGCTTCTTTCAGATCCTACTAGATACAGACAGATTGTTGGGCAACTTGTCTACTTATGCATGATCAGATCCGATATTGCTCATACAATCAGTGTTGTTAGTCTGTTTCTTCTCTACATCAGTTCACTACAGTGCTCGTCTTCGGATTCTCAGGTACCTTTGAGGCACTATCACTTGCTCATTATTCATGCCTTCTACATCCAAACTGGAGGTCAGTGCATATTCTGATTTAGTTTGGGCGGGTGATCCTACTACCAGATGGTCTACCACAGGTTTCTGTCAGTTTCTTAGTGGTTCGCTGATCTCATGGCGAAGCAAGAAACAGGTAGTTGTTGTATATTCTTCCACCGAAACTAAGTACAGAGCAATAGCAGCTAATACTAGAAAGATTGTTCATGTTCGTAGGTTGTTATCAGATATGAGTGTCACTACCACAAGAGCTACTCCTCTTCATTGTAATAACAAGAGTGTGTTGCACATTGCAAGCAACCCGGTATTTCCTGAGCGAACGAAGCACATAGAGATAGATTGCCACTATGTTCGTGAGCGCTTTGAAGCAGAGACCATTTCCCTTCATTTTGTTACATCTTCACAGCAGGCAATAGATTTCTTCACCAAATCCCACACTGTTCAGAGATTTTGTTAGTTGGTGGGAAAACATACATTGTTCGACCCACCATGAGTTTGAAAGGGGGTGTTAGATATTATAATATATATTTAGTCCCATATCGGATTATGTATCAGTTTAGTATTTGGTTCCTTCCTATATATAGGAGTCATTGTACTCAGTTATAATCAATCCAATAATATTTTCTAATCTCTCTGTTAACCTTATCAATTTTTTTCTTTTTCTAATTGTTCTTCTATTTCTGTTATTTCGTCATTATATTTATTTCACATTTTTCTGTTGTACCTTCACTACTTCCACTATCTCCTTCCAGTACCATTATTTCATCATCTTCACTAATTTCTGACCAGTCTTCCTCATATTCTATGAGTTCATAGTTTATGTTATTCATCTCTTTAATTTCTTCTACGTATTTTACATTTTCTTTTTTCATTCTCTTAGGGCAATTTGGTGATATATGTCATACTTTTCACATATATAATAATTACATTTCTTTGGGTTTTTCGGATATTGTATATTTTTATTTATTCTTCTGAAGTGTCTTTTATAGGGTTTTTTATATCTCTTAAAAGTTTTTCTATATTTTGGTTTATATTTCTGGAATTTGTGTTTACGTCTCTTTGTATAATTATAGTTATTATTACATCCCTAATGATTTGGTCTTGCATCTTCACAACAAATTCTTTGTTTATATGTTCTATAGTATTTTATAGTTGCTCTAACTTCTTGGCACACTTTATCCTTATAATATTTTACAAATTGTGTTCTATACCGTAAAGTATCCACTTATTGTTTTACTTTCTCACCTATGTATGCACTATATATGTTTATACTCCATGGATCTGGTAGTTTTAGAATAAAAATGAGTCCAAGATTGGACTCCTTTCATCTGATACCAACAAGAAGTGAAGCGTTACAAGACTGGTTACAAGACCGACTCTGACGCAGAATCAGATAAAAGTACATAAAGCAAACTCACAAGATTAACACGACATAAGGAAGTAATACAGTACAACATGAAGAAAGTAGCACAACTAGTATGCTGTCTTGATAGGCTAGTATGCCCATAAGCCTTCAAGTCACTTTCACCATTATTAGATTTCATCTTCAAGTCACTTTCACCATTATTAGGTTTCATTATTAGATTCCCTTTTATTTGTCACCATCTCCTTTGTTAAATTCAATTTCTTATCTACCGTACCTCCAATATTTCACAAATTAAATTTAAGTCCCTTATTTGTCTTCTTATTTATTATTCCTTCTTACTTGTCTTCTTCTTCGTCATGTATCACCAACAATAAGTCGGTGCGAAGCGTCAGATACATTATCATTCTCCAGCATAATTTCAAAACTTCTCGGAATTCACAAGCATAGTTGTTAAAATAACACATATCGCATATTTCTAAATTACTTAATCTCCATCTTACTTGGTTCTTTTTGTATATAGTGTGTTTTTCTCCTTTATCGTAGACACTAAATTCTGTTCTTATTGCTATATCGTATTGTAATTATTTTTGTTAGTCCTAAGGTTCGTTGTGTTGAGTTTTCTTCTGTTTCTTTATCATCAATTGTTATAGATTTTCTTATAGTATTTCTTTATTGTTCTTTAGTTAATTCCACCATTTTGCTACTACTTCTATAAAGGTTGTTTCTATAAATTTCGCAAATGAATTTTCTAAAAGGTTTTGCCTAAATCCTACTATTAGTGAAGCCTTTACACATTCTTCTATTGTCCTATCAACGTCTTTTACGTAGTCTAGATCTAGCCATTCTCCATTTTCTGGTATTCCTTTTTCGTAGTGTTCTGCATGTTCATATTTTGGGATTTCTTTTTTTTTATCTTTTCCTAACTTATTATTTTTTGTGTATTGCCATTTCCATGGTAGGTGATAAGGTCTTTTGTTAGGTGGTGGCCTTAAGATTTCATATGTATTAATTGAATTTTCTGTAGGTTTTGTTAAAATTTTCTTCTTCGTAATTCATTTTTACTTCTTCATTTGATATTTCTAGATTTCTCAAAGTTTTCTGTACTTCCTCTGAATTTGGATTTGCCATTAAATTTCTATTTCCAAAATATTTATATTAAGTTTTGTTATGGCTTTTATCTCCTTCATAGCAGCTTATGTTATACCTAATTCTTTTTCAGTGTCATCTGTTATATACGTACAAAGTTCTCTTATGTTATTATTTATGATTTTTAAATCTTTTCTTATAGTTTCTATAAATTTTGGACCATTGTAATCTTCTTCCAACTCTTTAATGTTTATCATATAAATTTCTGAGAGTTTTGATGGTTCTTTCTTTGTAATATTATCCATCCTAACTTAATTCCCATAATTTAAGATCTTATGATAATAGTTGTGGGCAATACCAGCTTGCTTCTTCGTTCCTATAATCTGTTACTTTGTATGCTATCTCTTTTTGTATTTCCTTAGATAGTTTCTCAGTTATTTTACTTTTTATTAACAAATATTCTGATACAGTTATATGCTTTCTTTCTCTTAATGTATCTAATTTGAAATTTTAAAGATTTTATAATTTTAGTTTCTTTATTTTCTGTGAAATATCCAGTTTTTATAAGGTTAAGGGGTAATATAGTTTGTAATTTCTAAAATAGGGTTATATATAAAATTTTGTTTTTAGGATATTATACTAAGAGCATCTCCAATGGGGCTCTATCTCCATCTCCATCTCCATAAGCCCCAATGGGGCTCTATCTCCATCTCCAAATATGGAGATGGGTGAAAAACGTCTCCAAATTTGGAGACCTTTCATCCCATCTCCAAAACACTATTCATTTTTTTTATTTCTCATTTTACCCTTTTTTACCTTAATATCTTTCTAAAAATTCCTTCCATATCCTTTAATTAAAATGTGTATTGTATATTTAGTGAATGTATCTTATAAAATATTAAACAAAATTTTATTATTTTGGTACAGTTGGAAATGTCTCGACGATAGCTTTAAAATGAGACCAATTTTGAATATTTTTTTATTGTTTGAAAAAAATAATTGATACAATATTTATAGATAAGATTATTTAGTTATTTTGTATTAGCTTAACATATTTTAAAAAGACTACCCACTCATACAATGTGATCATTAATTGGAAATAGATAAACGACAAATACATATAATCATTAATTGAAAATACAAACGTTGGACATTGAAATACATAGAACTGAATAATAAAAAAAAATTAAAATTATAACATTAATAATCCCCAATTTTTAATCCATTTCATTGCCGTGTCTTGCCCACAAATGCTCTATCAGTGCATTTCTAAGTGCAATATGAGCATTTTTGTCTTTGAGTTGCTTGTGTCGAGCAAGAAATCGTTGGAATTGCTCAGCTTTGTTGACATCAATCTCTTGAGTATTCTGAATAATTGCAGGAGTAGACATCAATCTCTTGACATCAATCTCTTGAGTATTCCGAAATTTTCTATTTCTGTCAGAATTTAATATTAAAATATACTAAATTAGAAAATTTATTTGATTAATGTTATATATGATATTATTAAATTAATTCCAAAGTAATTTTACACTTGATTATTTTACATTGTTAATACAAGTAAAAATTTCATAATTTAAAATTAGTTCCAAAAAGTACTAATATTAGGCTCGTTTTAAAGCATTCGGCGAGATATTTCCAACAGCATAATTTTTATTTTCCCAAATAGATTATTAATATAAGCAATTTAATGTAAAATTATTTATAACAAAACTAATTAAAAATTCTTAAAAATTATAGAGATGCTTGGTTGGAGTGGGTCTCTATTTCCTCATCTCTATAATGGAATATTTCCAGGAATATTCCATTATAGAGATGAGAAATAGAGACCCCCATTGGAGATGCTCTAACAAGGTCAGTTGGAGGATTTTGTGAAAGTGTGTCAGTGGGATAAATGTTTTGGAAAGTGGGTCGGTTTGATAAATATTTATTGACAGTGGGTTGGTCACTCTCCATTTAGCATCCGAGCTACAACTCAGTAGCTCAACTCAGTGATTTGAACAAAAGTGTTATATTTATGCCAGAGGGCGATATTAGATGTTTGCTATTTCATGGTAGGCGTACACGTTCAAGTATAGCTAGGGGAAAGTCGATTGTTTGAGGATGCTAATAGAGACAGGGGTCAAAGAGGAGCAGAGTAGCAGAGAATCATAGCTGAAATTGAGTTTTCAATAGTGGACTTGAGTGTTTACTTGTTCTATCTTTATTAATTGGTCTATGGAGTTAAACTTGAGTATTTATTTGCTTTTAGTATTTTTTTTATCTTTTAGTTGATTTTTCCGTGAGCTTGATGAGTTTTGTGTTCATTAGAGTTATAATGAACTCTTGTTTTGTTATTTTATCATTTAAAGATGAAAATTTGTGCTCTTAAACAAGGACAATAATAACAATGATAAAGACAAAAAGTAAATCTCCTCGAAAAAAAGGAAAACAACAAAAAATCCAAGCATTTAACCAAATGATTAAACATTTTTCTTGTAGGTTGCTTGTACAATGTACGCTTTCACCTTTTTTTGCTAGGCTATGGCCATTACTTCAGAAAAAAAGGGGAAAAAAATTAAAAAGAAAAAGGAAAGAAAGGTAGATATGACTATCCCTCTGATTCCTCTGATCGAGTTTGCAAAGTTGGGGTTAATGGATTCTTCTTATGCATTTTGTCTCCTCTATCTAAACTTTTAGTTTCTAATCATGATTTTAGCTTAAAAGATTTACTGATTTTTATGTTTCTTCTTTTTGGAAAAAAAAAATTAGTTATTACCTTTTCCAACCATTGTGTAGTTAATGAGATGTTAACTTCTTAGTCGCAAGTTCCTTATACGCCTTGCCACCACAATCAAGTCCCTCTGTACTTTAGCAAACTCTTTACAGAGAAAATGTATGAAAACCAGGGTAAATCACTATATGGATATCACTACCTATCATGTTAACTAGCTGGGGCTTCAGAAATTTATCATGCCAAATAACAGGAGTCACAAGATGCCTTTCATTTGCTAGTGTGCCTTTATTTCAAAATAAGTACATAAATAAATATCCATTCTTTTCATCTTTTCAGGCTTCGTGAGGGGTATCTAAATCCTTCAATTTATGTTCACGCTTCTAGGTTTTTCATCATACGACAACTGATTGGACAACAAAGATTTATTCAATTATTAACCCTGCAGAGTGCCTAAATTAATAGAAAATGTCTACCGTAGAGGCATTTTTTTTATAAAAAAAATGAAAAAGAAATATGTGTGCAGAGGAAATTATTCAGTTAAATTCATACAAATGCAAGAAAATATGTATATGCCTAGTAGTTGAAATTTGAAAGGTCACCATGTCCGATTAAAGTTAATAACTTTGTTTTAAGGAGTGTATGTAATGTGCAAGCATTGATTTGTGGTTATTGTTCATATTATATAATGTTTTTAGTAAACCTATACAGAGGAAAGATATAACCTTTTGTCTATTTTATCTAACCTGTCCTCTGCAAACAGATCCATCAAAAGGCATTAGCAAACCAGGCACGTCATCTGCTCCTTCCACAGCACTCTCAAATCCTTCGACCTTTACCTTGCTTTCTACTCAAGGGAGTGCTAGTGAATCTCTCCCTTGTCTACGAACTGAAGAAGAAATCTTATCGTCACCAAATTTAAAGAACTTCACTTTCAGTGATCTCAAATGTGCCACTAGAAATTTTCGCCCTGATAGTCTTATTGGGGAAGGAGGATTTGGGTATGTCTATAAAGGATGGATCGACCAACAAACTTTTACTGCTTCAAAACCCGGATCGGGCATGGTGGTTGCTGTCAAGAAACTTAAATCAGAGGGTTTTCAAGGGCACAAAGAATGGCTGGTAGAATTTTTAATTTAATTCAATTAAAATAATTTATCCTTCGCTTCATTTGTTTAGTTATTTATTATTTATTTATTTTGAGAGAAAATTACTTCCTGTTGTACTAACTGGATAATGTGTTTGTAGACAGAAGTTGATTATCTTGGTCAGCTTCACCATCCCAATTTGGTGAAGCTCATTGGATTCTGTTCAGATGGTGATAACAGGCTTTTGGTCTACGAGTTTATGCCAAAAGGAAGTTTGGAGAATCATCTCTTCAGAAGTAAGTGATACAGTAATGTTAAGGTCCGTTCTTGTAAAACAAGTAACTGTCTAGTACTTACTAATATAAGTTATTATTTAGATCAGAAAGTTTGAAAATTACTTTATGATGTCTAAACCCTATGTTTGCAATATTTCCTTTTTGAGAAAATCCATGTTTGCAATATTAATTTCCTTCAGATCAGAAATTTCTGAAAATTACTTTAAAATGTCTATACCCTATGTTTGCAATATTTCGGTGTTCGTTGCACTGTTTGAACTGTAGTGAAGGGCATGGAAAATTAAATACTAGAAAGGATATATATATATATATATATATTTATTTATTTATTTATTTATATCAATCGGCTACATGTGTTGATTGATTTTCCTAAAAGTTAATAATCATGGAGCCGATTGTGTGTAATTGGGGTATAAATTGGATTTTTACAATTTTATGCTAGTCTCTTCTATTCAAGACTATCTTTAACTAGTGACTTTTGCATAAATATCAACTTTTAACGACCAGTTGATGTTAAAATGGTATTTAACTAAGATAATTCATTAAAATGAGGGAAAAGGCATCGTATTAGTTAAACCTAAATTAGTCCCATTAGGACCAAATCATATATCTTTTATTAGATTATGAATATTTTTGAAGTCATTATCAGATTATTAATCACAGAATCATTATAACACAATATACATGACTCTGTAATTCGACAATTTTCATATATGAACATTAAGTTGGTAGCAAGAAGCATGGTTGTATATTTATCATATCTTTGCACTGATATATTTAATGAATGCTGCAAATTCAGATGGCTCTCAGCCTCTATCTTGGGCAACAAGGATTAAAATAGCCATTGGTGCTGCTAAGGGACTCTCCTTTCTTCATGATGCTGAAAGCCAGGTCATATATCGGGATGTCAAAGCTTCAAATATTCTTCTGGATTCGGTATATATGCTTAACAATGAGTACATAAAACATTATACTAGGTTATTATTTTTTTATGTACTTTTTTGAAATAATAATTCAGTCCGTGATTTGCTGTCACAAATGCAGGATTTTAACACAAAACTTTCAGATTTTGGCTTGGCGAAAGCTGGCCCTACCGGAGATATGACACACGTCTCTACACAAGTCATAGGAACTCATGGATACGCTGCACCTGAATATATTGCAACAGGTCCTTAATATCTTTTTTATGTGTCTCTCTATGTTTGAAATTTTAAATTGATTCATAGATGTTCAATAGTCAATCAGTGAAATATTTTTATATTTATTCAACAATGTTCAATAACTAGCTAGGTTCTAGTTGATAATGATAGGTAGCAAGCATAGTTTCAGCTTACATGGTTAGTGGGTTGTATGTGTTGGGTACTATGAGTGTGTTGTATGTGTTGGGTACTATGAGTGCTATATAAGATTTTTACCACTTAATGCTTTATACATGCTACTTCACAAACCCTTATCTTGTTTAAGGTGCAAGGCATATGTCAATTGTTTTAAGAAATATTTGTTCGAGGTCTTTATTTGACTATGCTTTTATTATTAGCATGCTTGATTATTGTTTATAGCCATCAAACCCTTTGGTCTGAACTATTTTAAGACCCTTGCATTACAGTCTTCAGACAGCAAACTTGACTTCATTTGGGCAAAAGTATCCTCATTCAATTAGTGTATTTGAATGAAAAAACAAGCATTTTACCAAAAAACACTCGACATCTTAGCGAAAGACACTACATCTTAAGTTCTTAACTTAAATTAGTACATTTCAAAATGATATTTTACCCCTAAAAAGTTTCTTTTGAACTTTGTAGTTGTTGTGTTTCTGAAATATTAAGGGCTGAGGCCTGCTTGATTATTGTTTATAGCCATCAAACCCTTTGGTCTGAATTATTTTAAGACCCTTGCATTACAGTCTTCAGACAGCAAACTTGACTTCTTTTGGGCAAAAGTATCCTCATTCAATTAGTGTATTTGAATGAAAAAACAAGCATTTTACCAAAAACACTGTACATCTTAGCGGACACTACATCTTAAGTTCTTAACTTAAATTAGTATATTCAAAATGATATTTTACCCCTAAAAAAGTTTCTTTTGAACTTTACTTTATAGGTGTGTTTCTGAAATATTAAAGGCTGAAGCATTTAGTGTGTAAATAAAATTCAAAAGGTCTAAAAGAAAGCCTCCCTCCCTCAGTCACTCTTCTGTCTTTCTAATGTATATTTATATGAAGTCATTAATCGTACTTTGTTAATGCAGGTCGCCTGTCTGCAAAGGCCGATGTCTACAGCTTTGGAGTTGTTCTACTGGAACTTTTATCTGGACGTCGAGCTTACGATAGGGGGAGACCAGGCATAGAGCAAAACCTAGTCGACTGGGCCAAGCCTTCATTAGGTGACAAACGAAAGCTATTCCAGATCATGGACTCGAAGTTGGAAGGCCAATATCCCAAGAAAGGGGCCCACTCTGTTGCGAACCTTGCCTTGCTATGCATCAGCATTGAGGCCAAGCTTAGGCCCAGTATGTCCGAAGTTTTGGCAGCACTCGAGCATATTCAAGACCCAAAAGGTGCCGAGGAACTTCTCCAATCTGATCAAGCAAAATCTTCAAGCCCCAGGAAGAGAAGTAATCCATTGCCTCGTCGTCCAACTCCTGGTGGATCACCATTGCCATCCCATATGCGAGCTCCTCAAATTCATTGAAATTGAGGTATGTTTTGTATACTCAACTTATTCGCCGGCATCATGTTCTCTGCTATTGATTCATTAATGAGGTGAAGGTTGAGAATGTTGTCTCTAGGATGAGTTAGAATGTGGGTTAAGTGTGACATGAAAGATAATAACTGGCTAAATAAGCTAGGACCCAATTATAGTATGTATAATTCTTGTGTACATTGTTTATTTTAGGTCCTTATGGATTTCAAGCCAGGGACATTGGATTCGTTTAAACTGTTGAAGTTTAATGTCATAAGTTGTATCCAATGATTCTTTAGAAAAAAACTATCAATCGTCGCAACATCTATAAACACCTAAAGTTACTAATATCCAAGTTATGATCAACATTGTGTTCCCATTGCGTAATAGCTAAATAAAGTTAGTAAAACTATTAGTTTTAACTTCTGCAATTACGACACTAGTAATCTGTGATATAGAATAGAAGAATAACTCTAGAAATGGATAACATACAGTGAGCAAGTGCTATTGGCAGAGATCTAGACTAATAGATGCACATTTGCAAGTTTGAAATATTTTCCTATTGATAAAAATGAGCATAATCATTTTTTATCAGAGCTGTAAAAAATTGATAAAGGTATCTAATTGTGAAGTAATTTCTATATCAAGTATGTCAGTTTCTTATCGGAGCATGAAACAAAAAATATAGGTCCCTATAGAAACATCTCTAATCTCTAATAATCTCTAATCTCTAATATTATAATGGGAGAAGGCCATAGTGTCATTTGTAAATCTACCAATATGTGCAATGCACGTACATAATTAATATAAAGAAGGTTTCAAGTTCGATTCCTCCCTATATCAATTTTTTTTTATTTTATAAAAATTATTAAAACATGCATCACAACGTCTAAATTACTATGACATAGTAACTATCATTAAATGCAGTAACTCTTCATCGAATCTCTCGTATAACCACTTCTCCTGTCCTTCACAATAATTCTACTGTTTGATGATTTAAAGTGTTAATTTTCTGGTAAATTGTAATGCGTGTTAACTTCACTTCTGTAGAGTTTAATCAAAAAAAAAAAAAACTTCACTTCTGTAGAGTTTGTGCGACTCTTCAACATATATGTTGTGAATGAAGTGCACACAATGGATACAAATAAACAGTTCAATTTCCTCAAATAACAAATGAAAAGAGCAAAGATTGAGTAGAATAAAGGATCATGTCGTTGCCTGAAGAGTGAATGTCACATTGCTTACAATTTTAAAGGTGGCCTTCTGAAAACGGCATAGTTTTTTTTTTTTGATCGTAAAAGGTTGGCCTTGGCCCTCTCGTGTTTCATTAAAAAAATTAACAAAACAAACAACCAAAAATAATAAGGCTTATGAAGTTTAGATTCCAACAGGCTGGGTTTTGGAATTCATACACCCCAACCAACAAATAAAAATATAACGAAATCTAATCCTACTGATCGGGTGACTTCGTCCAAGTCAATTTCTCGTGCCAATTTGAGCTCAGTCTCTCTCTCAGTCCCTTGCTTGTACATCGTTTATCCGCTCCGTTGCTCGCGCGGACACCTCCGTCGCCCCCCATCAGTGATTTATATGTCAACTTCAAGCACCATATGAGAGAACGCAAAGACTCCACCAATCTGACAACTCCCTGTACAGATTGAGTCCTGGTTCTCATCCCCTTGCTTGACCTTCGTTGATTCTCACTGGCACCTCGCAACGAAGGATGTTCTCTCCCCTGACTGCTCGCATGGACACCTCTGTCGCTACCATTAACGACTCACGCGTCAACTTCAAGCACCATATGAGAGACCTGCAAGCACTCCGCCATTCTGACAACTTCCTGTACAGATTGAGTCCTGGTTCTCATTCCCTTGCTTGACCCTCGCTCACTCTCACTAGCCCCTCGCAATGTAGGTTGTCCAGTCCCGTGACTGCTGAACAAATGCCACCACCCCGTTCAAGCCCCCTGACATGAGAGAGACCGTAGACACCTCTCACTTTGACCTGAATAGGACAAAGTAGAGCACAAACAATAAAATTATCGGACCACCGTCGCTCCACCAGGTAGGGTACATTTTCTTGCTAATTGTAAGTTGGTTGTAATTTGGATATTTAAGGAGAAAATTTGGATATTAGGGACTCCCCCGCTACTCTTCTCACACACACAACCCAATCTCCTCTCTTCCCTTCCCCACATCTCCCAACACAGACCCAAGCTCAAACACTTCTTCCCCCATTCCAATTGCCTCATCTACCACTCTCTCGCACCAAACCAAATAAAGCATACCTGCCAATCGAAGCTGCGGATTGAAACTGTGCTTTCGAGGAACTGTAAACACCAATGATGGTACAATGACCACCCATCCAGAAAGAATCTCCCTCACAGTTGCTTACCACCGATTCCAGTCCATAACTAGCCGCAGCCATCTCTTTGTTGACAATGAGGGACACCCGACAAGATCGTGACTCCACCACAGACCGACGAGGGCCCCTGTGACTGACTCCATGACCCAAGTCGACGCCGTCCGACGTCTGGTACCCCATGTCATCGATCTCGTCTTCCTCACCGAAACCCCATTCGGCTTGTTCCTGAAGCTCTTCTAGAGCTCTAACAATCTTTCCATGATCAATGTTCCCCCCTTCATTGAGCATCTTCCTTAGAACAAAGCTAACGGCCTCTCGCACTCATGTGAAGACATAGAAGAACCCCCCTTGCTCGTCGTCTGCAAACCTGATCCATCCCCTTCCTGTGCCCCTGCAGCCTCCCCGAACCTAGCTCTCTGTGCTCCTCCCGGGGAATGAACGGGTGATTTCACCCCATTCTGACGGTCGGCAGTTGGGGCAACAGAGGCAGACCGGATCAGTGCCTCTTCGGAAGGGTGGTTTGTGAGGAGGGAGTGGAAAATGTAGGTGATTATCCAGTCGATCCCATCCCACCAACATCGGAACCCAGGGATAGGGAGGATGCGAAGAGGGGCGGATGGCCCTGGCGTCAGGATCTCGCGGGGGCGGGGAAAGAAGCGGAGAAGAGAGATGAGGGGAGCAACGGCGGACGTGACCAGGGGGGGGGGGGGGGGACGAACCCTAGCTGCTGCCCCCCAAGAGTAGATCTAGGTTTTTGTTTTGAGTTTGTTTCTTTTTGGGAGAGATTCTCTCTCTAGAATTTCTATTTGGTTTGTTTGTTAGCTCAAAAGAAAATGGTGGAGGATATGAAGAGGGATAGCGGTTTGAAAAGGGAGAACAACATAGGTCTTTGATTTCTCGGTTAACTGGTTTGTAACATTTTACTGACTTGTGTAGTTCTGAATTTTGTATTAGCTATTGGTTGCATCTTATTGTGATCATTCTTTGTGCCTCGTCCATGTCATTAGTTTTTGAGAACGTTACCTGAAGATGTTTGTATACAAAAATAGTGTGATGCATCGTTTTTCCCCCCTAAAAATGTAATTAGTCAGTAATAAACACATTGGGTTTGAGAGTGAAAAAGAAGGGAAGACAAAGTTGAAAGATCAAATTACATCAAACTGTGGTTCCATTACTATGTTTGATGTACGCCTTTCAATATACTCAGGACTGTTATTTTTTCCAAAATCCCTAGCAGTCATGGTTAGGGAGGGGGAAGATGGCAGGATGGGGGCTACTGTGGTGGTGAAGGTAGTGATTGGTGGAGGCAGTAATCGTTTGTAGGTGGGCGTGAAGTTGCAGTGGTGATGTGTGTAGTGGTGGTTGTGGGGCGTTACTAGCTATGGTGGCCGAGGTAGTAAGGTTGGTTGGGGTGGACAGGTATGGGGTATTAATCATTTGCAACTACATGGGAATCAGAGACGGATTCCTCACAAGGTACAGGAAATGAAGATCGCCTAAATTGGAAGGACGAGATTCCCATAAAAATGAACCTCACTAGTAAATTACACGATGCAATGCATGTTTTAATAAATTAAAAAAAAAAAATCTCATACTTAGTCAGGTCTCGAACCTGTGACATCCTTCATAACAGATATGTACGCACGATACACATAAGTTGATATGTTTACAAACGAGAACTCCATATCTCCTATTATAATATCAGAGATTAGAGATATATATAAACATTGATGGTTTGCGTAAGGAACATAGAATTTTCTTGCACGGGCCCGGATACTATAAGTGTCTCTTCATCCTATGTAACTCGTGTATAAGTAGGACTACCTCCCAACTTAAATGGAGCATACATTTGAGGGATGTGATTTCTTTGGGAATGAATTGGTTATTAGCCTGGCTCACAGGCACATAATAGATTCCATGGAGGCAAGTGTTACAACACCTGTAGTCGTTGTTTCTAAATTTTGGTTATTTGGCATTTGAGAAATAGGGATTTGAGGAGGTTGCTGTAGTCATTGAACACAAAATTTGATTTTTTAGTTAAAAAATAGAGGGGACGGAATATCTTCTGTTTTCTTTTTCTTTTTCTTAAAAAAATAAAATAAATCAAGTGTCGAACAGAAGATCTTCTTCCGTCCGACAATTGCAATTTCTTATTTTTTATTTAAAAGTGCATGGGACGAAACAAGTTGTTTCATCCATTTTTTAAGTGAATTTTTTTGACAAATTTGCCCTTTACATGCTATTTATATCAACCATTGCACTCGCTCATTCTTCACTTCTTTGACTACTCAGATCTCCTTCCCTCGTCGCAATTCTTTCTCTTCAATAGTCACCCCAAACAGTCATGTCGATTCGAAAAATTATTGGTAGGAAAAAATCAAAAAGTCAAGCCGGGTCGGATCATGGCAACACAAGGATGGAAGCTGAAGTAGAGACTTCAGATATGGATTTTAGCTATCCAACAATGTAGAAACGGGTAGTCGACGACCGTCGACATGTTTATAAGTTTATTACAGAGCATTCGTATGGTGGATTTTGTACATTTAGGAAAAATTAGAATGGCCCAATCAAAGCATACGAGTGATGCTCCCGCTGTCACGCCCTGCTTTCCCAAAAATACGGAATGCAAGCACGTGACGTTAACCCAACGAATGACTTGCATTATTCATAAGCTGTTATCGATTCAACTCAACAATATAAACAAGAAAGTAATACAACCACACATGCATTAAAGGAGTAATCACCTGAATAACAATACTTGGAATTAAAGCATAAAATAACCAAACATAATAACAATTCAACATCTGGAATAAAAAATAACAATATTCGGGTCAAAAGCCTACAATACAAGAAATAACAATGTTCAATTTATTTAAGTCTTCAAAACAAAACAAAAATTATTTAGGCTGCGATGCAAATCAATTCTTTCACCATTGTTGTTCTCGTAGTCCATCAGGCAATTCTCCTTAATTACCTGTAAGCTGTTCATCTAAAAGAGGGAAAAATGTCCTTAGACCAAGTCGTGGACAGCAAGTACGGAAACAAAGAAACAATGACATTTACGGTATAACAATGAATTCAATAAACAATAGAGTCGATGACAATGAACAATGGCAAAATGATAACGATGCAGTGTATAATAACGATGATTGATAACGATGACAATAAACGATAACAATAACGGTAAACAATAATGATAATACTGTTCAATAACGATGACAATATGCAATGACGATGCGATGAAAATCTTAAGTCTATTATTCATTTTAATCCTAACTAATGCACGTACTACTGTATCCCATATGTTCCATATCACAGGTTTGATGCATACAATTAATTTCGTTTAGACTAAGGTGTTAGATTCTATAGATCATGTACTCGACATGATATAACATTAAAATGATAACACTGGTTACTGCAGCAATTTCTTGCACAATAACGATAACACTGGCTATTGCAGTAATTTCTTGCACAATAACGATAACACTGGCTATTGCAGCAATTTCTTGTACAATAACGATAACACTGGTCATTGACGCAATTTCTTGCACAATGACGATAACGATATTTTGGGAACGAGGCCTATACTTCCGAGTACAGTCACTATATTATCAACTACTCTAGTCAACCCTTAATCCCGGCTTGATTAACATTCTTATTAATTCAATATGCAATACTAACAGGGAACAATAGTGTCACACCCCGCTTTCCAAAAATACGAAATGCAAGCACGTGACATGGCCCAGCGAATGACTTGCGTCACCCATGAGCTGTTATCGATTCAACTCAACAATATAAATAGGAAGTAATACAACCACACATGAAATGAAGGAGTAAACACATGAATGATAATACTTGAATCTTAAGCATGAAATAACCAACAAATTAACAATCCAACATCTGGAATTAACAATAACATTGTTCGGGTCAAAAACCCACAGTACAAAGAAAACAACATTGTTCAATTATTAAAGTTCTCAAAATGAAACAATAATTATTAAGCGGTGCAGCAAAATATTTCTTTCACCATTGTTGCTCTCCTAGTCCGTCAGACAAATCTCCTTGATTACTTGTAAGCTGTTCATCTAGAAGAAAGAAAAATATGTCCTTAGAACAAGTCGTGAATAGCAAGTAGAGAAACAGAGAAACAATGACATTTACGGTATAACAATAAATTCAATAACAATAGAGTCGATGACAATGAACAATGACAAAATGGTAAAAATGCAATGTGCAATAACGATGATCAATAACAATAGCAATAACGATAAACAATAACGATAACAATGTCCAATAGTGATGACAATATGCAATGACGATGCGATGAAAGTTTTAAGTCTATTATTCATTTTAATCCTAACTAATGTAGCACTTCATGCGTTCCATCTATTTACCGCATGGTTTCTACATGCAAACAAGTTAGGTTCAGACTTAGTGGTGGATTTTATAGGGTTGTGTACTCAGGCATCATTATATCATGTCCTGTAATCAGGTAATGGGTTCTAGAGGTGGCCCCCGTCATTCCCTAACGCGGCACTTAGTTCCATTTAACTTGTAACAGGAAAATTGGTAAACACGTTCATGAATCATGTAATCATATAATGGGTTCTAGAGGTAGCTTCCATAGATTCTGGAGGTGGCCCCCGTCAACCCCTGACGTGACACTTAGTTCTATTTAACTTTAAAAACATGGAAAACACGGGCCTCCTTCCGAAAACACTTACCTATATTGTATACTACTATGGTCAACCCTTAACCCCGGCTTGATTAACATTCTTTATTTAATTAACATGCAATACTAATAGGGAACAATAAGGACAAAAATATCAATAGGAAACGATAATGCGATTAATAAGGGACACTAGAATGATGACAACACATCCCTAAGATCATGCAATGTACTCTATACAATCAAATACACCAAATTCAATATTATAGATTCAACTGTATATTATGAAACATAGAAACCCAATTCTGGATAGCAGTAGATTGCTGTACCAAAATTAGAATTTTCGTTGCTACAGGATAGCAAATGTGGATCCGTCAGAAGGTCTAGAAAATAGACTCCTTCCCGATTCCAACGCATATAAACAAGTTACATAAAATTTGTAGCATCAGGTGTCAAAACAGTAAACTACACAGGATTTGTGTTCAGGCAGAACTTATAAAATTGTGTTTATACATATGAAACAGGTCTGAAACTTCATTAATTAATTCTAGAAAAATTAGGAAATGTTCTCTAGTTTGTCTAGTATTAGCATACAAAATTTCAAGTCATTATCTTACATGTAGCATGGTTAAATTAATTGTAAATCAGAGTGTTACAGCAGTTTTTAGAATCTGGAATTCTATGACACAACATCAAGAAAACTGCAATAACTCACAAATCATAACTCTGAATTCAATTCCGTCAAAAAGATAGTAAACTAGACATCTGGGGTTACATTTCATATTCAGGAAGTTATTGATTTTGGTGACATTATATAGGTCGAAACAGCATGGTAATGTTCAGGTTGGCAGTAAATTTTAGGGTTTCAACATGTTCTTCATAGACAAAAAGATTAAAATATTATGAACGATGAGTTAGGAGTTAACAATTATAAATCGCAGCAAGTTACGTCTATGTGAACATGGTATTAAGATGTATAATGTCCATAACCCTACTAATCACAATCAACTAACACACTAACATCAATCACATAAGCAATCAATACTAGTATACAATCTACAATAGTTTCATAATGTCATGACATGAAATACAATAGTAATCCCTATTCTTATATTTAATAATTAAATACATGTATGCATGCAAGATCTCTATACATTGGAGGTAAAAGAAGGCACGAAGTCAAGACTACTACTTAGATTCGCTCGTGTAAATCCGTTATATCCCAACGATAGATAATAAAAAATAATATACGATAATCAATATGGATCTACTTGCGGGATTCAATAAAAATCTCGAATATGATATAATACAATTCGAGAGTGAGATGACTTGCCTTAGATGACGTTAGATCCGATATAGGGAATAACGGGATTAGGATCCCGATGGCAAACCACGAACATAAAGCACGGAAACACGTGTTGGCTACGTGCAAAACCAAAATAGCAAGACACCAACAGATTGGATCCCCTACTTAACCAAACAGCAAACACCGAACTCAGATCTCAACAGCAACATGGATCACTTCGAACACCAAACAGCGAGATCGGATCCCCTCTCACAAAATAGCAAATGCCAAAAGTAACCAATCAAGCTTCGTCTTCTCAGCGGTGACAGAGAGATGGAGAGTCGGCGGGAGAGGGAAACGGTGACTGTGGTGACTGGCGACGGTGGAGGTGACCACGGAGAAGGCGGAGATGACGTCACCGCGGTCGGGAAGCGACGATAGTGGCGAGGGCGACCAAGGGACGGCGGCAATGGGCGTTGCTCTGTTTCGCACGGAAAACAGAGGAGAGAAGACAGCGGGCTTTCAGGGCTTGGACGACGATAACGACGAGGCGAAGGGACTTCGGTCGTTGCGGGGATGAGCAGAAAGGGATCGACGAAGGTGGTGACGGGGTTAATGGTGAAGTCGGCAATGGAGGGGTTTGAGCGGGAGATAGGCGATGATGGGTTCGAGTGGAGTTGAAGATGATGGGTTGATGGCGATGAGGACGGGGATGAGATGGTGATGGGGATGGGAAGGTGGTGAGTTGGGTAATGGCGAAGGCGGCAATGGGTAATGGGTTCCGGTGGAGTCGAGCGGTGGGGATGATGATGGTGTAACGGCGGAATGGGGCTCGATGGGGTCACGGTCGAGGAGCGACGACGACAGAGGATGGTGGTGTCTGAGGTCACAAGGATGGCTGATGGCGATCGGAGGTAGGGGTGATGAACAGTGGTGAAGGGTTCAACAGTAAGAGGGGGAATGGGGTTGAACAGTGGATCGGGGGTAGGGGTTCTGTTTTGGATTTTTAGGAGAAGGAGAGAGAAGAAGGAGAATATTTAATGATAGAATAGTGAGATCATATTGTGGGTAGTTAGCATATACGGGGGATTGTGGGGGAGAAGATCTGGGTTTGGTTGTTGGGGAGAATTTGATTGTGGGTTTGGGTTAATGCAGTTTAGAATCTAATAGGAGGTGGGTTAAAGGATTTTGGGCACAATATGGATCAAATAGAAGGACAATCCTCAACCCAACAAGATAAAAGATAATTCCATGAAATTAAACTTGAATTAGGAAAAGAAGGAGTAAGATTCCAATAATCAGACTGAGCTCAAGGATAAATCATGAATAATATTACAGTTGATATCATTCGATACAATAATGAAACAAAATGAAATGTTATAGAATTACAAAAGAGATTACAATGAGGATCAACAATAAAAGGGGAAAAAATAAAAACAGGAGTTACAAATAGAGACAGAAATATCAATGGGGAAACGATAAGGCGATTAATAAGGGACACTAGAATTATGAAAACATAACCCTAAGATCATGCAATGTACTCCACACAATTAAATGCACCAAATACAACATTATAGATTCAATTATATATTATCAAATATGGAAACTCAATTCTGGACAGCAGTAGGTTGCTGTACTAAAATTGAATTTTCCGCTGCTACAGAATAGTAAATGTGGATCCGTCAGAAGTTCTAGAAAGTAGACTCCTTCCCGGTTCCAATGCATATTAAAAGTCAAAAATCCGAAAAAAATAGCTAGGTGAATTATAGTGTTCTTTACAGGTTATAGTTTCTAGCTGGTTATTAATATTAACTAGTTTCAGTTGTAAAAGCAGTAAATATTCAATTTAAAAATCAGAAAAAATAATTTTCATTACCATAAGCATGTTGGCTATCAATCTGGAAATTATCATGGTAATATTTGATTATTAGTTTATCTATTTAATCAGGTTAACATGGTATATGCATAAATCTGGCAATAAAATGCAGGAGCAGTAAAATGGTCATAACTTATGCAATATAAGTCGTAATTCAAAAATTCTGGATGTTTTGGAAACTGGACACCTGAGGCTACATTTTATATTCAGAAAGTTATTGATTTTGATGACAGTATCTAGGTCGAAATAGCATGACAATATTCAGGTTGATAGTAAATTTCAGGGTCTCGATATATTTTTCATGAATAAAAATCATAAAATGTTATAAACGATGAGTTAGGGGTCGACAACATAATTCACAGCAAGTTATATCAATGTGAACATGGTATTAAGATATATAATGTCCATAATCTTACTAATCACAATCAACCAATACACCAACATCAATCATATGAACAATCAATTCTAGCATACAATCTATAATAGTTGTGTAATGTCATGACATGAATTACAGTAACAATCCCTATTCATATGTTCAATAATTAACTACATGAATGCATGCAAGATCTCTATAAATCGGAGACAAAAGACGGCACGAAGTCAAGACTACTACTTGGATTCACTCGTGTAAATCCGTAATATCCCAACGATAGATAACAATAACAGATACACGATAATCATTATAGATCTGCTTGCGAGATTCAATAAACAATCTTGAATACGATAGAATATAGTTCGAGGGTGAGATGACTTGCCTTTTAGATGTTAATTTTGAATATCTAGAATAACGGGATGAGAATCCCGGACAACGAACCCACAAATACGAAAACATGTGCGAGCAACGGAAAAACACACACAGCAAAAACCAAGATCCATACAGCAAAACACCAAACACCAAACACCAAGATCAGAACCAAGCACCAAACACCAAACGTGGATCCGCGATCCCCCCCACGCAAAATCGCACACAACAACAAAATGCCCAATCCTTCTCTTCTTATCAAACGCGCGAGAGAGAGAGAGAGAGAGAGAGAGAGAGAGAGAGAGAGAGATGGTGGGAGAGATGGTGGGAGAGGGAATGGCGATGACTGAGTGGCGACGACTGATGACAGCGGTGAGGGCAGCTATCGGTGGGGACGCTGGCGGTCGGGAATGGATGACTGCGAGCAGGCAGGTGGCAGGATGGCGACGGTGGAGTCGGGGCTTTGTTTGGGCCGAAAACAGAGGAGAAGGGAGTTTCTGGTGGTTTCTCAGGGTGGCAGTGGTGATGCACAGGGCGAGGACAGGTGGTCGACGAGGTGACTGGCTTGTAGATTCGACGGCAATGGAGGAGTTGAGTATCAGAGTTCTTCGGCTGGGAGGAGACTCAGAGCTTCAGTTCGGAAATGGAGACGCTTTGATGGGTTCCTTTGGAGTCGAAACAGAGGAGAGGAATCGACAGCGACTATGACTGTGAGGGCTGCGGCGAGGGGGAGGCTCGACTTCGATGATGGCAATGGCAGAGCGGTGGGTCGACGAGCGAGGTGTTGTCGAGGTGCAGCAATGGCAGAAGGTGCAATGGGGTGCTCGATGGGTTTAGGCAGGGGATGAAGATGGCGGCAATGGAGCTGAGAGGCGATGGTGAAGGTCGGGAGGTTGAAGATGAGGTGGCTCGACTTTGGCTGAGAGGGAGTCGACGAGGAAAGGGGGTGCAAGGTTGAAGATGAGCGACTGAGGGAGAGCGGCGGTGGGGTTGACGACGAAGACGAGGATGGAGGAAGGATACGGAGCAGCAAAGACAGAGTCGAGGGTGAGCGGTAATGGGTTTTCGGACGCAGGCGCGAGAGGAAGAAGAAGAGGGTGAACAGGGGTAGGAGGTAGGTCTGAAAGGGGGGGGGGGGGGTTCAACAGTATGGGGTGAAGGGTTGGCGGCTGAAGGTATTGGGGTCTAGGGTTAGGGTCGGTTTTTAGGGTAGGGGGTTTATTATAATATTAATGTTGTAATAAATATAATAAATATAATATATAACAATGGAGAGAGATTATAGGGATAGTGGAGAGATATGGGGAATTGGGGTTACGGGATTAAATAATGAGATAGTGGGACCCGGGTATTGGGTCAATGGGTAGACTAGGATCCAATAAGAGAATGGGCTTGGATCGGGCTTCAAATTAGTTAATTATATAATACAAGATAAATCGAAATCAATGGGCTTTACAAAAAAAAAAAAAACTAATAATAATAATAATCGAAATCAATGGGCTTTACAAAAAAAAAAAACTAATAATAATAATAATATGATAAGAATAATAATACATGACAGAATTTGGTTATACAACAAAATAAGGATTGACTTATCAACTTTATATTAAAATAATTCAAACGGGAAAATATATAATCGATCAATTATAAAATGGAAAGTGAAGTTAAAATACACTATTATTTAAAATAACAAACATTTTTGTTTAGAAAAGATTTTAATTAGAAGATCCAAAAATGAATTTAACAAATAATATTGGAAATACAGAAAATATTCGGGAAATACGTATTTACGGAAACAGAGGTTACGATCCTACCCACCTTACAACAAAATTTTGTCCTCGAAATTTACTTAGGCGGTATATAGGACAAGGCAAAACAAACTTATGGGGGTACCTAAATAAGGGATTCAAGGGAAAAGACAAAATGGTGGTAATACCAGAATAAAAAAATTATATATCGGAATGGGGTGTTCTAGAATGATGTTGAATAAATTTTCAATGAATGATGACAATGTAAATGTATGAAAAGAAAGCAAGCGGTGCAAGAAAGCAGAAGCAATAAGAGAATCCTGGGACCTGTGGGTTATAGGCTCATCGCGCTTCTGCTGTGCAACTCTGATCGGAAAGACTCCATCATCAGCATCCAATAACTTTAGCAATCTGCCTCGTGGCTCACCATTTCCTTGACACATGCAAATGACATCTTTCTAGCATGAAGTTCGAACTCCTGGTAACTTCAGATTCTGAACACTTCATGAGGTCCTGGCGCTCTGCATGCACAGCAAAAGGCGACTCTTCCTCTCCCGGTGATGATCCTAGCCGCTAGTTTGTCGTTGTAGATCCAGCGATGCCGATCGACGAACCAAGTGGGAAGAAAAGAATGGATAACTCCAGAATAAAAAGAATATGGGTTCGAAAGGAATGAATTTATACCCAATAAGAAATCTATCAAAGAGGGCGAATGTAAGAGACGAAAGGAAACAAGGAATCAAAGAATCGAATATGAAGGGACAAAAAAAAAGAAAGACTAGTATCCAGATTGTTGGTTATCAATTATCCATGTGATTCACGTGTTGTACATATTGTTGAGTCAAACCGGTTAAACCCAAACTAATCAGGGTCCAACCCCAAACTAGTTAGAGTCAAACCTAGCTCTGATACCACTAAAAATCTTGTCACGCCCCGCTTCCCAAAAATATGGAATGCAAGCACGTGACGTTGGCCCAGCGAATGACTTGCGTCATTCGTAAGCTGTTATCGATTCAACTCAACAATATGAACAAGAAAGTGATACAACCACGCATGCATTAAAGGAATAATCACATGAATAACAATACTTGGAATTAAAGCATAAAATAACCAAACATAATAATAATCCAACATCTGGAATCAACAAACAATATTCGGGTCAAAAGCCCACAATACAAGAAATAACAATGTTCAATTTACTTAAGTCTTCAAAACAAAACAATAATTATTTAGGCGGCGATGCAAATCAATTCTTTCACCATTGTTGTTCTCCTAGTCCATCAGGCAATTTTTATTGATTACCTGTAAGTTGTTCATCTAAAAGAGGGAAAAATATGTCCTTAGAGCAAGTCGTGGACAGCAAGTAGAGAAACAGAGAAACCATGACATTTACGGTATAACAATGAATTCAATAAACAATAGAGTCGATGGCAATAAACAATGGCAAAATAATAACGATGCAATGTATAATAACGATAATTGATAACGATGACAATAAACGATAACAATAACGGTAAACAATAACGATAACACTGTTCAATAATGATGACAATATGCAATGACGGTGCGATAAAAATCTTAAGTCTATTATTCATTTTAATCCTAACTAATGCACGTACTACTGTGTCCCATATGTTCCATACCACAAGTTCGATGCATATAATTAATTTCGTTTAGACTAAGGTGTTAGTTTCTATAGGTCATGTACTCGGCACAATATAACATTAAAATGATAACACTAGCTATTGTAGCAATTTCTTACACAATAACGATAACACAGGCTATTGCAGCAATTTCTTGCACAATAACGATAACACTGGATATTGCAGCAATTTCTTGCACAATAACGACAACACTGGCCATTGACGCAATTTTTTGCACAATGAAGATAACGATATTTTGGGAGCAAGGCCCACACCTCCGAGTATAGTCACTATATTATCAACTACTGTAGTCAACTCTTAACCCCGGCTTGATTAACATTCTTATTAATTCAACATGCAATACTAATAGGGAACAATAGGGACAGAAATATTAATGTGGAAATAATACGGCAATTAATAAGGGACACTAGAATGATGACAACACAACCCCTAAGATCATGCAATGTACTTCAGATAATTAAATGCACCAAATACAACATTATAGATTCAATTATATATTATCAAACATGGAAACTCAATTCTAGACAGCAGTAAGTTGCTGTATTAAAATTGAATTTTCCGCTGCTACAGAATAGCAAATGTGGATCCGTCAGAAGTTCTATAAAGTAGACTCCTTTCCGGTTCCAACGCATATTAAAAGTCAAAAATCCGACAACAATAGCTAGGTGAATTATAGTGTTCTTTACAGGTTACAAGTTCTGGCTGGTTATTAATGTTAACTAGTTTCAGTTGTAAAAGAAGTAAATATTCATTTTAAAAATCAGCAAAAATAATTTTCATTATCCTAAGCATGTTGGTTATCAATCTGGAAATTATCATGATAATATCTGATAATTAGTTCATCTATTGAATCAGGTTAACATGGTATATGCATAAATCTGGCAATAAAATGCAGTAACAGTAAAATGGTCATAACTCATGCAATATAAGTCGGAATTCAAAAATTCTGGATGTTCTGGAAACTAGACACCTGAGGCTACATTTCATATTCAAAAAGTTATTGATTTTGATGACAGTATCTAGGTCAAAATAGCATGACAATATTCAGGTTGACAGTAAATTTCAGGGTCTCGATATATTTTTTATGAATAAAAATAATAAAATGTTATAAACGATAAGTTAGGGGTCGACAATATAATTCACAACAAGTTACATCAATGTGAACATGGTATTAAGATGTATAATGTCCATAATCTTACTAATCACAATCAACCAATATACCAACATCAATCATATGAATAATCAATTCTAGCATGCAATCTATAATAGTTGTGTAATGTCATGATATGAATTACAATAACAATCCCTATTTATATGTTCAATAATTAATTACATGAATGCATGCAAGATCTTTATAAATCGAAGGCAAAAGACGGCACGAAGTCAAGACTACTACTTGGATTCGCTCGTGGAAATCCGTAGTATCCCAACGATAGATAACAATAACAGATATACGATAATCAATATAAATCTACTTGCGGAATTCAATAAACAATCTCGAATACGATGCAATACAATTCGAGGGTGAGATGACTTCCCTTTTAGATGTTAATTTTGAATATCTAGAATAATGGGATGAGAATCTTGGAAGACGAACCCACGATTACGGAAACACGTGCGAGCAACGGCAAAACACACACAGCAAAAACCAAGACCCACACAGCAAAACACCAAACTCCAAGATCAGAACCAAACACCAAATGCGGATCTACGATCCCCTCCATACAAAACAGCACACAGCAACAGAATACCCAATCCTTCTCTTCTTCTCAAACGCGAGAGAGAGAGAGAGAGAGAGGGAGAGAGAGACGACGGAAGAGGGAATGACGATGACTGAGCGGCAATGACTGACGACAGCGGTGAGGGAGGTTGTCGATGGGGACGCTGGCGGTCGGGAATGGATGACTGTGAGCAGGCGGCGGCTGGATGGTGAAGGTGGAGTCAGGGCTCTGTTTGGGCAGAAAACAGAGGAGAAGGGAGGCTCCGGTGGTTTCTCACAGTGGCAGTGCTGAGGCACAAAGCGAGGACAGGAGGTCGATCAGGTGAGTGGCTTGCGGAGTTAACAGCAATGGAGGAGTTGAGTAGCGGAGTTCTTCGGCTGCGAAGAGACTCAGAGCCTCAGTTCGGAAATGGCGACGTTTGATGGGTTCCTTCGGGGTCGAAACAGAAGAGAGGAATCGACGACGACTGTGATTGTGAGGGCTGCGGCTAAGGGGAGGCTCGACTTCGATGATGGCGATGGCAATGGCAGAATGGTGGGTCAATGAGCGAGGTGTTGTCGAGGTGCATCAATGGCAGAAGGTGCGACGGGGCACTCGATGGGTTCAGGCCAGGGATGAAGATGGCGGCAATGGAGCTGAGAGGCGATGGTGAAGGTCGGGAGGTTGAAGATGAGGCGGCTCGACTTTGGCTGAGAGGGAGTCGACGAGGAAATGGGTTGCGAGGTTGAAGACGAGCGACTGTGGGAGAGCGGCGGTGGGGTTGACGACGAATACGAGGATGGAGGAAGGAGATGGAGCGGCAAAGGCAGAGTCGAGGGTGAGCGGTAATGGGGTTTTGGATGTAGGCGCGAGAGGAAGAAGAAAAGGGTGAACAGGGGTAGGGGGTAGGTCTGAACGGGGGGGGGGGGGTGGGTGGGTGGGTGGGTGGGGGGGGGGGGGTTCAGGAGTATGGGGTGAAGGGTTGGCGGCTAAGGGTGGGTATTGGGGTCTAGGGTTAGGGTAGGTTTTTAGGGTAGGGGGGTTTATTAAAATATTAATGATATAATAAATATGATAAATATAATATATAATAATAGGGATAGATTATAGGGATAGTGGAGAGATATAGAGAATTAGGGTTACAGGATTAAATAATGAGATAATGGGACCCGGGTAGTGGGTTAATGGGTAGACTAGGATCCAATAAGAGAATGAGCTTGGATCGGGCTTCAAATTAAATAATTATATAATACAAGATAAATCGAAATCAATGGGCTTTACAGAAAAAATAATAATACTAATAACAATATGATAAGAATAATAATACATGACAGAATTTGGTTTGACATATTCATGAAAATAATTCAATAATAATAATAATAATAATAATAATAATAATAATAATAATAATAATAATAATAATAGTAATAACATTATACAACAAAATAAGGATTGACTTATCAACTTTATATTAAAATAATTCAAACGGGAAAATATATAATTGATCAATTATAAAATGTAAAGTGAAGTTAAAATACACTATTATTCGAAATAACAAACCTTTTTGTTCAACAAATACACTATTATTCGAAAAGATTTTAATTAGAAGATCCAAAAATGAAATTAACAAATAATAATCGAAATATAGAAAATATTCGAGAAATAAGTATTTATGGAAATGGGGGTTACACCCGCGTTTTACTAGTGAAGGAAATAATCGATAATGCAAGCTGGCATCGTTTTTTCACGATTGATATAGAGAAGTCATCTCATCGTCTTGTGGTGGCCTTGAATGAAAGATGGTGGGATACTACCCACACTTTTCACCTGTCGTGTGGTGAGTGGGATTCACCCTGTTGGATTGGGTAATGCTAACGGGATTATCCATCGGATTCGGTGAAATACCTTTGTGTAACGACGAGGAGTACCCCTTCGAAGCAGTTCGGGCTCGCTTCTTTCCTGAAATGACTGATTCTGATTGGAAGTCTTACAGAATATAATGTTCATTCCTGAAGAAGTATTTTCATATCAATATGATCGAGGCAGCTAAAATTGATAATACTATAATCGTGACAATTGTATGAGTATTCTTTTTTGTTCTTCCTCGGTGAGTTTCTTTTCTCCAATGCTGCTTCAGTTGTCAGATTTGGTTGGCTTGCAACACTTGAAGATCTTAGTAAAGTGAGCACATATGATTCGGGTAGTCTAGCAATGGTATTGCTTATTTGTCTCTGGATTCATGTTGCGGAGTTAAAGTTAAGGCTTTTAATAGGTCATGACAAGTACTCGAGGTGACATTTAATGTAATCGTTATTTACTTCATTAAGAGATATCTTTTGTCAATATTCTATGGAAATTAATATAACTCGGTTTTTTCAGTATTAATACACACCTTAATGTCTTCTAATAATGAAACCAACGGTTAATTTCACGGACATCGTAGCGGCTGCCGATAAACGTCCCAAAATTACACGTTGGAATTGCAAAGAATTTGATATGAATAGAACAGATCAAATTAGGTACAACATTTACGTCGCCAGATATCAATTGGTGATGTAGGCCGACATCTATTATATGGCAGCCATATTTGAGATCGTCATATGAGGGCCAACATGATATTCGGCTTGCGAACATCATGTCTCGTTCCAATTTTGCGAACAGATAAGAGTCCATATTCGTCTCTTCATTTAGTTGTTACATTTCTTATTATAACGTTTCTATGTGTGCTAAAGTAAATATATGATGCAGAATCTTGGCGATCATTGTTATCGCTAAATGACTGAGATTATTGCTATCCTAAGAGATCCACCTCCTGTCTTTTCTCAAACATCGCCGCAAAATTACTGCCCGCCTATTAACGCTACTTAATTGGCCCATCCTGTATACCAGAGCATATACGATAAGTATTGCGCTTAGGTATCAGTATGTGCTATCATGCTGACACTTTTGTATGCAACAAATAGATTTCATAGGACCTGCTAGCATTAGTTATCCAAACTGCTCAATTTCTCTTTCCATCTTCCCCATTTTGGGTGCCAAACAAGTACCCTCCCCCCCGGCTTTCCAGGCACGGTGAGTGCGTAGTGGAATTGCTACTTTTTCCTGGCAGAACAGTTACAAGGAGTTTCTCTTATGTATCTTTCCAGTTTGAGCCGCTGAGGGTACTAACCTATGTGAGTTATAGTAATCCTTTATATATCTTTACTACATTCATTGGATTATGATTAGATTTTTATGCATTAACAATTTGTTTGATAAGAGGAGTTATACTGACGTTCCCAGGAACTGTCTAATACTGAAGCTCAACTACGGCGAATTATTATTTCAGTAACAGTGTTGAGAGACTCTGTTCCCGCTCAAGTTATTGCTCGTAGGGGATCTGTATATGGGGACTGACCAGCATCTTCACGGGGGTGGGCGATGCATTCAAATATTGACTCTAGCAGTACCGAGACATCGAATTTGATACCAGAAATTGTGTCATGTACACAGTTGGATGATGAGGACTAGCTATTTTGAAATGTAGCATGTATTTTAGAATACCCCATTATTGTAATTTTTTGTTAAGTTAGGCTCTGTTTGGTTCAAAGGAGGGGAGGGGAGGGGAGGGATTTTAATGGAGGGGAGGGAAGGGGAGGGAAAGGGAGGGGAGGGATTTAATGAAAACTCTGTTTGGTTCAAAGGAGGGGAGGGGAGGAAAAATAATTATCTTCTTGTTTGGTTCGCAAGGGGAGGGAATGGATTTTATAATAAAATTACTTTTATACCCTTTTGCATATAATAAGAAATTCATACAACCACTTCATACAATAAGAATTGAAACAACAACGAATTAGAAAAATTTTTCATTACACTTTCTCTGAGGCCCCAGTGGCTTCGTATTTATATATTACTGTTACCTACAGAGAATACCATTTTGTTGATGGATGGTTAAATTCATGGTTTCAAAAATCAGTTGGAAACCAACTCAGCAGTCTCAAGTCGTCCCAGTTTTTTGCCTTAAACTCGAACACTTAAGTTGAACCAAAAAGGAATACTAATAGTGAGCAATTAAAACTTTAGATCATAGAAACATGTTTATGGTGTCCGCTCCAGCAAATTGAAACAACATGAACTAGAGAGAACATAAGAAAGAGACAACACCATTGAGAAAGCAAGTAGAGAAAGCACAAGATCAACATTTTAAGTATATTCATAGAATCATAGTATTCTTAATAACTTTAAATTAGCATAGGGAGAAAGAGAGGGTTTTTATTATATTAGGATTTAGATTTAAAGGGCAATTTAGTCCGTCACTTTAAAAAAATAGTCCTACTTTCTCTTCCCTCCAAATCCCCCCACTTTTGGAGGGGAGCCAAAATTGGCTCAGGAGGGGTGTTGCACCCCCCCATTTCCCTCCCTTTCCCTCCTAAAAAATGAACCAAACAAGAAAAGTATTAAAAAACCCCTTCCCTCCCCTCCCCTCCATTCCCCTCCAACCAAACAGTCCCTTAGGTTTTTCTTGGACATTTGTTCCCACCTTTTTCAAGCTATAATCTCTGTCTTTTGTAAAGCTTCGTACTTATGTCTTTTTTTTTAATAAAAATTGTTCACGTTTTGAAGCTTGTATAATTTATTTGGCCGTATGTTGCTACATCTTTCAATCCCAGAGAAGAAATGTACTCATGTCTTTTTGTAATTTTGTGTGGGCCTTTTTTCTTTACCTTTTTTCCCACCTTAATTCAAGCTAGATTCTCCGAATTTAATCAAACTCAATGCCACAATTTTTCAAACCCACTGTACTCACTTTTTTCAAAGACTCTGACATTTGTTTCGTTCGACACCGAATCTCCGGCTTTTGGTTTCTCTTTCTCTCACGTTTTTGAATATAAAGACATAGTATTTAACATACCCTCTCTTGTTCGAATCAGAATGCATTCAACAAAACCTAATAATCTTCTCCAAGTTATAGCAAACACATCTTCTTCTTCAAATTTCTCAAATGACCCATTTTACATCCTCTTCTTTCTCGACTTCATTAGACAAAAAATTCGAGCACCAGGAAAGTATTGCGAGACTTGTTAATAACTGTATGCAAATATTTTCCATGGTTGTTCAACAAAGCCAACATGCAAATCACCCTGATATATTCGTTGTGAAAAAGAAGATGGTGACAGACATCTTAGAAGATATTATTTTTTCGATAATCCTATTTACGATGACAATCTGTTTCACCACCGATTTCGTATGCGTCTGGTTTTATTCAATCGGATACTAGAGGCTACTATTTGTTAGATCAATATTTTCATCAGCGATAAGATGCAACAAAAGTTCTTGGTTTATCTCCACATCAGAAAATCACTGCGGCGATACAGTACTTGGCGTACGGATCTTATGCAGATGTGGTTGACGAGTACATACGAATCAGAGAATGTACTATTTTTAAAACTCTTCGTCGGTTTTGTGTCGCAATTGTTAACTATTTGGGCCTCAATATCTGAGAAATCCATCTGCCGATGACATTCAATGACTCGTAGAAAACATATCTCGGGGTTTTCCTGGAATGTTAGGTAGTGTAAATTACTTGCATTGGGCATGGAAAAATTGTCTCGCAGCCTGGCCCGGCCAGTATACAGGCCACGTCCGGGAACCTACAATTATTCTCGAAGTAGTGGCTTCTTATGATCTTTGGTTCTGACATTTATTTTTCGGAATGACAGAATGCAATAATGACCTTAATGTACTTAACCATACCACATTTTAAAATAATATTCTTGATGGTTGTGCACCACTAGCAAATTTTATTATTAACAATCACAATTACACCATGGCATACTATTTAGTGAATGACATATACCCATCCTTGACTACCGTAGTCAGAACTTACCCGGTCCTAGATACTCAAAAAAATAAAAAAATTTGTCCAAATGCAAGAAGTTGAAAGAAAATATATTGAACGTGCATTCGGGGTCTTACAGACACAATTTAAGATTGTAAGAGATCCAGACAGACTTTGAGATGTCGACAGTCTCGCCTATATTATGAAGACATGCATAATTTTACACAACATGATTGTTGAGGACAAAAGAGAAGAAGGAATTGGTGAGTATGAATATGACTAATGTGCTGACTCAACCTATCATCGTACCTAAAAGAGCTGGACCAACTGAGAGTGCAACTCGAACCGCACACAATGTCGAACTACATGACAGACAATAACATCATATACTTCGTCAAGATTTGGTCGAGCACGTTTGAAATGAATATGAGGATGACAATTAGGAAACACCTTTAGTGGCGGAGACATTTGATCTTTCAAGAATTTTTTATGTAACTACTTTTAATCAGAAATGTTGTTGATAAAAATGTTCCATTGTAATATTTTGTCTTCCTATTTATTATAATAAAATATAACTACATTGTAAAAACTAAGCAGGATACAGCCGAAAATGCAACATATATATGAAAATAGATGCTATGTTACCCAGGGCAGTAATCTCATTTTTGCATTATTTTATTTTGTCCACACATGAAATAATTGTTGACCATAAGTTTAGTGTGCAAAAAACGTATTATTAAGAATAATATTTTCTGTTGAGATCTACAAGATTTACAGAGAAGATAATTCAAAACAAAGAGCCAAAAAGATTAGCAACCAAGCAAAAGAAGAATGTATCAAAGAAGATTGTAAATATCAAGAGGATTTCAACTCAAGAAAGATGTGTTTTAAATTGTCAAGGAAGCCAACAAAGATGGATTATTTATTTCTGTTTATATGAGGAAATACCATGTAAAGAATCGTTGATTGAGAAATTAGTTTTAGAAAGAATCTAAAGTGGATTCGCCAACTAAATATCAAGATTGCAAGATAGTGGTCGACTGGACATATCTTGGTCGACCGTCACACAGTCGACCGCTCATCATAGTGCAAAAATGAGTCAGTCGACCGACTACCTCTCGACTTTCGAGTTAAAGGTGGACAGTTGACTGCTCAACAAAGCGGTCGACCGTACTTTTGCAGAATTGACAATTTCAGAAATATATTTTCATTTTTGGAAAGTACAATTCCTCGCTCTATAAATATAGGTGAATTCACCGAGTATTCTTTATCCCTTGCTATCATTATTCTTTTGAACTAATCATTCAATCATCGATCTGAGTGTGTGAGCTTTTATTGTTTTCTTCGGTGAAGATTGTTATAGATCTTGAGAGGTTTTCTTTTCTTCCACTTCGGTGAGTGTTACCGGGCTTATTCATAGAAATCTTGTGGGTGTAATATGACTCTCGGCCTAAATTCTGAGAATCACTGTACAAGAGTTTAAAGTATTTATGACGGAGAATTGCTACAAATAGGTGGTGTGGACGTTGACCTGGGGGTCGAAAAATGTTATATTGATGTGTCTTGCGTGCTTGCTCTGTTTGCTTTCTCTAACTCTATCTCTTTACTTGACGTATTTTATTTAAGTTTTTAATTTCCGCACAATCATCCTATTGGGTGATTTAAAGTACTGAGATCCATACTCATTATGCGATATTCTTCCATTCATTTTTTCAGTTCGTAGTTTTTTTATTTAATCACAATCTTCAATTCTGTCGCCTGTATCCTCATTTCCCGTGTCTCTTTATAAAAAGAGTTAATTTTTTTTGTCTCTTTAACCATTACAGTAAAATCAGATGATTTAGTCATCCTTTTTCCTTTTTTCTTCTCTGTTTTTTGACCAGGTGGTCTGGAGAGAGGTATAGGAGAATCCACGTCAATCGGTATACATGATTCACAGTCGATGATTGTGGGCAAACGTGTTGTACTACCACATTCGTCAGATTGCGAACTCGGGCCAGAGTCGAACACGTGGCTTGTACGCAAAGAAAATTTCGATTGATCTTTAAGTATTTCATAACATACTTCAAATTTGAAGGCTTTCCCGTCAGTTTGCATGCATTCCATTCTTGCAACGCTTACCTAACAAAATTACAAAAGCACATGTTATAATTGAGTAAATTTTGTTTAAAATAATAAAGTTGTATAAACCGTATAAATCATACAGACTTTATCCACCTCAGTTATTTCGTTTGCAGTTCTATTTATTACACTCTCCAACTTCATACTGAACATAGCAACTTTTTTTGAAATTATTGAGAATCCAGTGCTCTCTGCTTGTGAAAGACAGGAAGTTTCTCCCTTTTTTAGGCATTTGCAGTTCAGGGGCTTTGGTTTTGATAAATTGGGGGAAATTTAGCCATTTGCCCCTTATTTGCACAAAAAGTTTTCAGCAAGTTCTTAGGCATTTAAAGCTCTTTTGCTAAATTTGAGGTGGGACACAAAGCCACATCAGCATCTTTGAATAAAAGGTGTTGTTGGAAAGCAAAATGCTAGACATACATGAGTTTCTACCCCAAATGTACATTATAAATGCATTGGGACCCACTTTCTACTCAAAGACAAGATTTTTTGATGAATTTCAAAGACAAGATTAAAACCCTGTTTTTTTATAGAATGTGGACCCCAATGCATTTATAATGTACATTTGCGAAAAAAACTCATGTATGTGTAGTCATCCTCTGTTGGAAATTACTGTAGGTAAGAGCATCTTCAATGGAAACCTTCAAAAGAAATATTCTTAGAATATATATATTTTTTTTGAAGACTTATCAACTCCAAACATACTCTTTTAAAATTGTTTTTTCAAAATTTATTCAATTTTCTTAATTAAACTAAAATAAACTATACATTAATTGTAATACTAATAATATTTTAAACTACTTTAATTTCCGGATAAATATTTTTAATTATAACATTATTAGATTATTTTTACTTTGGCGTTTATTAATGACTTATAAATTTTCTAATAAAATATTAATTTTATTTAGTTACCGTAAATTGACATTAATCAAATATTTTTTAGAATTTAGTATAATTTAATATTAAATTTTGAAAGAAATAGAACATTTAGAATTATAATAATTAAAATTTAAAGTACAACATGCAACCAAATAAGAAACTATAGATAAAATTTACAATAACAATAAACGACAAAAACAGGAAAAGCAAATTACAATAACAATAAAAATTACAGATAATTTAATATTCTGATAGGTCATCTCCAAATCAATGAGTTGGTGCAATATATTTAGTAGTCTTTTCAAATTATTTTAAGCTAATACAAAATAAATAAATAATTTTAAATACAAATATTGTATCAATTATTTTTTTAAAACGATAAAAATTTTTCAAAATTTGTCTCATTCTAAAGGTATTGTCGAGACCTTTCCAACAGTACCAAAATAATAAAATTTGGATTAATATTTTATAAGATATATTCATCAAATATATATATATATATATATATATATATATATATATATATATATATATATATAGACACACACACACACACACACACACACACATTTTAATTTAAAGGAATGACAGGAATTCTTGAAAAGATGTTCAGATGAAAGAGGGTAGAATGAGAATTAAAAAGTGATGATGGTAAAAATCACAGCAGATCAGAGCTGTACGGTCCCTGCACGGATCTCAAAGCGTTTACAGGCAGATTAGCCATTACAGGCTTATTTTACAGGTCTGAGCCCACTCCAAGACATGAGCTTCTCTCAAGCCCATAAAAAGTGACAGACTGGGCCTACTAAGAGAGACACCCAGCCCATGATGGTTAGGAGTCTCATATCTTATCTTCTCACAGGGATATCTTATCTCTTCATGGGGAGAGACATGAAAGATCCGACGGTCACGATTCACCTTCTAGAATGTCTCTCAGGCCAATAAATACTCCTCCCCATCCTCAGTTTCCAGGTAATCAACAATTCACCAGTTTTTACTCTCTTTCTCTCTCTTTCTGGTTCTGACTTGAGCGTCGGAGGGTCTGTCACCGGGGCCACACACCGGTGTTTCAGACATTTTTGCAGGTCCGTCAGCCGCATCATCCACCGTCCAATTCAGATCACAGGAGGTTAATCAACGATCCAGATCCATCTTCAGGAGCCCTAACAGTTCTATAACGGCCAGGTTACAGCTTTTTTTAGTAGTGTCCTTCATTTATTAACTCACTATCTGTTTGCTCCCACACCGAAATAAGTAGCAACAGATTGGCGTCATCTGTGGGAAACCACTGCACAAGTTGAACTTTTCTCCATGCCACCAAAACTGAGAGGGGCCGGCTCCAGTTGTCGCACCAACTCTCTTCGTCAGCTAACTCGGGTTCCTCCTATGGAAGACCAAATTCCTCTTCAATAAAAACCTCTGGAGCCTAATCCCGCTCCTGCCAATGGAGAGGCACCGGGGGGCTCCCGACAGAACCATCCTGAACAGCATCCTCACAATGACCGCGTCTCGGTCCACAACACCTCGACTGATTCAATGGCTACACGAGGTCCACGGGGATCTAAAAATCTCAACCAAATTGAAGGCGACCTACGAATAAAGCTGAATGAGAGGCGTGCTCGATCTGAGGCATCCTGTTCAAAACATCAAGCAAGCCAGAGAGCCCAGCCTTCTAGACAAGTATCAAGGCAATCCTCCTCTCACAGGGGACAGCCAGCTAGGGGAAACCCAACACAGGATGATCAAAGGCAACCTGAGCAGAACAGAGATCAGAATGAACCGGTCACCATGGCCGAGCTCGATCAATTCAAGCGTGACCTTCTGTACGCTCTCCAAGGGAGTCAAATTCAAAGACTTCCCCTGAATGAAGGGTCTGCTGACTCAACTGAATTCCAAAAGAAGGACGATCAAGTCCTCTGCCGAATCCAAGAGGTAGAGAAACGTCTCGAGCAAATAAGGAATGAGGGGGGCCACTCCCACTGGGCTTACCGCCCTAGTCGACCTCCGTTCAGCAGAACTATTCTCGATGCACCTATTCCAAGAGGTTTCAAGGTCCCTCAGTTCAAATCTTATGACAGGGAATCAGACCTGACAGACCATGCCGAGAGCTTTAAAATGCTTATGATGGTCTATAATGCCATCGATGCACTCATGTGTCGAACATTTTCGCTACACTGAAAGGATCAGCTAGGGAATGGTGTGCACGTCTGAAACCTGAGTCCATATTTTCATTCGACCAATTTGAAGAACTCTTCATCGCACACTTCTTTACTAGCATCTCCCTGCTAGAATTGAAGCAAAAAGATGGAGAATTGCTAAAAGACTTTGTCAAGCGATTCACAGCGGAAGCAAGATCAATTTCCTCTTTAGACTCCTCTGTGGCGGCTGCCGCCTTCCGCCACAACGTCAGGCATAAAGAGCTAAAAGCATCCCTCGCCAAGAGGCCACCTCGTGATTTCACAGAGCTCTTAGAACGGAGTGAGAAGTACATTAGAGTTGAGGAAGCCTTCAACCCTCCAGACAAGAAAGAATCACTCTTTGGGAACAAACGGAAGAGTCCAAGTGAGGAAATACCCAAAAAGTTTTAGAAAAATGGCGCAGGACTGCGTCGCCCTCTTCCTCCGCCTCGCTTTGACAAATTTACTCCTCTAAATGCAAGCACATCTGCCATCTTCATGGCAGTAGAGAAAGATGGGATAGTCTGTCCTCCTCCCAGGATGACGACACCCGACAAGAGAAGAGACAAAAGCCTATGGTGCGCTTTTCACAAAGGCCACGGACATACAACTGACAATTGCAAAGTCCTCAAACAAGAAATTGAAGACCTGATTCAGTGGGGCTACTTATCCCAGTTTTTCCAACGAAACAACAATGCCGAGAGCCCTCCGCCACGGGTGGCTAACAAACATCCTGAAAGATCCTCTGAATCCAGGGACTCAGAACAAATGGCCATTTTGCACACCATCCATGGCAGGCCTATGGGAGGAGATTCTACTTCCACTTGCAAAGCTTTTGTAAGAGAGGTTAATTCAGTTCATAACACTCCATCCCCGAAGGGTTCGGGCCTCTCAGTCTCCTTCTCTGACAAGGATCTCGAGGGTGTCAAAACACCTCATTGCGATGCGCTAGGCATGGCAAACCACGAGGTGCGACGTATTCTCATTGACAATGGCAGTTCCGTCAATTTCTTCTTTATGGCCGCATTCGACGCACTGAAGCTTTCCCGGGATCGTCTTAAGCTAGTCAGCTATACCCTTCATGGTTTCTCGGGTGCACCTGTCCAAGTCGAGGGAATTGTCGCACTCGACGTAACAGCAGGGAAAGCACCGATAACTTGGACAGAGTCCTTAGATTTCTTGGTAGTCGATGTTAAATCTGCATACAATGCCATATTCGGCCGTCCAGGACTAGCCGCCTTCCTCACAATTGCTTCCGCATTCCACATGAAAATGAAATTCCCAACAACAGCAGGCATAGGGTAAGTAGTAGGAAGCCAACAAGCGGAACGCGCATGCTACACTGCTACGATGGGGGGCTCGGTTTTCCCTCTCCACGCTAAAGAACTACTATAGGAAAATGATCATTGTGTCACGAAGCCAGCAAGTAAGCTCGAAGCCGCTGCACTAGCCAGCCAAACTGGAAATTTTTGGAGTCGCCAAATAACTTCTTCCCAGCTCCAACCACGTCCTTGCCAGAACCCAACAACTATCTTAACTCCCTTATCCGAAATCGCTCCACTCAGTCATAATAAACAATCAGTCTTGCCTAAGCACATCAGTCCATCAGAACATTCCGCTGCATCTAAGCAGGGCGACGCGGGCGTCCCCCAGGAACAGGCAGATACAGACAGGGTCTAACAAGTTGTTCGCCTGACAGCTCACTAACTTGAAGACCCGGGAGGCAGGGATGTGTCAGTAAGGACTCCAAGTGAACAATACCCTATGGAGCACAACGAGAGTGTTTGAAACACGCTCTCCTAAGTCATGCAGAATTTTTATTTTTCAATTTTTGTAATAAAGGCCAGCCACTAGAGCAGCCACTTAGTTTTTCTTTTAATAAGAGCCACCATTACTAAGGCAGCCAAGCATGTAATAAGGGTCAGCCATTAGAGCAATCCCTCTAGTTTATTCTTCAATAAAGTTTAGCTAGTTTATTTCAGTACATCTTTGTCAATCGTGCAAAGCAAACATTGAGCTAGAAACGCCCAACTCATATTCAAAAGCGGCGCTAAAACTCATCACAAGCTTTCTACAATGCAAGTTCGGAATCCAGAACTCGGGAGTTGCAGCGTGCAAACATGCACGTTTAGAACATAACTCACCGATCGATCTGTTCCTGCAACCAGCTGAACATCCTTGGAGGCTCTGAAACAGCAAGTTAAGTTCCACACTTATATACTTAAGCAACACTAAACACTCGTTGTGAGTTTCCCCGTAAAACAGATTCGGAGTCCATACCCATGGCTCGACAGAGACTATAACAATTTGTAATCACACAAATTCACAGTGCACTTTGCTATTCGATCTGCTCCTGCAATTCGTTAATGCCTCGACGATCGGTTCGGAGTCCATGTTCATGGTTCAAAAGAGACTGTCAATTTTCTAAGAAGCAAGTTTAGAGTGCGCTTTACCATTCGAGCTGCTCCTGCAACCTGTTAATACTTAAACTAACAAGTTCGGAATTCATGTTCATGGTTCAGAGTTACTCTCGCAACATGTAATCACACACGTTCAGAGTTCAATTCGCCATTCGATCTGTTCCTGCAACTAGTTAAATCCCTCAACAACAGATTAAGAGATCCAAAATCATGGATCGAAGTTACTCTAGCAATACTTGTAAAAAGCCACGCTAGGGGTTCAACTCTCCATTCAATGTGATTCTAAAAATCTATTAGAGGACCCATACAGCAAGTTTGGAGAACAATTCTCCTTCAGAATTGTCCCTACAACTAGTTGGGTACGAGACTGAGAAGTTCTCAGCTCTGTCTTACACCGTCGACAGCTCTTCAAGCTATACGCAACAGACTTGAGGCCCTGTTATTTAGCGACAAAGAATCCGTCGATAACATCTCAACACGACAACGAGGACTAAGCACGTAAAAAGAGTTGTAAAATTATCACAAGTCCACAATTTCATATTCAACAACACTACAAATATTTACAAGTAAGGAGACATCAACCATACAACTCGATTTACAAGCCGTCCCTACGACTCACTGGGCGAGGGGCGTGCTCCTGAGAGACACAAGCCTCCTTGTAGAGCTCCTGACAGTCACCTCCTTCCCTTAGCTGCCAACACCTCGCCCAGCAAACGTCGATCCCAGCGACTGTGACTGCTGACCGGCGCACGAGTCGTGTGATTCTCCACCAACTAAAGTCTGACTCAACAAAGCCGACACACCTCTCGGGGCACCTACGAGGTGTTAAAAGGGAACCAATGCTGTTTGCACAGCTCCCCTGACACTCGGCCCAGCTGCTCCTACTGTCACACAATCTGTCGCAATAGTCGTGGTTCTTTTCTTCGTTCCAACCAGCCGATCCTCCCTAGAACCGGCAACATGTGGAGTGCTTGCCGTCCGCAACCCACCAAGCCTTAGCTGGAAGCGGTATAGCTCCAAGTCATTCTCAATAATTATCTCCCCGAGTAGGGCGCATTCCCCAATGCTGTCCTTTGTCACCTTCGAAAGCAGTGGCAAGCTTGCCAGACCACTGGAATATAGAAGTGCTAGCTCACAGTCCCGCTCACCTAGCGCCGATTTAAGGTGAACAGATTCCAACCATTCCTTATCCGACTGAGCACGCAAACGGTTGACCGCCAATTCAGTTATGCGCAGTTGCTTGCGGAGGTGCCCCACCTCGTCACCACAGGGACCTTTATCAGATCCTACGGTCACCTGTCAGTAAGCGCAAAGAGTATAATCAAACATGGGATCAAAGTACAAAGTGTGACATGCAAACACCGCCACAAGGCACATCAACACAACAGGACAAGCAATAACCAATAGTTTCTATAAAGCACTGAAAGGAAATACAGAGATGCGGTGGCCAGTCTGCAATTATGCATCATCGAAGCAAACTACAAAGTCTAAGATGAAATAATCCAACAATAAACCGGAAAGACGAAAATTACACCAAGGTGAATCAAGCATCCACCTGCTTTGGTACCCGCTCTGACAAGACACTTCCAGCTGGGCCCTTCCCCTTGTCCTTCTTCCGAGAACCGCTCTTCACACCTCTCGAAGGAGTATCAGCCTCAACATCGTCCTTCCTGTTGGGATCTAGAGGCTCACCAGATCGAAGCGTCACATGGTAGCCCTTCCCGTCAAAATCGGGAACACGCTCCACCACATGTGAGATCACCAAGGCATATGACTTCAACATCACCCCCCGAAGCTTCGATTTACACTCTGCGTGGACCTTAGTCACTTCCATCTTCACATCTGAGGTCGCGTCAGCACGGGCCTTCTCCAACTCCAACAGGAAATCGACGTTCTTCTTCTCTGATGCCAACTCTCTCTCTTTGGATGCCTCTAGCTCAAGGCGCATCTCCTCCATCTTCGCGGCTAACGCCTCCAACTCAAGGCGCGCCTCCTGCTCCTTCTTTTTCATCCCTTCCAACTTTTCCTTGGACTCCTTGGCGACTTTCTTCTTGTCTTTCTCAGCACGAGTAATGCGAGCCCTTATGTTCTTCTCTTCGGCCGCGTAAGAGTCCACCAAGTGTTCGAAGTGGCTCATGGCCTGGAACAAGAAGAAATCAGTTAAAAATATAACAATGCAAGAGAAGGGAGCACAATGTAAATAATTAAGGAAATAGGGCCATACCGTCACATGCACCCTCGCAATCTCCAAGACTGATCTCTCGGGGGGCTCCATCTTCAACCTCTCCCTGTCAGAAGCAGTAGGGAGGTGGCGACAGGCCTCTAGACAAGCAGCGGAGTTCCCCAAGAAGTTCTCCTCGGCCTTCACATTCCAGTTAGGAGTGTAGACCACATTTCCCTGACTAATAAGCACCGTGGCAGCCATAGCAGTCAGTGGGGCTGATGCGGCACCAGCCATGACCGCAGCTAAAGAAGGACCAGCCCCAATGGCAGACGGCGCTCCTGCAGGGGACTCAGTCTGTACAGTAGGAACCGTGGGTGGTAAGCTCGGGGAAGAAGTAGGACGCAACGCCGTCCTCTTCCGTTTCTTTGGCTCCTCCCTCTTGTTCTGTATCGCATCTAGCTCTGCAAAGATATCCTCAAAATCCATATCCGTACTACCTGCAAGATGAAACACAACACCGTAAAATCAAAGGAAAGCAGTAAAGACGTAAATAAAAAAGCTATAAATCGGCAAAAGCATGGATGACAAGGCATGAAAACAGAGGCAACAAAATCATAGTAGGAATGGCCGGTCCAAGGCCGCTTTTAAAGAGCACTTCGTTGGTAATATCTTGCAACGACAACACCTTCGACCCAAGAAGTGTGTCACTAAGATTCTTCTCATTTACGCTCATTATCGGCTCCACCCACACCGCCGAGGGAACCATTTCCCTCCAAGTGGTGGGAATCCCCCACGGCTCGGCACTGCGAACAATGAAGAACTTCTCATTCCAGTATCTTACTAATCGAGGAGTATCAACCAGCCCCCTATTCCTGCAAGGGCTGAGATACCAACATTCTTCCATTTGGCTGAGTCAGCTAAGTTTGAAGTGTCTTCTAAATACCGCGAGGCTCGACATAGCTCCGAGCTGGCGGCACTGCAAGACGAAGCCAATGACATGCCTCCATGTGTTCGGCATCAGCTACACCGGGCACAGCCGATATCAATTAATTACTACTTTAACGAAGGGATGGAGGGGTAGACGAAGCCCCACGAAGAAAGCGTCGCAAGGAAAGAAACAATACTCCTCCAACATGGCATAACACACCCTGACACCAGGCCCTGGCAGGAGCAGACTGTACTAACTAGGGATGCCAAAACTCGCTCTTATCACGATTAACTCATCACGTGTAAGAATGGTGGCGATCTGATTAGCCTCGGTGGTATGAACAAGCTCGGGCTCTTCATATTCCATGCCGCTCCTCAAAAATCAGTGATTACTACAAAGTATTCCCTAATCAACTCTGGGACGAAAAACAACGGGGTCTGGAGCCTACATCCCCCTATCTCTCTCAGGTTCGACGATCGTTTCCACAACGGCAGAACGAACAGCCTCGCCACGAATGCCCCCCACTCCAGGAGGGTGATCAGGCATAATGCCCTCTTCTCCATCTAGACCAGTGGATCTAGTAGAGGTACAGACCGATGGAATACTAGACATGGCATAACGACAATCGCAAGAAAGTTACCAAGTCCAAGCAGAGAAAACTCCGAGCCAACAACTAGAACTAGCACCGCCAAACTCAACGCCGTGATTTCTAGAGAGAGAAGCTCCCCAAAAAATTTCTAGAGAGAGAAAGGGAATGTGGAAAATGAGGAAGGGGGGTAGGATCAACCGCTATTTATAGGACCAGAAAGGGAAGAATCGCCACATGTCAGCATCTTAGCTCATCTCAACAGATCGACTGTCAAATAACTCGGTTCGGATCCAACAGTAGCAGTAACAGTCAGTCGACAATACGAACAGCCGCCACAATGTTCGGTCAATAGAAGAGACAATCTCACAAACACCTTGAGAGCAACTTGGAAGAGACAATCTCACAAACACCTTGTGAGCAACTTGGAAGAGACAATCTCACAAACACCTTGTGAGCAACTTGGAAGGAGCAAAATCACAAACACTTGGTGGGCACTATGAACACCACCAACAAAAACATCAAGTTTTCTCGTGAGACGAAGCCTACTATCCCGTGACGACCCCAAGGTCGACCAAAAATCTCTCGATTGAAACAAACTTCAACAATCCAAGCATGACATTGCTCCTACCTCAACAAGAAGACACCACGACGAAGACGAGCCAACTAGTAGCAAAAGCGAGATTTTTTGGAAAACTAGACGATGGGTAAACTCAAACGAAGATACGCGTATGTGTATTTATTACTGATACACGAAACATATACGAATATTTTTGCATGAACCCAATCCCTAGTTCAAACTCCAAAAACCACCACAAAAAACTCCCAAATACTGCTCTCGGTGAACAAATGAAGGGAAAAAAGAAGCTGCGTCTGATTCGGATCCGAACCCGAAACCCAATACCCGCTCCGCTCTCTCTCTTCTCCTTCTCTCTCGATAAAACTCCCGCCAAAAATCCTTCGAAGCCCTTCATCTAAAACCCAAAGCACAGACCAAGAGCCTTTCTCCTCGCTCAAACTCCAACTGCGAGCCCACGCCTCACCCATTGCCTCGCGCCTCCATCCCACCATTGAGCTTCCTCCGTCGAGATTCACCTCCAAACTACAGCATGCCTCGTCGAAACCCAAAAAACACTCTAAGTCGATAGCTTGGCAAAAATCGCGAGCTCCATAGCTCGGTGAGGTTGTGGCAGTTTGACGAAGTGCTCACGGTCCAAAACTCGGCGAGAACTCCAGCTCCTCTACACGCCGAAACCCATGAATCCTAAAAACAGAGCTCGAAAATTGCTAACTCGGTAGCTCGACGAAGGTCATCACTCCGTAGCTCGGCGAGAACAAGCTATCCCATAGCTCGGCGAAGACGAGGGCTCGAGTCCATAGCTTGGCGCAAACGAGCTATCGTAGCTCGGCGGGGCACTCCATGGCCATAGCCTGCCGAGGAATTCGAACCCCATGGCTCGGCAAAACTTCGGAGGATCGTAGCTCAGCAAGACGAGCTACCATGGCTCAGCGAAGGGATTGCCATAACTCAGCAAAACTTCCCCGCTCCATAGCTCAGCGGAAACAAGCTGCCATAGCTGGCGAAAGCGCAAAACGCCATGGCTCGGCGAAAGCTCGTGCTCTGTAGCTCGGCGGAAACCACAAGCTCCATTGCTCCACGAGACGACCTATCGCCATAGCTCGGCGAGAGTTTGAGATCCATAACTCGGCGAGGCCTTGATATCCCATAGCTCGGTGAAGGAGTTAACTCGATAGAGAACGGAGAGACGAACCACCATAGCTCCATAACTCGACTTTGTAGCTCGGAGAAACTCAGTGATCATAGCTCGGCGAAGCCACAACGATCATAGCTTAACCATAACGGGCTACCGCCATAGCTCGGCGATTCCGTTCGCCGAGCAAAGGGGTGGAAGAAGACGGCCCAACGCCGCTCGATCTCCAAGAATTTCGCGCTAGATCTTGATGAGCACTCCAGATTTTTTCGGCCTGATCAAAAGCTTTCTGCCATCGGATCTCTTCAGCGCGCGAGTCCACAGCTAATCGAGGCATCAGATCGCTTTCAAAAGCGCGTCGGATCTGATAAATCCAGAAATTATTCATTTTTAATTCGAAAAGTCAATTAAAAAATTCAAAAATAATTATTTAAATTTGAAAAAATAATTAAAAAATCCGGAAAAATAATTAAAATTGAATTTATTAATTGTAAAATCCGAAAGAGTGATTTTGAGATTGTGGGGCATCCCATAAAATTCGGAGAAATCCGAAGAACTATGAAAAAATTCCCGAAAATTTCCAGAAAATTCCAAAAAATTCGGAAAAATCCGAAAAGAATATGGAAAAAAAATCCATGAATATATTCACTACTTTCAGAAGCCACAGATCAGTTCCAGGTATCTCTGAACACTCCGACTGCTAAGATTATTCGCCAGATTCTAAAAATAAGATGTACTACTTCCCGAAAGCCATGAAAATTGCCTTTTGGGAGTGGGGGGGCTTATGATGATGGTAAAAATCGCAGCAGATCAGAGCCGTATGATCCCTGCACGGATCTCAAAGCGTCTATAGGCAGATTAGCCATCATAAGCCTATTTTACAGGTCTGGGCCCACTCCAAGACATGTGCTTCTCTCAAGCCCATAAAAAGTGACAGACTAGGCCTACTAAGAGAGACACCCAGCCCATGATGTCTATAAGTCTCATCTCTTATCCTCTCACAGGGATATCTTATCTCTTCGGGGGGGGGGGGGAGACATGAAAGATCCGATGGTCACGAATCGCCTTTTAGAATGTCTCTCAGGCCTATAAATACTCCTCCTCCTCCTCAGTTTCCAGGTAATCAACAATTCACCAGTTTTTACTCTCTCTCTTTCTGGTTCTGACTTGAGCATCAGAGGGTCTGTCGCCGGGGCCACACCCCGGTGTTTTAGACGTTTTTACAGGTCCGTCGGCTGCATCATCCACCGTCCAATTCAGATCATAGGAGGTTAATCAACGGTCCAGATCCATCTTCAGGAGCCCTAACAGTTCTAGAACGACCAAGTTACAGCTTTGACTTTTAATAGTGTCCTTCATTTATTAACTCACTATCTATTTGCTCTCACACCGAAATAAGCAACAACAAAAAGTGTGAATAGTGTTTTGAAGGCTCTCTCCAAAGCCTTTGTATTTGAAGGCGCTGGCTCCTCCTCCTTCATTTTGAAGGGGGTTTTGAAGTCCCGTTGGAGCCTCCGGGGCCTTCATTTTGGATAAATGAAGGCCTGTTGGAGATGCTTTAAGGGGTTGTATGCCTATAATTTCTAAGAACTCTTTTATGCAAATATGTTGTTGTGGCCATGGGGCCACTGCATATTTGCAGCAAAAGAGCTGCACATGTCAAAAGATTTCAGGGTCATATGACTAAAGTTCTACATTTTGACATGGAGAATAGAGCTGCACATGTCAAAAGATTTCAGGGTCATATGACTAAAGTTCTCCATTTTGACATGGAGAATGATTCACCTACAATTTATTTTTACAACCTTTCTCTTTACAATTTTTAGTGACACAATCTTATTGAAAATGTATTGTAGAGTCTTTTGTAGAGTATGTTGGAGACATCTCCAATAAAATTGTGCTACATAAGATTATAAGGTTGTAAAGATTGTATGTGTAGCACTTCCCTTTTGACATATCCAAACAGCCCCTCATTTGAAATACATGGTGAAACAAAAATAATGTAAAATGAGTGCCACAAGAGTTTAATGCTAATCATCATACGAAATGAGCACGAGGCTAAGGGATGGAGTTCTCCTAACACAATCCCTTAATTGTGGATATAGAGTGAAGAGTGTAGCGTGTGTACGCTCGCTACCATAGTAACAACTAGTATAATGCACGTGCGATGCACGTGTACAAAAAACATGTACACTAAATAGCATATGATAATGGGTGACTACTCGTAATAACTCAGAATCTTAAAATCTCTACAAATGCAAGGCATAAAAAATTAAGAAAGAACATAAGTATAAAATTTGATACAGATTAGTAACATGAACGTAGTGCCATCCTACAGCTATTCTATAAACTAAACTTACTTGCCATCCTGCAGTTATAAGAAACTCAACTTACTAAATTCTTTTCACCAAGAGCATATAACTATCAGACTCCATATGCCTCTAATTGCTTAGTAACAGGTTTTAATCCATAGGCATCTAATTGTTTACTAACAATTGAATAGTCAAATAAAAAAAACTTAAGCTAATTGTGTCAAGAGGACGCAAAAAACAATCAGATAACACAAACTCTTAATCGAAACAATATTTTTCAAACATATTTTTGTGTTAGATATTAGATAAATCTTACATTCCTCGTCATTAACATTAGCACCCCCACTCCCCATGTTGCACATCCACCTACGGCACCTCCACACTCTGCTCCGCCACTGCATCCTCCCATACCCTCCCCCCCGCATCCACTGTCGGCACCTCATATGACCCACCAAAACTATAATACGGCACACTAACAGACCCCGAATACCCATACTTATACGAACTCGTATGCATCACTCCCCAGTACTGACTCCCCTACACAAATCACACACACATAAATAAAATAAAATAAAAACGTACCAAAAAAAACCCTTAATTTAAACAATCCAAACAAAACCCACCTCATCGAAAAGAGCAGTGTCATCCTGAACCCGAGCAGTGTTATAAGAAAGCCCTTCGAACAAATCCATGAAACTCTGCGGTACAGTGTACGCGAACCCCGTGTCGATGTAATGCACCTCCGCCAATTTGTTCCCGTTCATTCTTGGTTCTTAATCAAAACTATAAAATTCAAGAAAACTTAACCAAATCATGAGCTGTAAAGATCTAGGGTTAGAGCATCAAAATGGCTCGAAAAGGGAGAATATTTGTCTTCAATATCTCGAAGCTAATCTACAAACAAAGATTAAATTGCTTCCTCTAAATAAGAGTACAATTAATACCTTTCCAAATTTAAACTAATCACAAAATGATATTAAGAACCCATTTTATCCAGACGTTGACACAGGAAGTCACTATTGTTGAAATTCAGTATTGGCATGCTTACTAATACTACATGACATAAGCTCGAAACTCCGAGAATTTAGGGGCACTTAATCAAAGTCTGTAGTTAAATTTCAATTATAATTAAACCCTTTTGAACTGTGAGCTCTGAGCTCAAGAGGAAGAGCAAAAATATTGAATACAATCCCTTCAGTCCGAAAATATTTCATCTACATAACAAAATAATATTCAGAACGAAATGGGTAATTAGATTAAATTGCTTCCTCTAAATAAGAGTACAATTAATACCTTTCCAAATTTCAACTAATCACAAAATGATATAAAGAACCCACTTTATCCAGACTTTGACACAGGAAGTCACTAATGTTGAAATTCAGTATTGGCATGCTTACTAATACAACATGACATGAGCTCGAAACTCCGAGAAATTAGGGGCACTTAATCGAAGTCTGTAGTTTAAATTCCAATTATAATTAAACTCTTTTGAACTGTAAGCTCTGAGCTCAAAAGGAAGAGCAAAAATATTGAATACAAACCCTTCACTCCTAAAATCTTTCATCTACATAACAAAATAATGTTCAGAATGAAATGGGTAATTAGAGAAAAAGATAAATTAGTTAACCACCTTTGATTCGTTCCCTTTCATTCTGTAATCACTAAAAAAAAACTCCAACTTCCTCAATCCTGCAAAAGAAATTTTTTTTAAATAAATAAATTAGAGTAGTCAGTAGGAAATTGAACAAAAGGTATTACTTTACCAAATCAAGAAAACTTAACCAAATTAAGAGTTGTAAAGATCTAGGGTTAGAGCATCAAAATGGTTCGAAAAGGGATTCGAAACTGACCTCGGAAGCGCGCAATCTCCCCACTGCTTCGTGCATCGCACGTACGACGGCAAGGGCATCGGGATGAGGGACTGCACGGCGACGGAGGAGAACAGTGCATAGGGGGTGGCTGTTGGTCTGCGTCGGGAGGCACGAATGGACAAAAGGTATTACTTTACCAAATCAAGAAAACTTAACCAAATCAAGAGTTGTAAAGATCTAGGGTTAGAGCATCAAAATGGTTCGAAAAGGGATTCGAAACTGACCTCAGAAGCGCGCAATCTCCCCACTGCTTCGTGCATCGCACGTGCGACGGCAAGGGCACCGGGATGAGGGGTTGCACGACGACGGAGGAGAACAGCACACACGGGGTGGCTATTGGTCTGCGTTGGGAGGCGCGATTGGGGGCTGCCTGGTGCTACAGTTGAAGGGTAGGCCGGGAGAGATGACAGGAGTTGAAGAGGTAGGGGATGAAAGCAGGATGAGTTGAAGGGAGAGATGGATCGGGAGGTGCGAATAGATGAAGCGGCTACAGGGGTATATGAAGATGAAGAGGTGTAACTTAGGGTGAAGTGAAAATTACATTTTTGACCTCTGATTGTGGATGGATGAAGGGTAAAAATTGACAGAATTAACCCTACATATTTTTTTAGCCTTTTATGTTTATGGGGGCATGATAGTAAAAAGCCGCCAAATTGGGGCTTTGCTTAATAATAGTATAGATGTTCGCAAATTATTTGTCAAATTCATGAATTGAACAAGCGCCGAATGGATTCGCGAATTGTTCGACAGTAGGCGAATAAATAAGAAAATATGCGAATTACACGGAAAAGTTGCGAACAAAAGAATACACCACAAATTATTCGACTATTTAATGTAAGAAAATTGACAATTTGAAGAACATAATTAAGAAGTGAGAGCGAGACTTTAATGGGTTTGACGGAGATTTCTGTAGATTGAAGATGATAGGATTATTTTCTATCTTCATTGTTAAGTCAACGGACAATTTTATCCCTCACATGGTTCCACCTTTTAAGTTTCAACATAATTACATATGACTGCAAAGCATGCAACATTTAAGAATTTAGATAAGGAAAATTAGTTTCATACCCAAATATGAAAAAACATTTTTGTTACATTAGTTATATTTTATGAAATTGTGAGTATACTTGTTAATTGTTGTACATATACTATACACTCAGATACATACATGGCTTACATGCAAATATAAAAAAGTACACACATTCAGGCATATATAATTATATAACATATATTTTAAAAGGTACCAAACCTTTTTTGAATTTTTACCGAGTTTACCGAATTTTTTCCAAATTCTAAATATTTGGACTAGCCAAATTATTCCTGAATTCCGAATTTGTGATCATGCTCACTACGATCTTGTTTCAAAACAAAAATAAAAAATGCATATGTAATTTTTTTCTCTCGATGTTGTAGTATTTGGAGGCATCAGTAGTAGGCTTGTCATGTATTTGCAAAATAGATCAGATGATGGTTGAGGTGGTTGTGCAGTATGTAAGGCTTGTCAGGTTCAAGAAAGAGTTGTGCAAAATTTGAAGTAAAACCAAATTAAGAGGATTCTGAATGAAACCACAAAAGCTATTGTGGGTAAGACGCTAGGAAAGAATTGGCAACCAAATGGCAATTTAGAAATCTTGCCTTTGCTCGAGAGTTTTCTCTTGTTTCGATTTACCAGCGAAGATGATTGGTACAGGGTGTGGATGGGGGGATGTGAGTTGTAGCTAGGTGGTGCGATGTTGGATGTCGAGGAGTGGTGGCTGGACTTCCAACGCCAATGCGACCAGACATCTCACGCTACCATGTGGTTGCACATGCCGGGGCTGCCAGTTGAGTATTGGGAGTGGGATATTGTTTAGAAGTTGCAACTAAAGCTGGTGCTCTGATTGAAATACACGCGTGCACGAGTGAGATGAAGAAGGAGGATTTTCTCGTGCTTGTGCTTCTGATGAATTGACTCTACCGGAATTGCAAGGGTGCCAGCAAACCATCTGCTTGTACTCAAATTAGAAGGACTGATGAGTCGTTATACACCTACCAAAATGGTACTTGGTGAAACTCAACTAACATCAGAGGCAGGTGAAGACGTATGTAAGTCTTTAAGAAGTGGTTGGGGGTGGAATGTGATTCCATTAGAAGATCTGGTGGTATAATCAAAAGTTGGAGAGTCGATGAGGTAGATCTAGACAACAAGTAGTGATGAGTGGCTGAGTGCTTGTCGAAAGGCATTTGTTGTGGAGGTTCGAGTAAAAAATGAGCAACCATGGTTGTTTGGTGGCATTTATGAAAGTACGAATAAGAGAGAGATGGGGGGAGCTTTGGCAGCACCTTCGGAGATTGAGGTTCTTCCAACTACCTTGTATTATGTTCATAAGTGATTTCAATGTTCTTCCTGACCCACCAGAGAAGTTGGGGGGACATTTTGCTGTTAACAAAGCAGTTAGAGAATTTAGGGAGTTTGTTGACAAGGAGGGTCTCATAGATATGAAGATTTATTGGTGTAAAGTTCACGTGGTTTAGAAAGTTGGTGTAACTATAGCTCTTGAGAGACTCGATTGTGGTCTATATTCAGTTGAATGGGCGAAGCAATTCCCCAATGCAGTCATTGAAAATAGGCTCAGATAGCTTCAGACCACTGCCCCTTGCTCCTTCGTTGTACGAGGGGTAGACTGTACTAGCCCAAAGCCATTGATGGTTGAGAAGTTCTAGTTTGATATTAGAGGGGTAGATATTAGGATTTGTGGAAGCTCTAATAAAAAATATTAATAGGAAGTCGTTGATGTTTAGCAGCAATAGATCTAATGGCAGACAATTAAACAAGTAGATCAAACCAAGCACATATAGTACACAATGACTTGTACCTGTTTGGCTGCGCCTAACCGGAGGAGAAATAAGAGAAATATTATTGAACTAAAGAAGATACGAAGTATTACGCTTGCACCAAGAACCTATATATCTCTCAAACTTTACTAGAAGACAATTTGCTGTTTATAATGGAGAACTCTCTTAATTGCTCTTTACAATGAAGTCTCTCTCTTTTGTCTCATAAAGGAGTCTAATACAATAATAAATAGAGATCTAGAGAAATCCTATGTTGTAATCTTGATACATTAGCCGTTTGATATATCATTAATATAGGGACACACGATAGGGGTCGTACGATCTGACTGAGAGAGGAAGAAATACTCAAAACATATTAGTCGAGATCCGACCTGTTTGGAATCTCAAGCCGCTATTGGGGGCAGTCGACCGCAATGCGCTCGACCCCAAACAAAGAGCTAAGACAGTCGACTGCCCCATCAATTCATCTACTTGTCGTGCTGTTGCTGCTCTTTTCTCCATCGATGCTTCGACATCTTCTCGCTTCATCATCTTCTTCTTATCATCAGACTCAATAGTATGCAAGACATAAAACCCAACAATTTCTACCTTGGATTTCATACTCATGCTATCTACTGTGTGATCAAACTCATCTAGACTTGCTATCTATACTGTGATCAAACTCATCTAGACTCTTTCATTCTGCACCTTCAAACGAACTGGGTTCACTGGTTTCTTCAGTTAGTTGAATCTATTTACTACATATTTCTCCAATCAGTATGCCCCTTAAGGGCACACCCTAGTAGGTGTTAACATGGAGATGTTGCCCTCTGCACGAACTCCACCTATCCAGAGGCACTCCACCTCTTGACGATATTCGAACGTCCTGGTCTCTCTTCGATGATTCTAGTGATGACATACTAGATGACACTTCATGGACATATGGTATAGATTCACTTGGCCAAGATTTCTCGATCTCATAAAACTTGTAGAAGTTGTGCGAGACACCCCTCTTTCCCTTCATCACTATACATCGACCTTCCCAAACTGCTAGAACTCCACCTTGAGTTTCATACATGTAGCCTCATGCTTCAAGAATTTCTAAGAATATACTTGTAACGTCCTGACTTCCATACACTAAAAGTTAGTGGCACATCAAGAATCTTTACTTCATTTTCATACAAAAATACATGGAATTTAAAACTTTTTCATTACAACAGATTTCTTTACAATACACAACGGTAAATACTCATAAAATACAATTTGTATCATCACGAATCCTCTAGCCCATAACATCACTTGTCATAAGCTCGCATTCATGCCACTCGCTAATCATAGTCCTGCAATACTTGAGAACTGTGGGCACACCAGTTAAATGTAACTGACGCAATACTATAAATTGATCCTTAACTTTACAAACACAAACTTGAATGCAGAAAGAAAGTATGAAAAGTGACTATCCAAATTATATCAGTGTATGTTATGAACTAGTGAATAATGCAAAACACATATGCATGCAATGAAATTCTAATTTGCACTTGTTCAGATTGTATGCTGCCCATACAACATAGGTCCGAGGGCAAGCTATTATCGTTCTTCTCATTATAGGGTTCAATCCCTCACTATACAATTCCTAAACCCAATGATTTATACTCCAACGTGTAATTACATGTAAGTCGCACCCTCAGGATATTGGAACTGACAGACAAACCCCTAGCCTACACTGTAAGTTCTTTCATGGGTGTAACCTCAGTCACGAATCCTAACACGTCGATCATACATCCCCCAGGATATTGGACCTGACAGCCATACCCTTAGCCCACACACTGTAAGCTCTTTCACGGGCGTATCCCCAGTGATGAATCTCGAAAAGTCAATTTCTCACCCCCAGGATATTGGAAAGAACAAGCATACCCCAAACCTACACACTGTAAGCTCTTTCATGGGCGTATCCTCAATCATGAACCTTTGGCAAGTCGATCGCACGTAAATACGGACCTTGGCAGGCATACCCCAAGCCCACACCCACAGACATAATGGGCGTATCCTCCGGTCCCAAACATTTCTAGGAACTGCAAGCTCTTTGTCGACCTTTTGCGAACCTGACAGGCATACCCCGAACCCAGATATCATGGATTTAACGGTCATATCGTTAGTTCTCAAACCCCTTGTAGCGCCCCGAATCCCCATACTGGTGATTCGTGACACAAACCATAATCTTTCCTTCAAACAGTCACAATACAGGAAAATTTAGAAAAAATTCAAACAATTTTATTGCATGATGTACAAGTTCAAGTGTTACAATTATATACTATCTCAGAAATTACAAATCAAAGTTTACAAAAATAACAAGGATATAAATAATGAACACTTGACACCATCAGTTGGGCACACCATCTGGCTTGGGCTTCTTGGGCTCCCTCGGTCGGCAATCTAGCACCTAAAAGAGCGGACACGTCAGTAATTCTACTGATGCGAGAATGATAAAAGCAGCGATCTCCAACTAGATAATCAAGGTTGAAAGCGACAGAAAAAGTGACTATAAGAAGGGAGAGTGGAGTCGGGTCAAGGGTGTCCATGTACGATAGGCCCTAGTAATCTAATGCACAGGTCAGGATGTACTTAAACCAAAGCGAGACTTTGAAAATATATGCATCCCATACTACATACTTTCCAAATCAACCTGTTGCCTCCAAGTTCAGGGTTTTGAACCCTCACCATGCAATCTACTCTTGTACTCATCCTGTTCCTGATAAATAGATCGTGGTTGATGAGGTTGCAGATTAATCGGTCCCCATCCATTTCTGTAGTCACTTAGTGGTGTCTCAGTTTTCCACTAGTGCCTGACTCCCGAACCCCACTCAAAAGCCGTAACGAAATTGAAGATACACCGCAGCATACCTATGGCGCCGAAGATTCATAGGACTGCAGCACATATGATCCGTTCGTGTCCACCAGCATAGAACTTGACGGCATCGAAGGTCTAATCCACCTATCCACCAGGAAATTCCATCCCGTTCTTACCACGGTACTTCAGGAATCAACAATACAAGATACGCACCGCAGCACGTATCCCTAATGACAGGAGAGTACATCACCCGATTACTAGTTCGCTAGAAGCTAATGCAGTTTATAGGTGACAGCAAAATCTAACTGATATTAAGTCTACCTAGACGTGTTACAAGGTCATGGTCACCAACTGATTCCTAGTCTAAGTTATGCCTAGTCTCAAGCGGTTTTTCAACTAGAAACCCTCGTTCCAGTATATCAACCTGCGGCTCCGACGACGTGATCACTTCATCGCCACATCCTACGTTTATTCTCGTCCTCAACCCGACCCGTGATCATCTCCCATGATTTCTTCGGTGTCGAGTTAGTCACTTTCAATCGTTAAGGCGAAAGTCCCCAAGTTGGCCTAATGGTTAATAAGTGTAGGCAACTAACGTAGACAAGGTCGACGACTCAAATGTCGTTCAAGTCTCTACCCGTGTCATAATCAACCTAAGACACAAAATAACCAAGTATTGGGGTATAGGAATATCCCTAACTCTCAATTCAACACTTTGAGAGTTGAGAACAAGTCACACATATGCAAAGTGACGACTTCTAAGGGTGGCTGGATCTGTCCAGTACTTTGAAAAATCATATCAATTACTACACAACTCGGAAATTACAAGTTCCTGGGTTTTTTGGAAATCTTAGAGTCTCTACTACAAGTCTCTAGTTCATCACTTTGGCAAATTTCAACCACATTTTCCCAGAAAGTCACAAATGTATAGACTATGCAATCTGCACCAGGTATTGAACACAGTCTAGTATAAATTCTATATAAAATCAACCCCTTGTCCAGAGCTCATGAAATTTAAGAATATATAACTAGACAAAAACAAAAAATTGAATCTAAACTCCCATTACGCAGAGAGTTATGACTCTTCAACTACCGCACAAGGTTTCCACTACTTTTCAGACAAGGTTTATACCTTATCAAATGTCATCTAAAAATTCTAAAATTTTAGAATCATCAAATATACTCATACCATAAGCTACTGCAAAAGTTTCATTTCAATATCATAGATACACAAGTATTTATGACTAAATGAACTTTAGTCCCCAAACAGACAACTTCAGCTCTGTCTTCTCAGACCAGTTGGAACTTAGAAATTTTTTGAGGCATCAAACAACCTCGGAAAAATGTAAAATTTGGGATTATGGTTTTAGACATTTACAAGAGCATCCATGAAAATTTTAGCTAAAAATACCCATCCAGTATTTAGTTATGATTTTTGGAAGGCACGAGAGAATTTCTCAAAACAGCAGTTTCTGCAGCTGGTTGCTGTTCGAAATTGGGATTGGTGTTTGGGCTATTAGATGAATTCCAAATATTATGAAAAAATTTATGTGGGCTCTAGATACATAGAGAAACCAAGTCCCAAAATTTTGAGTTCAAAATTCCAAACCGTTTATGAGTTAGAAATTTCTAAGTTGCACACCAAGAACATGTTTCTTTACAGAAAGTCTTGAAAAGGAGTTGTTCTACCATACAACTTTTTCTTTTCTTAGCATGTCCTCATTCATACATGACAATCAAGTTTTTCTTAGCTACTTTCATATGCTAACATCACATAAAAAAGAAAAGATCAATCTTTTAAAGTTTAGAGTATTACCCATTTTTGTGTTGTAAGAGACTCCTTGCAAGCTTTTCCTTGCTCCTCCTTCTTCAAGCTTTTGCTCCTTTAGATACACCCTACACTTCACTTCTACTCTTCTACTACTACTAAAAGATCTCCTTTTTTCTTTTTCCTTTCTTCTTTTATTTGAACACAAGAACAAGAACAAGTGAAAAGAGATGATGGAGTGAGTGAAGTGAGCATTTATAGGGTGAAGTCGGAGTTAGGGTTTCCCCCATGAAGCTAGGGCCGACCAATCTTGGTGTAGGGTGAGGATGAGAGGAGAGTGAGTTAGTGGAGGTGAAGGGGTGATATTAATGCCAACACACCAAGACTAGAAGCTTCAAGAGTCAACTTGGAGTCTTCATGAAGAGCCTCACATGGCACAATGTCCCCCTTTGGATCTCATCAAGATTGGTGCTAGGGTTTCACATCATGATGAGGGTTAGCTTAACCCTTGGGTACTAACCTAAGTCACCATACCCTAACCCTAGTGCACAAATGTGCATGGTTATTTAATTCAATAATCATGCACCCATCCATTCAAGTCTTAACTTTGTTTAAAATAATATATATATATATATATATATATATATATATATATATTAAATAAAATAAAATATTTTATCTTATTATGGGATATTACATCACTCTCTCCTTAGAGTAGTTCTATCCTCAGAACTATACTTAGTTGGGAGAAAAAGAAAAAGCATTATACTTTTAAATAATTCAGGAAAAGAAGCTTTCACGCGGCTCTCTGGTTCCCATGTGCATGTCTTCCTCCACGAATTGATTTCTCCAGAGAACTTTCACCATCGGAATGATCTTGTTCCTTAGATCTTTTCCTGATGGTTGAGGATTTTGACCAGTTGTTCTTTGTATGAGAGGTTCACTTGCAAGTCTTTAGGAATCCCTGACGGTTGATGACTTGGATCTGGTATGTACTTCCTCAACATTGAGACGTGGAATACATCATGTACCCGGAATAATTCTGCCGGTAACTCCAACTTGTAGGCCATCTTCCCGATCTTCTTCAGAATCTTATATGACCCGATGTATCTCGGTGCCAATTTTCCGCTTTTGCTAAATCTGAGCACTCCCTTCACTGGTGAGACTTTGAGAAATACAAAGTCACCTCCCTCGAATTCTAACTCTCTTCGGCGATGATCAGCGTAGCTTTTCTGCCTGCTCTGTGCTGTCTGCAACCTTTTTTGAATAAGCTCAATCTTCTCAGTGGTTTGTTGTACGATCTCTGGTCCAAACATCTGTCGTTCTCCTACTTCGTACCAGCACACAGGTGTCCTACACCTCCTTCCATATAAGGCTTCATACGGAGCCATGCTAATGCTTGCCTGATAGCTGTTATTATAAGCGAATTCTACTAAGGGTAGATACTTCTCCCAACGTCCTCCGAAATCCATAATGTAGGCTCTCAGCATATCTTCAAGAATCTGGTTGACTCTTTCGGTCTGTCCATCAGTCTGCGGGTGGAAAGCTGTGCTAAAATCTGTCCTGGTCCCTAATGCTGATTGCAGACTCGGCTATAACCGAGATGTAAACCTCGCATTTCTATCAGAAACTATTGATACTGGTACTCTATAGCTTCACTACGTTCTCAATGTAAACTTCTGCTAACTTCTCAAGTGACCAGGTCGTCTTTACTGGCAGAAAATGTGCGGACTTTGTTAGTCGATCTACAATGACCCAAACTTTGTCATTTCCCTTAGAGCTTCTGGGCAAACCGGTGATGAAGTCCATACTAATGTTCTCCCATTTTCACTCCGGAATGGGCAAGGGTTGTAATAATCCACCTGGCTTCTGGTTTTCAGCTTTGATCTGCTGGCACGTTAGGCATCTGGACACAAATTCTGCTATGTCCCTGCTTCATCCCCGACCACCAATAGTACTGCTTCACGTCCTGATACATTTTGGTGCTTCCAGGGTGCACTGCAAGTAAGGTAGAGTGAGCCTCCTTCACTATATCTTCTCTTACTTCTTTATCCTTTGTGTACGCAGCCTACTGCCATACTAGTGCGATCCTTCTCTTATGCTGAATTCTGAAAGTTTTCCCTCATTCACCTACTTCTTTAGTGCCTCAGTCTCTGCATCTGCTGTCTGAGCTTTCTTCACTTGCTCGTTCAAACTCGGCTGTAAAACTAAATGTGCCAAAACTGTACTCAAGTCTTAAGTAATTACCTCGATGCCTGCTTGTCTGATTTCATCTTCCAGCTCCCTTCTCATTACAGTAAGTGTGGCAATACTCCTCTTTCGGCTGAGCGCATCAGCTACCACATTGGCCTTCCCTGGGTGATACAAGATTTCTGGCCTGATATCCTCTAAGACTTCCAACCATCACATCTGCCTTAGATTCAGATCTCTCTGCTCATATATATACTTCAAACTCTTGTGGTCTGTATACATCTCTACATTTGCTCCGTAGATGTAATGTCTCCATAACTTCAAAGCAAAGATTATGGCTGCTAGTTCCAAGACATGAGTAGGGTAATTCCTTTCATGAGGTTGGAGTTGTCTTGATCCATAGGCTATGACCTTCCCTTACTGCATCAGTACACATCCGAATCCCAAATATGATGCATCGCTGTAGATGACATACCCCTTGTCAGCTTGAGGCAAGACCAGAATAGGTGCAGAGATCAATATGTTCTTTAACTCTTGGAAAATCTCTTCACACCTTGTTATCTTGTCGAAGCTCTGGTTTTTCCTGGTTAATGCTGTGAACGACACTGATGTCTTGGTATAATTTTGAATAAACTTCCGGTAGTATCCAGTCATACCCAGAAAGCTTCTTATCTCCTTTACTGTCTTCAGCTGTGGCCACTCCTTGACTGCTTCTATCTTCTGCGGGTCTGTGGCCACTCCCTCCTTAGAAAGGATGTGGCCAAGAAATGCAACTTTCGGCTCCCAGAACTCACACTTGGACAATTTGGCGTACAAATTAATGCTCCTGTACCTTGCTCAATACTGTGATTAAATATTATGCATGTTCTTCTTCTTTCCTTGAGTACACCAAAATACCGTCGATGAAGACCACGACGAATGAGTCGATAAATGGCCATAACATTCGGTTAATCATGTCCATGAAGATTGCTAGAGCGTTGGTCACTCTGAATGACATTACTAAAAACTCGTAGTGCCCATGCCGTATCCGAAAGGCTGTTTTGGGTACATCTTATTTCTTAACTCGAACTTGATGATAACCAGACCGTAGGCCGATCTTGGAAAATATGGTTGCTCCTTGAAGCTGATCAAATAAATCATCGATTCTGGGAATCAGGTCCTTATTTCGAACAGTGACTTTATTCAATTTTCGATAATCGATACACATTCTTGCAGTCCCATCCTTTTTCTTAACCAACAAAACCGGTGCTCCCCACGGTGACACACTTGGTCTGATGAGTCCCTTCTGTAATAGTTCTTCAACTTGTTTCTTGACTTCATTCTACTCCACAGGTGCCATCCTGTAAGGCGTCTTCAATACTGGAGCACTACCTGGTTGGATTATAATGCTAAATTCTACATCTCTGAGTGGGGGTAGTCCCGGTAATTCTTCTAGGAATACGAGTGAAAAATCCCTCACAACTGGTATCTTCTTCACCTCCTAAGGTATCTTCAACTTCTTGGTAGCTGCAATAGTCACTTCCTTGGGCCTCTTCGCTCTGTGGAACATGAGCTCCGTTCCTTTAGCTGTGATGACTACCTTCGTTTCCTTGCAGTCGATATTTGCTTCATGCTTCGACATCCAATCCATGCCAATAATCACATCTATTCAGGCGAAACCCAATTCCAACAAATCGATATTCAGAGATTCTTTGTTAATCTGAAGCTCACAGTTCTTATAGCATTGATCTGTAGTGAGAGTTTTCCCTGATGGTGTAGCTGTAATACTTCACAAAATTAGAAATGACAATTTTGCCCTTGTATGTTACACACGTATATTTTGTACCGTTACTGGTAATATTTACAACGTGTTTTCATTACGTATTGTGATTCTTGACTATTGATGCATTCCTCGTATATTTTATCCTATTTAAATCAACTAAAATATTAAATTTCAATCTCTGCATTTTTACGTATTTTTATGTGTTTTTGATGCACGTATCGATTATGTGTTTCCACCGCTACGTGTAATATTCTCTGTGTGTTTAAATTATTTATTTTGGGTATTCAAATCTATTTTTATAAACGAAAATTCATTTTCCCTTATTTTGATTAAAATATTATTATACGTATAATGCACGTATTTTCTACGTACGTAGCAATTACGTCGTAGAATATATATATATATATATATATATATATATAATTAATAAATATATTTTTTTATATTGTATTTTTTTATCTTTAACATTTTTCCATTGATAATGCCGAATTTCGTATTTTTGATATTTTATGTGTGAAGTACGTGTTTTCGGTGCACGTATTTTGGGCGTGTTCATTTTCTAAATAAATTTTGTAATATGTGTATATTTATTTTATTTGTGCATGAAAAATTATAATTTTTTAAATTAAACTAATTTTATAAGCATCTTAGATACTATATACATGAGTTTTAATTCAAATAAAAATATTTATTTGAAGGAAATGTGTGCAAGTGCATTGCACGTGCTAATTATTTGTAACCCCCGAAATTTCTAAATAATATATAATGTGTGTGTATATATATATATATATATATATATATATATATATATATATATATATATATATATATATATAGTTGGATAGTTGGCTGTTTAGTAAATAGAGAATGACAATATATGTAATAAAGGTGAATAGTATGGTGGCGGGGCCTACATAAGAAAATTGTGTAGCAAAAGAAAAGTTGGTTGATGGTTGCTGGTGACGTGGCGCCCATGATGGAGGGTCCCACGTGCTGGTTTGGCTGGGGGGTCATCTGTTGACGCAGAGAGAGTGAGATCGGTTTGGAAGAGAGAGGGGGGCCGGTTTTGAAGTTGAGAAGGTACAGGGTTATAGGATATGAAGAGATGGGGAGTTAGGAAATTGAAAAGTTTGAGTGGGTAATTATTAGGTGGTGAAATTTGTATTTTAGCCATTCTTTTGTCCTATAAATACACCTTAGTTTTCTTCTCATTTCACACCTAAACTAAACAAATTAAAGAGAGAAAAAAAAAAGAAAGAGAGAAAGAGAGTGTTCTTGTGCATTGGAGGCTTGTTGGAGAGCTCTTGCTAGAAGGAGAAGGACTAGGAGTTGCTTTGTTGGAGCTAGGAGCTAGGAGTTGTGTCTCATCTTCTTTGTTCTCAAATTCTTCATAAGAGGTGGGTGATCTTGTGCTTTCTAAATATAGGAAATGCATGCTAGTATATTGAATGAGTAGTATAGATAAAATTGATACATTTTAAGTGAGTTTTCCATGTTAATAATTACCATCGAAATAATAATGAGATTAATGTCTTGACCAACTACTATCAAGTTACATATATTCATTACCTATTATCAGGTTAAATGTTGTTATACATGATAGTGAACTTTTTTCAGTACAATCCGAAGGTATTATATATTTTATATTTGGATTTAAATTAATGGTATTTCGGAATATCATTGTTAGCGGGGTACAATATGTACTCGAATAATCAATGGATAATTTGTAGTACAAACAAAATAAAAACTAGTCTTATTATTTCTCTGATGTATGTTAAATCACATTTATAAATGATTTGTGTTTTCATTGTGTATAATAAGCGTGGCATCATAATAATACTCCGATACATAATTATAATATTACTCAAAAGTGTCAAAGATCTTTTAAAGTGATCTCTACTGTTTTTGTGTTCTAAATAATCATTTTCTTTTGTAAAGTTAAATTGGTACACATGGATTCATTTAAATTATTTGTAAGAGATGCAAATTGCTAGTTTGATTAAATTGAAGAGATAGAATTCATTGTTCATAAAAGAGAAAAAATAAATTTGAAATTTAGATATTTTTGTGTAAAATATGAATGATAAATTCATGAGTTACTATTTGCTAGTAAACTCAGTCTAGAAGAGATAATTACAGTCCATTAAAAAGATTAGATCGATCATATGTTTGAGTTTTGTGAAATAAACTAGTTACTAAACAGTATGAACAAAACTACATCAGTATGTTTCCCAATCAGTAATCACACTTGGACTTATTGGCTAGCGGGTGCACCATAAGTTCATTGTAGCAAGTGGGAAGTCTTGGGGTTCGAAACTGGTTAAGACCCTTTTATTTTGTTTTTCGTTTTAATTAAAACCGCAACCCAAAATTAATATTTGGGGATTTCGACTTGGCTTTATGACAGCCAAGTCATATGGACTATTTGGCTTGCGGTTTGGGCTTTGGGCGTTGACTGTAATGGACGGGGGAGTTTGGTTCGAAACCTGATGGATCCAAACATTTTTTTGAGTTTGTTTTAATAAAATGGAGTATTTTTTTATACCATTAAAATTTGGGAAAAATTGTAATGTTCATATAAAATGATATAAGATTTACTAAAAATAGTTTTAGAAATCTTCGTGTATATTTTGAGTAATAAAAAGAGGAATTGAGATAGTAAATGAGTTTTGACTTCAAAATTATTTATTTAAGTATATGAGTTTTAGTTTGAGAAGAAGAGAAAAATAATTGCCATGTTATGGATTTTCTTGATGCGATCATATACTTATGTTGAGTAAGAAATACATGATGAGATTAAAATCTATTATGAGTTCATATAAAGCTTTTGAAAGAATTGCTATGTTACTTGATTTCCTTCGATGAGACTAGAGTTTAGTGAGACCCCGGGTACCGGCATTGTTGAATTAAAATATTTGAGTTATATTTTTGAGATATGGCCATGAAGCTATCTCGTATTTGTGATTAAGTCCGGTAGGGGGTAAAACTAACTCTAGGTTGATAATTTATTCATGTCTTGAACTTAAGAAATAGGCACATAAGTGAAGATGTAGTAAAACCTAGGCAAACGTAAGTGGGGCACTCTATATAGTCGGGCGGTGTACTCCAGGACTGAGGTTGCTTCGATAGAGACAAGCTTTTATTTTAAATCTGAGTCTATGCATAGTTGAGCAGATAGTTTGCCGTACTCCAGTGTATATACGTATATCGGGGCTAGAGGGGCACTTGCGGGAGGTTCGCACGACGAAGAGTCTGTATAATAGTCGGGCGGTGTACTCCGAGACTGGGATCCGTACCCATGGAATGTCTAAACCTTGCATTTATTACTGGGTGGTTTTCATGGCGAGGGATCGAACCCTTTAATGTGGAGTACGTAGGTGCTTGCCCTCGGACCTATGTAGTATGGGATGCATAGAATCCGAACAAGTATGCATTAGTGTCATCTTAGTATAAAATATCTGCATTAGGCATTAAAGCATCACATACACTTACATGTTTAGAGTAATCACATTTAACACTTTATTTGCATTCAAGTTTTGTGGTATGTTAAATTATTAAGATCGTTATATTTTCGGCATATGGAGGATAGCCGTGTATAACATTTTCGTCGGTTGTAAGTAACTGATGTGCCCACAGTTTATTATGCAGGAGTTGGACTTTCATGAAGATATAAAGTTGATATGGTGTTGTTGATTAATTACATGTTAAAGATGTTGTAGTTGTATAATTTTTCATTGTTGTAATTCATTTTATCTTCCGCTGTATAATAATTGTAAAGAACTCTGATGTATGATGAAAAGTTCAAATTTTCTTGTAAAATTGTACGAAGTGAAGTGTAAAGATCCTGTGAAATCTCGAATTCGATCTTATTTGGAATTCGGGGCGTTACAGTAGCTACCATTAAGGCTAACTCTGGAATTGCTGCTTGGGTGTATCTTAACTTTCTTGAGAATGATTTGGACACAAAAGAATGAGTTGATCCACTATCGAAGAAAACAGTAGCCAAAATTTCATTGATATATATACTTCCTGTTTCAAAAGAGTTACAATCTTCATTTACACTTCTTCAAACAAAATTTCACGCCCCGCTTCCCAAAATACAGGAATACAAGCATGTAACGAAGGCCCAGCGAATGATTATACATCATTCATAAGCTGTAACAGACCAACTCAACAATATACAAGAGAATACAACCACGCAAGAGAAATGTAACCACATAAACAATGAATAAACTCCAAAATAATCATGAAATAAATTTACCAAATAATAATCCAATATCTGGGATAAAAAAAAACTTCGGGTCATAAAATCCTAGAATACAAAGTATGATAAAAGCAATACAATAAGAAAATAACAAGAGATAGCTATAGCAGTCTAATGGTCCAGCTCCGATCTTCAGAGGGTTTGCTCACCAATTCCTTCTGGTATGGATCCTTCGGTACCTGTAAACTCTTGATCTAAAAAGAAAGAAAAGAATGTTCTTAGAGCAAGTCGGGGACACCAAGTAAAGAAAAACAGAGGATAAAGGAAGCATGTATATCAAAGAAAAAGGGACATAATCAAAGTCAATGAACAAAGCAAAGACAGGCAATAATATCAAAGGGTTACAATTAATCACGCATATAATGAGTGATGTCAAGTCAAGTTCTATACAGGATCATGCATGCAGGTTATTAATCATTTTATTAGCCTATTTAGTGCACGTACTACTACGTCCCATTCTACAGGTTCGACGCAAGCATACAGTGAACGTTTTAGACTGATGGTGAATTCACGGATCGTGTACTCGGTGTAACAAGATAACGTGATAACATGATAACGTGATAACATGATAACGTAATAACATGATAACTTTTCTATGGCAATATCCTCCTTCCATGACAATATTTCTCCTCCTTCCATGACAATATGATATAACGATAAGGCATTGCCGAGTACATTTTCCGATCGTTCACTACCAAGTACTACCCATAATATCCCGGCTTGTTATTAGTTTATTTTCATCCCATGTGAGCATGCAAGAGGGTTTCAATGTTATATGATACTATGTGTGACTAATTATATTCGTTACAGACAAAGCATGAAGCAAACAAGTCATTTAAACACACATCACATAATCAGGACAACATGACCTTACTGTACTAAAACATGGATTACTGCTACTACAGAAAAGCAAATCAGGATCCGTCAGAAGTTCTAGAAAGTATACTTCCACACGGTTCCAGCAAATATATATAAGGCATATAAAAACTATAGAAACTAGGATGAAACTCCTATTCTTTTCAGCTTTTATGTTCAGGAAGCATGATGTAAATTGTGTTAGCCTATTTGTTTCAGGTCAGAAAACACATCAAATAAATCTATAAAAATCATGGGGCATTCCTACACATGTCTAGGTTCAACTAGATTTATTTCAGATTTTTATTTTACTGTTAGCATGGTCAAATAAATTATAGAACAGCAAAGTACGCATGCATTTGTGAATCTAAAAATTCTGACACAGCTGTACTAAAATGATGATAGCTAACAGATTACCCATCGGGATTCAGATCTGCAAAAAGGGTAGTAAACTAGACATCAGAGGCTAATTTTCATGTTCAGAAAGTTATTTCAAAATATGACAGCAGCATGGTCGAAAAACTGATTCAAAAAGAAATAACTAGCAGTCCAGAAATTATTTTGATATGAATAGGCAATAATTAATTCATACAACCATACATTTCATTCAATTTAATAATCAAAGTGTTCTTAGGTGTTTAACATGCATAATTTCAGTTCTAAGATGTAATTTCACAGGCATGGTAATCAATTCATCAACTCAATTCAATCTAACATGTCTAATTTACCAAATAAGTCAACAATATGGATCTAGTTATTTTCATATAAATGTGTATATGCATGAAACAATAGGAACTAGGTTTTAGATCAAAGAGAGTGGCATGATGTTAAAAATAACTCGGGTTAGCTCGTGTAAACCCTCAATAGGCTTAACGGAATTTCAAATAACAGCATGATAAGGAAAAGGACCGGATCTACTTGCAGAGATCAAAGAAATCTTGAACAAAATAAACAAATAGTTCAAGAACAGACTTGTCTGTTAGACGGTTAATTCAAATATCTTAGAATAACGGGATAAGAATCCCGGGCGACAATCGAAAATACGAGAGAGACACGTGCAAAATCCGAAACAGCAACTCAGAGCACACAACCAGCACACCACAGCGGATCCCATGCAAAACACCAAACACTAAACTGGCTAATATCGGATCCCCCTCTAGGCAAAACAACAAACACCAGAGGCGGATCCCCTACACCTGAAACACCGAATAGCGAAATTGCCCACTACTGCTTCACCTTCTTCCTCACTTCGACAGCGAGAGAGAGAGAGAGCGGGAGAGGGGACGGCGAACACGATGGCAGCTGGCAAAGGCAACGACGACCATGTCAAAGGCGGCGACGATGATGCTGCAGTCGGGAATCGACCCAACGACCAGGGAAATGGTAGCTCGGTGGACGCTCTGTTCCTCTTGACGAAATAGAGGAGGAGAACGGCGAGGTGGTGGAAGTCGAGGTTCGAAGGTTGACGAAGAGTGGGTTCAGTGGAGATGAGGATCGGGGTGAGGATGACGATGACGGGATGGTGGTGGCGAGGGCGGAGCAAGGACAAAGACGAGGCAGATGGTTGGAGTGATAGACGAGAGGAGCGACGGGCTTGGTTGGGTTTAGATGGAAATAGGGAGAGGGAGAGAGAGTCGGGGGGGATTAGGGAGGTTAACACAGTAGCGGCTGAAGGGTTTAATTAGGGTTGGATTAGGGTTTAATTTAAGAGATTAGAGTATTTATAGGAAAAGTAGGATATAGGGTTATTGGGTAATTGGGTTTAGACCCAGTAAATAAAAATAGATTGTATACGAATATACTTGATCAATATAAATCCAAATACAAAAGAATAGGATATCTGGTAAAATGTTGTTTATAACCAATTACAATTTGTATCACATTACATAAATTATTTGAAACAATTAAAAATACAATTATTAAAGAAGAACAGATTTGTTTTAATAATCAACTGATGGCGAAAATAATAATAACAATAGTAAAAATAAATAATTCCAAAACAATAAGAATAATAATAATAACCATGTCAATAAAAATAATAATACTAATAATATCAATTAATAATAAAAATTGCAATAAGAATAAAAATACTATCAATAATAGTAGTGACAATAATAATAACAAAATAATAATAATACTAATAATAATAATAATAACAATAAATAATACTAAGAATAACAATAGAAATTATCAGAGCAATATCATTATATAAAATAGGAATTTGTTGAAATAGGCGAAACAGTAACAATATCTTTGAGGGTTAAAATGTGAATAGTTAATCAAGTAGAAATGGAAACAAAGTTCATTCGAAATAATTATAACTATTGTTTAAAAAATGCTTAACATAAAATTCAAAACGACTTTAACAAATAACGAAGTTATAAATATCGAAATACAGAAAAATACTCAGAAAATACGTATTTGCAGAAATGGGGGTTACACAAAACTTCAAAATACAACCAAAACTTATTACAATGATCCTTCGCATACCAGTGATCATGCCCTCATTGTTATCTGCGTCTTCTTCTTTCAAGGCAAATACTCGACCTTGGCGAACAGGTTGCTTTCCTTTACTAGTGGTTCTTGATGCTGCCTTGTCGTTGCTCTTCAGGTACTGGGGGCAATTCGGCCTGATATACCCTTCCTTTCCACAATGGTAACACGTCTGAACAGTTCTCCTTTCATTCCTTGGGCACTGATCCCTGAAATGCCCTTGTTCCCCATAAAGTGAACAGCTTCCTAGCTTGCGTCCTCCCATCTTGTCACCTGTCTTGTGAAATTTCTGGTTCCTGCCGATTCCAAGTCTCGGTTCTCCTTTGTGGTTCTTGACATTGGTTCATGTTCATCTCTGTTGCAGCCGCTCGCCTTACTAGTTTGTCAAACCTGCATATGCCCAGAGGTGCCATTCTGGACCTCAACCCTGGTCTAAGTCCTTGTTCAAATCTCTTGGCTTTCTTGAACCATCTCGGGTGCATATCGCGATAGCTATGTGAACTTGGTTTCATATTCCCTGACTGACATGTTCCTTTGCTTTAGATTGTGGAATTCCATCCCCATTTCCTCCTGCACGTCCATGGGGAAGTAGTGTTCCGTGAAATCCTCCAAGAATTCCTCCCATGTTATTGGTTCTTCTCCCTAGTCGCACTTTACCGATTACCATCACACCCCGACATTTTTTTCCAATAGAATTTGTTACCGCTGATTCTGGTGTGGGGGTAAACAGATAGAATTTGTGGGTCCGTGGAAAAACCTGAATAGCAGATCCGAACCTGTTCGCTGGAGTTGGGCTGCTGACTCCCGCCGTGCACCTGCAAGGAAAGTGCGAAACACCGGGGTTGATCCCGGCGACGCACCCTCCGACGCTCTTGTCAGTAACCAGAAGAGATTAAGAAAGAGCTTAAGCAGGTAAAAGAGTGATTAACCTGGTCACAGTGGTGGGTAGGAGGTATTTATAGTCGCCATGGGGGAGTTAATTAGGGATCTGATTAGAGATTTGATTTCCTGTGATAGGAGTAAAATCCTTCTAATCAGTTTAGGAAACTGTCCCCTAATTCCCGGTGAGAGCAAATCAGGCCTGTTGATTTGGTCAAATCAGTAACCCTGATTTTCCTCTTGCTGATCTGGGTTTGTCTTGAGTCGGGACCCGTACCCAGTTGGAATGGATCCGTTCGCGGGTTATTGGATCTGTGAGAAGGAGACCCAGTACCCGCTTCGGACCCGCTGGTAGGTGAAATTACCGTTTTACCCCTAATTTTTGAGATTCGCATCTGATGTGAACGGTCCCGATTTAATCCTATTTTTAGCCATATCACGAGCCCCCCACTCCCGAAGACTGAGTTTGATTAGCCTTTGAGGAGTAGTTTTACTGTTCTAATGGCGTACGGGATTTTATCGGTGTTCTTAAGGGAGTTTGGAATCTTGCTCGGGGTGTAACGGTGTTATTATGGGCTTGTAAAATGCCCAAAAATACTCTCAGAATTTTCTGGATTTTTGGTGATTTTTTTAGATTTTTCTGAATTTTTTCTTATTTTTTTGATTTCTTTATTCATTTTCCGAATTAAATAATTAATTATTGAAAATATTAATTAATTATCCTAATTTAATTATTATTTTTCCAGAATTTTAAAATATTTTTTCTGAATTAATAATTATTTTTTTAGAATTTTTAATTAATTTTTTTCGATTTTTTAAATATTTATTCAGATTTTTTAAATAAAAAAACAATTAAATAAATAAATTAATTAAATTAAATAATACCTGACACGTGGCGCGTTCTGCGCCGTCGGATCCTGGCACGAATCTCGAGGGGGCACGTTTTTCGAAAAATCGTTATTTTGTCGTTTTGTGCTGACGTGGCGCGATCTGAGCCGTTCATCAATTTTTGTGCGATTTTCGCGAAGATCCAATGGTTGAAGTTGCTCGGTGACTTTTTTCTCCGTTTGCAGGATCGGAAAGGTACTTGTTCGGCAGCCGACCGAGCCACTTCGCGCAGCTCGGATCTGATCCAGAGCCAGCCACTGAGGTGTCGCCACATGGCAAAAATCTTTTTTCCGCTGCTCTGTTCTTTCTCTCTTCCTCTCTGCTTTGTCTCGACTTCTCTTCTCCTCCATTCTCCTTCGTCTTCTCCCTTCGGCGAAGCCTCAATCGACGACTTCCCCATCGTCTCACCCCGTCTTCGACTGGTGCGGAGCTCGAGGGTGGAGCTCGTCGTAGGGGAGAAGAGGAGCTCGAGCGATGGGTTCGACGGAGCAGGAGCATGGCGCGGAGAGTGATCTCGTCGATGGGTTTGGAGTTCTACGAAGGAGGCTTCGGTGGTCGCGGGAGCTCTGATGGTGAGCTCGGCATGGTAGGGGAGCTCGGCTAAGTGGGTCGGCGTTTTGACGAGCTCGGTGCTTCGGCGCTCGGCGAAGAGAAGAGGCGAGCTCGGAGTTGAAGGAGCTGTCGGTTCGATGGGTTCGACGAGGTTCGCTCGAGGGAGCTCGAAGACGATGGAGCTTGTTAATGGCGGTGGTGAGCACCGGAGCTTCGAGCTCAGCACTGGAGCTCGATGGCGTTCGGCGACGAGCTAGATCGCGACGGCAGGTCTTGGCAATGGTGGAGGCGGAGCTCGGAGTGGGGGAGACTGAGCTCGTGAAGGAGGCGAAGGTGGAGCTCGGCCATGCGCTTCGAAGCTCGTCGGAGGAGACTTCGACTGTCATGGGGAGCTCCGTGATGGCGTTCTGTCGTGGAGGAGAGCTCGATTGGGGCTCAGTGATGGCTAGGCGGAGCTCGATGTGGGGGATGCTTGCGGAGTAGGGAGTTCATTAGAGCCATGGTGATGGGTTCTTGAGCTCGGTGGAGAGTGAAGCTGGGTAGAGCTTGGTTGGTTTTGTTTGGTTTCTGTTTTGGAGAGGAGAAGAAGGTGACGCTGCGTACGGGGTTCGGGTTTGGATCCCTTAACGGGCCCGAACCCGTACAACCGACCCGTTCCCCCCCCCCTTTTTTTTTCCGGCCAATCCGAGCACGGATTTTGAAGCAAATTTTCAGCCATTTTGCAACTCGGTATGGCAGTAGCTCGGATGGTAGATCCGAGCTACGTGGCCCGATCTGGACGGTTGAATGGTGGCACGAATCTCAAGACGGGCCCATTTCCCAAGAAAACACGATCTTGTCGTTTAGTGCCGCTGGAGCGATCTGAGCCGTTGATCTCAGTGCGGATCTCGAGGCGGGCACAGTTTCCAAGAAAACACTATCTTGTCGTTTAGCGACGCTGGCAAGATCTGGGCCGTCTGATCGAGATCTTGCACGAATGTTGAGGAGAAAGTGAGTTTTCTTCGTTTGCAGGATTGGAAAGGCACTTGCTCGGCAGCCGACCGGGCTCTTTGATGTTGGGGCTCGATGGGAAGAGCTCGGATTCTTGCTCGGATGGGAAGAGCTCGGATTCTTGCTCGGATGGGAAGAGCTCGGATGGGAAGAGTTCGGTTCTGATTTCTCCCTCGTGCGAGTGGCTCGGCTCGGATTTCCGAGCTATTCGGCGCAGCTGCATTGAGATCCACTTTCCCGGTGCTACGGAGATCCGATCGGGACGTGCGACCCCTCGTTTCGAAGCTAGTTCGAAGATCTACAACTTCTTTTTAGGAGTGGGATGAAGATTCACCCTCCTTCGTGGTCAAAATAGCCCCGCAAGATGCTTGTCTTCATGAAGTTGATAAGTACTTTGGTCTTGGGGATTTTGGAAGAGGAGCTCCACTCCTAGGGGCGGAGAAGATGTGCTAGGAAGACCCTTGTGCTTGGAAGACCCTTGGGCTAGGAAGACCCTTGTACGGTGTGCTAGGAAGGCCCTTGTGCTTGGAAGACCCTTGGGCTAGGAAGACCCTTGGGACGAAGAAGAGGCGCGAGTGGGTCGGATCGCTAGTCGCTCGGCTAGGAATACTGAGCGACGTGGAGCGATCTGAGCCGCTGGATCTCAGCACGGATCTCGAGGCGGGCACAGTTTCCAAGAAAACACTATCTTGTCGTTTAGCGACGCTGGCAAGATCTGGGCCGTTGGATGATGGCACGAATCTCGAGACGGGCCCAATTCCCAAGAAAACACGATCTTGTCGTTTAGTGCAGCTGGCAAGATCTGGGCCGTCTGATCGAGATCTTGCGCGAATGTTGAGGAGAAAGTGATTTTTCTCCGTTTGCAGAATCGGAAAGGCACTTGCTCGGCAGTCGACCGGGCTCTTTGATGTTGGGGCTCGGATGGGAAGAGCTCGGATTCTTGCTCGGATGGGAAGAGCTCGGATTCTTGCTCGGATGGGAAGAGTTCGGCTCTGGAAGAGAGCCATTCGGGAGACGAGTTTGAGGAGCAATTCTAGGAGAGAGTTGTGAGCTCCGAACTCGTTGAGAGGAGGTCTGAGCGGAGCGAAGAGCTCGGCTCTGGAAGAGAGCCATTTGGGAGATGTGTTTGAGGAGCAACTCTAGGAGAGAGTTGTGAGCTCCGAACTCGTTGAGAAGAGGTCCGCTTCGGCGGCGAGCGCAGGGAAGAGCTCGACTCTGGAAGAGAGCCATTTGTGAGATGAGTTTGAGGAGCAACTCTTGGAGAGAGTTTTGAGCTCCGAACTCGTTAAGAAGAGGTCCGCTTCGGGGATGAGCGGAGCGAAGAGCTCAGCTCTGGAAGAGAGCTATTTGTGAGACGAGTGTGAGGAGGGACTCTATGAGAGAGTTGTGCTCCAAACTCGTGGAGAAGAGGTCCGCTTCGGAGGCGAGCGGAGTGAAGAGCTCGGCTCTGGAAGAGAGCCATTTGTTAGGCAAGTGTGAGGAGCAACTCTAGGGAAGAGCTGTAGCTCCGAACTCGCTGCTTATGTGAGAGAGTCAACGGTTGTGGGAGCAATTTCGAATGGCGAACCACTTCTAACCCGCTGAAGAGCAGGTTATTTGAAGAGGAATTGAGCCAAGTGTTGGACTCCGAACCATCGGTAGAGGTAGTCAACGGTTGTGGGAGCAATTCCGAATGGCGAACCACTTCTAACCCGCTGAAGAGCAGGTTATTTGAAGAGGAATCGAGCCAAGTGTTGGACTCCGAACCATCGGTAGAGGTGGTCAACGGTTGTGGGAGCAATTCCGAATGGCGAACCACTTCTAACCCGCTGAAGAGCAGGTTATTTGAAGAGGAATCGAGCCAAGTGTTGGACTCCGAACCATCGGTAGAGGTGGTCAACGGTTGTGGGAGCAATTCCTAATGGCGAACCACTTCTAACCCGCTGAAGAGCAGGTTATTTGAAAAGGAATCGAGCCAAGTGTTGGACTCCGAACTCGTTGTGAAGAGGTCCGCTTCGGCAGCGAGCGGAGGGAAGAGCTTGGCTCTGGAAGAGATCCATTTGTGAGATGAGTTTGAGGAGCAACTCTTGGAGAGAGTTTTGAGCTTCGAACTCGTTGAGAAGAGGTCTGCTTCGGCGGCGAGCGGGGGGAAGAGCTCGGCTCTGGAAGAGAGCCATTTGTGAGATGAGTTTGAGGAGCAACTCTTGGAGAGAGTTTTGAGCTCCGAACTCGTTGAGAAGAGGTCTGCTTCGGCGGCGAGCGGAGGGAAGAGCTCGGCTCTGGAAGAGAGCCATTTGTGAGATGAGTTTGAGGAGCAACTCTTGGAGAGAGCTGTAGCTCCGAACCCGTTAATAAGGGGTCCGCTTCGGCGGTGAGCGGAGTGAAGAACTCGGTAAGTCGTGGGAGCAGCCATGTAGAAGAAGCTGGACTCCGAACTCACCTTTCAGCGAGTCATGACTCGGAGAGGTAGAGATGAAGCAAAAGCAACAATTTCCAATGAAAAAATGTAAAGTTTTATTGAAATAAACTAAGTGGCTGCTTCAATATGGTGAGCCCTTATTACATGCTATTGGCCGGATTACAAGTATCGGCCTTATTAAAAATCAAGATCCTGCTTCTATGATAAGGTGAAGACCTCTTGGGAAGAGCCGGGAGTTTCTGAGTCTGAAAGCTCGGCGGGCCCTTCGGTTCGTTTGTTGGCTCCTTAGGGGGGAAGCTTGGCCCCCTCTTTCTGGACAAACTTGGTCAGGTGCCCCCGCTATATGAGTTCTTCGATCTCCTCCTTCAGAGCCCGACAATCTTCCGTGTCGTGGCCGTGGTCCCTGTGAAAGCGGCACCACTTATCCTTGTCCCTCTTCTTTCCAGGTGTATTCATTCTCGGGGGAGCGCGGAGGAGCCCTTCCTTGTCCACCTCCATAAGAACTTCTGATTATTTTGGCAACGAGGGGGGTGAACTTCTCAAACCGAGGAGTCGGGCAGAGCTGGCCATTGCCGTCCTTCTGAAGCTTCTTAGCCTCTTCTTCTTCGGTCAGCTTTCGTTTCGTCCCTGAGGTAGACCCTCCGAAGCTTGGAAGGTAGGCGGCCTCTTCGGCACGAATGTACTTGTCACACCTGAGAAGGAGGTCGGCAAAGTTCTGTGGAGGCTTCTTAGCAAGAGAGGAGCGGAGGCTGGAATTGAAGACGTTGGATTGGAAGGCGGCTGTTGCGACGGAATGGTCGAGAGAGGCTATGGACCTGACCTCCGCAGTGAACCTCTTCACATAGTCTCTCAGCTTCTCTCCCTTCTCCTGGCGGAGCTGGAGTAATGAGAGGCTGGTCTTTTCCGTGCATCTACTACTCATGAAGTGGGTGATGAAGAGGGTCTCGAATTGCTCGAAGGAGAAGATGGAAGAGGGAGCAAGGCGGGAGTACCATTCCCTAGCCGACCCCTTCAGGGTGGCGGGGAAGGTCTTGCAAAGTAAGGCGTCCGAAGCCTGGTGGATGAGCATGAGGGTCTTGAAGCTTTCGATGTGGTCCACGGGGTCCGACTCCCCCGAGTAAGTTTCGAACTTCGGGGGTTCGAATCCCCTCGGGATGGGAGCCTCCATGATGGTTCGGGAGAAAGGGGGTCTGCTCGGACGGATGGTTCTGCTGTTCGACCCCTCCCCCTCGTCCATCCGACCGATTCGCCTCTCCACCTCATGGAGACGGCAGTATAGGGCATCGTCCCTCCCGCGGTAGTTAAACGAGCCTCTGGACTCGTCTTCGTAGGAGGGAGAGCCGGGGCTACGACGATGGTCGTCCCGAGAGCGGCGAGGGCTAAGTTCATGCTGCCGGTGGTTAGGAGCCGGCGGAGGAGAGGCGGACCTACGGCGAGGACTGGGAACCTGTTGGGGCGAAGGAACCCTTTGGGCCTCATTGTTGTTGGGTCGGAGGTTAAGAGCCTGCAACACCGTTGCTTGAAACTGCAGGAACTCGGCGCGAGTGATGGGCGCCTCATTGTTCCTCGGCTGATGCCGACCGGTAGGAGAGTGGCGCCTCCTCCTGTAATGCCCGGGTGACTCTCTCCGCCCTCTCCTGGTAGGAGACCTTCTACGCTCGCGGTGGTGAGGATTCCGCTCATCTGGACGTTGTAGGCGGGAGGCTCCCTCTCGGGACCGCTTTTCGTCCAGACGGTGGCGGAGATCCTCATCCTTCTGCCGGTTGAGGATAGTATTTCGAAGGTCAGGGGCCTGAGGACTATGGGAGGCATAAGAGTCTGTAGAGGCGTTGTGTACCGATATGTGGTCTTGATGGAGAGGTTGTTTTTGCTTCCGTGGATCGGGACCGTTTGGGGGTTGCTGGTTCGGAAGAGGAGGTTGGTCCTGCTGGACACGGTCCTCAGCGGGCGGAGGGAGCCCCCCAGCTGTTGAGAGGGATGGACAGGGACTTCTTGCTGGTCTGCGGGGTTGGGTGCACGATTGGACCCCCTGGATCTTACTTTTCTGGGAGGCATGGCTGGAGAAGAGCTAGTCGACAAGGAAGAGGCAGAGGCTATTCGTATGGTTTTCCCACAGACGGCGCCAATCTGTTACCGCTGATTCTGGTGTGGGGGTAAACAGATAGAATTTGTGGGTTCGTGGAAAAACCTGAATAGCAGATCCGAACCTGTTCGCCGGAGTTGGGCTGCTGACTCCCGCCGTGCACCTGCAAGGAAAGTGCGAAACACCGGGGTTGATCCCGGCGACGCACCCTCCGACGCTCTTGTCAGTAACCAGAAGAGATTAAGAAAGAGCTTAAGCAGGTAAAAGAGTGATTAAACTGGTCACAGTGGTGGGTAGGAGGTATTTATAGTCGTCATGGGGGAGTTAATTAGGGATCTGATTAGAGATTTGATTTCCTGTGATAGGAGTAAAATCCTCCTAATCAATTTAGGAAACTGATCCCCTAATTCCCGGTGAGAGCAAATCAGGCCTGTTGATTTGGTCAAATCAGTAACCCTAATTTTCCTCTTGCTGATCTGGGTTTGTCTTGGGTCGGGACCCGTACCCAGTTGGAGTGGATCCGTTCGCGGGTTATTGGATCTGTGAGAAGGAGACCCAGTACTCGCTTCGGACCCGCTGGTAGGTGAAATTACCGTTTTACCCCTGATTTTTGAGATTCGCATCCGATGTGAACGGTCCCGATTTAATCCTATTTTTAGCCATATCAGAATTGTAGCCAGCTGAACTTTACTATCTTCCGGTGTCATCAGGACTTCGAACACCATTTCTAGTTGGCGTACCTAGTCATCTGTGGCGGTCAGGTCAGCCTGTCCTCGAAGACTGGCAGCTTCATTCTCTCGAAAGATTCGACCATTTTGACTGGATCTGCAGCTGCGTGTCCTTTAGCGACTCCTGGTGCCGCTAGTGGTGGCACCTGGGTTCTGTTTGCCTCCACAAACTCTCCTAGCATTTGATATAGTCGAGCAAATTCTGCTCCTATGTTGAGGCCAGCATCGTTGGGCCTGCTGCCTTCACCTTCTGTTTGCCTACTTTGGCTGTTTCGGGTTTTTCCCGATATTTGAAAGCTAATTCTTATTACTACCTTGCAATAACAGTGTAAACTCATTTCATACTACAAGTAGTCAAAATATTAGTTCTTCATTTATACATAAGAAATGTTACATTTAACATTCCATTTGTACAACCAAAACACTACCACTATCGGTGTAGTCAAACATTACGCCATAAAACATTACCCCAGCCATCCGCTGGCAGAAAGCATTATCATTTATACATCAAAATATCAAAACAAGACACCCTAAGATCCTACACAGGGCTAGGTCACACATGTCCCTTATAGGGTGATCCCCTGTAGCGGAGTGCTCGGCCGCTGTCAGTTGCTCCAATTGTGTCTGCTGCTGGGCAACCCTGGCCTGCAGGTCTCCAAGCCTAAGCTCTAGCTGAACCATCCTCTCCATATGCTGATGCCTTATCAGCATTATCTTCCTCGAGTGCCTCCTCTTCGACCTCTTTAGTCTAGCCACCTGCCTGTCAGTGGCCATCAGGGCATGGCCACAATTCTCTAGGCGGTCCTCCAAGTGCCTATTGCTCCATCGGTAAGCGACAAGGTTCCTGAACTGTCTGCTGATGGCTTGCTCCACAGCAGTGGGCTGTGGAGGTGGAGGTGGAGTAGCTGGAGTACCTGCTGGATCCGGTCCAGCCCTGGGTCCCATTTGCCAATCCATTGTGTGCATCTGCCATCTATTAGGAGAAAATAATACAGGAATTAGTCCAGATATAGAAAATTATAAAATATAAGTTGAAAAGAACAACAATATGAATTATAACAATCTACTACTGGCTAAACCCGACTCTCCTAGTGGCATCCAAGTCTATTTTCCTGTTATAGTGGACTATAGTCTGAAGATTGCTCTGATACCAACTCTGTAGCGCCCCGAATCCCCACACTGGTGATTCGTGACACAAACCAGAATTTTTCCTTCAAATAGTCACAATACAGGAAAATGCAGGAAAAAATGAAACAATTTTATTCGATGATGTGCAAATTCAAGTGTTACAATTATATTCTGTCTCAGAAATTACAAATCAGAGTTTACAAAAATAACAAGGATGTAAATAATGAAAACTTGACACCATCACTTGGGCACACCATCTGGCTTGGGCTTCCTAGGCTCCCTGGGTCGGCAATCTAGCACCTAAAAGAGTGGGCACGTCAGTAAATCTACTGACGCGAGACTGATAAAAGCATCGATCTCCAACTAGACAATCAAGGTTGAAAGCAATAGAAAAAGTGACTAAAAGAAGGGAGAGTGGAGTCGGGTCAAGGGTGTCCGTGTACGATAAGCCCTGGTAATCTAATGTACAGGTCAGGATGTACTTAAACTAAATGCAAGCGAGACTTTGGAAATGTATGCATCCCATACTACATACTTTCCAAATCAAGCCGTTGCCTCCAAGTTTAGGATTTTTAACTCTCGCCATGCAACCTACACTTGTACTCATCCTGTTCCTGATAGATAGATCGTGGTTGATGAGGTTGTAGATTAATTGGTCCCCATCTATTTCTACAGTCAATTAGTGGTGTCTCAGTTTTCCACTAGTGCCCGACGCCCGAACCCCACTCAAAAGCTGTGACGAACTTGAAGATACACTGCAGCATACCTATGGGCCGAAGATTCACAGGACCGCAGTCTATATGATCCGTTCGTGTCCACCAGCATAGAACTTGACGGCCTCAAAGGTTTAATCCCCCAATCAGCCAGGAAATCTCATCCCGTTCTTACCATGGTACTTCAGGAATCAACAGTGAAAGATATGCATTGCAGAACATATCCCTAATGACAGGAGAGTACATCATCCGATTACTAATTCGTTAGAAGCTAATACAGTTTATAAGTGACAGCAAAATCTAACCGACATTAAGTCTACCTAGACGTGTTACAAGATCATGGTCACCAACTGATTCCTAGTCTAAGTTATGCCTAGTCTCAAGTGGTTTCCCTACTAGAAACCCTCGTTCCTGTATATCAACCTGCGTCTCCGACGATGCGATCACTTGCTCACCACTTCCCCCATTTAGTCTCGTCCTCAACTCGACCCGTGATCATCTCCCATGATTTATTCGGCGCCCGAGTTAGTCACTTTCAATCGTTAAGGCGGAAGTCCCCAAGTTGGCCTAATGGTTGATAAGTGTAGGCAACTAATGTAGACAAGGTCAATGACTCAAATGTTGTTCAAGTCTATACCCGTGTCCCAATCAATCTAAGACACAAAATAACCAAGTATTGGGGTATAGGAATACCCCTAACTCTCAATTCAACACTTTGAGAGTTGAGAACAAGTCACACATATGCAAAGTGACGACTTCTAAGAGTGGCTGGATCTGTCCAGCACTTTGAAAAATCATATCAATTACTACACAACTTGGAATTACAAGTTCCTGGATTTTTTGGAAAGCTTAGAGTCTCTAATACAAGTCCCTAGGTCCCTAGTTCATTACTTTGGCAAATTTCAACCACATTTTCCCAGAAAGTTACAAATGTACAGACTATGCAATCAGCACCAGGTATTGAACACAGTCTAGTCTAAATTCCATATAAAATCAACCCCTTGTCCAAAGCTCATGAAATTTAAGAATCTATAACTAGAAATACACCACTACATTGTGTCCAGAAATTGCATCTAAACACTCATTACGCAGAGAGTTATGACTCTTCAAATACCGCACAAGGTTTCCACTGATTTTAAGACAACATTTATACTTCTACTTACAATTTATTTTGAAACCTTATCAAATATCATCTAAAAATTATAAAATTTTAGAACCATCAAATAGACTCATACCATAAGCTACTGCAAAAATTTCATGGAAATATAATAGATACACAAGTAGTTCGGACTAAATGTACTTTAGTCCCCAAACAGACAACTTCAGCTCTGTCTTCTCAGACCAGTTGGAACATAGAAATTTTTTGAGGCATAAAAAAACTTAAGAAAAATGTACAATTTGGGATTATGGTTTTGGACATATACAAAAGAATCCATGAAAAATTTCAGCCAAAAGTACCCATCCAATATTTAGTTATGATTTTTGGAAGGCACGAGAGAATTTCTCAAAACAACAGTTTCTGCAGTTGGTTGCTGTCCGAAATTGGGATTGGCGTTTGGGCTATTAGATTACTTCCAAATATTATGAAAAAATTCATGTGAGCTCTAGATACATAGAAAAATAAGTCCCAAAAGTTTGAGTTCAAAATTACAAACCGTTTATGAGTTAGAAATTTCTAAGTTGCACACCAAGAACATGTTTCTTTAAAGAAAGTCTTGAAAAGGAGTTGTTCTACCATACAACGTTTTCTTTTCTTAGCATTTCCTCATTCATACATGGCAATCAAGTTTTTCTTAGATACTTTCACATGCTAACATCATATACAAAAGAAAATACTAATCTTTTAATGTTTAGAGTATCACCCACTTTTGTGTTGTAAGAGACTCCTTGCAAGCTTTTCCTTGTTCCTCCTTCTTCAAGCTTTTGCTCCTTTAGATACACCCTACACTTCACTTCTAATCTTCTACTACTACTAAAAGTTCTCTTCTTTTTTTTCCTTTCTCCTTTTTTTTTGAACACAAGAACAAGTGAAAAGAGGATAAGAGAGTGAGTGACGTGTAGGAGTTAGGGTTTCCCCTTGAAGCTAGCTCCGGTCAATCTTGGTGAGGGTGAGGATGAAAGGAGAGTGAGTTAGTGGAGGTGAAGGGGTGAGATTAATGCCAACACACCAAGACTAGAAGCTTCAAGAGTCAACTTGGAGTCTTCATGAAGATACTCACATGGCACAATGTCCGCCTTTGGATCTCATCAAGATTGGTGCTAGGGTTTCACATTATGATGAGGGTTAGTTTGACCCTAGGGTACTAACCCTAAGTCACCATACCCTAACGCTAACCCTAGTGCACAAATGTGCATGGTTATTTAATTCAATAATCATGCACCCATCCATTCAAGTCTTAACTTAGTTTAAAATAAATAATATATATAGATATATAATAAAATATTTTATCTTATTCTGGGATATTACACCACTAGGTTTACCAGACATGTTCACCGTTTGATCTGTCATAACTTCTTCTAGTGCCTGTCCTTATATCCAAACATAAGTAATATTACTTAGAGCTAGCTTACCCTATCGGAGTTAAACCACACACTGAGAACACTAGCCCACACTGGTAGATTCTCAAATAACTCTTAACTTGCCGGTACCCTGGGTCTCGCTCAGCCTCTAGAGTCCACAAATTTCTAAACATTCACAAAAACTTTCTAATCTATCCTTAACCATTTTAAAGTCATTATAATTCAATTCATTCACTAATCATTCTCAATTGACTAGATTTCTTCTCTTTAATCAAAATTTTAAATCCTAATATAATAGGACTTCACAAGCCTCAGTTCAATTAATTAACATAATCTCTATTCTAATATATCAAATCCAATTACCAAATATGTACTAAATTGTTTATTCAAATCTGAAATTTAATAGAAAATATTTGTACCAAATTTCCATTAAGATAATGTCCTTTAAAATCAATTTTAATCTCCAAAATACTAAAAGGAGTAAAATTATTCCAAGCACACCAAGATTCGAACACACAACCTCTAAGCCCTCAATTTTCATGCACTAACCAAAAGGCTCAGGTCTGTAACTCTATCATCTGCCTCTAGTTTAATAAAATCAACTCCAAGAAATGAGAACTAAAATTTATAATAAAAATCCAAATCTGAGCCCACACTGACTCGAATCTATGACCTTACAACAACCAAATGAAGCCTCACAATATGCCACATCTTTTTTGGGAAACTAATTAAATCATAAAGGGCCAAGATTGTAATCTTCTTTGAATCAGACCCGAAACAAATCTAACTACTTATAAAAATCACAGAAAATTATATACTTCTTGTAAATTTGATTTCTTAGATTCAAAAGAAAGATTAATTAATCTACTTCAAATTCTTAATTCTAGGTTTCCTCAAAATACTGCATATAGGGGTTAAAATGATCAAACACCGGAAGGTGTACAAATTTCCCAGAATCTAGTCAAAATTGCCGACCAGTCATAAGTCCGAATTTATTTAAAATACCCAAATATATCCAATCCTCATGAAATTTTGTGAACATCTCTTAGACATATACTAGATTCCCATGTAAAAATTTCAGCTTCCAATTCCATATATTTAGAGAGAACTGAATTTTGGAAGTAAGTATGATTTTCAGTCAGAATTATGAAATATGTTTTGTTTCCATTCTAAACCATTAATGTATTTAGATTTTATTAAAATTCCAAATGACATCTAAAATCATAATTTTTTTAGGAGATGTTATAGACACACACGCGATACACATATAAAACTTTCAACCTTATATTCCATCTAGTTAAATAGAAACAATTTTCTGAAGTGAGACCAAATTTCAGGACAAAAACTATAATAACATTCTAAGTTAAACATAACATAATCTCACACAATAATTAACAATAATTAACACACATAATCGAATAACAATCCATACATAATCTAAGCATGAATACTCAATTTATAAAAATTATCTAGCTTGCTACTAATACACAAAAATTTAGAAGTTGTAGAACACCTACACATACATATCTACTCTAGCATGCTATTACTAAAATAAATTAGAAAGTTGAGAAACACTCACCTTGTTAATTCAATCGCTTCTAGGCTAGAGAAAAGGAAGATAGTAGCAACACAAACGACCACAATCAAACAACCGTAGCAAGGGTTCATCGGATTTGGGAAGAGATTAAAGTGGAGTTATATATATATATAGGAAAATGCTAATATGAGATGATGAGATGGGTGAGATGAAAATGTATTTTGTGAGATGAGCGATTTGAATCATCCAAATCTCGATCACACCGTTCACATCATTGTACATATCATGTAGATGGTGTGTACAAAATTTCAAGCTATTTGGAGACCTCTAGCCTATGCATCAAAGCGTTCAAATAAATGCATATATATGTATTTCGCATCATCTTCATGATGTGTTGAACGCTTTGATGCAAAGGCTAGAAGTCTCCAAATGGCTTAAAATTTTGTACACACCATCTAGGTGACATGTAGAATGATGTGAACGGTGTGATCAAGATTTGAATGATTCAAATTGCCCATCTCACAAAAAACACTCCAACTCACCATCTCCTAATAGCATGACTCTCTCTCTCTCTCTCTCTCTCTCTCTCTCTCTCTCTCTATATATATATATATATATATATATATATATATATATATATATATATATATAGTTTGAAAAGATGGAAACAAAGAGGGGGCTTGGTTGGGATGATGGCAGCAAACAAAGGTGGTGAAGTGGTCGTGGAGATGGTGCTTCGGGGTGTTGGTTGGTTGTTGGCGAGGTGGAGGAGGCTCGGGATGAGATGAGGAGGAGATGAGGGTGGTGAAGCTTCAGGAAGGCAGTGGGTTGCGGTGGAGCTTCGGGTGAGTGGCGAGGGGCTCGGGTTGCAGGTAGGGGGAAGTTTGGAATGGGAGAGAGTTCGGGTGATCGTCGGGATGGTGGAGGGGGCAATAAGGGCTTTGGGTATAGGGAGAAAGTGGTGGCTCGGTGGTGGAGACTGTCGGAGGTGCAGCGAGGAGGAGGTGGTGTTGGGTAGTTGTTGTAGGTGTTCGGGGTGTGAGGTGAGTGAGGAGGAGGTCGGGACAGCGAGGAGATGGAGTAGGGAGGAGTTGTAGGGACTGTGGGATGGAGGAGAAGCGATGTGGATTTCAATTGTTGGTTCAGAGCTTGGTTGTTAATGGAGGATAGCAAGAGGAGGGTTTCGAATGGAGGCAACGACTAGTTAGGGATGGGTGTAGTGGAACTTAGAGGTGGAGAAAAGCAGGGAGGTGGAGCTTGGGTGTACGGCGGAGGTGATGGAGTTTCGGTGTTGTTTGAGGTGGAGTGGAGATGGTGCGAGTTATTGGTTTGAGGTCAAGTGGAGAAAAGATAGAGCTCGGGTTGTGTTGTGATGGCAATGGTGAGGTGCTTTGTCGGGTACTATGGGGGGAGAAGAAGAATAAGAAGCAGAAGAAGACAGTAGAAGTGGTTAAGGTGAGGTGATATATATATATACTAGTAACTTGCACGTGCTATGCACATTTTAATTTAAAATGAAGAGAGAGGAAGATACGGATTCGATGGAGGGAGAGGAAGAGACGGTTTTGATTTTTGAGGTCACGCGGATTCGATGGAGGGAGAGGAAGAGACGATTTCGATTTTTGAGGGAATAATTTTTTTTGGAGAGTTTGAAGTAAATGTGAAGTGAAAATTCCATTTCTGACATCCGATTGTGGAGGGATCAGGGGCAAAAAATGACAAATTAACCCTATATAATTTTTTTAGCTCTGTTATGTATATGAGGGCATGATACTAAAAAGCTGCCAAAATGGGGCTTTGCTTAATAATAGTAGATATATATATATATATATATATATATATATATATAGAGGGAGGTAATAGGAGTTTCAGATGAATGAGATTTTAGGTTAGTGAATAGGATGCTGGATATGGAGATAGGGAATAGAGTGGAGGTGCAATGAATGTTGTAGAATCTGGTTGGAGGTGAGGTAGTGCTGGTGTAGGAGATGAAGAAGAAAAGAGGCAGTGAATATATATATAAAAGAGAAGATGGCTGTAGAATGAAGAAGAATGAGTTTTGGTTTAAGTATTGTGAAATGTAGGGTGAGAGGTGGTACAGTAAGAACAAAATTAACTCTGGAGTGAGAAGGAGAAGAAGGGTGTTGGCTATGAATGAGATGAGAAGGTGGTGCAGTGTGATGATGGAGGGGTGAATGAGATATAGTACGGATAGGGATATAGGCAGTACATGGAGGTGGAGTTTAATGGTGGCTGAGAAATATGGTTGGAGGGTTGGGTTACGGGATGAATTAGGATTAGAACTTGAATTTAAACTTAAATTGACTACTCGGAAAATTTAGAATGGATCAAAAAATATTTGGGTGGGTTCAAATAGCAGATCAAAATTGAATTTATCTAAAAAAATGAATTGAAATAACAAAAAGATATATAAAGAATTTATATAAATAATGTTACGTTTATTACACGTAACTGTTCAAAATACATGTGTGTAATACACGTGGTGCAAAATTGTAATAACTCAATTTTGCTGGGTGTTACATTATTGTTCCTTTTTAACAAATGAATATGCATGACATTTTGTAGTGTGTACCCCTTTGTGTCTAATGTTTCTAACTCGACTGTTCCCTCACTCACTACTTCACAAAACTCACTAACAACCGTTTTCACACAACGATACCATGTAAACTTGTAAGTAGATCTCCCTCTAGAAGCATATATGAGAAGAACTTCCCGAATTAAGAAACTGGTGTCAATCACATTAGGGGGGGAGGGGTGAATAGGGTAATTTTGCAGAAATTAAAACTTAAATAAATTGCATAAAGTAAAAAAATAGAGTTAGAGAAAGAAAACAGAACAAGCATGCAGGACACAGCGATATAATATGGTTCGATCCCCAGGTCTACGTCCACACCACCTACTTGTAGCAATTCTCTGCCACAGCGTTGCACTATACTTTAAACCATTGTACAGTGATTCTCGGAATTCAGGTCGAGAGACCTATTACACTCACATGACTTCTACAAAAAAGTCCCGCAAAGTTCACCGAAGTGGAAGAAACGGAAAACTCTCAAGATCTATAACGATCATGACAGAAGAAAATAATAAAAACTCTCACACTCTGATCGTTGATTGAATGATTAGTTCAGAAGAATTATAATTACAAGGATGAAGAATACTTAGTGCATTTGCCTCTATTTATAGAGCGAAGAAATGTATCTTTTCAAAAACGAAAAGATATTTTTGAAAATAGTCAAAACTGTACGAGGCGGTCAACCTCTTTATTAAGAAATCGACTATTCACTCTTCAACTAAAAAGTTTATTGGTGACCAGTCGACTGACTCACTTTTTGAACTAGATGGGCAGTCGACTGTTGTCACGGTCGATCGACCGCTATCGTGCAGATTCAACTTTTATTTGGCGAATCCACTTTAAATATTTCCAAAACTAATTCTTCAATCAACAATATTTTACATATTATATCCTCTCATAAATAGAAATAAATAAACTATTTATGCTGGCTTCCTTGAGATTTGAGACACTTGCTTATTTTCTTTGATGATTTTAATCTTCTTTGATGCATGCCTCTTTTGCTTCATTGCAAATTATTTTGGATCTTTATTTTGATTTTCTTTTTCCTGTAAAACCTGTAAATCTCAAATGAAAATATTAGTTGTAAATGATATGTTTTGTGCACACCAAACATAAGGTCAACAATCTCCTTTTTTTGTGTGAACAAAACATACCTTAGAATTTAAAAAATAAATTAAAAAATTCGAGTGCTCCCCCTTAATCCAATACTCCTCCTAAATTCATGCATGTGTATTCATGATACATTCTATATACATAAAACAAAACATACTTGAAAACATGCACACATAAATGTGAGTTAAAGACCAAGAACACATAAATTTAGAAGAGAAGATTCATGAATAGATAAATTAAATTTGATTCATGAAAAGATAAATTAGATTCTAAGTTCTAAGATTTTCTCCCCCTTTTTTGGAACACACAAAGAGGGGACCAATCACACAATGTAGACAAGATTTTAAAAGACACATGATGAATAAAAAACAATGGAACAGGGGACAATTGACCAGTGAAACTGTGATAGACTGAACATTCGACTGAAAAAATACAGTAAGAGGAACGGTCGACTGCGGAATCGACCTTACAACCCTAAAGGGTGACAGTCGATTGTTCAAGCGACCAAACAAAAAATTTCAAGCTGAAATATTAATAACGTTTAATTCTCCTTTTAAAAAATGAAAGCATTTTTCATCTAATGGTTTTGTAAGAATATCAGCTAATTGTAAATCCGTTGAAACATAATCAAGGACAATATCTCTCTTTTGAAAATGATCTTTAATAAAATCATAAAGAATGTCTATATGTTTTTGATGAAGTAGTAGCAAATATCTATGTGTTTTGTGTGTCTATAAATGAGAGAAAAAATTTATCTCATATTCTTCCAGTATATTTTTCGTTAATAATACTTTGCATTGTTGTACTTGTAGTCCAATGAAGTGAATGAATTTTCCTCATCATATTTATCTCAAACTTAACTTGTTTTTGCTTAGAAAGCTCCTTGCACATACTTTCATTAGTAGACAAGATATAACAAAAATGTCTCATATTTGTTCTTGTGCTAATTCATTTGAGTTTAAGTTTATTAGCAGGTAGTAAACATTAGTACTTATTTCCTAATAGTTACTTTACCAAAATTGTATTATTACAAAAAAAAATTGAACAAAAATTTATTTTCCTTTAACAGTTTGGCTAGTATGCATATTTATTAAAAGTAACTATGTAACTTATATTGTATAGTTGAGAGAAATGAATTGTGTTTTGATTTGCTTACAAAAATTCTATAAAAATTAAACTAAAATTGGGTTTCCTTCAAGATTTTAAAAAGAATATGTCATTCCCTTTTATTTTCTTGATATTGATGCAAAAAAAATTTCAGCAGTCATGAGCTTTAGACATCTACTATAAAGGGACCACCGATCTTTAGGTGAAATGGATTGATGTACCTACTTTAAGATTAGTAGGTATCCAAGTAGGTATTGTTACTGCACTTGTATTCTTCTTTATCTAAACGAAGTTAGCGTTCCTTCTTAAAACACAATTGTAAGCAGTTTGTCATAATCTACAACAATAGTGACAAGTAATACGATTAAGTCTTGGATCATGCACATGTGCATAGTTATGTATTGGTTTGTAACTATTTTGGTGGCTATGCATATGTGTATGACAAGATTGCTTAGAATTTTGAAGTTGTATTGACTCATTGTAACAAAGTCCTCGATTATCATGATATGATCTTGAATTCTTTGTCATAAAATAATTGGGCCTTTCAAAATTTTCAAATATTTTTTTGCGCTCAATTATTCTATTACAAATTCTTTTTCTAGTTTTCTCATCGTCTTTGGTATTCCAAAGAAGAGTATCTAGAGTAGCATCAAGTATCCAATTATGTTCGAGTGCTTCCTTACAACCTTCCACTAGCTCATCAATTTTTTTTTGCATTCATTTTGGTCGTCGGTGAGTTTAGCAACATGAGCAGATTTCTCATGAATTTCCTGTAGGTTTTCATTATGTATTGCCAGAGATTTTTGAATCTGTTTTTTCAGACATTCATTTTCTTCTATCAACACATCATGATTATTCCTAAATGACTCAAATTTTTTAATAATCAAGGAATTTTTATTTTTCAACTTTTGGTTTTTTTTTTTCAATGCAAGAGTCATACAATTCATTAGACATTTGCTTATATTGTCTCAACTCACGTATTAATTTCTTTGCATAATCTCTTAAGCCATTATTTATGTCAACTAGATCATCATATGTGGGTTCTTCAATTACCTTTTCTTGGAGTGGTGATTTCACCTCACCATCCATAAGGGCCATGAATCCGAAGTTGTTATGTTCTTGCTCTTCATCACTCGAGTCTGAATCAAGTCATGTTGCCTTTAGTGCTTTCTTTTTTAGTCCTGAATTAGAGTAATAAGCTTTGTTTCTATCATGGGATAGGGGACAGTTTAGGTGGATATGTCCTGGCTTCTTACATTTGTAGCACACATCATCTTTGTCTTTGTCGTCCTCCTTGTGACCTGTCATACTTTTTGCATTCGAGATACTTACATAATGGTTTAGTTAGCCGCACGATATCTTCGTCTGATTCTTCATGGTATGATTCTGATTTTGATAGTCGTGAAATTTCTGCTTTCAAGGCAATGGTTTTATCTTCAGTTTTTGGTATAATTCTAATATTCTATCGGTATCTTTTAGTTTCTTCAATCTCCATCTCATAAGTTTTCAATATTCCTTGGAATGTGTAGTAGTCGAATCCTTTTTCTATATGTGTTTCTCTTATTGCTCCAGCCTTGATATCCCATTCAGGTGTGAGACAACTTATGAGTTTTCCGACCTTTCGGTCATCATCTAACCCCTTACCTAAGCTCTCAACCTCATATGTGATAATATCAAAATGGGCTAGCATCTGATTTACATTCTCTCCTGGAATCATGCGAAAGCATCAAACTTATAAAAACATAACGTAACTTTTGCCTTTACCTCAGATGCGGTTCCTTGATGACATTTCAACATGTTGGTCTAGATTTCATATGCCGTTTTGCAATTTTACCTACATCGTCTTAGCTCTTCGTTGTTCAAGCCTGCATACAATGCCGTCATAGCTTTAGATTTTGCAGTTTTTAGTGCTAGTTTAGCTTTAGTGAAGGCTCTCTTCCCATCACTAACAGGAATCTCTGTCTTGTTCACACAAACATTATATACTTCCTGACCAAGCATCTGCAAAAAATGAGACATATGAACTTTTCAAACATCAAAACATTTTCCATCAAAATAAGGTGAATGTGTTAGACTTGTTCCATTGGAGATGAATGTCTCTGATGTGTATAAGTTTCCAGGAGGAGGGATTTTGGCCATTGGACCTTTTGTTCAAGCTTTTAAGCTGTTAACGAGCACCTCGCTCAGATACCACTATAAATCACCCGCAGGGGGGTTGAATAGGTTGATTATGCGGAAATTAAAACTTAAATAAAATGCGTAAAAGTAAAGAGATAGAGTTAGAGAAGCTAGCAGAACAAGCACGCAGGACACAGCGATATAACATTGTTCGACCTCCAGGTCTACGTCCACACCACCTACTTGTAGCAACTATCCACCACAAGTGTTCCACTTTACTTTAAACCCTTGTACAGTGATTCTTGGAATTCAGGTCGAGAGACCTATTACATCTGCAGAACTTCTACAAACTAGTCTCGCAAAACTCACCAAAGTGGAAGAAAAGAAAAACTCTCAAGATCTGTAACGATCTTGATTGAAGAAAACAATAAAAACATCGCACTCGGATCATTGATTGAATGATTAGTTCAGAAGAATTATAATTGAAAGGGATGAAGAATACTCAGTGAATTCGCCTCTATTTATAGAGTGAGATAATGTATCTTTTCAAAAATGAAAAAATATTTCCGAAAATAGTCAAAACTGTACAAGTGCGGTCGATCGCTTCATTAAGCAGTCAACTATTCACTCTTCAACTAAAAAGTCGAAGGGTAATCGGTCTGCTGGCTCACTTTTTAAACTAGATTGCCAATCGACTGTTGTCACGGTCAACAGACATATCGTACGGTCGGCCGCTTTCGGCCAGATTCAACTTTTATTTGGCGAATCAACTTTATATTCTTTCCAAAACTAATTCTTCAACCAACAATATTTTACATATTATATCCTCTCATAAATAGAAATAAATAAACTATTTTTTCTTGTTTCCTTGAGATTTGAGACACATGCTTGTTTTCTTTAATGATTGCAATCTTCTTTGATACATGCCTCTTTTGCTTGATTGCAAATTATTTTGGATCTTTATTTTGATTTTCTTTTCCTGTAAATCCTGTAAATCTCAACTGAAAATATTAGTTGTAAATGATATGTTTTGTACACACCAAACTTATGTTAGGGATTTCTACTGAAAACCCCTCTTAAGATCTTGTTGAGTTATTCGATGCAATCAACACAAACTACCAAGCACATATGAGGTCATATAAAACACCCCAAAGCACACAAACTACCTGCGGGTTGAACGGTCTAGAGCCGTTGGCTGGCTGTTTTTATATATATATATATTTCCCCCTATAAATACCCCCTTAATTGAATTAAAAAAATTCACACCTTACTCTCTTACTCTCTCTACTACTATTACTCAATTCAATCTCAATTTAATCAAGTTTTTTCAACAAATTAGCAAGCAACAAAGAAGTAAAAATTTTCGATCGTATCGAATTGTGTTGATTCAACTCTCAACTACGTAAACTTCAACTCCTTCAATAAAGAGGTTCTCTCTCTCCCTCTTTCAAGTTTCAACGAGTACTGGATTACTGACTACTCTCTAATTTTATTTTCTCTCTCATTTGTATATTTGATTATCCGCGAAGTACGGTATCAAAATTTCACAACCCTCATATTGTCTTGAATTTTGTTGTAGTTCAATTTTTTTGTATCATACTTGTTTGTTGGTTTTTCTCTTTTCTCTCTCTCAATCTCCAATTATTTTTTTAGATTTTATTTTTTAACATATACCTCATAGATAGTTTTCTATTATTTCATATACGCTAGTAAAATACTAGAATTTTTTTCGCAGACACTATTACCATGTCTAGATCACGAGGTAGCGGCCGTAGCCAAAGTGGACAAGATTCCACCGGTACTTCACGTCGGCCTCCAATAGTCCCACTGTAACACTCCGCAAAATTGAGTTATGACAATTTTGCCCACGGGTGTTACGCACTTATATTTTGTATTGTTACGGATAATATCCGTAGCATATTTTAATATAAATTTTATACGTATTTTTATATTTCGATTTACATATTTTCTATCATCTCAAAATTCTTTATATCCTATCTTGAGCCAACTCAAATACAAATCCTAATCTTTTTGTGTTTGTTATCGCTAAATCTGGTGTGGGGTAAACAGATAGTATTTGTGGATTCTTAGGAAAACTTTAAATAGCAAACCTGTAACCTATTCCGCCGGAGTTTGACCGTTGACTTCCACCGTTCACCTGCAAAAAGTGCGAGACACCGGGGATCCCGGCAACGCACCCTCCGACGCTCAAGTCAGTAATCAGAAACGATTATGAAAGAGCGCAAATTGGCAAAAGATTGATTACCCCTTAATGGAGATGGATGGGAGGTATTTATAGGCGCCGCTGGGGTCAGATTAGGAATGTAATCCCTGTGGTTAGATAAGGAATGTAATCCCTAATTTCCAGTGAAAGGATAGATATGAATCAGGGTCGTTGATTAGGATTTAATCAGAAACCCTAATTCTATCCTTTCTGGACCGGATTTGCCGCAGGTTAAAACCCGCATCCAGTTGAGGTGGATCTGTTCGCGGGTTAGTGGGTCTTCGAGGGGGAGAACCCGTACCCGCTTCAGACCCATTGGTGGGTGAAATTACTGTTTTACCCCTGGGCTTCAAGATTTGTGCCTGATTTGGACGGTTCCAATTAAACCCCATTTTTAGCCATATCACGAGCCCCCCACTCCCGAAGACTGAGCATGATCAGCCTTTGAGGAGTAGTTTTACTGTTTTAATGGCTAGTGGAGTTGTGTCGGAGTCCAAATAGGGAGGTTTTGAATCTTTGAAGGAGGTAGTGCGGTAATTTTTCAAGTTGGTTGCACTTTGAGTTGCTCCTGAGCTCTTCGGGTCATGTGGTGTTTTCGCAGGAATATTCATTTATCTTTGCAAAGTGTCGATTCGTCGTTTGGGGGTTATAATAGATTGTCCTTGGCAATAATTACTCGCTTGGGGATTAGAAAATGTTTCCCCAACTTTATAATTATTTTCTAGGAGTTTTTCCTTAACTTCCCGAATTTTTAATTATTTTTTTCACAATTTTTTGGCGAATGGCTCGGTTGTTTTCCTTCGTTGTGTGGCCTACATGCTTGTACCACATCACCGACCCCTTCGAGCGCTCGCTGCCAAGGAGGCCGAGGTCCTTAGGTGGTTCGGCACCTTCTTCCGAAGAAGAGAGGGACCTCGGCTAGGTTGTGAGTGCTGAGAGGGAGTTCGGCGAGGTCTGAGGCCCAACTTTCCATGTAACACGGTCGGTGTCAAGAACGCTTGGCAGCTGGTGCCGAACCCCAACTTTCCATGTAACATGGTCGGTGTCAAGAGCGCTCGGCAGCTGGTGCTGAACCCCAACTTTCCATGTAACATGGTCGGTGTCAAGAACGCTCGGCAGCTGGTGCCGAACCCCAACTTTCCATGTAACATGGTCAGTGTCAAGAGCGCTCGGCAGCTGGTGCCGAACCCCAACTTTCCATGTAACATGGTCGGTGTCAAGAATGCTCGGCAGCTGGTGCCGAACTCCCAACTTTCCATGTAACATGGTCGGTGTCAAGAACGCTCGGCAGCTGGTGCCGAACCCCAACTTTCCATGTAACATGGTCGGTGTCAAGAGCGCTCAGCAGCTGGTGCCGAACCCCAACTTTCCATGTAACATGGTCGGTGTCAAGAACGCTCGGCAGCTGGTGCCGAACCCCAACTTTCCATATAACATGGTCGGTGTCAAGAGCGCTCGGCATCTGGTGCCGAACCCCAACTTTCCATGTAACATGGTCGGTGTCAAGAGCGTTCGGCAGCTGGTGCTGAACCCCAACTTTTCATGTAACATGGTCGGTGTCAAGAACGCTCGGCAGCTGGTGCCGAACTCCCAACTTTCCATGTAACATGGTCGGTGTCAAGAACGCTCGGCAGCTGGTGCTGAACCCCAACTTTCCATGTAACATGGTCGGTGTCAAGAGCGCTCAGCAGCTGGTACCGAACCCCAACTTTCCATGTAACATGGTCGGTGTCAAGAACGCTCGGCAGCTGGTGCCGAACCCCAACTTTCCATATAACATGGTCGGTGTCAAGAGTGCTCGGCATCTGGTGCCGAACCCCAACTTTCCATGTAACATGGTCGGTGTCAAGAGCGCTCGGCAGCTGGTGCCGAACCCCAACTTTTCATGTAACATGGTCGGTGTCAAGAACGCTCGGCAACTGGTGCCGAAGTCCTTGACTTTGTCATTTCTGATGGAGAATGAATTGCAGAGTTGGTGGCTTTTGCGCTCCTAGTAGACGTGGCAGTCATTGAATGTGATGGCTTCTGAACTTCTGACACCTCTGACGGATGAGACGCTCATTTAATGCAATTTCCTTTGAGCTTCTGCCAGATGGGACATTAATTAATGCGATGTACGGCTTGGCGTAGCAAACAAGGCGACGATTGAGGTTGCTTTTGTTGTTTTGTGTGAATGGGCCGGCAGTATGGGCCCATTAACCTCGTTTTGCACGCCTCGCTTTATAAAACCCCACCCCCCTCTCTCATTTTTCACTTCTCTTCTCTTTTACTCAGGCGGTTATTTGTGCTAAGCGAGTGATTCCGGTGATCGTCATTAGTTTTTCGGCGAATTCTCCGACAGCACATTTTTTAAGGTAATTTATACTTAGTCTTTTTCCAAGTATAAATATGTCTCTTCTCTCTGTCTCCGAATCGTCTTCTTCTTGGTCCGAGCCCTCCCTTGAAGTGGCTGAAGCCCAGACTCCAAGTCGCCTGGATAAGTGCAAGAAGGTATCTGGCCGGGACACAATTTTGGAGGATCCAAAACGCATGAGGGAGTTCGGCAGGTTGCCGGGGCTACTGACCGGGCTTCACAGAGTTCGGGAGCTTCCGAAGGAGCACGCCGAGCGAATTGTTCATGGGAGGGGGAGGAGTTTCGAGGAGAATGCGGCGAGGGAGACGACCGAGGTGGATGAGACGGTGTCGATCCTCCGCGAAGAAGACTTGGGAGTGATCCGGGACTGTTTCCACATCCCGAAGGAGTACGAGCTTATGCTACCGGGTCCCAGGGTTAGGGCCAACTCGCCGCTGCCAGTGACCATGTGTTGCTGGCCGGTTGATGCCTTTATCGCCGGGGCTCGGCTACCTCTCCATCCGTTCGCTATCCTCGTTCTGAGGTGGTTTGGGGTCAGCCCCATCCAACTTATGCCGAACACATGGAGAGTCATAAACGGCTTCGTACTTCACTGCCAAGCTGCTGGGATCAAGCCGGAGCTGAATGTACTTCGGACGATCTATCGGCTTCATCAAGGAAACCGGCCGGAGTTCCGGTTCTATTTGGCTCCGAGGCATGGCGGTAGGCTCGTCATATGCCCCGACTCCATCAAGCACTGGCGCGAGAAGTTCTTGATTGTGCGGAGTGCGGAGGCTTGGCCTATCCCTTCCAATTGGGTGGAGGAGGTGCCGAAGAGGTTGAAGGCGTTGCCCAAGCTTCGCCCTGAAGAAGAAGAGGCAGTTCGGACACTTCTCGATCGGCCGAAGTATGATTGGAAGGAGCTGACCGAGGATGTGTTGTTCAGGGGAGGGCTCTGCAGCGTAGATCCCAGTACGCGGCTTCTTTTTTGTGCTTTGTTCTTCATACTTTATTATGCATGAGTTGTATTGTGCTAACGAACTTTGTCTTTAATGTAGAGGCGATGGACTACGACACGGTGCTAGCTTTAAGAGCAGGCCTCACCAGTAAGGCGCCGAAGAAGCGCAAGAGGGTGGCCACCAAGTTGCCGACCCCGAAGACTCCGCGGGTCACGGAGGCGGTCGAGGAGGTGGAGACCCTCGGTAGCCCGGTCGTTGCCGGTGCAGGTGCCTCGGCATCAACTGGGGTCGGCGAGTTCCCCATCGCCGCATCCCTGGGGATGAAGACCCCCCCCGTTGTCAGTGGCGGCTGAGGAGCTCCTGACCGAGGAGCACAAAAGGATCCATGTTTCGGACTGGCAAGTTCGGAAACATGATGGATTCCTCGGCAACTCCTTAGTGAGTATGCAGGCCGTCAAGCATCTGGTGATGCCGAAGGATCGCGCCGCCATGGAGGCCGTAAGTATTGAACTTCTGCTGTTCACTAATTCTTCTTAGGCCTAATTTTACTAACTCCTTTAATGCCTCGTCTCCTGTCGCAGATCTTCGTCCATTTTGGTCACCTCACGGAGAGGTTGACAGCTCTGGAGAAGGAGCTGAAGTAAGTGTCCGACCAAGCTCGGAAGGAGAAGGCTCGGATGGGGAACGAGCTCAACAAGCTCACGGTCGAGTTCGAAGGGAAGAAGGCGAGGGTCAAGTCCCTCGAAGCTCAGGTCGCGAAACTGGAGGGCGATCTTCTTCGCCAGAAGGAGGAGGCGACCAAGCAATTGGCCGAGGCGGCGGAGGCCAAGGCTGCCGCTGTGAAGGTGGCGGAGGACGCGACGATGAAGAAGGCGCAGGGTTTCCTCGCCCAAAATATGGCCAGAGCCTACGCCGAAGCCATCGCCCGGGTGACGAAGGCGTACCTTGACGTGGACTGCTCTGGATGGAGACTGTTCCCGGGCCACGTCGAGGGCTTCGATCCCGAATCAGAGGGGGAAGAAGAAGAAGGGGAGGACGAAGTCGAGACTGAAGTCGAAGTCATCGCCGAGGCCCCGGAGTCAGTGGTAACCCCGCTGGCGGTGGTGACCCCTTCAGAGACGTCGACCCCCACCCACTCTCGCCGCCCTGGGAAAGAGGTCGCGCCCTGACTCCGCTCGCTTTTTCTTTTCTTCTGTTCTTCTTTTTTTTTTTTGTAACGCCTAATCGCGGACTGGCCACCGCTTTTTGTAATGAATGAAAACGTTTTTTTGGGCTCGAATGTGTCTCTCTATCTTTTCTCAAGAATTTTTGAAATTTGGCTAAGTGTAGGAGTTCGGCAATGTATTTGAGAATTTGTTGTTTGCTTCGACTTCTTTTCAGCTTGCGGTGGTGACTCAGGCCGTCGAGCCTACCGGCTCGGGAGACAACGCTCGTCCCGAGGTCGGCTTAGGAGCGACGAGGCTGTGCTTGGCGAGGTGCCGGGAGCGGCTCTACGAAGTCGAGCTGGGACTGCGCAGAGCCGAAAGCGAGCAAAACCATCTTCAACTCATCCTGGGTCGGCGAGACATCGAGATCCGGCGACTGGAGAGCAGGATCGCCGAGATGACCCCTTTAGGAGAGGATGAGGGTTCGTCTACTGTATTTAGCTATGGCCTTCGGATCAAGTGCATTCGCCACACCTTATCCAAAATAACAGCGGAGAGGGACGATATGCTTTCTGAGATCCGCCACCTGAAAACTGTAGAGACGGAGGGAGAGGGACTGACGGCCGAGGTGGCCAAACTGACGACCGAACGGGACGAACTAACGGCCGAGGTCGATGCACTGAAGAGAGCCAAGGTAGACAAGAGCATCGAAGTCACTCATCTTCGCCGTCTTATTGCGAGTCGCTCCGGCGTCCCGAGCTCTGCGATACCTCCTCGCTTCGAGGTCGATGTCAAAGATGACTCTCTGAGGGAACGGATCTCAGAGCTGGAGGTGGAGGTGGCTCGTCTCAAACCACGTTCGGGGCCGATCAATGTGAGGAGCACTTCGTGTACTCACGCGGAGAGCGATCGGGGCATCACGTTTTATGAGCTCGCGACCCGTCCGCCTATCGGCCATCCTAGTCCGGGGGATGCGCAAAGTGCTGTGGCCTTTTCATCGAGCGGAGCATCCATCGGAGCGGCTGCTAGGAGCGGTGCCGAGGACACGTCTCAATTTGCTGGTTTGGGGTTGAGCTCAGGAGATAAACGTCGCCGCCCTCGAGTGTCCTTGAAGCGGAACACCCCTGCGCCACGGAGGCGTTGAAGATCTTGTTTTTGAAGCCTTTGTATTTAGCCTAAGTGTAACAAGTCGGCATTGTAACTTTTGCTTTTTAATGCCTTGTAATCCTGTTGTATGGAAGAGGCGCATTGTACTGCGTCCCAATTCTTAATAATATTTCTTTCTTAGGCTTGCGTGTTCTTTGTAGCCTTGTCTATTTATTTTGTTTGTGACTGTGTTCGTCGTGCCGAGGTCCCTGAGCTGTTCTTTTGCTCGTGTGGTGGTTGGTAACATGAGCGTTCGGCCAGTGGTGCCGAGCTTTGCTTCGGTCACTTAATCTCGCGAACTTGCGAGATGAGTCGAGCTTTGCTTAACAGTGAGCTCGCGGAGTGCGGTCACTAGAGTGGTTCAACGGTTGTGGGAGCAATTCTGAATGGCGAACTACTTCTAGCTCGCTTTGAAGCGAACTTGCGAAGTAGAATCGAGCCAAGTGTTGGACTCCGAACCATCGTTAAAATAGTTCAACGGTTGTGGGAGCAATTCCGAATGGCGAACTACCTCTAGCTTGCTTAGAAGCAAACTTGCAAAGTAGAATCGAGCCAAGTGTTGGACTCCGAACCATCGTTAGAGTAGTTCAACGGTTGTGGGAGCAATTCCGAATGGCGAACTACTTCTAGCTCGCTTGGAAGCGAACTTGCGAAGTAGAATCGAGCCAAGTGTTGGACTCCGAACCATCGTTAGAGTAGTTCAACGGTTGTGGGAGCAATTCCGAATGGCGAACTACTTCTAGTTCGCTTAGAAACGAACTTGCAAAGTAGAATCGAGCCAAGTGTTGGACTCCGAACCATCATTAGAGTAGTTCCACGGTTGTGGGAGCAATTCCAAATGGCAAACTACTTCTAGCTCGCTTTGAAGCGAACTTGCGAAGTAGAATCGAGCCAAGTGTTGGACTCCGAACCATCATTAGAGTAGTTCCACGGTTGTGGGAGCAATTCCAAATGGCAAACTACTTCTAGCTCGCTTTGAAGCGAACTTGCGAAGTAGAATCGAGCTAAGTGTTGGACTCCGAACCATCGTTAGAGTAGTTCAACGGTTGTGGGAGCAATTCAGAAAGGCGAACTACTTCTAGCTCGCTTAGAAGCGAACTTGCGAAGTAGAATCGAGCCAAGTGTTGGACTCCGGACCATCGTTAGAGTGAAGAGTAAAAGCAAAGAGATGTAAACAATTTTTTTACAAGTTAAATATGAAAAAACTTTCTTTATTGATGACTAATGGTCGGCTGCTTCTAAAGTTGCGAGCCGTTATTACAAGAGAGAAATAAAAGAGAAGCATTACAAGTAATAGGGGAGGAACGGTTCAACATCTTAAAAATACTTAGAGAGGCATTGGTGCTCTCTCTTGGTATTTTAGAAGATGGTCGGCATTCCAGGTCCTTGGGATCTCTCTGCCTTCGAGGTCTTCTAGTCTGTATGTCCCGGGGCGGACTACTTTGGCAATTTTGTAAGGTCCCTCCCAATTTGGGGCCAATTTGCTCTTCTGACCTGGGAATGAGATGGCTAACTTTCTGAGGACCAGGTCTCCTTCTTTGAGGTTCGTAGGGCGGACTCTCTTGTTGTATGCCAACTCGATCCTTCTTCGGTAGCTTTGTTGACGAGAAGCAGCTCTTTCTATCAGGTCTCCTTCTTTGAGGTTCGTAGGGCGGAATCTCATCTATCAGGTCTAGATTTGCTCGGAGCTCTCTAGCATTCTGTTCTTCTTCATAAGCCATTAGACGAGGAGAGGGTATACCAACTTCTAGGGGGATCATAACTTCGGACCCATAGGTGAGATTGAACGGTGACTCTCCTGTGGGGGTCCGTTTGGTGGTGCGGTAGTTCCACAGCACGTTGGGAAGCTGATCGACCCATAAGCCTTCGGAACATTTATCCAACCTCTTCTTAATACCAGAGAGGATTTGTCGGTTAGCATTTTCGACTTGGCCATTCGACTGGGGATGAGAAACGGAGGAGAACCGGTGTTGGATGGCAAGATCTTCGCATAGAGCTCGGAAGGCAGTCCCGGTGAACTGGGTTCCGTTCTCTGTTATCAGGACCCGAGGGACGCCGAATCGGCAGATCACGCTCTTCCAAAAGAACTGAACAACCTTGTTCTCGGTGATCGTGGCTAGGGGCTCGGCCTCTATCCATTTTGAAAAGTAGTCGATTGCCACGACTATGAATTTGAACTGGCTGGGAGCTGGTGGAAATGGCCCTAGTAAATCCATCCCCCACATTGCAAAGGGGATTGGACTTGATAGGGAAGTGAGTGGAGCTTGTGGGAGGCATCGGATGTCGGAGTACTTCTGACAGGAGATGCATTGCCGAACGTGCCGTTCGGCGTCTCGTAGGAGAGTGGGCCAGAAATATCCGTAATTCAACACTTTGCGGGCTAGAGCTCTGGACCCCGAATGTGCCCTGCCGATGACCTCATGAAGTTCTTGCAGGGCGTAGTTTGCTTGCCCGGGGGAGAGGCATCTCAGATACGGCCTGTCGTCTACCTGTGTGAAAGAGCGTTTATATAGGATACCTCCGATTAGTGTGTAACGCTCAGCTCGGGTTCTCACTCTTCGAGCTTCCTTGGGATCCTCGGGGAGGAGTCCATCCCTTAAGAATTCGACGAGGGGTTTCATACAGTTATCTTCAAGCAGGACAGGCAGCGACTCTATAGAGTCAGAAGTTTCATCCTCTATACTTGGCTTCAGAAGAACCTCTATCAAGACGGTCTGCTCGAGACCTTGAAGGGAGAAAGAGGCTAGTTTGGAGAGGGTGTCGGCCTGAGCATTTTCTTCTCGGGGTATTCATTGGATGGGGGCTTCTTCAAACAGTGCCATGAGGCTCCTGACCTTGGCTAAGTATTTAACCATCCTGTCGTCACGTGCTTCATACTCGCTGAGGACCTGATTTATGACTAGCTGAGAGTCGCTAAAGATCCGGAGCCGTTGTACCCCCGCATTGCGGGCCATCCCAAGGCCGGCTATAAGTGCCTCGTATTTGAGACCTTGAAGTTTATACGGAGGGAGTATTGGAGGATGAAGTCATCTGGGCCTGCCAGAATGACCCCGGCTCTGCTTCCCTCGTTACAGGAGGATCCATCCACATAAACCGACCAAATAGGTGGTCCCTTCGTTGCTTGGCTAAACTCGGGGATGGTACTTTCAACTATAAATTCTGCTAAGGCCTGAGCCTTGATCGCGGTCCGAGGCTTGATAAGTTATATCATGCTGGCTCAGCTCGATAGACCACTTCATAAGGTGACCCGAGGTCTCTGGCTTGAGGAGGACCTGCTTCAGCGGTTGGTCGGTAAGGACGACCACCGAATGGGACTGAAAATATGGGTGAAGCTTTCTCGCGGCCATCACTAGAGCATAAGCCATCTTTTCTATTATCGGATAGCGGAGCTCGGCATCCCGAAGTACCTTGCTCACATAGTAGATGGACTTTTGAGCCCGGTCTTCTTCCCTTACTAAAACAGCACTGAGGGTCTGCTCGGAGGCTGCCAGGTAGAGGTAGAGGGGTTCGCCAGGAATTGGTTTGCTGAGGAGGGGAGGATTGATGAGGTAAGCCTTGAGCTGGTCGAACGACTCCTGTTGCTGTTGACCCCATTCGAAACCTTTAGCCCCCCTGAGGGCCTTGAAGAAGGGGAGGCATTTCTCTCCGGACTTCGAAAGAAAGCGCCCTATGGCGGCTAGGCGGCCTGTTAACCTCTGAACTTCCTTAACATTCTTGGGAGGTGCCATGTCTAGTATGGCCTTGATTTTCTCAGGGTTAGCTTCAATTCCCCGTTGGCTGACCATGAAGCCGAGGAACTTCCCTGACGAGACTCCGAACGCACACTTGTTCGGATTGAGTCTCATGTTGTGCTTTCTCAAAACATCAAACGCCTCCTGGAGGTCGGTTACATGATCGGCACCTCAGATGCTTTTTACAAGTATGTCGTCAACATATACCTCCATATTACGGCCGATTTGAGCTTGGAAAACCTTGTTGACGAGGCGTTGATATGTTGCGCCTGCATTCTTCAAACCGAAGGGCATAACCCTGTCAATAGAGGCCCTGATCGGTCACAAATGAAGTCTTCGGGATATCTAGGGGAACATCCGGATCTGGTTGTAGCCTGAGAAGGCATCCATGAAGCTGAGGAGTTCATGTCCCGAGGTGGCATCAATCAAAGTGTCAATACTCGGAAGAGGGAAGGGATCTTTGGGGCAAGCCTTATTGAGATCGGTAAAATCAATACAAATCCTCCAAGTCCCGTTAGACTTCTTCACCATTACTACATTCGACAACCACTCGGGATAGTTCACCTTTTGTACGAACTGGGCCTTCAAGAGCTTGTCCACTTCCTCTTTTATAGCTAACTGGCACTCGGGGGTGAACTTGCGCCTCTTCTGTTGAACCGGTTTGGACCCCGGAACAACGCTGAGGTGGTGGACCAAGAGCTCTTCAGAAATTTCGGGCATGTCTGCAGCTGACCAAGCAAAGAGGTCTCGGTTCCTTCGGATGCACTGGACTATGTCTGAGCATAGGGCGGATGGGAGGGTCTTGCTAACAAAGAACTTTCAAGTCGGATCCTGCTCAGAGACGAGCACTTCCTCCAATTCATCCACCGGCTCGGACGTTGGCCGGGCAGCGTCTTGGGGGATTTCCAGAGTTTCTAGGGAGAGAACTGGACCGAGGGTAGAGGTCATGTAGCATTTGCAGGCCGTTTCCTGATTGCCCCTTACTTCCCCTACTCTGGCCCGGGTGGGGAATTTCATCTTGAGATGGTACGCCGAAGGAACGGCTTCTAGAGCTGCTAGGCCGGGTCGGCCTAGGATGACATTGTAAGCTACAGGGACATCCACAACCATAAAATCCATCAACTCCGTTCGGGTAGTAGGAGTCTTGCCAGCGGTTACGTCGAGGGTGATCACCCCTTCGATAGTCACTGGCACTCCCGTGAACCCATGGAGCGTGTAGCTGGTGGGCTTGAGTCTATCTCGGAAGAGTTTGAGGCCTTTAAAAGCGGCGAGAAAGAGGATGTTAACGGAGCTGCCATTGTCCACTAGGATCCTCTCCACTTTGAAGTTCGCCATGTGGAGGTTGATGACGAGCGCATCACAGTGGGAGGTGCGGGCACCTTCAAGATCTTCATCTGAGAATGTGACGGGCACTCTGAGGCCTTTGGGAGGAGGGATGGCGCGAACCGAATTGACGTCTCATATAAATGCCTTTCGAGAGGAGTTTGAGGAGCCCTCCATTGGGCCCCCATGAATGAGGTGTTTGAGGAGCTCCTCTTCGAAGTCTGGCATTTCATCGCGTTCCGGACGCTTATTAGCCCCCCGAGGCGGGGGAGGAAGGTCGGCTCGGTCCTTTCCCACGAATCTGGTCAGCTGCCCTCTCTGGATGAGGGCTTCTATCTCATTCTTCAAGGCCCGACAATCGTTGGTGTCGTGGCTGTGGTCCCGATGATAACGTGTAATGCCTTGATTTTTCAATTAATGAAAAATTATTTATTTTGCACGTAGTGTGCACGTGCAATATTTTGGTTGAATTGAATCTCATAATTATTTTATTGTGATGTGTATAAATATTTAAATATGTGTTTCAAATTATTTTACACAAAAGCCTTTTTCTTTAAATAAATAGAAAGCCTTATTTTAAAGGCCTTTTTCTTAAAAGCCCAAAATGTAATTTATTTATTTTATTTTAAATAACAATTTTGGCCCAAAACTAAAGCCCATGGATTAACCTATTTTTATCTAACTTGTCATGTAGAAGACTATTTTAATACTATTGTATTTTTATACAAAATTAAAATGTACAATTTTTAGGCCTAGTGGCATGCACGTGTATTGCACGTACACGTGCAACATGCACAAAGTGCTAGGCCGGATTGCTTCTTGGAGGGAAAACTCAAAATTTGAGTGGTAGTCATGGCATGGTGGTTATTTGGGTGTGGGTAGTTTTTATAACTCCTACTTTCATCTTGGCCTTCCATCCTACAACCAACTAGTTAATCCTAGCCCTCCATTCCATTTGATTTCTAGTATAAATACCCCCTCCCATGGCTAGTATTCTTATGCAAATTATATCTTTCCAAACCTATAGTCTAATAGCTTTATTTAGTAGTTAGTTGTGAGTTAAAAAGATTGAGAGAATTGTGTGGGATGGTGTTGCATTTCAATCAAGGAGAAGAAGGAGAGGCCGGCCATCTCAAGGAAGAAGCTTTCGGTGTGGGGGCCTGTGGAGCTTGTGCGCGCATCGTCTAGGAGGAGGTGCATCTTGTTGCAAGGATTTTTATTGCAAATTGTGTTTGTTTCTCTCCATACAAGGTGGGTAACTTTGTAACGCCCCGAACCCCAAAATTACTGAGTTCGAGATGTTCTTCAGGATCTTTTCGCTTTTCTCGAGTACAATTTTACAAGAAAATTCAAACTTTTCTTTTTACATCAGAGTTACAACATCTCACATTTAAATTTACACAGCGGAAGCAAAATATACAACATTTACATAAATGAATAACAACATAATGAGATCTTTATGCATCCATTCCTCTTTACATGTAATTTATCCTGCATACAAAACTGTGGGTACGTCAGTTTATTCAACCGACGATAATTATACATGGCCATCCTCTCTATGCCAGAAACAGTATAATGAATCTCATTTCTTAACAAATCAATAATCTTGTTCATAATAAGCATGTAAAACGTCAAAGGGAACTTTTAGAGATGTCGTGTCGTGATTGTGCACTTAATCCTTAATGCAATTTATTTAATTTTTCACATGACACTAATGCACACTTGTTCGAATTCTATGCATCCCATACTACATAGGTTCGAGGGCAAGCCTCTTAATCGTTCTTCATTTTTGTAGGGTTCAATCCCCCGCCATGACTTACTCTACTTCTGTAATTCCAGTGAGTATCCTAGATGATTCTATGAGTACAAGCATGTATCCTGGCCCCTGGAGTAGAATTTCGCGCCATGTCTTGACTCGTCAAGCATGCATTCTGCGACAATTCAGCCTCCTCCCTGAACACACTCCTCTTGCAGTCACCAAAACATCCCACAAGCGTGACTAGAGTCCGATCATTACTGAGTTGTGCCCGCGCCATGTCTTGACGCATCAAGCATGCATTCTGCGGCTCACACACCCGCACCGTACCCTAGCTCTCATACTCATGTTTTTCTCTCACCTTCATCACCTCCACACTATGTATTTAAGTTACATTAGAATCATGAATAAAAATCAAGCTCTAGAGTTAGCCTCTCCATCAACCGGACTTATCATTTCATTTCACATGACCAACCTGGTCTATTTCTCAATATCATTTCATTTCACTGCCAGGGAGACTTAGCTACTCTTTCGTTCAATTTCAAATTCACAATATCCAATTGAGCGCCATCAGCTCATGATTTCATTTTTGAGTCCCACAGACTTTCTCATCATGATTTAATCTTTCATAATTATTCATTTAATTCTCAATTCTCATCTATGATTCCTTTCACATAATTCATACAGCCGTAAACAGAATCCATTGATTTAAAAGCATAAAGTTCATCATTACCAACAGTAAATAACATGAATCAAATTATCAAAAGTCCACTCTGTACAGTCGACTTGGAAGAACACCAGTCGACTTATACAGTCACATACAGGTTCCTCATAAAAGCTCGGGATAGTCGACTGTTGCACTCAACCAGTCGCCTGTCCCGCAACCTTCCATATTCACAACATTGTCCACATAACAGTCGACTGTTCATTAATCAGTCGTCTGTCCTGGAGATTTCAAACAGCATAATTTCCAAGTCCAGATCAGTCGACTTACTATATGCATTGGTCGACTGGACAGATCCATTTCAATTAGGGAATTTATTTACAGTTCTTACGTGTACTTGCATCATGATATCAATTAACAGTATGCATCAATTCATGTTTCATAAGCAAAGTTCCTCTCGTTCAGTAGCATTCACAGCACGATTTTCTCAGTTATTAACATGCTCTTTTAGAGAAAACTACTCTACACATGCATTCACATTGCTCATACTTTCTTACAGTCATAATAGGTCTATATAAATGAAGTATTTTTACTCAGGGAACTTTCAAACAGTCATATTCAGAAATGAAGCACCAGTCGACCTAACACCAAGTCAGTCGACTGCGCCGACAACTTCAGATATTTATCACTATTAGTTCTTCTCATTTATCTTCCCTTCATCATGTGTGTCATAGGGAAATCATATACATTTAATAATCACACCATCATGGCTATTCACACACCAGTTTATCAGCATATTATAAAAATAACGTCTCGTACCAGTCGACTGGCTCACATGGCAGTCGACCGTACCGACAGTCTCGTCTCAACATTCTTAGCATGTTCAAGCAATTTCTACGGCATTCAAATTACTTTTTATAACATAGTATCAATCACGATAATTATAGCATTATTCCTACATTAGAAGTCCTGAGAAACACCCACCTTAAATGAAGAAATAAACGAAATCCCGCAAGTCCTTCAATATAGCTCAGCACTTCTTGCTCCTTTGTCCCACACCGGCTCCTCAGCAATGCTGCTTGCCTCCAGAAAAGCTCCCACACAACTCACAGATACTCTCTTGAAGACTTAGGAAATTTTAGTGTAAAAGAGATAGGGAATTGGAGGGGGGTATTTATACTAGAAAATAGATAGAATAGATGGCTAGGATTAATAGGGGAGTTGGAGAATCAAAGGCTGAGATCTAATCGGAAGTTAGGAAACTACCCACACCTCAAGATGTAACCGCCCATGATCCTAGCCACTTCTCCACCAATCCGGCCAAGCTTAAGTGTCTTGTGCACGTGTACATGAAGTGCACGTGTACACACACAAAACTCCAAAGAGTACATCTAATCCGGGAAAATAAGAGGAAAAACGACATATATACAAGTTGTGAAAATAAAAGGTTAAGTTTATGGGTTTAAATACATTTGGGCCAAAATATGCATTTTTATAAAGGAAAATAAACAAGTCACATTTGGGCTTTGAGAAGAATGTTTCATAGGAAATGCTACACTTTATTTATCATGGAGAAAAGTAATGATAATAGGCTATCATAAGAAAAATAATTACCCCTTTCATATATTAGGAAAAATCGGGGTATTACAAACTTTTCCTATTTCTAATATAGGGATCCATGCTAGATTTAATTATCACAATGATGCATGAAAAAAATATTAATAAGAATACACCTTAATTGGAAAGTTAGTCTATGAATTGATTGGAATGTTATGATTAACTTGTATGTGGTTTTATTATTAATTTGAGTTGTGGATTAATGCTCCTTATTTCTAGTTAGAAATATGCTAGTATTATATTGAACCATGAAGCATAAAAAATGATTAATAAGCATGCACATTAAATTTGGAAAATGATCCCTAATTGATTGAATTGTTGACATGGAAATAGTATGTAGTTCTATCTTTAAAATTATAAGTTGCATGTGTAATTGATTATAATTATAGATTGATGGAGGAAAATACATTTACCACCATCACAAATTATATGTAAAAGTTAGTACCTTGTTAATGCTAATTTATGTGTTGTAGAGATCTTTTTGAGTTATTGTGGGAATGGATAAACTCAAAAATAGATTTGTATGTTGAATAAAAGATTAATAACAGTAAATTAATGTAAGAAAATTGTGGATAAAAAGATTAGAAGACCAATTGTTAAGCAATGTCAAAAATGAGAAGTATAGTAGTTGTAATGTATAATTCATTGAATTGTGTGAAAAATGTATTTTTATTGGTGCAAAAATTACTTTATGCATACCGGTATGAAAATCATGTAAGGGAAGACAATCTGGAATTTTTCAGTAATATGAAACAAAGATTAATTGAACATCGAGACGTTTTTAACAACAGTGGCAAATGATTCAAAAAGGATTTTAATTTGTACTGTGACAACCTGAGCATGTAGCTCAAGTGGTCACTGTGTGCGGCTATGTTCTCAGGGGTGACTGGTTCGAATCCCGTGTGCAACATTATTTTAGTTTTTTTTTTTTAAAACAATTAAACTGTAGGCCGAGAGCATTTAATGCCGAGAGCATTTAATGCTCTCAGCCGAAACCATACCGCTGGCACAGTTCGGCCTAGTGGCGGGGGCTCTTGGCTGTGTTCTCCGTGTGCCTGGGTTCGAATCCTACCCTCGGCATCTTTGAAAAAAATATTTTTTTTGGGTTTCTAGGTGTCCAAAAATTATGAAAAAAATATAGTTATTCTCATAAAAATGTAAGGGATTTTATAAAAATGATTTGGGCATTATTTGAAAGAGATAAACTATGGTTTGTGAATAAAAGACATAATTAGAACTATGGTTCTAGAGTATACACTTGTGAAAAATTGTAGCTTATAAGAATAAAATAATAATGGAGGATTAGAAGTTGATTTGGCAAAAAGAAACTTGGTTGTGTGACATAATGCAATCTATTCTCATTTGAGAATAATGTGGAACAATATGAAGTATGTATATTTGTTAGTAATGTGAAATTTGATATGATGTGATAATTGATAAAGTATATGCAAATTCATGTACAGTTATGGACTTTTTGAACAAATTAGAAATCATGAATTGCAAAGAGAATATACATGTGAGTATGAGAACTCAACATGTGGTATTTATGAGTTGGAAATTGTGAAATGAAAATTGAAATAAAGGAGTAGCTAAGTCTCCCCCGGCATTTGGAAATGAAATGAAATGAAATTAGACCAAGGTTGGTCAAGTTGAAATGAATGAATAAGTCCGGTTTAGTGGAGAGGCTAACTCTAGAGATTTAATTTTGTTCATGATTTTTAATAAAACTAAGGATTAGTACATAGTGGAGACGTGATGAAAGTAGAAGAAAAACACGAGTATGGGGGCCATCGGATTAGCGGTGTGAGAGCGATCCACAAGCTGCCTGCTTGATGCGTCAAGACATGGCGTGGGCGCTACTCCAGAATTATCGTCCCGGTGGCGACGCTCGTGGGATGTTCGAGTGGCTATGGGTGGTGCCATTGTTCCATAGCGGAGGTTGAATTGTCCATAGGTTTCCTGCTCGATGCGTCGTGTCAGCGCGTAGGATTCCCCTCCAGGTTGCCTGGACATGGGCTCGTAGATCATAGGACATCTAAGACACTACCGTAATTACAGTAGTAGATCATAGGACATCCCAAATTTGAAAAATAAGATTTTTTTTTTTTTTTTTTTTTTTTTAGGTTTGGCTGCCGATTTCTTCATCGAACACCATCTGTCGATCTCCGGACTGCCTAAAAACAGTATCTCCTCCGGCGTCAGAAACAGCCACCACCGCCATCACGATCGATCAAAAAATTAAAATTACATCATTCCTATGCCTCCCGAAGGAGTTCATACATAATCTAGATTGAAAAATTAAAATTACATCAATCCTATGCCTCCCGAAGGAGTTCACACATAATCTAGATTGAAAAATTAAAATTATAAGCACGATCAACCCTCGTGATATTAATTACATCCACAAAACAACAACAACACAATAATTACATCCACAAAACAACAACAACACAAACAAAACATGCATTGGACCATAATAGTTGGATCTAAGATGCCTGCAAAACCGAGTTAGAACAGATCTACATCTACCGACTATCATACAACACAAGTTTTATTGGACAACATGGATGTAACAATCAATACGCAGATCCAATACCGGCTCTGATACCAATTGATGGAATTGAGATGAATCCCAGGACTACGGATTGGTGTGTGTATCGATCGTTAAAGATAAACAGATTGCTTAATTGTGATCTAATCCTATATAGCGGAATCTAGGGTTCACAAATTATACCTGCGGTGAGAAGAATGCGACAGTGACCCCAAGATCTTCTGCACGTATTCCTTCCTCGGGTTGGACGTCGTGTGGGCGACGATCTCCCAACCTTTCTTCTCCTTGGCTGACCTCTCTTTCTCTCCTTACGTGAATCACGAGTTTTGAGAAAAATCTTATTTTTCAGATTGTCAATGACGGCCAGAGAATAGAGGATATATATAAGGCTACGGCAGGGACCTATGAGGAGAAATTAGGGTTAGGTCTCCTAACGAATCTGGGTATCCCGTGTTCAGCCCGAACACACAACCCATGCCCATTAACAATAGCTCGGTCCACTAAGGAGCTATTGTTGCACTACCTTCCTAATCCCAAATTATATTTATGGGCTCCTTTTATTATATGCTCGTTCAACTCCCCATGTTAAGATATCGAATGTCCGTCGATCAAATTAAGTTACTGACAACTATATTGATCAACATCTTTTATCCTTAAGTAGTACCACTCAACTTTATTTGTCATGTCGGATGTAATCCACCTGCAGGGTTTACATGACAATCCTTATGAGCTCCTTAAGGGGACATCATCAACCCGACGTATCGGGACATAGATTCCTTTTACAATCAACAGCCAATCATACATACAATGCTATTACCCAATTCATAGAGGTTGTTGATCCATAATGAATCTCACTCTTTTATGAGTCAAAGTAATGCACACTGCATATACATGTCTGTTATTATATCTGGATTAAGAGCATAAGCATCCATAATAATAGAGGTATTTGTTCTCTTTTGTAGTCAGTACAAAGAGAACAACCTCAAGTGGTCCTGTTCAATACACACAAAGTGTACTAGTGTAAACCTATAGTCAAGACAGACTAATACCAGATTACACTACAACCTTTCCAATGGATTGTCCAAGTCCGTCTAGGTTGTGAGCTATTTATATATTCCATAGGGAACTGATAATATGATCTTCTGTGTGTCACCTCACACCATATTATCAACCTTATAGAATATCAGACACTTGCATTAATATTATAATAAACACAATATGCAAACATATGCCTATATGATTCTCATTCAAAAAAAATAATAATAAGAAAATAAAGTTAATACAAAAGTGATGCTTTCAGTATATAACCCTAACAGGTGTACAGTGCAAGCATCGAGTGTAAGGCCAAGACAGTAACAGTGAAGGCTCCAGGTGGACCTGAAGTCACTTTCCAAGGGAAGCAGAAATGTTCTAAGCTGGTGGCAACTATCTGCAAGGAAGAGACTCCTGTGGAAGTGCAAGGGATTCCTGTGGTTCGGGACTATCCGACTGTGTTCTTGAAAGATTTTCCTGGGTTACCCCCGCATCGTGATGTAGAGTTCAGCATCACTGTTCAACCGGAAAGTGCACCCATTTCTAAGGCACCGTATAGGATGGCTCCAGTGGAACAGGATGAGGTGAAACGGCAGATTGAGGAACTGTTGGAGAAAGGCTTTATTCAACCTAGTGCGTCACCTTGGGGAGCACCAGTGCTTTTGGTAAAGAAGAAGGATGGATTGATGAGAATGTGTATCGATTACCAAGAGCTGAATAAGGTCACTGTTCAGAATAAGTATCCGATTCCTCGAATTGATGATTTGTTCGATCGTCTACAAGGAGCAGCTGTTTTCTCCAAAATAGATCTTCGATCAGGATATCACCAAGTTCGAGTGAAAGCTGAAGATGTGCACAAAACTGCATTTAGAACTCGGCATGGGCATTACGAATTCTTAATTATGCCATTCGGAGTGACGAATGCACCCGCAATCTTCATGGATTTAATGAACAGAGTTCTGAGGCCGTTCATTGATTCTTTCATCGTGGTGTTTATCGACGATATTCTCGTGTACTCCAAGTCAGAGGAGGAGCACACCGAGCATCTGGCAGTAGTTTTGAAGAAGCTGGAAGAGTAGAAGTTGTATGCCAAGTTATCCAAGTGTGATTTCTGGAAATCTGAAGTGGCATTCCTAGGTCACATCCTTTCTAAGGAGGGAGTGGCAACTGACCCTCAGAAGATAGAGGCAGTGAGAGTTTGGGCTAGGCCTACTACAGTGAAGGAAGTCAGAAGTTTCCTTGGAATGACTGGATACTACAGGAGATTCATTCAAGGTTACGCTCAGATAGTTGTACCGCTTTCTGGACTGACCAAGAAGAATGTGACCTTCAAGTGGACTGAGCAATGTGAGGCGAGCTTTCAGGAGTTGAAAGAGAAGCTGACTACTGCACCTATTTTGGCTCTGCCTAGAGCAGGTGTTGAGTATGATATTTATAGCGATGCTTCACATCGTGGGCTTGGTTGTGTCTTAATGCAAGAAGGAAGAGTAATCGCTTATGGGTCTAGGCAACTACGACCGCATGAGAAGAACTATCCGACTCATGATCTGGAGTTGGCTGCGATTATCTTTGCCCTGAAGCAATGGAGGCACTACGTGTACAGTGAGAAATTGAACATGTACACAGACCACAAGAGCTTGAAATATATAAATCAGCAGAGAGATCTGAATCTGAGGCAGCGGAGATGGTTGGAAGTACTTGAGGACATGCGACCTGAGATCAAGTATCATCCTGGGAAGGCTAATATTGTTGCTGATGCACTTAGTCGCAAGAGCAGCTTAGCCAGTTTGATTACAACTCAGAAGCATCTGATTGAGGAGTTGGACCGAGCAGGTATTGAGGTTGTCTTGCAAGGATTGGGAGCATCTTTGGCTCAGTTGAGGCTTCAGCCTACTTTGAATACAAGGATCATTGCAAGTCAGGAGTTTAATGCTGATATTTTGGAGATGAAGGAGCAGGTTGGGGCCGGCAGGTTGCCCGGATTTCAAATCAGGGATGGAGTGCTGTGGTTCGGAGAGAGGCTGTGTGTTCCAAATCAGGCGGACCTGAAAGAGAGTATTCTTCAGGAGGTGCATGCTACTCTTTTGTCGGTACATCCTGGGAGTACTAAGATGTACAAAGACATCAAACAGCATTTTTGGTGGTCGGGTTTGAAGTGGGATGTGGCTGTATTTGTGGCAAAGTGTGAGGTTTGTCAGCAAGTCAAAGCCGAAAATCAGAGACCCGGAGGTCTATTACAGCCGTTACCTATTCCAGAATGGAAGTGGGATAACATCAGTATGGATTTCATCACGGGATTGCCTAAGAGTTCTAAAGGCAATGATGCGATTTGGGTTATAGTCGATCAACTAACCAAGTCCGCTTACTTTTTGGCGATGAAACTCACTGCTTCGATGGACAAGTTAGCTGAGTTGTATGTTGGCGAGATCGTCTGGCTTCATGGTGTTCCTTCAACTATTGTGTCTGATCGAGATGCGTGGTTTACTTCGCATTTCTGGAGGAGTCTTCAGACAGCTTTGGGTACCAGGACAGATTTTAGCACTGCTTTTCATCCGCAAACAGATGGGCAGACCGAGAGAGTCAACCGTATTCTTGAGGATATGCTTCGGTGTTGTATACTAGACTTTGGAGGCAGTTGGGAAAGGCATTTACCTTTGGTAGAGTTTGCCTACAACAACAGTTTTCAGACTAGCATCGGGATGGCGCCGTACGAAGCTTTGTATGGCAGGAAGTGCAGAACACCTGTTTGTTGGTTTGAGGTTGGGGAGCGTCAGTTGTTTGGTCCTGAGCTTGTACAGCAAACTTCTGAGAAGATTGTTCTGATCAGGAAAAGGTTGGTGGAAGCTCAGAGCAGGCAGAAAAGCTATGCAGACAACCGGAGAAGGGACCTTGAGTTTGAGGTTGGTGACTTCGTCTTTCTGAAGGTATCGCCCAGTAAAGGTGTGATTCGATTTGGCAAAGGCGGGAAGTTAGCCCCGAGGTTTATAGGCCAGTACAAGATATTAAAAAGGATCGGGAAAACTGCTTACCGGCTTGAATTACCGGAAGAGTTGTCTCAGGTGCACAATGTCTTTCATGTGTCTATGCTGAGAGGTTATATTCCAGACCCGAGTCATCATTTGCCCGAAGTGCCGGAAGGTTTGCAGTTAGACCTGAATTACATCGAGTCTCCTGTCGAGATTGTTGATCGTCGAGAGAAAGTCTTGAGGAATAAGACGATACCGATGGTCAAGGTAGTCTGGAGAAACCACTTGGTTGAAGAGGCTACTTGGGAGTCTGAGAAGAGGATGTTGAAGGACTATTCTGAACTTTTTGCTTGATTGTATTTTTGTATCTTTTTGTTCTTGTGTGGGTTGTATGTCTGTTTTCTCGCTCTTGACTGTAGTTTCGGGGACGGAACTATTCTAAGGAGGGAGTGTTGTAATGCCCTGATTTTTCAATTTATGAAAAATTATTTATTTTGCACGTAGTGTGCACGTGCAATATTTTGGTTGAACTGAATCTCATAATTATTTTATTGTGATGTGTATAAATATTTAAATATGTGTTTCAAATTATTTTACACAAAAGCCTTTTTCTTTAAATAAATAGAAAGCCTTATTTTAAAGGCCTTTTTCTTAAAAGCCCAAAATGTAATTTATTTATTTTATTTTAAATAACTATTTTGGCCCAAAACTAAAGCCCATGGATTAACCTATTTTTATCTAACTTGTCATGTAGAAGACTATTTTAATACTATTGTATTTTTATACAAAATTAAAATGTACAATTTTTAGGCCTAGTGGCATGCACGTGTATTGCACGTACACGTGCAACATGCACAAAGTGCTAGGCCGGATTGCTTCTTGGAGGGAAAACTCAAAATTTGAGTGGTAGTCATGGCATGGTGGTTATTTGGGTGTGGGTAGTTTTTATAACTCCTACTTTCATCTTGGCCTTCCATCCTACAACCAACTAGTTAATCCTAGCCCTCCATTCCATTTGATTTCTAGTATAAATACCCCCCTCCCATGGCTAGTATTCTTATGCAAATTATATCTTTCCAAACCTATAGTCTAATAGCTTTATTTAGTAGTTAGTTGTGAGTTAAAAAGATTGAGAGAATTGTGTAGGATTGTGTTGCATTTCAATCAAGGAGAAGAAGGAGAGGCCGGCCATCTCAAGGAAGAAGCTTTCGGTGTGGGGGCTTGTGGAGCTTGTGCGCGCATCGTCTAGGAGGAGGTGCATCTTGTTGCAAGGATTTTTATTGCAAATTGTGTTTGTATCTCTCCATACAAGGTGGGTAACTTTTCCTATTTCTAATATAGGGATCCATGTTAGATTTAATTATCACAATGATGCATGAAAAAAATATTAATAAGAATACACCTTAATTGGAAAGTTAGTCTATGAATTGATTGGAATGTTATGATTAACTTGTATGTGGTTTTATTATTAATTTGAGTTGTGGATTAATGCTCCTTATTTCTAGTTAGAAATATGCTAGTATTATATTGAACCATGAAGCATAAAAAATGATTAATAAGCATGCACATTAAATTTGGAAAATGATCCCTAATTGATTGAATTGTTGACATGAAAATAGTATGTAGTTCTATCTTTAAAATTATAAGTTGCATGTGTAATTGATTATGATTATAGATTGATGGAGGAAAATACATTTACCACCATCACAAATTATATGTAAAAGTTAGTACCTTGTTAATGCTAATTTATGTGTTGTAGAGATCTTTTTGAGTTATTGTGGGAATGGATAAACTCAAAAATAGATTTGTATGTTGAATAAAAGATTAATAACAGTAAATTAATGTAAGAAAATTGTGGATAAAAAGATTTGAAGGCCAATTGTTAAGCAATGTCAAAAATGAGAAGTATAGTAGTTGTAATGTATAATTCATTGAATTGTGTGAAAAATATATTTTTATTGGTGCAAAAATTACTTTATGCAAACTGGTATGAAAATCATGTGAGGGAAGACAATCTGGAATTTTTCAGTAATATGAAACAAAGATTAATTGAACATCGAGACGTTTTTAACAACAGTGGCAAATGATTCAAAAAGGATTTTAATTTGTACTGTGACAACCTGAGCATGTAGCTCAAGTGGTCACTGTGTGCGGCTGTGTTCTCGGGGGTGACTGGTTCGACTCCCGTGTGCAACATTATTTTAGTTTGTTTTTTTTAAAACAATTCAACTGTAGGCCGAGAGCATTTAATGCTCTCAGCCGAAACCATACCGCTGGCACAGTTCGGCCTAGTGGCGGGGGCTCTTGGCTGTGTTCTCCGTGTGCCTGGGTTCGAATCCTACCCTCGGCATCTTTGAAAAAAATATTTTTTTTGGGTTTCTAGGTGTCCAAAAATTATGAAAAAAATATGGTTATTCTCATAAAAATGTAAGGGATTTTATAAAAATGATTTGGGCATTATTTGAAAGAGATAAACTATGGTTTGTGAATAAAAGACATAATTAGAACTATGGTTCTAGAGTATACACTTGTGAAAAATTGTAGCTAATAAGAATAAAATAATAATGGAGGATTAGAAGTTGATTTGGCAAAAAGAAACTTGGTTGTGTGACATAATGCAATCTATTCTCATTTGAGAATAATGTGGAACAAAATGAAGTATGTATATTTGTTAGTAATGTGAAATTTGATATGATGTGATAATTGATAAAGTATATGCAAATTCATGTACAGTTATGGACTTTTTGAACAAATTAGAAATCATGAATTGCAAAGAGAATATATATGTGAGTATGAGAACTCAACATGTGGTATTTATGAGTTGGAAATTGTGAAATGAAAATTGAAATAAAGGAGTAGCTAAGTCTCCCCCGGCATTTGGAAATGAAATGAAATGAAATTAGACCAAGGTTGGTCAAGTTGAAATGAATGAATAAGTCCGGTTTAGTGGAGAGGCTAACTCTAGAGATTTAATTTTGTTCATGATTTTTAATAAAACTAAGGATTAGTACATAGTGGAGACGTGATGAAAGTAGAAGAAAAACACGGGTATGGGGGCCATCGGATTAGCGGTGTGAGAGCGATCCACAGGCTGCCTGCTTGATGCGTCAAGACATGGCGTGGGCGCTACTCCAGAATTATCGTCCCGGTGGCGACGCTCGTGGGATGTTCGAGTGGTTATGGGTGGTGCCATTGTTCCATGGCAGAGGTTGAATTGTCCATAGGTTGCCTGCTCGATGCGTCGTGTCAGCGCGTGGGATTCCCCTCCAGGCTGCCTGGACATGGGCTCGTAGATCATAGGACAGCTAAGACACTACCGTAATTACAGTAGAGATTAAGACATAACGAGGGATTGAACCCTACAAAGATGAAGAACGAATAAGGGCTTGCCCTCAGACCTATGTAGTATGGGATGCATAGAATCCGAACAAGTGCGCATTAGTATCATGTAACATAAATAAATGCATTAAGGACTAAGTGCACAATCACAACACGACATCAATAGGGTAGTCCCTTTAGTTTGAAATGTGACAAGTTTGTGTTTGTTAAATATGGAAAATTGAGTTATACTATTTCCGGCATAGAGAGGATGGCCGTGTATAATGTTCGTCGGTTGAATAAACTGACGTACCCACAGTCTTATATGCAAGTAAATGACATGTCAAAAGTTAAAGAGGAATGGATGCTTAAAGATTATACCATGTTGTTGTACATTTATTTAATTGTTGTAATTTTTACTTTCGCTGTGCAAATGTAAAGTATAATATTGATGTAAACTCTGATGTAAAGTGAAAAGTTTAAATTTCCTTGTAAAATTGTACTAAAGGAAGCGAAAAGATCCTGTAGAACATCTCGAATTCAGTGTATTTGGGATTTGGGGCGTTACAGAACGGCACCACTTCTCTTTATCCTTCTTCTTGCCAGGGGTGTTCATTTTTGGTGCAGGAGGTATCACCCCCTCCTTCTCAACTTCTAGGAGAATTGTGGAGATATTGGCGTTAAGGGGAGTAAAATTTTCAAATCTGGGGAGAGGTCGGCGCTGGCCGGCATTATCCTTCTGAAGTTTCTTGGCCCCTTCCTCTTCTGTTCCCTTTCTCTTAAACCCGGAGGAAGACCCCTCCAAGTTGGGGCGGTGCTCGGCTTCTTCGGCCCGAATATACTTTTCACTTCGGAGGAGGAGGTCAGAGAAGTTCTGTGGGGGCTTCTTGGCGAGGGAGGAGCGGAGGTTGGAATTGAGGACATTGGATTGAAATGCTGCTGCAGCGACCGACTGGTCGAGGGATGCTATGGACCTGGCTTCAGCTGTGAACCTCTTCACATAGTCTCTCAACTTCTCACCCTTCTTCTGGTGGAGGTACAATAGCGAGATGCTGGTCTTTTCAGTTCTATGGCTACTTACGAAATGGGTGACGAAGAGGGTCTCGAATTGCTCGAAGGAGAATATTGAGGATGGGGCAAGGCGAGAGTACTATTCTCGAGCTGGGCCCTTAAGAGTTGCGGGAAAGGTTTTACAGAGCAAAGCATCGGAAGCTTGATAGATGAGCATTAGGGTCTTGAAGCTCTCGATGTGATCGACGGGGTCAGTCTCCCCGGAGTAGGTCTCAAATTGAGGAGGCTTGAAGCCGATTGGTACGGGTGCATCCATTATGGTTCGGAAAAAAGGAGGTCTGCTAGGACGAATATTCCTTCCTCTAAGCTCTTCTTCTCGGTCTAACTGACCCAAGCGCCTCTCCATCTCATGGAGACGGTGGTATACAGCGTCATCCCTCGATGGTAATCTGGCGAGCCTCTAGACTCATCTTCATACGAGGGAGAGCGAGGGCTTCGACAACGGTAGCTCCTGGAGCGGCGAGGACTTTGCATATGCCGGGAGTTGCTAGGAGCTGGAGGAGGAGTTGGGGACCTTCGGCAAGGACTTCGGACCGGCAGAGGAGAGGGGATCTTCGGAGCACTGGTGTTGGGACGGAGATTGAGAGCTTGGAGGACGGTTGCTTGAAACTGCTGAAACTCGGCACGGGTGATGGGTGCCTCATCGTTCCTATGATGGTGCCGACCGGCAGGGGAAAGGGGCCTTCTCCTATGGTGCTCGGGGGACTCTCTCTGCCCCCTTCGGATAGGGGACCTTCTGTTGTCTCGGCGGTGAGCAGATCGCTCATCCAGACGGTGTTGGCGGGAGGCTCCCTCTTGGGCCCGCTTTTCATCCAGACGGTGGCGAAAATCCTCATCCTTCTGCCGATTGAGGACGGTGTTGCGGAGGTCGGAAGCTCGGGGATTATAGGAGGCCATAGAGTCCGAAGAGGCGTTGTGGATGGAGACGTGGTCCGGATGGAGAGGCTATTTCTGCGGATTGGGACCCTTAGGAGGTTGTTGATTCTAAGGAGGAGGCAGGTCCTATTGGAGTGGGTCTTCCGCTTGAGGAGGAAGTTGCCCCTGCTGCGGACCGGGTTGGATGGGAATTTCTTGTTGCTGATCGGGGTTGGGTCCTCGGTTGGACCCTCTGGATCTGGCCTTTCTAGGAGGCATGGCTAGAGAAGATCTGACCAACGGGAAGAGGGGAGGCTGCTATTCGTTGATTTCCCACAGACGGCGCAAATCTGTTACCGCTAAATCTGGTGTGGGGGTAAACAAATAGTATTTGTGGATTCTTAGGAAAACTTGGAATAGCAAACCTGTAACCTGTTCCGCCGAGTTTGACCGTTGACTTCTGCCGTTCACCTGCAAAAAGTGCGAGACACCGGGGATCCCGGCGACGCACCCTCCGACGCTCAAGTCAGTAATCAGAAACGATTATGAAAGAGCGCAAATTGGCAAAAGATTGATTACCCCTTAATGGAGATGGATGGGGGGTATTTATAGGCTCCGCTGGGGTCAGATTAGGAATGTAATCCCTGTGGTTAGATAAGGAATGTAATCCCTAATTCCCAGTGAAAGGATAGATATGAATCAGGGCCTGTTGATTAGGATTTAATCAGAAACCCTAATTCTATCCTTTGTGGACCGAGTTTGCTGCGAGTTAAAAGCCCGCACCCAGTTGAGGTGGATCCGTTCGCGGGTTAGTGGGTCTTCGAGGGGGAGAACCCGTACCCGCTTCAGACGCATTGGTAGTTGAAATTACCGTTTTACCCCTGGGCTTCAAGATTCGTGCCTGATTTGGACGGTTCCGATTAAACCCCATTTTTAGCCATATCAGTGTTTTTATGTGTATTGCACGTGCTTTCAATACACGTGTAGATTATGTATATTCTACCGTTACGTGTAATATTTCTACGTATTTTGATTATTAATTTTTTATAACTTGTTCGGATTCATTTTATGAATTGAAATTCATTTTTCTCATATTATAACTCGAATATATTTATACGTGCAATGCATGTGTTTTCTATGTGCATGTTGATTACATTGTTGTATATATATAAAATTAATAAAATGTATTTTTCGTATTTTATATTTCATTTGTTTATAAATATTTTCCCGTTGATAAAATATATTTCGTATTTGAATATTTGTTTTTTACGTGCGACGCACGTGTTTGCAGTGCACGTGTTGGTTGTATTATCTTTCAAAATAAAATTTATGAAGTGTGTGTGTGTTTATTTTTGTAGGTGCATGAAAACTATAATTAAATTAAACTAGTTCTATTAAATACATATTACATATTATAACATATACATTTAATTAATAAAAACTATTAATAAATTGTGTGCACACACGTAGCATGCACGTGCATGTGCGTTGTCACCCTTGGATTTGTGGCCGGGAGAGTGGGGGATGTGAGATGGGATTAGTGGGTAGTCAATTTAGTTAGTGAGAGATCAATTAAAAACACATTAATTAATTAATTCCTTTTATAAACCCCTCCCTCCTTTTGGCTTTAATGAGAAAAGAAACAAAACAAAAATGAAAAAAAAAATGTTCATCTACCCTTGCTGCCGAAGTCAAAGCTTGCTGGGGTTTTTTTCTTTCATTGTGCACAGATTTTAAAGTGAAAGATTGGAACTTCTTAGAGTTCATTTGCTAGGGAGTAATTAAATTCTTCTAATAGGTGGGCGTTTCTTCAACTTTCTAACATAGTTTTATTATTAGAATGCTTGACATGTGTGAATGGTTAGATGCATGATAACTTATATATATTGAACATTCATGTTTAAATTATTTGTTGTTGATTGAATGTGTGAAATTATGATATGATTTATTTGGGGGCATTTTCATAAGGTTCTGTGTTAAGTCTTACTTGAAATTCAAAAAATCATAACTATTAAACTAGATGGAATCTAGAGCTAAAATTCTTATAGGAGCATATCGTATATGTCAAAAACATCTTCTTAAAATTTCATATTATTTGGATATCATTTACAATTTTAATAAAATCCAAACTTGGGACTGGTTGGCAATTTGCTAGTTGCAGGAAATTTGTATACATTTCGGATTTTGATCATTTCGACATCTTAGATGAAGTATTTTGAGAAAATTCAAAACTAAGAACTTGAAGTAGGCTCGTTAACCTTTCTGTAGAGTCTAAGAAATCAATTTTTCATAAAGAACTAAATTTATAATGAATTTTACAAGATTGAACAGTAGCTGTACTTATAACATTTCGACCCCACTATAGATTTCAAAGAATTCAGGGTCACAGACATAATATTTTGGAGATACTTATAACTACAAAGTTATAGTAGACATGTATACCTTTAATTTGATCTCAAGACACAAAGTTTCATGAAGTATAGAATCTTCTATAAATTTTACAATTAGCATGAGCTGCAGTTTTCGGATTGTGAACCTACTGTTTTGCAAATAAAAATTAGACGAAGTAATTGAGGATGAATGTAGATTATCTTAACTACAAAGTTGTATTAGACTCATTCATGATTCCTATAAAACTAATAAATCTATTTTTGGAGTAGTATTGGAATTTATATGATTTTTTCAATACCATTGGGTTGATGTCTTTTATCTAGTTGTCCTAAAACTTTTACAACGTATAAAATTACATTTAAAATTGGAATGTTAGAAAGATGTACCTTAAGAGAAATTAAGATGTAATTAAAGGATGAATTTGGGATATTAAACATGTGGTATTTATAAGGGTTTTAACTCATCAAGTGTTATTGAATGTTGTTATAAGAAGTTGGTTACTTCATGATTGATAATAGCAAAGAGAATGGATAAAAAAAAGTTAAAAGATATTTAATGAATGAAATTCTTTTATAAGAGGTTAGATGTTACCTAGTTGATCTCTATGTTGAGATTTTTGGAATCTAGAGGCTGAGCGAGATTCAGAGTGCCGGTAGGTTATGATATGTGAAAATATGAGAAGTAGCCGGTGTGGGTTAATTTTTTCTTTGAGAAATAGCCAGTGTGGGCTAACATTCTCAGTGTTTGATTTAAGTCTGGTAGGGTAAGCTACCTCTAAGTGGCAATTATTTATGTTTGAACTTAAGGACAAACACTAGGCTGAGTTATGGTTGAAAACAATGACGAACATGTCCGGTAAAGAGCTTGCGGTTCCTAAGGGGTTCGGGACATGACGGAGGATACGCCCAATAAATTTACATGTGGGGGCTAGGGGTAGGCCAGTGAGGTCGATGAAATGGCTAGTGAAGGACTGCGGTCCCTAGGATTGTTCACGACTAAGGATACGTCCAGAAAATCTACATGTGTGGGCTAGGGGTATGTCTGTTCTATTTGCGAAAAGGCCAGTAAAGAACTTGCAGTTTCTAGAAATATTCTGGACGGACAGGATACGCCCGGTAAATCCACTGAGGTGGGCTAGGGTAGGTATGGTTCGTAGTTGCGGGAGATCGACTTGTTGGGTTTCGTGGTTGAGGATACGCCCGGTAAATCCAAGATGTGTGGGCTAGGGGTATGCTAGTAAGGTCCAATATTCTGGGGGTGAGACTCAAACGTAATTACGCGTTGGGGTACAGTCATCGGGTTAGGTTGGATGACGTAGGGTTTAACCTTATAATGAAAAGAACGTTAAGGGCTTGCCCTCGGACCTATATAGTATGGGATGCATAGAATCCGAACAGGTGTGCATTAGTGTGCATTTGTTTCTTTATTGGATACTTGTTTTAGCCATTATTTTATGCATTTTGAAATCTGTTTCATGACATACACTTATACACTTAGATTAGATTCACTATATGTTTTTATTTATCTTTATCATTATTGCTTTTGTGCATCAAGTTTGTGATTGTTAAAGTAGAATAATCGTTGGATTATAGCAATGCGTTAGTTGTATGCAACTGACGTGCCCACAGTTTTCTAGTTGCAGGATTGGGCTTGGTAGGAACTTGAAGTCACTGTGATGAGTTGTCATATGATTGAAGAGCTTCCATTATTACACGTTATATTATATTCATTTTTTTCTGCTGTGCTGTTGTAAAGAACATGTTGTAAATAAAAGTTTTAAATTCCTTGTATTTTGTACGAATTTGAAGTAAATGATCATGTTGTGCTACGAATTACATGTGTTTGGAATTCAGGGCGTTACACCCATAAATTGAACCCGAATTTACACATAATCTTATGGTAGGAACTCACGATATCCCTACACACGATATAGATTAAGAAATGCATGATTTTGACACAAATACAACAAACCAAACTCACTAGTAGTAGAGAAACTAGGGGAGAAATAAGTGATTGCCACAGATTTTATGACTATATCCGCGATGAGAATAATCTGGGTGTAGGACATAAGATTTGTAAATATTGTGACAAGAGTTACATGAAAGAAGGGTGAGGAAACATGTACAATTAAACAACACATTTTAAATGTACACAAAGATTTAATACAGGACCAACATGGCCAACAAAAAATCAACCCTTGGACCAGACAAATAGATAGCCAACCTTATGATCCCGAACTTATTCGTCGGGAAATGGCCCAATTAGTTATTAAGGATGAGATACATTTTTCTTATTCCGAGAGTAGGAATTTTAAGTCTTTCAACCAAAATGCACTAAATCCACATTTTAGAAGAATTCCTAGAAACACACTAAAGTCTGATTGTTTTAAACTTTACAACAAAATGAGAGACGCTTTAATTGCAGTCTTTTATTCTTTAACTTGTAGAGTATCGTTAACTTCTGATTGTTGGAAAGGTTATAATGTAACACCCCGTATATTTCAAAAAAATATAGTATGATATATATATATATATGTGGATAAAGAAGTTACTGTATGGGAAAATTATGCATGCATGCATGCTGGATGTATTAATTGGTAATATGTAATGTATGGTATGTATGGAGGGGGGTCCCACGTGATGGAGGTAGGAACAACATGCTTGTGCTGTTGTTGTGTGAAGTATTGACGTCAGCATTTCTCTGGGGCCCACCTTTGACCTGTTGACTTCTCACGGAAGTGAGAGAGAACGGGAGAAATGAATTTGAGAAATGTCCCATATCGGAAGTCTACTATAAAATAATAATATATAAATAATATAGCCTATGATCAAGAGTCACCTAATCGGTTAACAAACTTTTGAGAGGCAGCCTGTGGTGGACAGTTGTACTACATAGTATCTAATTTGTCTTATAAATTGTATAAATTGTCTGAGCTAGGGGCAGGGGCATTACATATAACGATATTCCGATGATGGGCTTAACTTGCCATTGGATAGATAGTAATTGGATGATTCAAAAGAGAATCATCTCACTTGCGGCTTTGACATATCTCCATAGTGGACTAGTTATTGCAACACGTATTTTAGAAGTTTGTGATTTATATTATATCCGTGATAAAAAATTTACTATTAATTTTGATAATGCATCTAATAACAATGTTTCGATTAGTACATTAGAAACACAATTAGCTCCTCCATGTAAGGAAAATTTTCATGTTAGATGTGTGTCATATTTTAAATTTATGTGTACAAGATGCATTGAAAGTAGCCAATTCATATATAATTGCAATTAGAAATTGTGTACATTTTATTGCTTTGAGTGGTCCTATGCTTCAAGAATTTAAAGTATGCTGTAAAGCTAGGGGAAAAACATTTTAGAAAAATTCCTAAAAATGTTAAACACCGATGGAACTCTACTTTCGATTTACTAAATGTTGTTACTCAAAACAAAGATATTATAAACGATTTTTGTCATGCAAAAAACATGAAAAATTTTCAAATGAATCCCCAATTATAGTATTTTGCCGAATCTTTATTACGAGTTTTGGAACCTTTTAATACCGCAACTTTGAAGTTTTCTACATCTTATGATTCTACTTCTAGTATTATTTTTATTTCAATCATTACTATGATGCAAACTTTCAAGAAATGATTTCGGACGAATACATTAGCCATATTGTTCTTTCCGCTTATAATTTTTTTTGAAGTATTTTAATCCCTCTCCTATGTTGTATTGTATTGCTACTATTATGGATCCTTGTATCGAATTAGTGGGTACGAGGAGTTTGTTTGAAATGTATTTTACTTTACTTGGAGATGAATTTGAAATTGATTGCAATACATTTTTAGCTAGCTTTGAATCGATACTGAATAACTTGTATGATTATTATGACAGAACTTTTGCATCTAGTCGTACAACTAGTTTAGTTACTTCTTCTTCATCTACTTCTAGAGGTAAGGGTAAGAGTACATTAGAAGACGTAACTTTTAATTTACTTGTTCGTATTTAATCAAAAAAAATCTAGGGCTAATGCACCTAATGAAATAAATTGGTATAATCAACAAGATAGTGAGAGTTCTAGTACTAAGATTGAAGTGCTGTGGCGGAAAGAACATGAAAATCTTTTTCTATTCTTTCACATATGGCTAGAGATCTACTAACTACTTCTGTCTGCACAGTTGCTTCCGAAAGTACTTTTTCTTCAAGTAGTAGAGTTCTAACAGATTACAGGAATCGCTTGAAGCCGGATTCGTTGGAGATGCTTGTGTGCACTGAAGATTTGATGAAGGTTGAAGAAAGGACTCAAGGAAAAGTGCCATGTACATCAAAAAGTGGAAGCAACGGTCTTGAAGTTCAACAACAAGATTAGGGAATTTAGGGCGATGAGATCCTAGGTTTAGGTTAAGTAGAGGTGCACGACAATAGTCCAATGCCCTCTCTTCAATCTAACTCTAGGCTATCTCGAACTGTAGATTGTTCTCTCAAACATGTAATTAGAGAGATTTGTATATTTATTTCACAGTATTTGTATGTAAAAAAAATTGTAAAATTTTCATAGAAGTTGAAATGAATAAATATATACAATTTTTTTTAATTCATAGTAGTTGAAATGAATAATCAATAATATACAAACGAATAATCAACTACAATTTTGAACCCGACCCAGCTCGGTTGGCACCCCGACCCGAACCGCACCCATCCAAGTTAGGTTTCAACCGCACGGGTCCGACCCGACCAGGCCCGATCGACCCGAATGCCAACCCTAGACTGGAGGTATGGAGAAGGTGGCATACATAGTATACGCTCTGTGAATGATCTGGAAACAAAGGAATGACACTGTATTAAAAAATGAACTTTTCTTTACTGGCATACTTGTGCATAAAATCTCTGAACAAGTTAGTCGAAAGACTAAGCATGGGATCTACTGTAGTGATAGAGGGCATTGTGAGGTGGCGGTGGAAACTGCCTGAGATCAATGAACTAAAATTGAATTTTGATGGGTCAATTAATACAAATGGAGCTGGGAGTGGATTTGTTGTTAGAGATCATTATGGTAAAGTGGTCTTAGCTGGAGGTTTTTCGTTTAGATCAAAAGTTGTGGTGGAAGCTGAGGAAAGAACAGGGCTGGCATTCAGGCCTACCGGGCCAGGATGGGTTGAAACTCGGTGGATTTGACCTGGGCCCGGGCTTTGACGGGTTAGGCTGGGTGGAATCACGGGCTGGGATAGGGGAGGAAAGTAGGGGCTCGAAACTAGCCCCTGGCCCCTGGCTCGGGGTCTAGGCCGAGCCGAGCTGGTTTGCAGCGGGCCGGGTTAGATTTTTTTGATATTATTAACAAAGATAAAGGAAAAGGAATTTTTTTCACAATTTTCAAGAACATATAAATAAAAGAGATATTCATAAATTTAATTATCTTTATGAATTACAAAGTTTAATATATAATCAAATAAATTAGTAACATAACATACAAATTTGATCAAATTACAATATGAGAATAACATTTGTATTTAGATTGAAGAGAAGACATTGGACTATTGTCGTGCACTTCTACTTAACTTAAATATAGAATCTTATCCTCCTAAAATTTCCAATTATTTACAATACATTATCCAAACTTTATTCTACTAGATGTTCTTTCGTCGCTACTTGTTGAGCCATTGTGTGCTTCATGTAAATATTGGGTCATTTTTTCGCTTTCATCCAATCTTCGGCACATACTAACATCTAAATTCTTTGAAGTCAAACGATTCCTGTTCGGGCTTATAATCCTGCCACAAAGAGAAAGAGCAATTTCTGATGTAACGGCTGACACCGGTATAGTTAGCAAATCTTTAGCCATACGAGAAATGATAATTAAAATATTTTCATTGGTTTTCCAAAAATAAAACACATCTACTACATCATTAATGGGAAGGTTGTGCATTATACCAATTGAACTCATTTGGTGAATTGGTTCTTGGTTTTTTTGATTTTATGAGATTTAAAACACTACTAGTTGCAAGACCCTTTCCCTTTGATAATATAGAAGAAGGAGAAGAAAAACTCACATTTTTGTTTGTGTAGAGTTAGATGAATAAAGTCTATTGTATCTATCGTAACTATCATATAAACTAGTCAAAACTTGCTCAAATTTTGTAGTGAAAACAACATGATCGAGATCTCGTATATCATCGTGTGGAGCATAAGCATAAAAAATCTCAATTAAACTTTTTTTGCTATCTAACTTAATCATGTGATTCATTACACTAGCAACACAATATAACAGAGGAAGTGGATGAAAATATTTTAATATAAGGGCATTAACCATTTTCCAATAAAATTGTCATTTATCAAATCTTTAATTGTTTTCATCATAGTGACAATTGCAAGTAAAATATCACTAAATGTAGATGTATAAATTTTAGAAAATTATAAAGTAACATCATTAAAAGGTTCAAAAAATTTATGCAAACTATCGGCAACAAACCAAAAATCATCATCTAACATACAATCTTGCATACCCATTGCAACACAAAATTCTTTAAGATTAAAACAATAATGCAGAACAACACCTAATAAATCATAAGTAGAATTTCAACGATGTCTAACATCTTTAGAAAAATCTTTAAATAATATTCCCCTAAGTTGACATAAATTATGAAAAGCTTGATATATTGGACCACTCAACGTATTAAAATGAACACAATTTCTCATTGCCTCCATTTTTTCGTGTCCATATTTTAGTGCATCTTGTACACATATTTAAAATATGACAATCACACCTAACATAAAAAATTTCCAGGTTCTATAGGATTTAATGTAATTTTCAAACTAGTGATTGCCTTAGTATTATTAGAGGCATTATCAAAACCAATAGAAAAATCTTTATAAAAAATACCGAAATTATTACATGCATCCATGATGTATGTGGTAATTATTTCACCCTTATGTGAGTACCTAACAAATCCCAATGAAATTATCCTAATTTGAAGTAGCCAATCAGAATCTATCCAATGACATGTTACATACATTATTGCTACGCAGTTCACTCCTATCCATCCATCCGATGTCAAAAAAACTATCGTGTTTAGTGATATTATTGTTGCAATTAAAAAATTCTTAGCCTCATTGTAAACTAATTACAATCACCCTTAACTATATTCCTAGCAATTTTTTTATAATCAGGGTTTAATGCAGTTTATGCAAAAGTCTCTACATTCCTACTTTCACCAAATGAATAAGTTAATTCATCTCTAATTACTAACTTAGCAATTTCCTACAAACGATATCATGATCGTAGCTATGAAATCTACTTGACCGGTCTTATGGTGTATTTTTTTTATTGTGTGAGATTGCCCTTAGAAATTTCGGATTGATATTTATTTAAGTGACGTTGAAGTGTACCCATTCCCGATCATATTTTAAATTTATAAGATGTTTGACACTTCTTATAAATTTTTAGTCCTACACTTTTATCATTTTGTGAAGAGACATAGTCAAAATATTTGTGTACTTCGGAAGTGTTCTCTCTTGTTTTACGGGATTGATAATGGACTTGTTCCGATGGTTGTGGTTCTATGTCTTCTATTTCTACTTGATCTGTGTGTGTTTCATGAAAATAGGGAATACTATCATAATTCATAAGTGTTTCTTCACTATCTACATATAAAAATGAAATGGAAGGAATGCGATGACTACTGTTGAACTCTTGGTTACTATGTCCACCGCGTGATCAGTTAGATGCCATCTAAACTAGTGTATGTATGTTTAGAATGTAAAAAATTAATTCTAGTGTATAATCTAAAAATTAATTCTAGTGTATGTTTTAAAATTTAATTATACAAAACAAGTAAAGATAGATAAACTAGTGTATGTTATAGAAAATGGTTCTACAAAACAAATAAAGTTAAAAAATTCTACGATAAACCGGTGTATGTTAATCAACAAAATCAGAAAAAAAGAAGAAATATTTCAATAAAACAACAACAATTAAATGAATAACTAGTGTATGTTTACCAAATAAAAATAAAATCTAAAAAGAAGAAGAAGAAGAAGAAGTACAACAAAACCCAATCTAATTAAGAGAAATAAATCAGAACAAACAACAATGCTAATTCTAAAAATTATACAAATACAAAAATATCGTATGAGTGTAGAATGTAGATTGAAGAATGAAGGTAGAGAGAGTTGAGAGCTTATAGTGTTGTTGTTGATGTTGTTGATTGTTGTTGGATGTTGTTGATGTTGTTGATGTTGATCTTTGCAAGAGAGTAGTTGAATGTTGTTGATTGTTGTTGATTTGTTCAGAGTTGAGAGATAGTAGAGAAAGTTGACTGAATTTGTGAAGAGAATTTAATGAAATGGAATTGTATATATAGAATATGCATTTTTTTTAAAAAAATTCTCAAAATACCCCAAATACTAGCTAGTAAGATCCATTGGGGAGTATTTAGTAATTACACAAACCCAATTTTTAAAAAAAATTCTAAAAAAATAATAATAATGGCCAACGATCTGCCCGCGGGCCAACCCGAACTGGACCTGGGCAGGGTTCAACCCGGTCCCGAGTCTGGTCGGGCCGGATCGCCAGTTTAGGATAATGCCTGACCGGATCAGACTAGGTAGGTTTGGCGGGTTGCCCCCGGTTCATCCTAGGTTTTGGCAGGCCGGGCCGGGTCGAGGACAGAGCGAGCTGAGCCGGGTAATACTCTGTCAAGAGTTTTGTTGAGATCCTAATGCCACCCATAGGAAAGAGGTTTGTAAAGTAGGTGCTATGACCGTGTAATACTCTGTCAAGAGTTTTGTTGAGCTAATTATGACCCACATTTTGGAAATATTTGTCAAAATGACCCAGTTTTAAAAATAGTTCTCCTTATGACCCAGTTTGTAATTAAATTTCTATGGTACCTTTCCTATAATATTTTCTATAGGATGTGTGACCTTTTATTAAATTCTAAATTTTTTTTGGGGTTTAGGATAATTTTGCCTTTTAAAATTAAATATTACGTTTCTTATTCTATAGCCTATAAAATAGTATTTAATTTGTGAAAAATTGTAGAAATTAAGTAAGAATTACTCACTCTGGACAGGCTCTGATACCAACTAGATGCGGAGCGTGAAATAATAGTAATTACCTGTAAAGAGAAACAAAAGAGTATCAAAATCTTCAAAGATGATAATTTCTATAAAACAATATTCTTGAAAATAATATGCATTATCAATCTCAAAAATATTAAAGTAATCAAGCATAAGTTCAAGATCTTTCATAGCTTCTAATTTTGTCTTCGATACTTCATGTAACACCCCGTTTTGTACGGTACCTGAATATATGCATATGTGTATGTATATTGTTAGTAAGCGTGCAATTGATTGTGGTATTATGGGTCGATTTTGCCATCGTGGTGGATGGTTAGGGCTACGGGACGGTTTTTAGGAGAGTTGCATTCTAAGGATGCACGAGAACGAGACGGACTGATACTAGTACAACTGCTAGTTTTCGGCACGACGCACATGCAAATATAACACGGTATGGTACTACAGTAAATGTAGGTTGCGTGCGCTTATAAAAACACGCGTCTCACACTCGTTGGAGCTCGTTAAGGGTTATGTTGGGCAGCCAACACACCTAACACAAAACCAATGGGCTAAACCATGGTTTTGGGCCTACAAAACCACCTATAGCCTAACCTACCCCACCCCCCTTGTCAAATCCGGCCTACACACCTCCCATCACCCTCATTTCCCACTTCTTTTCCCCCCATTTGCTCTGGAATTTTCATAAGAGAACACCACAAGAGAAGGAGGAGAGAAAGAAGAAGGAAGTGAAGGAGAAGGACCAAGAAGGAGATTTTTCAAGAGGAGCTTGAAGAGATTCCTTCTATTACTAAAACCTAAGGTGGGAAGTTTCTCTAAACTTGAAATTCTTGTCTTTTAATTAAATTTGGTTGCATTCATGTGTGCTAGAATGCATAGGACTGCTTTTCTGAAGGTTAGAAGTAGATGACAGATTGGAACTAGGAAAAGCTGGTTCGGAGTACCATTTTGTAGATTTTTCCGAGAGCACAATATATTGAATTGGACCACATAATTAAAATGGTTTGTTCATGTATATGTTAGGATCATCCATGATTTATTTCAGATTTTTCTATGATCATTTGATATGCTAATAAAATCGAGAGATAGATATGTGTCGTAAGGCAGACTTAGGAAAAGAAAAACAGGATGGTTGATATTGTAGGAATTTTCGTGATTTATTGAAGCATGATTCTGATCTGAAATTTTGACTCAATGTTCGTGAATACATGTTGATTATGTACAAATATCAGTGAATTATTTGGATGATTATAAAGGCATGAGAAAAATATATCTATGACCAGTATCTGATGTTGAATTAGAAAACTTGATGGTTTCTGTGCTAACTTGCAATAGCTATTACTCACTCTATAGTTGGAATTTTGACATGAGATCTTTTGAATGATGTTGGGTATGATGTCTAGTGTCACCACCATAAATTTTGTGTCAATTGGACAAGTGTACAATTTACTGTGATTTTGTGATTAAGCACTGTGCTGTTTTCAACCAGTTTTGACACTCTGTAAAGATTGGGAAATTGAGACCTATTAGAGGCATATTTGGAGGATCATGACTCAGGAGAGAGTTGTAGGGAACACCTAGACCTTTCCAACAAAACTAATTTGAGGCAATTCCAGTAAACGGTTGAATTATTATGATTTTTGTAATACTGGACAGAGAACTAGAGTAGAGCTGAGTGCTCTGAATTGGAGAGACCAATTGTGTGAATTGGTTTATCGATGATAGATGAGTGTGTTAGGGTGACTTAATGGTATAATTTGTACTCATGACCAACTGGAGTGTTGTTGAGGACACCCACACCCTTCTCCAGAATTTGAGTTTGTGTCGTTCTGATGAACGAGTAGGATTTTGTGTTAATGGTGAGGTGCAGCCCGTGCGCAGGAAGCACTCAGGTTGGAGCTTGAGAAGCTATTTCGAGGACTTAGATGGTTGAATTTAAGCTCGTGATCAACTAGGAAGTCGTAGCCTAGGATCGTACCTTTCCAAGTTGGGCCCATACACTCCAATTGGAGTTGTATCGATAGGGGGATGACCATTTTTAGATTCGGGCAGAAACCCGTAGGTCGTTTAGTCTAGGTTTGGATTAAGGGTTGTGGAAGCATCTTTTCCCTTGTGTGTGAGCTAAGTCGGTGACTCGTGTCTAGGGATGGTTGATTTATGTTATTGAGGTTGTTGACTCCCCGAGTGGGATGTGTGACTCGAGTTAGTCACTAGAATAAAGGATACCTTGCACCTATCAAGCCTATATTATTAGACTTCTGCCGACCGTAGGACGTCCGAGCATGCCAGTAAGTGGAGCTCACGGGGAAATCATATATTTACTACCGGAGTAGCAGCAGACGTAGTCCATTATGCTGGATGAGTCCAAGCAGGGGAAGTGGCGAACCGGACCAGTACCGCCAGAGGTCCAGAGGTTGATAGGCAAGTGTGGAAGCAGTTAATTCTTATCCGAAGGAATTAGAGTAAGGCAGGGGTTAGAATGGTTATTAAGGGGTTGGAAAATATCATTAGTCCTAGTAAACTATAGTCGGTGTTGTATCTTCCAGTCGTAGGGATACGTTCTCGGCTGCTCATGGATTGAGTTCCCGGCTCTTATCTCGATCTGTTGATTCCCAAAGATCTGCCGAAGTAAGGTGCGGGAGGCCCGGAGGATTTGACCTCCCGTGGTGCTCACGTCCCTAAAACGCGGGTTTTGTGTTTTGTGTTTCTTTTTGGTATATATCAGTTCATTACCCAATGAAGGGTGAACACGCATGCGTCAGTCCATGGGTGGACATGTGGAACCAAGGGTCGTAAGGACCAGGTTCAACGTGTTTTTTAAGGAGGTCCGTACGCGGGTACCAATCCAGGAGGCAGCTGATAGCTTTACAAGAGGAGTCTGTAAATACTTGTAATCAGTTGTAATGAATTGATGTAATTTGTACTCCTTGTCCAAGAACAAGTTATCGGTTGTAATCAATGATGTAATGACTTATTTGGCAAATAAAACGTTTTTAAATTTCCATGTTATTACTGTGTTGAGATGCATTTGAAGGTAAAGATTCTGGAAGGTGTCATGGATGTCCGGTAACGGGGATCCGGGGCGCTACAGAGTTGGTATCAGAGCTGACTTCAAATTGCAGTCTAACACGGTTGGAAATTAGACTTGAAGGCCAGATAAAATGATTCTAGTTGACAAATAGGATGATTACAAATTATATGGTAGCGCTACAGCTTATGATTATGATCTTCCCTATATGTGAATCAGTTTCAGATTACTTCATTTTTACTAACATGCTTGGAGCAGTCAAGTCCAAATTGTGGCTAGTCTGTTACCAGACATTAGTGGAGGCAAACAGAACAAGATGTATCTGTGATTCCGAAACTAAACCCTGTTTATGTTTTACAGATGGTGTTCGAAGATATCTTCATCCAGGATGGGTCAGTGGGTATGCCATTGCCTACAAGGAAAACGATAACGATGGAGGAAGAAATGAAGAAAGTGCTACAAGAGACAGAAGGTGAGGAGAACTCTCCTCCACCATCACTAGACCCAACGGCAGAGCAGCAGAGGATAGCCATTGGGTATTTGGAAATGAAAAGGGCAAGGGAACACAGGGACAAGGCGATCCACCGGGCCCAGCAGCAGATCAAATTTCATCAGGCACAGATGACACACCTGAAGAAAGAACGAAAGCAGCTTCAAGACGGTATGACACACCTTCAGAACTGCTGGTGGGGACTTCAGAAGGGTCCCAAGCCAAAAACTACTGGGAAAATCACCAAACCTCCTAAAGGAGAATACCCCAAGAGAACAATTGCGACTAAGAGTTGCTATAAATGTGGGGAAGTCGGACACTACAAGTTGCGTTGCCCAGCAGTGATCAAGGGTTGTTTCAACTGTAAGGAACTTGGGCATGTCAAGTCAAATTGTCCAGAATTACAAAGGGGATGCTCATCGAGCAAGTAACCGGATAAATGACAAGGTGAAGATCATATGTGGACCTACTATATTTTGAGATCTTTTGGAAGCTGAAGAAGTAATGTAATCAAGTTTAAGTTGTATTTTGGGTTTATGGAAGTTGGTGGATGATGTACTGTTGTAGCAAGACATATATATATGAATGGAATTTTGGCAACAGTCTTGTTTGATAATGGATGGATTCATTCTTTTGTGTTAAAATCTTTTTCAAAAAAAAAAAACTAAGATACACACAAAAGGCAATTCCAGATTTAGCTTTGTTGGTAGCTACACCGTTAGGGGCAAATCTCACTATAGATCTATGCTTTAGGGGATGTAAGCTCCAGATTAGTGGAGAAACCCTAAGTATCGATTTGTTGGAGTTGGGTTTTGCCGGGACAGATGTCATTATTGGCATGGATTGGATGTCGAGGTATAAGGCAAACATTGACTGCAAGGAGAAGAAGGTAATTATTTCAGCTGAAGGAGTAGAACTTGTATTCCACGGAGAGCAGAGATCGGAGGCAATGACCTTCGCAACTGCTAGTGAAGTACGGGTACCAGAAGAGGTGAGCAGGATACCAGTGGTGAGGAATTTTCCACTTGTATTCCTAGAGGATTATCCTGGAATTCCCCCACACCGTGATGTCGAGTTTAGCATCACAATTCAACCAGGAAGCGCTCTAGTATCCAAAGCGCCCTATCAAATGGCACCAGTAGAGCAGAATGAGATCAAGAAGCAGATTGAAGAGTATTTGCAGAAAGGATTTATCAGACCAAGTACATCGCCTTAGGGGAGCACCAGTATTGCTGGTTAAGAAGAAGGACGGGTCGTCCAGGATGTGTATCGATTATCGGGAATTGAATAAGGTAACTATTTGGAACAAGTACCTAATTCCCAGGATCGACGATTTGTTCGATCAGCTCCAGGGAGCAGCAGTATTTTCCAAGATTGATATACGATCTGGATATCATCAGGTACGAGTCAAGAAAGAGGATGTACCTAAGACAGCTTTTTGAACTCGACATGGACACTATGAGTTCTTGGTAATGCCGTTTGGAGTGACTAACGCTCCAACTATTTTCTTGGACTTAATGAACAGAATTCTACGACCATTTATCGACTCATTTGTCATAGTCTTCATCGACGACATTTTGTTATATTCAAGGACGGAAGAGGATCATGCTGAACATCTAACAGCAGTCTTGGGCAAGTTACAGGAGCATCAGTTGTATGCCAAATTATCTAAGTGTGAGTTGTGGAAATCGGAAGTTGCATTCCTAGGCCATATCCTTTCTAAGGAGGGAGTGGCAATGGATCCTCAGAAGATAGAGGCAGTCAAGGAATGGCCACAACCGAAGGCGGTGAAGGAAGTAAGAAGTTTCTGGGTATGACTGGATATTACCGAAGGTTTATCCAGAATTATGCATGGATAGCTGTACCCCTTATAGCTTTGACCAAAAAGAACCAAAGTTTCGACTGGACGGAGAAGTGTGAAGAAAGTTTTCAGGAACTGAAGAACTGTTTATTCTCCGCACCTATATTGGTTTTAACTCAGGAAGATAAGGACTACGTCATATACAGTGATGCGTCGTATTTGGGGTTTGGATGTGTGCTGATGCAGGAAGGCAAGGTTATAGCGTATGGTTCGAGACAGCTACGACCACACGAGAAGAACTATCCAACCCATGATTTGGAACTCGCAGCGATAATTTTTGCTTTGAAATCATGGAGGCATTATATCTACGGAGCAAGGGTGGAAATTTACACTGATCACAAGAGCTTGAAGTATATCTACCAACAGAAGGATCTCAACTTAAGGCAGAGGAGATGGTTGGAAGTACTCGATGACACCAGGCCTGAGATTATATATCATCCAGGAAAAGCCAATGTGGTAGCAGACGCGCTCAGTAGGAAAAGAAGTGTGGCAACATTGATAGCGATCCGGAGGGAGCTAGATGAAAAGATCAGGCAGGCAGGCATCGAAGTGGTTACACAGCACATAAGTGCAGTTCTGGCACAGTTGGTGTACGACTAAGCTTGGATGAGCGAGTGAAAGAGGCTCAGACCAAAGATCCAGAGATGGAAGACATGAAGAAGCACGTGCATGAAGGAAAATTGGCAGAATTCAGTATAAGAGAAGGTTCACTAAGATTTGGTAACCGACTATGTGTACCAAAGGACGAGGAGTTGAGGGAAGACATCATGAAGGAAGCTCACTCCACCTTACTCGCGATTCACCCCGGAAGGACCAAGATGTATCGCAATGTGAAGCAGCACGATTGGTGGTCAGGGATGAAGCGAGATATAACAGAGTTTGTCACCAAGTGTTCGACATGCCAATAAGTTAAGGCCAAAAATCAGAAACCAGGAGGATTGTTACAGCCTTTACCTATCCCAGAATGGAAATAGGAGAACATCAGTATGGACTTTATCACTGGGTTACCCAGGAGCCCTAAAGGAAATGACTCAATATGGGTGATTGTGGATCGATTGACCAAGTCAGCACATTTTCTTCCAGTAAAGACGACCTGGAAAGTCGGAAAGTTGGCCGAGGTCTACATTGAGAACATAGTAAAGCTACATGGAGTGCCAGTGTTGATAGTATCCGACCGAGATGCAAGATTTACGTCTCGATTCTGACGAAGTCTACAGTCAGCGTTGGGAACTAGAACTGACTTCAGCACAACTTTTCACCCTCAGACGGATGGACAGACGGAGAGAGTCAACAGGATTCTCGAGGACATGTTACGGGCATGCATTTTGGACTTCGGAGGAAGTTGAAAAAAATACTTAGCCTTGGTAGAGTTTGCTTATAATAACAGCTATCAGGCAAGCATTGGCATGGCCCCGTATGAAGCTTTGTATGGATGAAGATGCAGGACGCCGATTTGTTGGTTCGAGGTAGGAGAGCGGCAGATGTATGGACTAGAAATCATGCAACAGACGTCGGAGCAGATCGAGCTCATTCAGAAGAGGCTTCAAGAGCACAAAGCAGGCAAAAGAGCTATGCGGACAACCGCCGAAGAGAGTTGGAATTTGAGGAAGGAGACTCCGTATTTCTCAAGGTATCGCCGACCAAAGGAGTTATCAGGTTTGGAAAAGGTGGGAAGTTAGCTCCGAGGTATATTGGACCATACAAGATTCTGAAAAGGATTGGCAGGATGGCTTATAAGTTGGAGCTGCCGGGCGAGCTATCTCAAGTGCATGACGTGTTCTACGTCTCTATACTACGGAAATATGTCCCGGATTTGAGCCATCGATTGCCAGACGTTCCGAAGAATTTACAGATAAATCTTTCCTATAGAGAGAAACCAGTCAGGATACTTGATCATCAGGACAAGGTACTGAGAAACAAGGTTATCCCGATGGTCAAAGTTCTCTGGAGGAACTAGTTCGTGGAAGAAGCCACGTGGGAGCTGGAGGGCCGCATGAAGGCCTTATATCCGGATTTATTTTGAATGTTTTCTATTTTTTTTTTGTTTTTCTTTCTCCCACTAAGGACGTTCTGGGGACAGAACGATTCTAAGGAATGAGTGATGTAACAACCCATTTTGTACGGTACCTGAATATATGCATATGTGTATGTATATTGTTAGTATACGTGCAATTGATTGTGGTATTATGGGTCGATTTTGCCATCGTGGTGGATGGTTAGGGCCATGGGACGGTTTTTGGGAGAGTTGCATTCCAAGGATGTACGAGAACGAGACGGACCGATACTAGTACAACTGCTAGTTTTCGGCACGACGCACACGCAAATATAACACGGTATGGTACTCCAGTAAATGTAGGTTGCGTGCGCTTGTAAAAACACGCGTCTCACACTCGTTGGAGCTCGTTAAGGGTTATGTTGGGCAGCCAACACACCTAACACAAAATCAATGGGCTAAACCATGGTTTTGGGCCTACAAAACCACCTATAGCCTAACCTACCCCCCCCCCTGTCAAATCCGGCCTACACACCTCCCATCACCCTCATTTCCCACTTCTTTTTCCCCCATTTGCTCTGGAATTTTTAGAAGAGAACACCACAAGAGAAGGAGGAGAGAAAGAAAAAGGAAGTGAAGGAGGAGGACCAAGAAGGAGATTTTCCAAGAGGAGCTTGAAGAGATTCCTTCTACCCATACAACCAAAGGTGGGAAGTTTCTCTAAACATAAAATTATTGTCTTTTAATTAAATTTGGTTGCATGCATGTGTGCTAGAATGCATAGGATTGCTTTTCTGAAGGTTAGAAGTAGAAGTCAGATTGGAACTAGGAAAAGCTGGTTCGGAGTACCATTTTGTGGATTTTTCCGAGAGCACAATATATTGAATTAGACCACATAATTAAAAGGGTTTGTTCATGTATGTGTTAGGATCATCCATGATGTATTTCATATTTTTCTATGATCATTTGATATGCTAATAAAATCGAGAGATGGATATGTGTCGTAAGGCAGACTCAGGAAAAGAAAAACAGTATGGTTGATATTGTAGGAATTTTCGTGATTTATTGAAGCATGATTCTGATCTGAAATTTTTACTCAATGTTTGTGAATACATGTTGATTATGTACAAATATCAGTGAATTATTTGGATGATTATAAAGGCATGAGAAAAATATATCTATGACCAGTATCTGATGTTGAATTAGAAAACTTGATGGTTTCTGTGCTAACTTGCAATAGCTATTACTCACTGTATAGTTGGAATATTTGCATGAGGTCTTTTGAATGATGTTAGGTATGATGTCTAGTGTCACCACCATAAATTTTGTGTCAATTGGACAAGTGTGCAATTTACTGTGATTTTGTGATTAAGCACTGTGCTGTTTTCAGCCAGTTTTGACACTCTGTAAAGATTGGGAAATTGAGACCTATTAGAGGCATATTTGGAGGATCATGACTCAGGAGAGAGTTTTAGGGGACACCTAGACCTTTCCAACAAAACTAATTTGAGGCAATTCCAGTAAACGGTTGAATTATTATGATTTTTGTAATACTGGACAGAGGACTAGAGTAGAGCTGAGTGCTCTGAATTGGAGAGACCAATTGTGTGAATTGGTTTATCGATGATAGATGAGTGTGTTAGGGTGACTTAATGGTATAATTTGTACTCATGAACAACTGGAGAGTTGTTGAGGACACCCACACCCTTCTCCAGAATTTGAGTTTGTGTCGCTCTGATGAACGAGTAGGATTTTGTGTTAATGGTGAGGTGCAGTCCGTGCGCAGGAAGCACGCAGGTTGGAGCTTGAGAAGCTATTTCGAGGACTTAGATGGTTGAATTTAAGCTCGTGATCAACTTGGAAGTCGTATCCTAGGATCGTACCTTTCCAGGTTGGGCCCATACACTCCAATCGGAGTTGTATCGATAGGGGGATGACCATTTTGAGCTTCGGGCAGAAACCCGTAGGTCGCTTAGTCTAGGTTTGGATTAAGGGTTGTGGAAGCATCTTTTCCCTTGTGTGTGAGCTGAGTCGGTGACTCGTGTCTAGGAATGGTTGATCTCTGTTATTGATGTTGTTGATTCCCCGAGTGGGATGTGTAACTCGAGTTAGTCACTAGGGTAAAGGATACCCTGCACCTATCAAGCCTATATTATTAGACTTCTGCCGACCGTAGGACGTCCGAGCATGCTAGTGAGTGGAGCTCACGGGGAAATCATATATTTACTGCCGGAGTAGTAGCAGGCGTAAGCCATTATGCTGGACGAGTCCAAGCAGGGGAAGTGGCGAACCGGACCGGTATCGCCAGGGGCCAGAGGTTGATAGGCAAGTGTGGAAGCAGTTAATTCTTACCCGAAGGAATTAGAGTAAGGTAGGGGTTAGAATGGTTATTAAGGGGTTGGAAAATTGTATTAGTCCTAGTAAACCATAGTCGGTGTTGTATCTTCCAGTCGTAGGGATGCGTTCTCGGCCGCTCATGGATTGAGTCCCTGGCTCGTATCTCGATCTGTTGATTCCCAAAGATCTCCCGAAGTAAGGTGCGGGAGGCCCGGAGGATTTGACCTCCCGTGGTGCTCACGTCCCTAAAGTGCGGGTTTTGTGTTTTGTGTTTCTTTTTGGTATATATCAGTTCATTACCCGATGAGGGGTGAACACGCATGCGTCAGTCCATGGGTGGACATGTGGAACCAAGGGTCGTAAGGACAAGGTTCAACGTGTTTTCTAAGGAGGTCCGTACGCGGGTACCAACTGGCGGTGACCACTTGGGCACTGCAGAGCGGAATTAGATCGACCGCTGCAATCTCCTTGGGCGACGGACAGTCTATTGGGAACTGGAGTGTGTACAAGAGTAGGGTGCATGGCGAGGGTTCGAATCCCTAAATTGTGGAGAAAGACGGCTAGATTTGGGGGCGTATGTAGTATGGGATGCATTCGTGGTCCAAAGTCTGGCTTGCATTAGAAGTTAGGCATGTGAGTTTGCTGCATCTAGTCATAGGGTCATGTCATAACACTGCACTAGAACCCAAATCGACTAAACCCTTGTTTTGGCACGACACTTTTCTTTTTTGCATAAATTATTGGTTGTGATTGAATTTTAGAGAATCGCTGTTATCACCAGCTTTGCGTCAGTCGAAGTACTGACGTTTCCCACCTTTTAGGTATCGGTTATACCTTCCGAACATGTGCAGAGATATCAGAGTCGCGCAGCAGAAGCCTGAAGCTGAGGAGCAAGTCCCGGAGAGCCGATGGGCCGCTCAGCGAAGTGCCGCAAGTAATCGGTCGATTACCAATCCAGGAGGCAGCTGATAGCTTTACAAGAGGAGTCTGTAAATACTTGTAATCAGTTGTAATGAATTGATGTAATTTTTACTCCTTGTCCAAGAACAAGTTATCGGTTGTAATCAATGATGTAATGACTTATTTGGCAAATAAAAAGTTTTTAAATTTTCATGTTATTACTGTGTTGAGATGCATTTGAAGGTAAAGATTCTGGAAGGTGTCACGGATGTCCGGTAACGGGGATCCGGGGCGCTACACTTCACTATCACTATCATATAGGGGGAGGGGCTTCGGGTTCTTCTGTATGTTCATTTCCTTCCTCAATATGTTCGTTTTCTTCCTCTATATATTCATTTTCTTCTACAAATTGTCTATATGTTGTTGTAGGACTTCAGATATAGCTACCAAATTCTCCATTTTTATAAAATAATAAAGATCTTTCGTAAAAAGTTAAGTCATCAATTATTTGAACACTTATATTATTAGTTTCTCTAGGATTAATTTGATTTATAGTTATAATTATTACTCATTGTACACTAAAGAAAAATAATTTAAACTCATAAAAGTCATACATGTTTGTTACTTAATGATGATAATAAACATAAAAAAATAACATTCTATCACTTCCTTGATAGTTAGTCATTAATTCATAAATTTCTGAGGTAAGACTGAAACTATTATTATCCATTATTCTTTTTAGCGAATTTGTGATTTAAAACATGTACGAAATCAGGAGTTGAGAGAGATTTCTAAAGATACCATAAGAATCAAAACAAAATTGTCCATCATACTTCCGACCTAGTTAAATCTCTTTGAGCTGCTCTGTACCATTTACTACTAGTGAATAAAATAACCCTGGTATGCACTCTGATTTCAGTGCTCCTTTACGTTCCACCCATCCCAGGACTATTATGCTCTTCAAGAGAGTTTTATCCAAGAGATACGTCTGGAACACTAGTAACACTTTGGTAGAGACAACCACAATCTAGCTCGTTTCCTTTTACTAGGTGTACAATCTAACTATAGAAGGTTACAAATAAATCTTTTTGCAAGATCCTTCAGACAGAGCATTACAAAACTCACCCTCAGGGTAAGAGACTAATTATTCATACCTTATATTGTGCAAGAGCTTAACAAGAAAGATAATCTTTATTGATTCCATATTTTTTTATAAACAAACTCTCCTTATAAGATTATATGAAATTTCTCATTCTTAGATGTTCTGCCTTCTTCTCAACTCAGCCTACCCCTTTATAGACCAAGAGATCAGCTTACAATAAGTTTACATGTGTCATTGCTTACATCATATGTCCAATAATTGCTACAAATATGTTACTGCTTACATAAGACTTTAATAATTGCTCTGATTACTATGTAGACTATTCTAGAAAAAGATATTCCTCCTAGCCAACATCTTCACATGCTCCACATCTATGTTGATGTTCTGTCTAAATCAAGCTACAATAGTATTCATCTGTTTGTTCTGTCATCGTCATTGCTCATGTAGATAATATCTTGTACCAGCTGTCAAACAGTGCATGTTTATCTTGTGACTGTTTTATTTTTACTATACTATTCATTATTATTTTCTCTGCGTCTGGACTATCATAGATCCATATGTTTTTATCTTTTGACTTTTATGTATTTTAATTCACAATACATGTTTCTGAATCTCATTGCCCATCTTTTTGGGATTAGTTTCTCATATTCCTCAGCTTTATATGGTATGATGTTAGATGCTCCATAAATTACTTGGGTAGTCATCCCAATTTTATAACATGTTCTGCTGGAAGTTCTTCGTTTTCTTCAAGATACACATGAATTGCTGAATACATTCTGAAATATACTTTTGAGGCCAAAATAACTCTTGGCTGCTTTATAAATTTCTATTGGCAAGTGGTTAAGTTCTTCACATTTTCTTAATGGATAGATGCAATGAATAAGTCATCTATCGAACAGTGCCGTGGTTGTTCATGGATTAGCTCCTGGTAGGATGATGGCCTTGTTCATATATTGTTGTGGTATGGTTTTGATGAACTGGTTCACCTCGGTTACTTGGCATAATTCTCCAATATATTGTAAAAATAATATTTTCTTTGATACTTTGGTAGGAGATTTCTTAGTAACAAGTGTCTCCTTATATGTAGTCTTATTGCATCTTCTTTTAAGAAATGAGTAGGTTTGTAATACCCCGTAATTTAAAAAAGATATAATATATAGTGTGTGTGTGTGTGTGTGTGTGTGTGTGTGTGTGTGTGTGTGTGTGTATATATATATATATATATATATATATATATATATATAATAAAAATGGGTCTGATGGTAGTATTGGTAATTAAGTGGGGCCCACGGGTTAAGAGAGCAGCGGATAAGTTGCTGCCTTCTGACGTCAAGGATGACATCAGCTGGTGCCCAGGTGTGCACAGGGGGAGGGGCGCTTTGAGCGCTGAACTAGCAGTAAGGGGGGGCCGCCAAAGTAGGGGGTGGTGCTTTGCTGTGACTTCAGCGCAAGAATGGGTATATGGTTTGGATTTGTCCCATATCGGGAATAATACTAGATTAATTAAATATAAATAATATTGCCTATGATCAAGAGTCACCTAATTGGTTAACCACCTTTTGAGAGGCAGACTGTGGTGGGCAGTTGTACTATAAATATTAATTTGTCTCTTAAAATATATAAAATTTTCTGAGTATTGGGGCGGGGCGTTACAAGGTTCGCCCATATCACTCAATTTTTTGCAAGCATTGTCCACAATATTTTTTGTAGTTACATGTTGACTTACATGCTGGTAGAACAGACTTTGGAGTCCGCATATTTGCAGCTGTAATTGATTAAATGCTTCTTTTATTTGCTCCATGGTTCCCTCGAGGAAAATTATATCATGTTCTATTTGCAGGACTCTAGTTTCTATTCTGCAACGTATGAAATAGTAAATTTCTTGATAGAAAATCAGCTAAAATGTTATCTTTTCCTTTTATGTTTTCTATTGTAAAATCATAATTTTCTAGTTCCATTTGCCATCTTATTAATCTTTTATTTGCTATAGTTGCGTCTATTATTTTGTTAATCCAACTCTTTGCTTGTGTATTATCTATCCTTACTGTGAATTTTGTATGTATTAGGAATAATTCCAAAAATTTATAGCTTTTAGGATTACTAACAGTTCATTTTCATTTATGTGGTAATTTTGTTGGATCTGTGTAAATGATCCACTAGTATATCTGCCTAGTCTTTCATCTTTTTCATATATTTCAATAAATTTTAAAACTGGTCCCTAATTATCTTCACATGCATCTGCTTCTATTATCCATGAACATTCTTTAACAGGTAATCTTAGCTTATTTAATTATGAAGTTTGTTGTTTAATATTTTAAGTTTTTCTTCATCCTCTAGGGTCCATTCCCATTTCTGAAACTTTTTAGTTTTTTTTTCAACCAATTTGTTTTTGCTGATAAATTCGGTATGTATACTCTTATTTGATTTAGTAGTCCAAATATGTCTTGTACTTCTCTTTTTTCTTTTAGGACATTAGAAAATGTCTTTATCTTTACTGCTATATTTGGTTGTACTTCTATTCTTTCATGTGATAATTTTATTCCTAAAAATTTTATCTCGGTTTTGAACAATTCTATTTTCTTTTTTGATAGTATAATACCTATTGTTTTTTTACTATTTCTATAAATTTTAGTAAATTCTCTTTATGTTGTTCTTCGTTTTCGGATCATATGAGAATATCATCTACATATACTAGTATAAAATTATTGTACTTCTCAAATATCTTATCCATATATTCTTGAAATACTCCTGGACTGTTTTTATATCCAAATGATAATACGTTCCATTCATAAAATTTTTGTGGTGTACTAAATGATGTTAATTGTTCTGACACTTCGGTTAGTTTTACGTGGTAAAATCCTGATTTGCAATCGAATTTAGAATACATTTTTCTTATTCTTACTGTGGTTAGTAGTATCTGCATATCTGGTAGTGGATATCCAAATCTTTTACTATTTTTATTTAATTCTTTATAATTTACTACTATTCGAGATTTTCCTATTTTTTCTTCTGAATGTTTTCTTACTAAGAATGCTGGTGATGCATGTGGACTTTGTGATTTTCTTATGTAATTGTTTTCCATTAGTTCCTTTATATGTATTTTAAATTCTTCAAAATTTGTTGGAGTATGTCTAATGGGTTTAATTTTTATTATTTTATTCTTATCTAATTAGTTTTATATGAGCTGTAGGTTTACTTAAATGTCATTTTGATAAAAGGGTCTTCTCCACAGAGATCTTCTAGTTATTTTTGCAAAATTTCTTGTGTAATTGTTACTTGTACATGTTGTATTCTTGTTTTATTTGGTATATATTGGCATTCACCATACTAGGCTGAAGAAATTCTGATATGTGGTAGCTCTATTGTAGAACAAGATTATGTTATTCTAATTGCTATTGTTTTGTGTTAACAATGTGTTGTAAATATAACTGATTTATGTGATATAGTTATATGATAGTATTGTTGGAAAAAGTCATTTCCTAATAGTACATCATTATTCATTTCATCAAACTGTTATATTATTGGTATTTTTAGTACGTAATTTCTTATTTGTATAGTAATATTTTGTTGATACCTATCAAGTATGACAGTTTGTCCAGTTAACATAGTTATCGCATTTTTATTATATCCATCTTCTTTCAATCTTGTTTCCATCATGGTAGTATATTTTCACGGCATAAACTAGTGTCTGCTCCAGTGTCTATTAGACTATGACAGTTTCTTAATTTGTGTCCTTCGTAGACAAATTTTTGTTAGTATGTACAATGTATATTTTGTTGCTCTTAATGAATTCATTTACACAATATTCTGTTTATTTCTATACTTTCATTGTTTACTGTTATTGTGATTTTCTTTTTATAATTAGTAAGGTTGTACTGATATAAGGAAGTCAGTTCCTTATAACATTTCTTTAACATTGTGCTCTGGATCTATATGTAAATGTAATAGCATTTTATTTCTACCATTTATCCTTAATGACAATATTATTTTATGAACAATTGGATGTCTATTATATTAGTCTAAATAGTAATATGGATTCTCTAATGATATTAATTGTGCTATTTTTATATTTTTTTGTTTAATATGTGAATTAGTAGACCATGTATTTACAATGACTACTTGTTTATTCCATTTTCCACTGTCATAATATTCTATTTCTGTTTTGAATTGGTATTTATTTTGATTTTCCAATGTATTTATTATTGGTATTAATTTCAATGCTTGTAGTTTGTTTCTTATTGATAGTGATCTCTTTCCGAATATTATTTTTGGTGTTTTTCTTTTGCAATATCTTTCGCTTTATTAAAGTTAAATTCTATATAATTTGGTATAGTCATTTCAGGGTTTTCTCTAACTGGTTTGTATCTTATAATTTCTCTGAATAGTGGTTCTATCTTAAAATTATCTGTATTTATGTTTTGTACTTCATACTTACACTACAACACACTATGGATTCACCGGCATTTTTTCTAATTTACACCGGCGGTTTTTTACGCCGGTGAAACATTCACCGGCATTTTTAAAACCTCCGGTCCAAATGCCGCCGAAGCGAGCGTCACGGAATACTACAGGTCTACCCGGCGTTTTTACATGCCGCCGGTAAATATTGTGTATACACCGGCGGCCGAAAAAATGCCAGTGTATGGGTATTTCTAAGTGCCCTACTTTTCAGCTGATATACATTCACCGGCGTTATACAAACGCCGCTGTAGGAGCTGTAATTTTGTTTGGAAGCTACACCGGCATTTGTAAAAACGCCGGTGTAGGTATATAATTTTTTTAAAAAAAATTTTAAAAAAACATGCAGCACTCTTACAATCAAAACCAAAATATGGAGTTCAAATTATTGAACTACAAACAGTGAAAGAGAATACTTTCACTCTCATATTCAGGCAAAAATGCTACTAACTGAAATGAATCTTATACTTTTACACTATTCATGAGATAACTGTCAATTGAAACCAGAACGTAAGTTCAAACAGGATTATTTCATCACGAGTCACTCCTCTGTAAATCATAGTATGCAACTTCATTTACATAATCCATCTCATCATCACTTACAAGCCTATTTGGCAAAGAACTATCTCATTTTCAAACCCAAGCAACACGCATGAACATTATCTTAGAAACTGATACTCATGTAGACATCATGATATAATTGTATATAAAGTTTAGATAAAAAAAATTCCATCACTAGTCCCTCCTCAAAAAATCACAGTGTGCAACTTCAGAGACATGATCCATCTCATCTCCAAATTCAAACAAAAAAGCATCTCCAAATTCACTTAAAACCCAAACAACAAGCATGAACAATCTCATTTTCAAACCCAAGCAATGCAAGCAAACCCAAGCAATCTCATTTTCAAACTCAAATGCATAATAACCCATCTCCAAAAGCAACTAACCCATCTCCAAATGCATAAGAAAGCAAACTCAAAAAATTTCCATCACTAGTCGCTCCTCAAAAAATCCCAGTGTGCAACTTCAGATATATGATCCTTCTCATCTCCAAATTCAGACAAAAAAGCATCTCCAAATTCACTTAAAACCCAAGCAACAAGTATGAACAATCTCATTTTCAAACCCAAGCAATCCAAGCAAACCCAAGCAAACCAAAGCAATCTCATTTTCAAACTCAAATGCATAATAACCCAACTAAATTCTTCATCCCAACTAAATCATTGATGTTTGTGGCTCCAAAAGAAACCTGCACAAGGTTTGTTCAGCCCAATTCTTGTACAGATTTGGAGGATTTTGGTATATATACAGCATCCTTAGTTGACAGTTAACCCATTTTGGTAAAAAAATCATGCTAAGATGACAATCAGATGCGTGAATTCAGCATCTTTAATAGTAAAAGAAAATGAAAATTTCTAGTATCCAAGCATATATGTTTCTCTATTAATTCTTCATCCCAACTAAATCATGATGTTTGTGGCTCCAAAAGAAACTTGCACAAGGTTTGTTCAGCCCAATTCTTGTACAGATTTGGAGAATTTTGGTATATATACAGCATCCTTAGTTGACAGTTAACCCATTTTGGTAAAAAAATCATGCTAAGATGATAATCAGATGCATGAATTCAGCATCTTTAACAGTAAAAGAAAATGAAAATTTCCAGTATCTAAGCATATATGTTTCTCTATTAATTCTCCATCCCAACTAAATCATGATGTTTGTGGATTATCTCTATTAATTCTCTATTATCCCTGTATATTTCCCGGCGTTTTTATTAATAAACACCGGTGAATGTGAGAGAATTTGTGGGGATATATTTCCGCTTTCTATTCACCGGTGTGTTTTTATAAAAATGCCGGTGAATATTATAATTCACCGGCGTTTTTTAGAGGCCGCTGGTGTATAACTATATATTTTTGCAACCCTATCCTGGTCTTATCCTACCCCGGGGCGATTGGTAAAACGCCGGGGAATATACGTCGGTAAATCCAGCGTGTGTTGTAGTGTTACTAGTGAAAGCATAAATATTTTTTATTTGTACACTCATAACTTTACTATTCTCTATCATTTCTATTCCTAATAATCTGTGGTACATGACTAAACTTTTGTCCATATTTTTTTCTACCATACTTATAGATAAATAGGTTTTATTGTAAATTTTATCTTTTGATACATTAGGTTTCCTTCTACTATTCCTATTAAAGCATCTTGTGTACTTGATTTTATTCTATCTTCCATTAGGTATATTTCTAGGGGTATATTTATTTCTTCCTTAAAATAAGTTTTTATTATTATTTGCACTGCTCCTAAATGTATAGTCGTAATATTTTTCTGGTTTTCTCACTTTTTTTTTTCATTTCTTATCTTATTATTCTTTCTGTTATTAATTGAATTAAGGTTTTTGCTTGGGCTTGTTCAATGTCTATAGGTTGTTCATTAAGTTTGGCTATTATGATGGTATTCTTTTCTCTTTCAAATATTGGAAGTTTAAATATCTCTTTTGGTTTATGTCTAATTTGGTTGCTCTTATTTTATCGTATTTCTGTATGTCAGAGCTCATTCTTTCACTTCTTATTATTTTCTTCTCTTTCTAATTATTCTCATATTTCTGTTATTTTTGTCATCATATTTATTTCACATTTTTCTGTTTCATCTTCACTACTTCCACTATCTTCTTCCTTTACTATTATTTTCTCATCTTCACTAATTTCTGATCAGTCTTCCTCATATTCTATGGGTTCATAGTTTATGTTATTCATCTATTCAATTTCTTTTACGTATTTTACATTCTCTTTTTTCTTTCTTTTAGGGCAACTTGGTGATATATGTCATACTTCTCCACATATATAACAATTACATTTCTTTAGGTTTTTTGGATATTATTTGTTTTTATTTATTCTTCTGAAATATCTTTTATAGGGTTTTTTATATCTCTTAAAAGTTTTTCCCTATTTTGGTTTATTTTTTAGAATTTGTGTTTACGTCTCATTGTGTAATTATAGTTATTATTATATCCCCAATGATTTGGTTTTGCTTCTTCACAACAAATTCTTTGTTTATATGTTCTATAATAGTTAATAGTTGATTTAGCTTATTGGCATACTTTATCTTTATAATCTTTTACAAATTGTGTCCTATGTCCTAAAGTATGTATTTCTGATTTTACTTTCTCATCTACATATACACTATATATGTTTTTACTCCATGGATCTGCTAATTTTAGGTAAAATGAGTAAAAGATTGGACCATTTTCTTCTTTTTGTGTAATAACTATCTTAAAAATATTTTCTGAATTCACAAGCATAGTTATCAAAATAACACATATCACAAATTTCTAAATTGCTTAGGCTCCATCTTACTTGGTTCTTTTTATATATATTATGTCATTCTATTTTTTGTAAACACTAAATTCTGTTCATATTGCTTTATCGTATTTTGTGATTATTTGTTTTAATCATATGGTTCTTTCTCGTGAAAAATCTTGTGTTCCTTTATCATCAATTGTTTTTGGATTCCTTATATTACTTCTTTCTTCTACTGTTAGTCCATTTCACCATTTCAGTACTACTCTTATCAAAGTTACTTCTATAAATTTCTCAAATGTAGTTCATGAGATATTTTATCTAAATCCTACTATTATGGATGCTTTTCCCCATTTTTCTATTGTTCTATCTACATCTTTTACACAGTCTAGATCTAGTTATTCGTTATTTCCTGCTATTCTTTTTTCATAGTGTTCCGTGGGTTCATATTTTGGTATTTCTTTTTCTTTTTTTTCCCTAACTTACTTCTTTCTTTACGTTGCCATTTACACGGTAGGTTATACAGTCTTTTATTAGGTGGTGGTCTTAAATATTCGTACATATTAGTTGAATTTCCTATAGGTTTTGTTATAATCTTGTCTTTTCTTGATTTGTTTTTATTTCTTGATTTGTTATCTCCAGATTTTTTAAGGCTTCCTTTACTTCCTCTGAATTGAGATTTGTCATTAAATATTCTATTTCTAAAATGTTTATATCAAGTTTTGTTATGGCTTCTAACTTTTTAATTCATTCTTCTGTTATGCATAATTCTTCTTCAGAGTCTTCTGTTATATATCTACTTAATTCTTTTATGATCTTATTTATGATTTTTAAATCTTTTCTATTGGTTCCTACAAATTTTGGACCATTGTATTCTTCTTCCAATTCTTGAATATTTATCATATAAATTTCTTAGAGTATTGTTGGTTCTTTCTTTGTAATATTATGCATCCTAATTTAATTCCTATAGTTTAATATCTTGTATGATAACAGTTGTTGGTAGTACCAGCTTGCTTCTTCGTTCCTATAATATAATACTTTGTATGCTATTCCTTTTTGTATTTCCTTAGATAGTTTCTTAGTTACCTTCTTGTTATTAATAAATATTATGATATTTCCCTATCAATTATATGATTTCTTTCTGTTCATATTCTATCAATGTATCTTAAATTTAATTTTGAAAGATTTTTTTAATTTTAGTTTTTTTATTTTCTGTGAAATAGCCAGTTTTAATAAAGTTTAAGGATATTATAGTTTATAATTTCTAAAGTAGGGTTATATAGAAACTTTATTTCTAGGTTTTTATATTAACAGGCTCAGTTGGAGGTAATATTTTGTGAAAGTGGATCAGTGGGTTACTTTGTTTTGAAAAGTGGGTTGGTTTGATAAACCAATACTGGAAGTGGGCTATCCACTAACAATCACTCAGTTTTGTTAGGGGAAAAAAACTGAAAAGACTTTGCGCTCAAATAATCAACTTTTTTAAAATAAAATAAAATAAATGGTTTTTGTCACTCATGTCCCTAACAAATACAACAACAACAACAAAGCATTTTTCCCAACTAATTGTGGTCGACTACATGAATCATGTGATTATTTTAATTGTGCTAATTGCCCATTCATACATATTCTTAATCACTTTAGTATACCGAATAATTACTCTTTGATTTAACAACCACCATACTATGTCTCTAGGTACTTTATCATATATTTTTTCTAGATCTATGAACACTATATGTAGATATTTTTTGTTTTCCCTATATTTTTATATAAGTCTTCTCAGAACATAAATTGCTTTCATCGTTGACCTTCCACATATAAATTCAAACTGATTCTCAGACACTATTATTTTTTGTATCAGTATATGTTTGATCACTCTCTCCCAACGTCTCATCGTATGAGTCATTAATTTAAATCCTCAGTAGTTGAAGCAACTTTGTATATTTCCTTTATTTTTATATATATGTACTAAAATACTGTGTCTCCATTCATCGGACATCTTCTTGGTTCTTTAAATCTCATTAAATAATCTTGTTAGCTAACTCACTCCTACATCCCCAAGACATTTTCAAACTTCAATGGATATGACATCCGGTCCTAAACATTTTCCTATTTTCATCAGTCCTAGATCATTTCGAACATCTGAAATTCTAATTCTACGGAAAAATATATGTTTTCGACTCTCCATCGATTCTCTATATTTAAGTTACCCACAAACTTTTAATCTAATAACACTTCAAAGTGACTTTACAATCTTTCCTTAAAAATAAATATTGAAACTTCATATTAATATTTCACAAATCACTATTTCCATATTAGTCTCACCATCAACCCCCAAAAGTAATCAAAAGTGATATATTATTCTCTAAAAGAATAAAATAAAAACTAATTTGTTTGGTTCCGGGTCGGGTTGGATTGACTAATGAGGTACATTTAGATCAATTTTGCCGAGACTTTTTAAAGCCAACTCAGTATTTGAAGCCCAATAATGACTATTTGCACTGCACATATAAGTGTGCAGTCCCTGATCTCACTTTTTTATTTGAAGCCCATGATGAGACTTCTTATTTTGAAAGATCAACTTGCTGCTTTTAATTTGAAAGCCCATGATGAGACTTAGTAGTTTTAAGGGTGACTTGCAAATTGTTATTAATCAAATCGTGCAACACAAGGAGATGGATCATATTCACCAGGATGTGCTAACTCTCATGAATGAGATCTCAGTGTTCTCTATCAAGCAAATTTACATGAAAGCAATTTTTGTGCTAACCTTCTCGCCAAATGAGGGAACAGTTCTACGCAAGGTTTCTTAGTTATTTTTTAATGACGATGTTGATTTAGACAATCTTATTGAAGCGGATGTTCGAGGCAGTCTGCGTGAAAGAGTGTAACAGCTTAGGATTTCCTTTTCTTCTGATTATCCCAAAGAAAAACAGCTTGCTTTCTTTCTTTCTTTCTTTCTTTTCTCTAAAAATAGATCAGCTTGCTGTTGATTTATCTTTAGCCAATACTGTGTATGAATTATCATAAAAACAAATAAAATCTGTGTGTATGAAGCGACCTATAGAGTTTAGCTTACTGATTGAAATATTTCTTAATTTGATGAGTCAATCTTGGACTTTTACTTGGTGACTTATCTTATTTAATATCTATAACTAATTTGAATTTGTACTTCAGAAATATGCATGACAGCAAAATAAATTCCCTTCAAAACTGGTTACCATAGTTAATAATGAACCGATCTTAGAAATTACACAGACGGAAGGAATCTGTGCTCAATACCTATTTACTGAGCTCTTCAATTCGATATGCAATGACAAGTGAAGTTTTGTATTTGTTGTGATCCTCCTTTCACCTACACCAGAGGGAAAAAAAAGGGATATCCATACAAATAAATTAGTTTAACTATTTCTCAGAATGTAAATTTCCATTTTTTTTCCAGGGACATCTGAAAGGTGCCTTTAACTCCCTAAGAAATATTTTCTCCCTCTCAAAAAATCTTGGACAAAAACACGATTCTCTTCAGAGAAGATTTGCTGATAAAAGTGTCATTACACTTCTCATTTGCACCATTCTCAAATTCAGTTTGTGTCTTTCTACTCCAGTGAGAGATTCTTTTGTTCTCTTACTGGATAAGGTCCAATCTATGTAACACGGACACGAGTACGGTATATGAGTACGATACGACTCGGGTATACGGATACGTGATTTCTAAAAATTTTAGGATACGGGTACGTTGAATATAAAAATAATAAATTAAATATATATTTTGTTAAAAAAATACCAAATTCCAAAAAATTATAATAACTAGAAAAATGATTGTAATCTAGAAATTATAAATGTAATCATACCTCAATTTTGCACATATTAAAAATAAACAAGTAACAAACTAACAATCAATTATAAATATGTAACTTAGTATTTAACCCATGTAAAGTGTTGTTGAAAAATTATATATGTGGGATCACATATGTGACTAAATGTATAATTGATATTCTAAAGTCTAACCCAAATTAAAGTGATCTAATCAAGATTAAGTGATGGGTTACAAGCATAAAATATAAAGTGTGATATATTACGTGTAGAAACCGTAAAGTAAATTTTTAATTTTGTGATGGGCAAAATTGGAAATCACTAATTATCCATTAGGGTTGTGGTCCCCTATATATATGTATCTTCCTATTCTATCTGCCATCACATTAACAAAAAAAAAAAAAAGGACGGCCTCTCATTGAAATACGTATAATATAGGAAGATCCAAACCCTCTGCGCAATCTCCATCAATGCCTCCACGTTAGTGCTTCCGTTTTTAATGTTCTTCTTCTTTGATTTAGCAAAGATCTATAGAAACATGATTTATGATTTTATATTAAAGAACTTTTAGTAACATGATTAAGACCTTGATCTATAGAACCATGATTTGGGATGACATCAATGTTTTATGCATGTTGCTTAAGTATTATAAAATTCCATCAATTGGTATCAGAGTCATCTTTGCTGAATTAATTGAAGAATTAATGATATCGTTTAAGAAATTTAAGAAGTTTAAGGTTTCTTTTTTATATATTCTTTTCTTGGTATTTAATCTTCATGTTTAAGAAATTCAGATTCAATTAAATTCGATGAACGAAAATCGAAAATCTATTGGTATCAGAAACAACGAAACTAAGTATTTTGAAAATACTTAATTTTCAATTAGTATTTCTCAATTAGTATTTTTATCATGATTACTTTCTGTTATGATTTAGTTTCTGCCAAATCATAGTTTAATTCTCAGTTAGTATAGATCATGGCTTTAGTTTTTTTTGTTTTGATAAACTGTTTTTTAAGATATGAATAATTAGATTTTGTCCATAGAGATTTATACAGGGGGTTTGTTATGGAAATTCAAATGAATTAAAGTGGAAAGTTGTTGGCTACTGCATATGTCACGTGGGTGACATGGCGGTGGGGCCCAGAAGAGAGAAAGGGGAGCTTATTGCTGCCGCTGTTCTCTTTGTGGGTGTGATGTGGCAATGGGCCCCCCCCTCCGGTGCATGCTGTGTTACTCTCGGAAAAGAGAGATGTGAGATTTATGAATTTTCTGTTAAACTGTAAAGTTATTAATTTTATGTTATAAACATTTGTCTTCTGAACGGATAAATTAAAAAAAAAAACAATTTGCTATTTTCTTGGCATTATCTAAAATAAAGTAAAATTTTTAGATAAAATAAAATTATAAAGTTAAGGAAAAAACATATTCTTTCAGAATAACAATCAAATTCAAATTTTGGTTTTGGATTTTCTTATGAATGTCTAATATTTTGAATAGATTAATTGAAACAGAATGTTGCCAAAGTTGCCTTTTTGTGTAGATTAATTGATTTAAAATATCAAGATGATTGTGTGTTTGTAATTCATGCATTTATTAACTGATCCAAAGGTAAGTTGATATTTGGCCGAATTTCATACACATCTATGGTAATAAATATGTGACAATAATAAGGTATTTCATGTGAACAATATGTCAGTCCAAAGAATGACTTATTATTTGACATGATTTATTATCAATATTTGATTGCTACAACAAGAGTACTACTTACAGTTAATGTTACTGTCCAAAGACTTGATATTAATGTTGTGCCGGGTATCTGGAGATGGGATTAACCATAATTTGAATTTATTGTTTTATATGGATTCTCATGTGAGCTTATTTTGTTTGTTTTGTTCTATATTCAGCTAGCTTATCTTCTGTTACCTCAATAACTGGTAATATTAACTCTATTCCCATTCTTAATTGGACCAATTTCAAGGATTGGAAAGGGATCTTACTGATAACTCTTGGCTATATGAAATTAGACCATGCATTAAGGGAAGAACAACCTCCACCTCTTACTGCGGAAAGCACTCCTGATGATAAAAGGAATTTTGAGAGGTGGGACCGTTCAAATCGCATGAGTCTAATGATTATGAAACACAACATTCCAGAAGCTTTTAGGTGCACAGAATCCGATGAGATTAATAAGGCCAAGGATTTCCTCGATCAAATTAAGAAATATTTTGCCAAAAATGATAAGGTTGAAATGACTACACTTCTGACTTCTTTGATGTCTATGAAGTATAAGGGTCGAGAAAATATAAGGGTGTACATTATGAAAATGTACCATATTGTTTTAAGACTTAAGGCACTTAAGCTTGAGTTTCCAGAGGAATTGCTTGTGCTTATGGTTTGGTATCGCTTCCTGCACAGTTCAATAGTTCAAGATCAGTTATAATTGTCAAAAGGAAAAAAAAATGACTCTAAATGAGCTCATTTCTCACTGTGTGCAAAAGGAAGAAAGGTTGAAACAATATAAGATTGAAAGTGCTCACTTGGCCAATGCCTCTAGGATAAGGCAAGAAAAGGATATCTGAGAATGAAAAGGCTAAGGGCCCAGCTCAAATAAAAAAACAGAAAGATACAGAGAGTTATTTCTTTTGTAACAAGCCTGGACATATGAAGAAGAAATGTACCAAATATCACGCATGGTGTGCAAAGAAAGGTACGTTTCTTACTTTGGTCTGTTCTGAGGTTAATTTATCTTCAGTACCTAGAAACACTTGGTGGATAGATTCTGGTGCTACTACTCACATAAGTGTTTTTATGCAGGGTTGCCTGAGCTGCCGAAAGCCAAATGATGGTGAAAGACACATCTTCGTGGGCGATGAAAAATCGGTAGAAGTGGAAGCAGTTGGGCACGTTAGGTTGTTATTAGGAACTGGTTTTTATTTGGATTTGAAAGATAGTTTTGTTATTTTGTCTTTTAGACGAAATTTGATTTTTGTTTCTTTGTTGGACAAATTTAGATATTATTGTTCGTTTGGAAACAATCAGTTTAATTTGTCTTTAAATTCGAATGTTGTTGAAACTGGTTATTTGAATGTTTATGACAACCTATATTTGCTCGAAACAATTGCATCCTATAATAAAACCTTGCATGTAGTCACGTGGTACTAAACATAAATTAAATAAGGAAAATTCAGCATCATTATGGCATAAGCGCTTTGGTCATATCTCAAAAGGTAGAGTTAAGCATCTTATGTCTGATGGCATTTTAGAGTCCCTAGAATTCACAGATTTTGATGTCTGTATAGACTGCATAAAGGAAAAACAGACCAAAACTAAGAGATTAGGTGTCAATAGATCTTCAGGCGTCTTAGAATTGATTTATACAGATATTTGTGGGCCATTCCCTTCGGCATCTTGAAACGGTCAACAATATTTTATATCGTTCATAGACGATTACTCACGTTATGGATACCTATATCTCATTCATGAAAAATCACAGTCTCTGGACGTGTTCAAAGCTTATAAAGCTAAAGTTGAGAATCAACTCAACAAAAGGATTAAAATGTCTGATTTGATCGTCGTGGTGAGTACTACGGTAGATATGATGGCTCAGGTAAACAACGTCCAGGACCATTTGCTAAATTCTTCGAGGAATGCGGTATTTTCTCACAATACACCATGCCAGGATCACCTAGCATGAATGGTGTTGCTGAAAGACGAAATAGGACTCTCAAGGATATGGTAAGGAGTATGATTGCTCATTCCACCTTACCTGAGTCCCTCTGGGGAGAAACATTAAAAATAGCAGCTTACATTCTCAATAGAGTACCAACTAAAGCAGCTGCAAAAACACCTTATGAGCTTTGGACATGTCGAAAGCCTAGTCTAAAGCACTTTCACATTTGGGGATATCCAGCTGAGGTAAGGCCTCACAGACCACATGAAAACAAATTGGAATCCAAAACATTGAGCAACTACTTTATTGGTTATTTTGAGCAATCTAGGGGCTATAAGTTTTATGATCTCACACTTAGAAATTTTTTTGAGACGGGAACTGCAACATTTTTTGAGGATGTTGAGTTTGGGGGGAGAAATAAGATTAGGAACATTGCTTTTGAGGATGAATTGGATTCAATTACAAACTCAATTCTTACTATCACTTTTGACAATATTCAGGTTCCCACACCAATTATTGATCAAGAAGTGACTCCGGAACCTCAACAAGATAATGTTGAATAACCCCCTATTCAAAATGAGGTAATTGTTCCAGAAGAACAAACTCAATAACCTCAAGAACTAGTGCCATTAAGGAGATCCACAAGAGAAAGGAGGAATGCTATTCTGGATGATTATATTGTATTTCTCCAAGAACATGAGGATGGCAATAGGATGATGGAAGATGATCCAATCACATTATCAGGCCATGAAAAGTTATCTCTCAAAAGTGGATGAGTGTCATGAATGAGGAGTATAAGTCCATGCAAGACAACAAAGTTTGGAAACTTGTCCCATTACCAGAATGTGCAAAACCAATTGGTTGTAAATGGATATTTAAGACCAAGAGGGATGCAAATGGTAATGTGGAGAGGTATAAGCCATGTCTTGTAGATAAAGGCTATACTCAGAAAGAAGGCATTGGATCTACAAAGAATTTCTCTTCAGTTTCATCGAAAAACTCCTTCAGGATAATTATGACACTTGTTGCTCATCTTGACCTTGAGCTACATCAGATGGATGTCAAGACGACGTTTCTCAATGGCGACACTGACGAGACTATTTATATGGTGCAACCAGAAAACTTTGTGTCGGGAGACCCAAAGAAAATGGTTTGTAAATTAACGAAATCCATCTATGGACTCAAGTAGGCTCCTCGTCAATGGTACCACAAGTTTTATCAAGTAATTATCTCATTTCGTTTTGAGATGAATGTTGTTGATGATTGTGTGTATCACAAGTTCAGTAGGAATAAACATATATTCATAGTTCTGTATGTTGATGACATATTGCTTGCCACTAATGATATAGACTTATTGCACGAGACCAAGAGGTTTTTGTCAAAGTATTTTGAGATGAAAGATCTTGGGGATGCCTTTTTTGTATCAGGAATTCAGATACACCGAGATCGTTCTCGAGGTATTCTTGGACTATCACGAAAGGGATACATCGATACAGTACTCAAAAGGTCTGGCATGCAAGATTGTAGACCAGGAGATACTCCTGTTGCTAAAGGAGACAAATTTAGTCTCAGTCAATGCCCCAAAAGTATCCTTGAAATTCAGAAAATACAAAAGATCCCATATGCATCAGCTGTTGGGAGTCTAATGTATGCTCAAGTATGTACGCTTTCGGATATTACGTACAATGTTGGGATGTTAGGCAGGTATTTAAGCAAACCTGGTATGGACCATTGGAAAGCAGCCAAGAGGGTTATGAGGTATCTTCAGAGAACAAAAGATTACATGCTCACATATAGGAAATCAGATCATTTGGAGGTCGTAGGATATTCTGATTCTGATTTCGCTGGGTGCCAAGATAGCAGAAAGTCCACATCAAGCTATATTTACTTATTAGCTGGAGGAGCTAATTCATGGAAAAGTGTCAAACAAACACTTGTAGCTTCTTCCACTATGGCAGCAGAGTATGTAGCATGCTATGAGACATCAAATCATGGAATATGGCTGCGGAACTTTGTCACTGGACTGCACATTTTGGAGAATGTAGAAAGACCACTCAAGTTATTTTGTGACAATAAGTCAACAGTGATGTATTCCAACAACAACAGGAGCTCAACAAAGTCGAAGCATATTGACATAAAGTTCCTAGTTATGAAAGAAAGAGTGCAGAGTGGACAAATATCACAGAGTACATTGGGACAAACTCCATGATAGCAGATTCGTTCACAAAGGGATTACCACCCAAGGATATCATGAGCACACTGCTCATATGGGTGTTGTATTATTTGAGGATATCATGATTTAATGGGAGTTTGTATTTTATTTGCTTTATGTTTGTCTGAGATATTTATACATTTGGTTATTTTCTGATCAGAAATAAAGTATTCAGTTTTCTCACTCTTTTGTCATGTTTTGATTCTGACCTCAGTTAAGTTTAAAGAGAACCAGTTGGAAATAGGCATGTATATAGATCACATTGCATGAAAGTTCCATGCTACACATTCACACTTGATCTATGTCATTTGATTATGTTGATATATGTAACCATTGATGAATTTAATTACGATAAATGTAACGAAAATTGTTTTGATCCTATATTTACATGGTTAATGTACGAGATTGTTTGGCTATACTTTTGGTTATGATAGCAAAGTTTTGAGCTCATGAAGTATGTATATTTATAAAGCGTAACATATGTGGCCCAAGTGGAAGATTGTTGAAAAATTATCTATGTGGGCTCACATATGTGACTAAATGTATAATTGCTATTCTAAAGTCTAACCCAAATTAAAGTGATCTAACCAAGATTAATTGATGGGATAAAAGCATATAATATAAAGTGTGGTATATTACGTGTACAAACCGTAAAGTAAATTTTTAATTTTGTAATGGGTAAAATTGGAAATCACTAATTATCCATTAGGGTTATGGTCCCCTATATATACATATCTTCCTATTTTATCTGTCATCCCAGTAACAGAAAAGAAAAGAGAAACGACCTTTCATAGAAGTACGTATTATATAGGAAGATCCAAACCCTCTGTGCAATCTCCATCAATGGCTTCAGGTTAGTGTTTCTGCTTTTAATGTTCTTCTTCTTTGATTTAGCAAAAATCTATGGAAACATAATTTAGGATTTTATATTAAAGAACTTATAGTAACATGATTAAGACCTGGATCTATAGAACCATGATTTGGGATGACATCAATATTTTATGCATGTTGCTTAAGTATTATAAAATTCCATCAAGTGTAAGTACCAGCTATTAAATACTAAAAAATAACTAGCAAAGCATATCTCACACATAGATAGTAAAGCTCTTATACTATAACTCAAAAAGAGAAATAAAAACAAAATGAAGAAGACAATCAACATTAGAACACTGCACTCAAATTAACAGTAAGTTAGTAACTAACTATTAACATTGCACTAACTACTAATAGCTGGGAAGAACAAGATCACTAACCCATGTTTATTAAGTCACTAACTCTTATTAACAGTAAGTCACTAACTGCACTTCTCAATTCCCATAGGCTTGATACATTCCATATTAACCCAACATTTCATTCATTGAATTAACTCATTTTCTAATTTATATACAGGAAGAATAAGATAATACCTGGGAAGAGGCACAAGATGAAGAAGGCTAGAGAGAGAGGAAGAGTCATGGCAGCGGTGGGAAAGAAAGAGGCACTGGTTGGGAAGAAGAGGTCGGGGTAGGGAGGAAGAGGCCGGGGCTTGCGGGAGGAAGAGGTCGGAGCGGTGGGAGAGAAAGAGGCATGACAGCGGTGGGCGGTGGGAGAGAGGAAGAGGTCGGGGCTTGGGGGAGAAAGAGGCACTGGTCGGTGGGAGGGAAAGAGGCACGGCAGTAGTGGATGGTAGGAGAGAGGAAGAGGCGTGATACAGTGCCACTGTACTGCAAAAGAATAAAAACTCAGTTAGACTGTTGCGTTTCAGTCCCTGTATGTTGCGTATCAGTCCTGAGGGATTTAAGCTCTTCTTAGGGTATTTTTGCAAATGTGTTGGCTTCTTTCACATAAATCCCTCTTTCCCCCCTCTGGGTTCGCACGTGCTTGCGTGTCAGGTGAAGAGTGGTGGGTTAATAAGCGGGGAGCCCAGCTATAGTATTTTTAGTTATATTCTGTTTTATGTGGCCATCATATTACAGGGCGATGCACGTAGTACGTGTCAGTGCCCGATTGGGTGTGTGAAAAAGTAGGGAACGGTACTGCATATATGCAGGTTGTGCCTCCCCTATTTATGTGTGTTGATATTTTGGGTAATTAGTAAAAATTGATTTCCTGTTCTTCTTCCTCTTGTTTTCTCTGGTTTAATGGCGATTACTTGTTTAGGGTGCGAGCCCCCGCCTCCACAGTCGACGGTGCAGCCTCCGCTGGTCTTCAGAGCTGTATCAATGGTATAAGAGCCAAATGCTATTATCCCTCAGATGGTCGAGCGCTCACCGATCCTCGAGTCTAGATCTAACTCCGGACTCTAATCTCCGAGCCAGTCGACGTGAGGTCCCACCCTAAGTGGTGTAGAACCTCAAAAGTCGGCTGATCTTGAGAATAGGATGGAAAATATTGAGATCTCCATAGGAAACATCATCGACGAGGTTATGATTCAAGGGTCGAGGATGCAGTCTCAGATCGACAGGATCCAAATGCTACTAGAGAGGCTACTTCCCTTAGATGGTCAGGAAGAAGGACGTGGGTCAGGAGTGAACCAAAATCCCCAATGGACTCAACCCGTAAACACCAATACTAACTTCCGATGGAGCAGATCTAATGAACGACGCTGGAAACGTGACAACGATGACTTAGATAGGTTTCATTTCACTTACCCTAAGCATGCTAAGCTAGAGATACCTACTTTTGATGGCCATGGGGATGTCTCCAACTGGTTTTTTCACTTCGAACATCTCTTTGATATGCAAAAGATTGAGGATAGGCAACGGGTAGACTATGGTGTATATGTCCTGAGGGATGACTCTCTCATGTGGTGGAGGTGGTTTAAGAGGCAATATGGTCTTGATGTATGCTAGGAAATATTCAAAAGAGAAATGCTCTTGCAGTTTGCCCCTATGGAGTTACATAACCCCACTGTAATGTTTTTGAAGTTGCAACAAACAGGAACGGTCCAAGACTACCATCGTGAGTTTATCAAGTATTGCCATCTAAGTAAACCATTAACAATGCCTGTATTGGTTGATTGTTTTGTATCGGGTCTCAAGGAAGAGCTGCAACAGGAGGTGCTTCTTAAGCACCCAAATACCATCACAATTGCTTACAGAGAATCCCAAGCTAGGGAGAACATACTCATGTGCCAAAAGAAGGCGGCTTGGTTCCATTCTACCACTCACAAACCTAGTCAATTCATAGAAGGAAAGGCTCCAATGCAAATAGCCAAATTGCGTGCAGTAGAAGAGAAGGTTGCCAATAGCTTCAAGGAGTCACAATTTGACAGGTTCCTTGCCGAAAAGAAGGCTAAGGGTATGTGCTTCCGATGTGATGAGAAGTGGGTGAAGGGACATAGATGTCAGGGCAGAACGTTGATGCAAATGAAGAGGAGCTTAGTGAATCCGATGTAGAGGAGTTAGCAGCTGAAGACATACACTGCAATGATGAAGCTGAGGACAACTTGAACCAAATTCAAGCTGACTTGAGATCCAACTCCAATCTCACTATTTCCCTCCATGCTGTTATGGGCTGTTCCACACCCCAAACCCTCAAGCTCAAAGGTACAATAGCCAAGAAGGAGGTGTATGCCTTGTTTGCCATCGGGTCTACTCACAATTTTGTCAACTCTCAGCTAGCAAAGAAAGTCAAAATTCCCATTACCAGGGGTATACCCTTTGAAGTCACCATAGTAGGAGGGGAGAAGCTGCAGTGTGATGGGAAACGTGAAGGTGTAGAATTTTTGTGTCAAGGGGTTAGGATCATAGCTTATTTTCATGTACTCTCCCTTGGTCGTAGCCAACTCATTTTAGGAGCAGAGTGGATCAAAACTCTTGAAGGAATGTGGCTTAGTTTCAAAGATTATAACCTGCATTTTGAGCATGAAGGGGAGTTTAAGGTGTTGAAGGGCATTAACTATGAGGGTGTTGATGTGTTGGATACAAAGATCATGTAACATCCTGAATTTCTCAAATAATAAATGTAAAGTTTTCTTTTATTTTTTCACGTGCTTTACACGTGCAATTTAATATGTGTATTTTAGCTTTAAAAGTATTTCTTATACCATAAATAAACATTTCTTCTCTTTTTAATTAAAGCATATTTTAAACTCTAGGCCTAATAGACTAAATCTGGCCCACTTAATTAATTAATTAATTTTAATTAGAGAGCCCATTGGATTCTAGCCCACCTAATTGGCCCATTAGTTAATTTTAATTATAATTAATACAACTTGTAGTGTAGACTTGATCAAATAGTAATTAAAATTAACATTTTAGTGTACAAATAATTTTGTAGTGTGCTTAGTGTGACACGTGCATTGCACATGCAGGTGCCATTTGGTTGAGAGGGGAGGCCGGATTGTGCATGGCGGAGTGGGAGAGTGGGTGTGTGATCATGGGTAGTTGTTCTAACTCCCTAATACATCCTAGCCTCTCATCTAAACTCATCTAGACTCATCTCAACTCTCCATTTGAGCTTGAGTTGTGTATAAATACCCCTACCCTATCTTCTTCATGGCTTACACTAGAAAATTTACAAGAGAAAAGAATAGGAAAAGAAACAAATTGTGAGGAAAAGAAAGAGTAGTGTGAGTGAAAAGATTGAGAGTTGTCTGTTTGTGTATTCTTGCTACTTGGGAGGCCGGCCATACATCAAGGAGATAAGGAGAGCTCGGGTTTCACACAACAAGGAGGAGAAGGCTTAAGTTGGTAGCACAACTAGGAGGAGAAGGGAACCATTCATGTGTTCAAGCTTCTTAGGAGTTTTCTCTTTGTTACTTCAATAAGGTGGGTGATTTCTCAAACTTCTAAATTAGATACCATGCTAGGACTTGATTTGTGAACATGTTAGAATTAGGTACGAAGAATTGCCATACAATTGTTTGAAGAGACTAATAAGAAAAAAAACTCAAATTGACCCACATGAAAAGTTAGTAAAATGAATTGGAATGTATTAATTAAGATGTGTTATGATGGTTTGTTAGTATATTTGCATGCTAGAATTGATGATTTATGATTTTATGAAAAATTTGTTTATGAATGATTTGAATGCAATGTGTGAAGAATTGTGCCTATGAATGAATTATAGAATGCAAACTAGTATCCATGGACTATGAAATAAATTGATTTGTTATAAAAGTGTGTGTTTTTAATTGCCGTATATGAGTAATATTGTAGTCACTAGATTATCATCTATTTTGTCTCTTGAAACATAAGAAAATGATTAGTTCGTAAAAATAAAACTAAATTAAGAGTTTGATTTGTTAAAGAATGAAAAAGAATGATTGTATGAACACATTGTGAATAAAAGAGGAATGCGTTGAGATCCATCTAAAAAGGAATTTTTCTGTCGAAAAAGTATTCATGATCCACTTTAACTGCAACCTGTTATAATTGATAGTTGACCGAACTAAAGTCGACAGTTGACTGTCAAGTATAGAATTTCGGATTTGTTTGCAATATCAGTCGACTGGCCATGTTTCAACAGTCGACTGGCCATGTTTCAACAGTCGACTGTCACTGTCCTGACTATCAAATATTGAGTTTTGAATTTTTGCAGGACAGTCGACTGGCCATTTTTCAACAGTCGACTGCCACTGTCTTGACTATCGAATATTGAGTTTTGAATTTTTGCAGGACAGTCGACTGGCCATTTTTCAACAGTCGACTGTCACTGTCCTGACTGTCGATTATTGATTATAAATTTTCGCAGGATAGTCGACTGGCCATTTTTCAATAGTTGACTGTCACTGTCCAGGCTGATGGTTTTCTTGAGTTTCGGATTTGATTTTTTTAACATGTAAAAGTTGAGTAAGATTAAACATGAGATTGTTGTTTAAATTATGCAAATTGTGCATGAAAAATGAGGTAAAAGAAACATGATGAAATATGAAATTTATGAAAATGAACTCTTTTGTGATGAACATGAAACGAGTTGACACTAGAGTTTAGCTAAGTCCTCACATCGGCATAAATAAAATATTTGAATGAGAAATGTGATGATAAGAGACCAAGTTTGGGTCATGGTTAATGATTGATGTTTAAGAACGATGTAGAGGTAACGCTAATTCTAGAGTATTTATTTTATTCATGATTCTATTATCTAAGGATTAGACACACAGTGGTGATGTGATTATAGTAAGAGAAAATACAAGTATGAGGGCCTCGGATCTACGGTGTGAGAGTATTCATAGGTTGCCTGCTTGATGCGTCATGTCATGGCGTGGATACATCTCCGGAATTATCGGGACCGTGGCGACGCTTGTGGAGTGTTTGGTGACTACGTAGTGCCATCGTTCCATGACGGAGGCAAATTATCCATAGGCTCTGCATGATGCGTCATGTCACGACGTGGGATTCCCCTCTAGACTGTCTGGACATGGACTCGTAATTCATAGAGCATTTAGGATACTTACCGTAGTTACCATAGTAGTTTAAGTCATAGCGAGGGATCCAAACCTACAAGATGAAGAACAATTAAGGACTTGCCCTCGGACCTATGTAGTATGGGATACATAGAATCTGAACAAGTATGCATTAGTATCATGTAATATAAATAACTGCATTAAGGACTAAGTGCACAATCATATACGACATCAATAAGCCCCTTGGATTTGTTTTGTGACAAGTGTGTGCTTTCTAAGTAAGAGAAATTAATGTATTATATCCTAGCATCAGTTTTATGCAACTGATATGTCCACAGTTTCTATGCAGGATAAAGTGAATGACAAGACTAAAGAATGATTATTGCTTAAAGAAATATTCAAGTTGTTATTCAATTCATGTATCATGTTGTAATTTATAATTCCGCTGCGTTGATGTAATTATTATTGTGTAAAAAGTTTTAAATTCCTTGTAAAAGTGTACGAAGTGAAGTGTAAAAATCCTGTGGAACATCAAATTCAGTCTTATTTGGAATTCGGGGTGTTACAGAGTGGTATCAGAGCCACGCTTCCAAGTAGTACAAATTTATAAAGAACAACACCCTAGAGTGGACATTAGAGTGTGAGTTGAGTATAGAGATTTAAATGTAAGCTACTTACATTTGTGTTGCTCTATGATTGATGCCTCTTCTTCTCCCTTTCCCAAGATGGCGAACCACCACAACCCAGGCGATGATGATTGGCACATATTCGAAGAGGACTACTACCCCGGACAAGGAGATTCCGACGAAGAAGATCCCAAGGAATATGAAGGGGAATCGCCCGAGTCCCGAGAGATCACCCCGCCTCCGGACTCATTAGACATTTCATCCGACGAGGAAGAGCCAGATCAGAGAGATCTCATCAAGTCTCTTCAGAGGCAAGTGGAAACTCAGAGGGAGAGAGCAGAGCTATTGCAGGCCCAGTGTGCGAAGTGCAAGGAGAATATTGCAACCCTCAGTCATCGTGTTTGAGAACTCGAGAAGCGAAAGAACATGTATGATGTGCTGAAGAAAGAAGTGGCAGAACTACGGGAAGAGCTTAGGAAAGCCAAGAGGAACCGTAGGGATTATAATGTTGTATCTTCTCAAATGCTTTTTGCTTGATGTCAGACGAAGTTTTAAATTTGAATGTAAAAATTTTGAATTCAATGAAATAAAAAGGTTTAAATTCATATTTTCTACTTCGAATTTAATGGATCTTTTGAATCAGAGTAAGGCTGGAAGAAGATCAAGGAATGGAGAAGGACCCAGCTGTGGACTCAACTTGGAAATGGAGTAGGCTATAGTCTATCAGACCCTCAATGCCATAACCATGAATCAAAACCATATGGGGATGCCTGCGAATCCAGTTCCTGAGGCGATCAAACTCGTGGAGTCATTCAAGAGGATGAAGCCACAAGTGTTTGAAGGGAAGTCGACCCAGATGCAGATGACAATTGGATTCAGCAAGTCGAAACTATCTTTGAAGTCTTGGAAACTCCAGAAGGTAGCAAGGTGAAGTTGGCTACATTGCAACTTGAAAAGGATGCAGCTGTATGGTGGCAGTCGATGAAACGGACTATGGAAAATGGTGTTGTCGGCTGGGAGGAATTTTTGGAGGAGTTCCGCAGTCACTATTTTTCGTCTGATGTCCAAGAGAAGAAAGCGATGGAGTTACTGGCACTGCAGCAGGGAGGCATGTCTATCAGGGAGTATAAGACAAGGTTTACTAAACTCTCGAGGTATGCACCCGGACTTGTGATGGACAAGGTAAAGAAAGCTCGGAAGTTCGAGCACGGATTGAGGCCGAGTCTAAGATCAAGGATGATACCCCTTGGTATCTGGAGGTTTGACAAGTTAGTCAAGCGAGCTGCAACTACTGAGGCAGATATGGAGCAGTTTCATGCCGTCCAGAACTGGAGGAACAATTGGAATGCCGGGAAGCGGCCCACAGTTTCTGGAAATGTCAGAGGGCAGTTGCCAGCTCAAAGGTTCAAACCTACAGAGGCGAATGCTGTCAATGTGGCTGGAAGACCCGAAAATGGTTTGGTGAGGCCTCCGGTGGTGACTTGTTTCAACTGTGGAGAGATAGGTCATTACAGATCTCACTGCCCCAAGCTGCGAGATGTCGTCCGGAAGGTACTAACAAAGCAAGTTGGGAAGAAGCCGTACCAGCAGGGGCAAGTATTTGCCTTGACTAAAGCCGACGCTGATGAAGTGGATCACATCATTACTGGTACGGGGGCAGATGTTTAGAAGTTTCTGTTGTTCTTTTTCCTTGTTTATTCAGTAAGAATTGTTATGTAACGAGAGTGTGTTATGTAACAGGAGAACTTTTATTGAATGGAAAGAAAGTTGTTGTTCTGTTCGATACTGGATCCTCTCATACCTGTTATGTAACGAGAGTGTGTTATGTAATAGGAGAACTTTTATTAAATGGAAAGAAAGTTGTTGTTCTGTTCGATACTGGATCCTCTCATACTTTTGTATCTCCTAAATTTGCTAAAGTCTTGGTAGCCGAACCGAAGATTGTTCCAGGCAAAGTCTTAGCAGTAACTACTCAATCAGGGGAAGGCTTTAATCACTGATCGGTACTATGCAGACTGTAAGATCGATATTGGATGCAGGATTTTTGGGATTGATCTGATCAAGCTGAATATCTTAGGGGTCGATGTCATCATTGGCATTGATTGGATATCAGTGTACAGTGTGAACATCGAGTGCAAGACCAAGGAAGTAACAGTGAAGGCTCCAGGAGGTCCTGAAGTCACTTTCCAAGGGAAGAAGATATATTCATATTTGGTGGTAGCTATCAGTAAGAAGAAAGTTCCTGTAGAGGTGCAGCAAATTCCAGTTGTTCGGGAATACCCTGTTTGGTGACTACATAGTCAGCAAATTCATGTTTGGTGACTACGTAGTGCCATCATTCCATGACGGGAGCGAATTGTCCATAGGCTCTGCATGATGCGTCATGTGACGATGTGGGATTCCCCTCCAAGCTGCCTGGACATGGACTCGTAACTCATAGAATATCTAGGATACTTACTGTAGTTACCGTAGTAGTTTAAGTCATAGCGAGGGATCCAACCCTACAAGATGAAGAACAATTAAGTGCTTGCCCTCGGACTTATGTAGTATGGGATGCATATAATTCGAACAAGTATGCATTAGTATCATGTAATATAAATAACTGCATTAAGGACTAAGTGCACAATCACACACGACATCAATAAGATAGTCCCCTTAGCTTTGTTTTGTGACAAGTATGTGCTTACTAAGTAAGAGAAATTGATGTATTATATCCTAGCGTCAGTTGTATGCAACTGACGTGTCCACAGTTTCTATGCAGGATAAAGTGAATGACAAGACTAAAGAATGATTGCTGCTTAAAGAAATATTCAAGTTGTTATTCAATTCATGTATCATGTTGTAATTTATAATTCCGCTGCGTTGATGTAATCATTGTTGTATAAAAAGTTTTAAATTCCTTGTAAAATTGTACGAAGTGAAGTTTAAAGATCCTGTGGAACTTCGAATTCAATCTTATTTGAAATTCGGGGTGTTACAGACCATGAGCAAGGTCTTGAGATATGTGAAGAAGGGTTTTCTATTGCAAGTGATTGCCACCCCTTAGGCTTCATTCCAACTCTTTATACCACCATCAGACCTGTCCCTATTGCTTGATGAATTTACTGTAGTCTTTAGGGAAAGCACCAATCTCCCACCATGTAGACCTCAAGATCACAAAATTTCACTATGTCCCAATGCACAACCAGTGAGCCTAAGACCCTATAAACATCCTTGGAATCAAAAGAATGAGATTGGGAGGCTTGTAAAGGAGATGTTACAAGCAGGATTTATACGTCCAAGTTCAAGCTCCTTCATATCTCCAGTTGTTTTGGTTAAGAAACACGACAGATCATGGTGCATGTGTGTGGACTATTGAGCATTGAATAAGATAACAATTAAGGATAAATTCCCAATTCTGATCATCGATGAGTTGTTGGATGAACTTCACGGAGCCCAATTGTTTAGCAAGCTAGATTTAAGAAGCGGTTATCACCAAATCAGAATGGATGGGGCAAATAGCCTTCAAAACCCATGATGGTCATTATGAGTATAGAGTTATGCCATTTGGCTTAACAATGCACCTTCCACTTTTCAATCTTTGATGAATGACATTTTCAAACCATTTCTAAGGAAGTTTGTGCTTGTGTTCTTTAACGACATCCTCATTTACAGCAATTCATGGGCTTCTCATCTTCAACACCTACACATAGTCCTACAACTCCTGCAAGACAACTCTTTGTCAGCAAAAATTAGTAAATGCATTTTCAGAGTGAACAAGGTTTCTTATTTAGGCAATATTGTTTCTGATAAGGGAGTTGCAGTTGATCCTGCTAAGGTAGAGGCAGTGCAAGCTTGGCCAATTCCAATAAGTCTCAAGGCCTTGAAGGGTTTTCTTGACCTCACTGGCTACTATCGAAAAATTCATTGCCAGATATGCCACAATCTCAGCACCACTAGTTGCTTTGACCAAGAAGGGAGCCTTCCTATGGTCGGAGGCAGCTTTTGAAGAGCTAAAGAAGGCCTTTACAACCTTGCCCAGTGTTACAACTTCCCAATTATAGTGAGCATTTCATGTTAGAATGTGATGTTGTAGGTACGGGTATAGGAGTTATTCTAATGTAGTGGAAACATCCCATTGCTTACCTTAGTCTGGAGTTGAAGGATAGGAATAGGCATTTATCTGCCTACAAAAAAGAGATGTTAGCCATATTGTTGGCTGTCAAGAAGTTGAGGCATTACTTATTAGGGAGGAAGTTTATAATCACAACTGATCACAAGCCATTATAGCATTTATTGGAGCAAAGATTGGTTATTGAAGCTCAACATATGTGGTTATGGAAACTTCATGGGTATCAGTATAGGTTGGAGTATAAATGAGGTGTAGACAATGTGGAAGCAGATGTCTTATCGAGGGTGTTTGAAGAGTCTAAGTTACAAGCTGTAACCTTGGTGCACCCTACCTAGTTGGAGATCCTCAAGAGAGAGGTTGAGGAGGACCCATTCTGTCAAGCGGTGACCAAACAAATAGCCTCAGGGGAGCTTTCTAGCACCAAGTATAGTATACAGCATGGCTTGATCTATTACAAAGGAAGAGTTCTGCTTAATCCTTCCTCGCCTACTATTGATAAGCTCCTATCCCTCTATCATGATTCCCAGTAGGGAGGTCACTCAGGGTATGAAAAAACTTGGTATAGGCTCAAGCATATGGCTTATCGGCAGGGTATGAAGCAGAAGATCAAACAGTACATAAGGGAATGTGACATATGTCAGCGAAGTAAGTATCTTGCACAATCTCCAGCTGGTTTACTACTGCCTTTACCAATCCCAGCATCTGTATAGGAAGATTTAAGTATGGATTTTGTGGAAGGGTTGCCGAAGAGCTCAGTGAAGACAACCATTATGGTGGTGGTGGATAGGTTGTCGAAATACAGCCACATTGTGGCTCTGGGTCACCCTTACACTGTAATACCCTAAACTTTCATTTTAATGAAAATGTTGATTTTCACGTGTTGTTCACGTGCAAATTTCATATGTATATTTATTTATTTATTTTATAGATAAAATTTCTTTTGGTAGTATGAACAATTATTTTTCATTTATAAAAGCCTATTTTTAAAGCATAAAACACTATTTTCTTAATTTGAGCCCACTTTAATAATTCTTTATTGTATTATTTGGCCCACAACTCTAAGCCCACTATTTGTGAAGCCCACAAATTTAATTAATCAATTAAATGGTTACACTTGTCATGTAGAGACAAAATGTGAACAATTTGACTAATTAAAATTGTACAAACTTCAAATAGGGGTGCTAGGGGGCACGTGCATGCACATAGTGTGCAATGCACACTATTTTGAGGCCAGATTGTGCATGGAGGAATGGGAGAGTGGGTGTGTGTGCATGGGTAGTTTATTTGAGTGTGGGTGGTTGCCACAACTTCCCCTCCTATCCTAGCCATTCATCCTACAACCATCCAATGAATCCTAGCCCTCCAATCCATCCTAGAATTAGTATAAATACCCCTTACATACTTGTATTCTACACTAAGAAACTATTGAAAGAAGAAATTATATAGGAGAAATATAGTAGAGTGAGTGTGAGTGTGTGTGTGTACCATTGGAGGCCGGTCATCATTCCCTCACACTTGGAGCTCTCGGTTTTGGCAAGGAAGCAAGGAGAAGGAGGCTTTTGCATCACAATCTAGGAGGAGAAGGCACCCTATCGCATTCTAGGGTACTGTAGGAGCTTTTAGTTAGTTTTTTCTTCAAAGAGGTGGGTGTTTCTCATGACTTCTAAGGTAGAAATCATGTTAGGAATGAATTGAATTGTTATTATAAAGCAACTAGTTGAAATAAAATGCATGCTTGCCTAATTAGAGGGGAATTGATAAACTAATAGATGTGTGTTAACTTGATTACTAGATTTATTAACTATGAGTAAAAGTGAATGCTCTCATTGTTTCTAATGTTAGTATGCATGCTAAGTATGTTTTAAATGCAAACTATGTGGATTAACTAGTAAAAAGATTTGAACCATGTATGTTGATTAAAGTATTAAAGTAGAATGTTATACTAGAGATGAATTGATGGAATAATTTATTAAGAGATGATTGTTAATTGTTGTAGTAGAATTTTCCATTGTTATATGTGTCATATAAGTATTAGAATAAATGAAAAGATTGTATTTTTGCAAACAAATGATTGAATGCATCATGTGTAAAATTAGTTGGTAAAATAGAAGTTCATTCGTTAAGAAAGATGATTCATTTGTGTTCTAAAAACATCATGAGAAAGAAAACATTTTTGTAGTGATTTTGTGGGATACCATCTTTAAAATTTAAAGAAGTATGTTTTAGTTTTCGATTGTCGACATTGTGTTTATGGAATACAAACTAAGACCAAAACATATGTTTAAAGAGTTAAAAACACATTTAAAAATACTGGTTACTGTAAAATTAAATGTATTTTTATTCTGGAAAATTTTGTTTTCAAAAGAGGAAACAAAGAGATAATTTTGTTTTGAGAATTCTTGAATTATAGTATAAACAGAGAGTAAGATCAAAACCCAGTTTAATTACCTTCTAATCGATAGGTTCACTTAGACGAATTGGTCGGCAAAGCTTTGGGTCACTACGGTGTTCGGAGATCTCGGGTTCGATACCGCAGGCTTGTTTTTATTTTTTTTGTTAAAATCCAATTAGCCGAGACTTGATACATAGGGATTTTAACCCTAGTTATATCGATTGGCGGTTTTGGCGCGTTGGTCTTGTGCACTGTCTGTTTCAACGCTGGTTGTGGGTTCAATCTGGTTGGGGGGATTTGAGTTTTTAAAAAAAATGTTTTTATGGATTTTTTTGATTTAATTGAATTTTAAAAATAAATAAAAATTGGGAAAAATATGATTTATTTACTGAAAAATTATTAGAACTTTATTAGAAAAAATTTATTTAACTTTTGATAAAGTGTGATTAAGAAATTGGGGTTTTTGCAAGAAATAACTTCTCTTTGAAATCGAATTGTCTTTTTAAATAAAGGAAAAAAAATGAGATTTTTGAGTTATAAAGATGAAAAATTAGAAATGAGGAAATTTGAAAGTTGCGACTCGTGTGATTAAGTAGATTTATAAAATGTGCTTGTAGTAAGATTTTGAAATGTGAATAATAGATTTGTGGAATACATAAATTATTGTTGACTATTAATTGAAATTTGTTCTTACACATAAATTGCACGTGAAGTTGAATTATTGATTGTGATGAGTTACGAAGACATGAATGCTATGCTTATGATACATGAATTGTGACTAATCATGAAAAGATCTTATGAGTATGAAAAGCTCGATATTGTAATTATGAGCTGAAATTGAGAATTAGGGTATAGCCAAGCCTTATACCGGCAATGAAAGAATTTTGAAATGATATTTGAAATGAAAAGACCAAGGTTGGCTCATGTGAATTAAATGAATAAGACCGGTATGGTGGGAGTGCTACATTCTAAGTGTTTATTTTATTCGTGATTCAATTAAACTAAGGATTAGATACACAGTGAAGATGTGATGAAAGTAAGAGAAAAATATTGAGTATGAGGACCATTGGATTGGCGGCATGAGAGTATTCACAGGATGTCCCATGATGCGTCATGTTAGGACGTGGATACTGCTCCAGAGTACCAGTCCCGGTGGCGACGCTCGTGGGGTGTTTGACGACTGCGGATGGTGTCATGTCTATGGTAGGAGCTGAATTACCACAGGATGCCTGCATGATGAGTCATGTGACAGTTCGTTGGGATTCCCTCCAGGGTGCCTAGACATGAGTTCGTGGGTCAGAAAACATCTAGGATACTTACCGTAGTTACAGTAGTAGATTAAGTCATAGCGAGGGATTGAACCCTACAAGATGAAGAATGGTTAAGGGCTTGCCCTCGGACCTATGTAGTATGGGCTGCATAGACTCTGAACAAGTGCACATTAGTGTCATATAATACTATTAATTACATTAAGGACTAAGTGCACATTCACAACACAACATCAATCGGATAGTCCCTTTAGCTTTGTTTGTGACAAGTTTGTGGTTTGCTAAGTATTGAGAATCGTTATACTGTTTCAGGTATAGAGAGGATGGCCGTGTATAATATTTCGTCAGTTGAATGAACTGACGCTCCCACAGTTTTATATGCAGGGTAAAGATGCTTGACAATTGAAATATACATGCTGCGCAAGATTGATTTAAATGTTGTTTCATGTTAATTGTTGTAAAATTGCTTTTGCTGTGACAATGTACAAGTGTAATGTAACTCTAATGAAAGAAAAGTTTTTATTACCTTGTAAAATTGTACGAAAGAAGTGTAAAGATCCTGTGGAACTTCGATTCAGTTGTATTTTGGAATTCGGGGTGTTATAGAGTGGTATCAGAGCACGCTTCTAAGTAGTACAAATTTATAAGGAACGACACCCTAGAAGTGGACATTAGAGTGTGTGTTGAGTCTAGAGATTTAAATGTAAGTCACTTAAATTTGTGTTGCTCTATGATTTATGCTTCTTCCTCTCTGTCTTTAAGATGGCGGACCACTTCGACCCAGCTGGTGATGACAATTGGCACATCATTGAGGAAGATTACTACCCCGGGCAAGCTGATTCAGACGAGGAAGATCCAAAGAAGTGGAAGAGAAATGGCCTGAGTCCCGAGAGATCACTCCACCTCCGGATTCATCAGATGATTCTTCTGACGAAGAGGAACCAGTTCCGGGTAATCTCATTGTGTCTCTTTAGAGGCAGGTAGAGACTCTACGGGAGAGAGTCAGGCTACTAGAGGCTCAATTGGCGAAGCGCAAGAATGATTTTGCAGTGCTCAGTCATCGTGTTTGGGAACTCGAGAAGAGGAAAAACATGACCGATGTACTGAAGGAGGAAGTGGAGGAACTACGGGAGAGCTTCGTGAAGCCAAGAGGAACCGTAGGAGTTAGACCGTTGTATCTTCTTACTGTTTTCATTTTGATGTCAGAAATGTTTTAAATTCGAATGTATAAAGTTTTAAATTCAATGAAATGGAAAAGTTGACTTAAAAGTTCATGTTTTATACTTCGAATTTAATGGATCTTTTGCATCAGAATATGGCTAGAAGACGAGCTCGAAATGGTGAAAGTCTGAACTTGGAAATGGAGCTAGCGAGGGTCTATCAGACACTCAATGTCGTTGCCATGAATCAGAATCAGGGAAGGGTGCCTGCAAATCCAGTACCCAAATCAATCAAACTCGTGGAATCATTTAAACGGATGAAACCACCGGTGTTTGAGGGGAAGTCAGACCCTGACACGGCTGATAATTGGATCCGACAGGTAGAGACTATCTTCGAAGTCTTGGAGACCCGGAGGGCAGCAAGGTGAAGTTGGCGACTCTGTAATTCGAGAAGGATGCGACTGTGTGGTGGCAGTCGATGAAGCGGACGATGGGAGACTTGGTTCTTGGCTAGGAGGAATTCTTGGAGGAATTCTGCAGTCATTATTTTCCCTCAGACGTCCAGGAGAAGAAGGCCATGGACTTTCTGTCGTTGCAGCAGGGCAGCATGTCGGTTAGGGAGTATGAGACAAGATTCACTCAACTCTCAAGGTATGCTCTCGAATTGGTGATGGATGAGGCGAAGAAGGCTCGAAAGTTCGAGCATGGTTTGAGGCCAAGTTTGAGATCCAGGATGATATCCCTCGGTATCAGGAGGTTTGACAAGTTGGTCAAACGAGCGGCAGCCACGGAGGCGGACATGGAGCAGCTCCACGCTGTTCAGAATCGGAGGAACAACTGGAATGCAGGAAAGAGACCCACAGTTGCTGGCAATATCAAGGGACAGCCACCGGCTTAAAGGTTCAAGCCTACGGATGCGAACGTTGTTCAAGTGGCAGGAAGACCCGGGAATACTTGGGCGAGACCTCCAATGACTTGTTTTAACTATGGAGAGACAGACCACTACAAGTCTCATTGCCCCAAACTGTAGGATGTCGTCGCAATGGACCAACTCAGTAGGCCGGGAAGAAGCCGTACTAGCAGGGGCGAGTATTTGCCTTGACTGAAGCTGATGCTGATGAGGTGGATCACGTCATCACTGGTATGAGGGAGGATGTTTAGAGTGTTTTCTGTTGTCTTTTTTTCTCGTTAATTAGTGAACTGTTATATGACGAGTATGTGTTATGTAACAGGAGAACTTATTTTGAATGGAAAGAAAGCTGTTGTTTTGTTCGATACTGGGTCCTCTCACACTTTTGTATCACCTAAATTTGCTAAAGTTCTGGGAGTCGAACCGAGGATATTACCAGGCAAGGTTTTAGCAGTAGCTACTCCGTCAGGGGAGACTCTAACCACTGATCGGTACTATGCTGACTGCGAGATCGTGATTGGAGATCGAATTGTCGGGATCGATTTGATCGAGCTGAATGTTTTGGGAGTTGATGTTATCATTGGCATTGATTGGATGTTAGGATACAGTGCGAACATCGAGTGCAAGACCAAGACAGTAACAGTGAAGGCTCCTGGTGGACCTGAAGTTACTTTCCAAGGGAAGAGGAGATATTCAGATTTGGTTGCTGCTATCAGCCAGAAGAGAGGGATTCCTGTAGAGGTGCAGCAGATTCCTGTGGTTCGGGATTATCCGACTGTGTTCTTGGAAGATTTGCCTGGGTTACCCCCTTATCGTGATGTGGACTTTAGCATCACTATTCAGCCAGGGAGTGCACCTATTTCCAAGGCACCGTATAGGATGGCGCCTATGGAGCAGGATGAGATCAAACGACAGATTGAGGAACTGTTGGAGAAAGGCTTTATTCAAACAAGTGCATCACCTTGGGGAGCACCGATGCTTTTGATAAAGAAGAAGGATGGTTCGATGAGGATGTGCATCGATTATCGAGAGCTGAATAAGGTCACTATTCAAAATAAATATCCGATTCCACGAATTGATGACTTGTTCGATCGTCTACAAGGAGTAGCTGTTTTCTCCAAAATAGATCTTCGATCAGGATATCATCAAGTTCGAGTGAAGGCTGAAGATGTGCATAAGACTGCATTCAGAACTCGACACGGGCATTACGAATTCTTAGTTATGCCGTTTGGAGTGACGAATGTGCCTGCAATCTTCATGGACATGATGAACAGAGTTCTGAGGCCGTTCATTGATTCTTTCGTCGTGGTGTTTATCGACGATATTCTCGTGTACTCCAAGTCGGAGGAGGAGCACACGGAGCATCTGGCAGCAGTTTTGAGGAAGCTTCAGGAGCGAGAGTTGTACGCCAAGTTGTCTAAGTGTGATTTCTGAAAATCTGAAGTGGCATTCCTAGGTCACATCCTTTCTAAGGAGGGAGTGGCAACTGATCATCAGAAGATAGAGGCAGTGAGAGATTGGACAAGGGCTACTACAGTGAAGGAAATTAGGAGTTTTCTTGGGTTAACTGAATATTATAGAAGGTTTATCCAGGGCTATGCTCAGATAGTTGTGCTGCTCACTGGTCTGACCAAGAAGAATGTGAACTTCAAGTAGACCGAACAGTGCGAGGCAAGCTTTCAGGAGTTGAAAGAGAGACTGACTACTGCACCTATTTTGGCTTTGCCTAGAGCAGGTGTTGAGTATGATGTCTACAGCGATGCTTCACATCGTGGGCTTGGTTGTGTCTTAATGCAAGAAGGAAAAGTAATCTCTTATGGGTCTAGGCAACTAAGGCCGCATGAGAAGAATTATCTGACGTATGATCTAAAGTTGGCTGTGATTATCTTTACCTTAAAGCAATAGAGACATTATGTGTATGGTAAGAAGCTGAACATGTACACAGACCATAAAGGATTTGAACCTGAGGCAAAGGAGATGGCTGGAGGTACTTGAGGACATTCGTCTGGAGATTAAGTATCATCCTTGGAAGGCTAATATTGTTGCTGATGCACTTAGCCGTAAGAGCAGTCTGGCGAGTTTGATTACAACTCAGAGGTAGCTGGTAGAGGAGTTGGATCGAGCAGGAATTGAAGTTGTTCTATAAGGCTTGGGATCATCTTTAGCTCAGTTGAGGCTTCAACCGATGCTGAATGAAAGGATTATTGCAAGTCAGAAGGAAGATGCAGAGATTCGGAAGATGAAGGAACAGGTTGGTGCTGGCAAGTTGCCCGGATTTCTAATCAGGGATGAAGTGTTGTGGTTTGGTGAGAGGCTGTGTGTTCCGGATCAGTCGGACTTGAAAGAGAGTATTCTTCAGGAGGCACATGCTACTCTTTTGTCTGTACATCCCGGGAGTACCAAGATGTATAAGGACATTAAATAGCACTTCTGGTGGTCAGGTTTGAAGCGGTATGTGGTTGAATTTGTGTCGAGGTGTGAGATTTGTCAACAAGTCAAAGCCAAGAATCAGAAACCCGGTGGTCTATTGCAACCGTTACCTATTTCAGACTGGAAGTGGGATAACATCAGTATGGATTTCATCACGGATTTGCCTAAGAGTCCAAAAGGTAATGATGCGATTTGGGTCATATTCGATCGACTAACCAAGTCCGCTCACTTCTTGGCGATGAAACTCACTACTTCGATAGACAAGTTGGCTGAGATGTATGTTCGTGAGATTGTCAGGCTTCATGGTGTTCCGTTGACCATTGTGTCTGATCGAGATGCGCGGTTTTCTTTGCATTTCTAGAGGAGTCTTCAGACAGTTTTGGGTACCAAGACGGATTTCAGCACTGCTTTTCATTCCCAGACCGATGGGCAAACCAAAAGAGTCAACCGTATTCTTGAGGACATGCTTCGGTGCTGTGCACTAGACTTTGGAGGCAGTTGGAAAAGGCATTTACCTTTGGTAGAGTTTGCCTATAACAACAATTTTCAGACTAGCATTGGGATGGCCCCGTACGAAGCTTTGTATGGCAGGAAGTGCAGAATGCCTGTCTGTTGGTTCGAAGTTGGGGAGCGTCGGATGTTTGGGCCTGAGATTGTGCAGCAGACCTCTGAAAAGATTGATCTGACTAGGAAGAGGTTGGTGGATGCTCAGAGTAGGCAGAAGAGCTATGCAGACAATCAGAGAAGGGACCTTGAGTTTGAGGTTGGTGACTTTGTCTTTTTGAAGGTATCACCCAGCAAAGGCGTGATCTGATTTGGCAAGGGTGGAAAGTTAGCCCCGAGGTTCATAAGCCCGTATAAGATATTGAAAAGGATCGGGAAAACTGCTTACTGGCTTGAGTTACCGGAAGAGTTGTCTCAGGTGCACAATGTGTTTCATGTGTCTATGCTGAGAGGTTACATTCCAGATCCAAGTCATCATTTGCCCGAAGTGCCAGAGGATTTGCAGTTGGATCTGAGTTACATTGAGCTTCCAGTTGAGATTGTTGATCGTCGAGAGAAAGTCTTGAGGAATAAGACGATACCGATGGTCAAGGTAGTCTGGAGAAACCAGTTGGCTGAAGAGGCAACTTGGGAATGTGAGGAGAGGATGATGAAGGATCATCCTGAGCTCTTTGTTTGATTGTATTTTCTTCTTGTGTTTTGTTTTCTCACTCTTTAATTGTAGTTATGGGGACGAAACTATTCTAAGGAGGGAGTGTTGTAATACCCTAAACTTTTATTTTAATGGAAATGTTGATTTTCACGTGTTGTGCACGTGCAAATTTCATATGTATATTTATTTATTTATTTTATATATAAAATTTCTTTTGGTAGTATGAACAATTATTTTTCCTTTCCTTTATTTTTTCTAAAAGCCTATTTTTAAAGCCTAAAACACTATTTTCTTAATTTGAGCCCACTTTAATAATTCTTTATTGTATTATTTGGCTCACAACTCTAAGCCCACTATTTGTGAAGCCCACAAATTTAATTAATCAATCAAATGGTCAGACTTGTCAGGTAGACACAAAATGTGAACAATTTGACTAATTAAAATTGTACAAACTTCAAATAGGGGTACTAGGGGGCACGTGCATGCACGTAGTGTGCAATGCACACTATTTTGAGGCCAGATTGTGCATGGAGGAATGGGAGAGTGGGTGTGTGTGCATGGGTAGTTTATTTGAGTGTGGGTGGTTGCCACAACTTCCCCTCCTATCCTAGCCATTCATCCTATAACCATCCAATGAATCCTAGCCCTCCAATCCATCCTATAATTAGTATAAATACCCCCTACATACTTGTATTCTAAACTAAGAAACTATTGAAAGAAGAAATTATATAGGAGAAATATAGTAGAGTGAGTGTGAGTGTGTGTGTGTGTGTACCATTGGAGGCCGGTCATCATTCCCCCACACTTGGAGCTCTCGGTTTTGGCAAGGAAGCAAGGAGAAGGAGGCTTTTGCATCACAATCTAGGAGGAGAAGGCACTCTCTTGCATTCTAGGGGACTCTAGGAGCTTTTAGTTGGGCTTTTCTTCAAAGAGGTGGGTGTTTCTCATGACTTCTATGGTAGAAATCATATTAGGAATGAATTGAATTGTTTTTTTTGATTCAATGATGAATTGAATTGTTATTATAAAGCAACTAGTTGAAATGAAATGCATGCTTGCCTAATTAGAGGGGAATTGATAAACTAATAGATGTGTGTTAACTTGATTACTAGATTTATTAACTATGAGTCAAAGTGAATGCTCTCATTATTTCTAATGTTAGTATGCATGCTAAGTATGTTTTAAATGCAAACTATGTGGATTAACTAGTAAAAAGATTAGAACCATGTCTGTTCATTAAAGTATTAAAGTAGAATGTTATACTAGAGATGAATTGATGGAATAATTTATTAAGAGATGATTATTAATTTTTGTAGTAGAATTTTCCATTGTTATATGTGCCATATAAGTATTAGAATAAATGAAAAGATTGTATTTTCGCAAACACATGATTGAATGCATCATGTGTAAAATTAGTTAGTAAAATAGAAGTTTATTCGTTAAGAAAGATGATTTATTTGTCTTCTAAAAACATCATGAGAAAGAAAACATTTTTATAGTGATTTTGTGGGAAACCATCTTTAAAATTTAAGGAAGTATGTTTTAGTTTTCGAATGTCGACATTGTGTTTATGGAATACAAACTAAGACCAAAATATATGTTTAAAGAGTTAAAAACACTTTTAAAAATACTGGTTACTGTAAAATAAAATGTATTTTTATTCTGGAAAATTTTGTTTTCAAAAGAGGAGACAAAGTGATAATTTTGTTTTGAGAATCCTTGAATTATAGTATAAACAGAGAGTAAGATCAAAACCCAGTTTAATTACCTTCTAATCGATAGGTTCACTTAGACCAATTGGTCGGCAAAGCTTTGGGTCACTACGGTGTTCGGAGGTTTCGGGTTCGATACCGCGGCCTTGTTTTTTTTTTTTTGTTTAAAATCCAATTAGCCGAGACTTGATACATAGGGATTTTAACCCTAGTTATATCGATTGGCGGCTTTGGCACGTTGGTCTTGTGTGCTGTCTGTTTCACCGCTGGTTGTGGGTTCGAATCTGGTTGGGGGGATTTGAGTTTTTAAAAAAAATATTTTTATGGATTTTTTTGATTTAATTGAATTTTAAAAATAAATAAAAATTGGGAAAAATATGATTTATTTACTGAAAAAATATTAGAACTTTATTAGAAAAAATTTATTTAAGTTTTGATAAAGTGTGATTAAGAAATTGGGGTTTTTGCAAGAAATGACTTCTCTTTGAAATCGAATTGTCTTTTTAAATAAAGAAAAAATAAATGAGATTTTTGAGTTATAAAGATGAAAAATTAGAAATGTGGAAATTTGAAAGTTGCGACTCGTGTGATTAAGTGGATTTATAAAATGTGCTTATAGTAAGATTTTGAAATGTGAATAATAGATTTGTGGAATACATAAATTATTGGTGACTATTAATTGAAATTTATTCTTACACATAAATTGCACGTGAAGTTGAATTATTGATTGTGATGTTATGAATACATGAATGCTAAGCTTATGAAACATGAATTGTGACTCATCATGAAAAGATCTTATGAGTATGAAAAGCTCGATATTGTAATTATGAGTTGAAATTGAGAATTAGGGTATAGCCAAGCCTTATACCGGCAATGAAAGAATTGTGAAATGATATTTGAAATGAAAAGACCAAGTTGGGTCATGTGAATTAAATGAAGAAGACTGGTATGGTGGGAGTGCTACATTCTAAGAGTTGATTTTATTTATGATTCAATTAAACTAAAGATTAGATACATAGTGAAGATGTGATGAAAGTAAAAGAAAACATTAAGTATGAGGGCCATTGGATTGGCGGTGTGAGAGTATTCACAGGATGTCCCATGATGCATCATGATAGGGCATGGATACTGCTCCAGAGTACCATCCCGGTGGCGATGCTCGTGGGGTGTTTGATGACTGCGGGTGGTGTCATGTCTATGGTAGGAGCTGAATTACCACAGGATGCCTGCATGATGAGTCATGTGACAGTGCGTTGGGATTCCCTCCAGAGCACCTAGACATGAGTTCGTGGGTCAGAAAACATCTAGGATACTTACCGTAGTTACAGTAGTAGATTAATTCATGGTGAGGGATTGAACCCTACAAGATGAAGAACGGTTAAGGGCTTGCCCTCGGACCTATGTATTATGGGCTGCATAGACTCTGAACAAGTGCGCATTAGTATCATATAATACAATTAATTGCGTTAAGGACTAAGTGCAGATTCACAACACGACATCAATAGGATAGTCCCTTTAGCTTTGTTTGTGACAAGTTTGTGGTTTGCTAAGTATTGAGAATCGTTATACTGTTTCCGGCATAGAGAGGATGGCCGTGTATAATATTTCGTCAGTTGAATGAACTGACGCGCTCACAGTTTTATATGCAGGGTAAAGATGCTTGACAATTGAAGTATATATGATGCACAAGATTGATTTAAATGTTGTTTCATGTAAATTGTTGTAAAATTGCTTCCGCTGTGATAATGTACAAGTGTAATGTAACTCTGATGAAAGAAAAGTTTTTTTTTCCTTGTAAAATTGTATGAAAAAAGTGTAAAGATCCTGTGAAACTTCGGATTTAGTTGTATTTTGGAATTCGGGGTGTTACATACACGCTAAGCAAGTAGTCGAAGCTTTTGTTGAACACCTTGTCAAGTTATACGGGGTGCCTAGATCCATCGTGAGTGATCGAGATGCTATATTCACAAGCTTATTTTGGAAAGAGATCTTCAAGAGCCGAGGAACACAACTGTGCATGCACACTTCTTTCCATCCCCAATTTGATGGCCAAAGTGAAGTAACTAACAGAGTCGTAGAGACTTACCTACGGTGCTTTTGCGCCTACAAACCAAGCAGTTGGGTGAGTATGTTGCCTTGGGCAGAATACTGGCACAACACCAACATTCACAGCGCTACCAAAATGTCTCCATACCAAGTGCTATATGGTAAATCCCCTCCAACCTTATTATCCTATATCTCTCACACTGCCAAGTCACAGGAAGTTGAAGATTGTTTGTTGGAGAGGGATCTCACGTTGCAAATCCTCAAGGACGACTTGATTAAGGCACAAGGGAGGATGAAGAGAGGAGCTGATAAGCACCAGTTAGATAAGACTTATGAAGTTGATGATTTGATTTTCTTAAGCTCCAACCCCACAGGCAGACTTCAATTAGAGGGAAAATGGTGCACAAGCTATCACACCTCTACTACGGGCCTTATGTAGTGACTGAGAAGATCAGGGCAATAGCTTACAGGCTTCAACTTCCTTCCACAGCCAAAATCCATGATGTGTTCCATGTCTCACAGTTGAAGAGACAATTGGGGGATCCAGGTAAGCTTCAGACCACTCACCCCATTTACTTCCATGAGGATTCTTTGGAACCTGTAAAAATTCTAAGTAGAAGAATGGTGGTCAAGAGGGGAGTGGCAGTTTCGAAAGTATTATTCAGTGGCAAGGAGGGAGTGAGGAAGAAGCGACGTGGGAGTAGTTTTGGGATTTATCTAATCTCTTCCCTCACTTTCAAAAGACCATGGAAGCGCCTCTTTAAGGTGGGAGGATTGATAAAGTTCTACTGTATCTGCTGCAAAAGAATAAAAACTCAGACCGTTGTGTTTCAGTCCCTGGATGTTGCGTATCAGTCCATGATGGATTTAAGTTCCTGTTAGGGTGTTTTTTCAAATGTGTTGGATTCTTTTCACATAAATCCCTTTTTCCCCCTCTTCGAGGTTTGCACGTGCTTGCGTGTCATGTGAAGAGTGTTGGGTTAATAGGCGATGGGGCCCAGATGCAGTGTTTTTAGTTATATTCGGTTTTATGTGGCTATCATATTACGGGCATTGCACATAGTACGTGTCAGCGCCCGATTGGGTGCGTGAAAAAGTAGGGAACGATGCTGCATATGTGCAAGTTGTGCCTCCCCTGTTTATGTCTGTTGATATTTTGGGTAATTAGTAAAAATTGATTTTTTGTTCTTCTCCTTCCTCTTGTTTTCTCTGGTTTATTGACGATTACTCGCTCAGGGCGCGAGCCCTCGCTTCCATAGTCGACGGTGCAGCCTCCGCTGGTCTTCAGAGCTATATCAAGACGCGACATGGAGGAAGAGGTCAGGGATTGGGGGAGGGAGAGAGAGAGATAGCGGAAGTGAAGGTAAGAGACGGCAGGAGAGGGCTCAATTGGGATTACGGTTTGATTGAGAGAGAGAGAGAGAGAGAGAGAGAGAGAGAGCGCGGCTGAATTTGGGGGATTTAGAGAAAAAGAGAGATATTTTGTAACAAAAATATTTTTTTATTAAAAAATTCAATTCGGGCGCCCCCGCCCGCATCCATTATTATTATTATTATTATTATTATTATTGTTTTAAATCATTTAATTAATCAGATACGCATCAGGTACGTACCCATAAGATACCCGGGCGTACTCGAACCTGATTCGCACCCGGTACGGGTACTTAACCTATTTTTAGGTACCTATGCTTCATAGGATCCAATTGAGCTTCCAATTGTTCATCAAAGGATTCGTAATGAGACTCGCTCAATGCAGAAATGAATTACTGGTTCATATGCACAAAAACTCTCCAAATTACTCACCAATTACACTGATCAAAACATATTTCCATTAACTAAATAAACTAGTTCACAGCAGAACACAACTAACTTCACTGATCAAATCAAGCTCCCTACTAACAAGCCCACACCTTATTTGAATCAGAATAACCTATAAATTAACCTAACTCCTATTCTTTAGAATGAAAACCTATAAACCATTTCATGCATATAAACTTGCCCAGGTCTCACAATCTGAGAAGGAAAGTTAGGATGATTAACCGAATCAGGAAACCCTTGAGTCTCCAAACACAAGCCACCATGTTGAGGATACACGTGCCCGTTCTTCCCTTTAACGCCATTCAGAAAATTCCCGGTGTAAAACTGAACCCCTGGCTGGTTACTCCAGAGCTCCATTCTCCTCCCAGAACCTAGTCGGTCTTCCACCACCGCCACCTTTATCAGCCTCCCCGAGCTACCCATGTCGAGCACGTAGTTTATGTCGTACCCGCCCTTGACTTGGTCTATCTGGGAGCCAACTTGTTTGGCCTGGAGAAAGTCAAAAGCGGTAGACTTAACAGGCGCAAGCTTGCCAGTAGGGATGAGGGTGTCGTGGACTGGTGTAATTCGGGAGGCAAAGATTTGCACGAAGTGCGATAGGATAGTTCCTTTGCCCTCACCGCCAAGGTTCCAGTAGGTGTGTTGTGCTAGGTTGACAGGGGTCGCCTTGCTGCCCGGTTTGGCCTCCATGGAGACCTTTAATTTGTACTCAGAGGAGATCTTGTATTTGACATAGACGTCGAGCTCACCTGGAAAACCTAGAAAAGAGAAGGATAGATCAATGAGACTCCTCTATCAAATTATATCAATCTTGTTTCTTTTTGTTCCTATACGACAACAAATTGTTTATTCCGATTCATTAAAGATAATCCAAGTTCATCTAGGTCTATGGCTTGTTCTTTCTAACGTGATTGTAAACAAGTACACAAGTGAAGTTTGATAATGAGTGCCTTACTGCTAAACAGAATCTATTGAACTCATAATTCACTAGATAAAGCTTTAGCTGAATGTTAACTAAGTACAGGGCCTGCCCCACCTTGAGGCGGGTGAGGCAGCCGTCTCAGGTCCCCAATTTTTTTGTACTTTTAGGGGCCCCAAATTTGTATTTTCCTTGTAAATATAGACACGTATTTTGTGCGTAAAAAATATATTATAATTAGGGGCCCCAAAAATAATTATTTGGGTCTTTCGTCTTGGACCCCGGAACTCAGGAACGGCCCTGACTAAGTATCCTAACTAAAATTGTCACTCTTTTGAAGAGCAGATTATTGAACACAAGGAACAACACTAGGTGAACACTAAGTATCCTAACTAAAAATTGTCACTCTTTTGAAGAGCAGATTATTGAACACAAGGAACAACACTAGGTGAACATACCTTGTTCCCCATCAAAACTGTGGTAATGTAATGTGATGAAAGGAGAATCACCATTAACTATCTCCTTCACAGTCCAAAAGACATGACTGAATCCTCTGTGCCCACCTAATTAATAAATTTAACTAAATTAATAAAGAAATTGCACCATATATATTAAATTAATAAAATTAGCTAAATTAATAAAGAAATTGCACCATATATATTAAAGATTGATTTTCGATTATAAGAACATATGTTATTAATTAATACCATGTAGTGTATTATTCCCATCATTTGGATATAATCTGTATGGGGTTCCATCAAGAACAAATCTTGCTTTTGCAATTCTGTTAGCTACTCTTCCAACCAATGCCCCGAAATAAAATGTTTGGTTCTGGTGTCAAAACAAGTAAAATAAATAAATAAATAAATAGTATATGCAATACTACAAAAAGAAACGATACATCAACCAAATTGGTTATCCAGGGTCTAACATAAGCATAGACGTCACTTTTAGAGCTTTAATCTCCCAAATTGGTCTCAGATCATTCATAAGAGAGAGAGAGAGAGATTCAACTTACAACATAACCGCCAACTTCTTCAAACCCAAGAACAACATCACCCAAATTTCCTGAAGAACAAAATGAATAAAATAAGAACCAAACTTAACCAACAAAGGTTTAAACTATTCTAAGTCCTGCACACACACACACACACACAACCATACAAGGAAATTTTACCCTTAGAATCAGGAAGGACAACAGAAAGGATGGTGGCACCCCAGTTGGTGACTTTTACGGAAAAGTCCCCCTTCTTTATCTCATAAACCCCAAACTTCTTCGCGTGTGCACTTTTTGAGCATGCATTAGAGCTGACCACCAAAGAGAATACCACGAGAGAGAGGAAGAAGAAGAGCTGAGAAGCTTTAGCCATGGCTGAAAAGAGATATAATGAGAGATATGAAAGGGGAGGTATATATATGGAGAAAAATGATCAGTTAGTTTTGAATTTGTTTTGGGGAAACAAGGTTTAAAGAGATAAGACTAGAGATTTTTTAGTTGGAAAGAAGACAGGGATATCCCTATATATATCTGACATGATTTTTGTTTGATTTTTTTTTTTTTTTTTTTTTTTGGGTGCTGTTTGTTTCCCTTTTGATTCTGATTCATATTGACTAGTAATTTGGACGTGCGATGCACGTCTTAATAAATATAATTTTTTAAAATAAAAATTTAGACATAATCTGGATTTGAACTTAGAACCTCCTTTATAATAGTTATGCACGTGTATTGCACGGGTTGGTAGATTGACAAAACATTTACAAATGGCACTAAGGTCTTCTCCCATTATAGTATTAGAAATAAGAGTATTTCTTAGTTTTTAAAAATAGTGGGGGTATATGCTAATTTTCAAATTTTAAATGGGGACATTTGCTAAAATATTCCTTTTTTAGGAGCTGCATCTACATCACACGGGTATGTTTGGTGGATTTAGTTTGCCGTATATTGCACGTTTTTATTCAGTTACAAAATTAGAATTTGTTTGTTTATAACCCCAGCTCTCCCATTAAAAATAGTAGAGATATTTCACTATACAACTGAAAGCATTAATATATCCTAAATATTCAAGATTATCTCAAAATTCCTCTTTGCACACTTGCTGCCAGGTATCATGAGTTCATCACTAGAGTTCCTATCAATAATTATTGATGAGTTGGGCTACTTTTGGCAGTACTACTGTTATTTTTTATTTGATTCTAAATTTAAGAACAATCCATCCAAAGTGAAAATCTACACTTTTAATGTGATCTACGATATCCCCTGGATAAGATGCATCAAGGCCAATTACTTTGTGATCAATGTATAGTGGAGTTTCCCGGACCGTCCTCACCGTAAGTCCTCTCCTTTTTGGAAAGGCATCTGGAAAGCGGCAGCGGCTTTTCGATGTGGTTTAAGTCATGTTTGTAAGGATGGGTCCATGACCAGATTCTGGACTGATATCTGGATCGGTAATGTCCCTTTAGCGATCGCTTTCCCTGCGATTTATCGCGTCGCCGCCAATCCTCGGGCCTTGGTGGCTGACTACTATAACCCCAATGACATCATTAGGGTTTGGTCTATTCCTCTCTTATCTAATCTTTCGTCCCAGTTATCGCCCGAGTATGATAAATTACTTGAGGTCATTAACAATGGGGACTGGCAGGACAAAGAAGATTTTCTTTGGCGATCGAACTCGTCGAAGATCTTCTCAGTCCGTTCGTTCTATCATTTCCTCAATTTTAGAGGGATTAGATCGCCTTTCTACGACCTGATTTGGAATACATGTGCTCCGTTGAAAGTGAAGATGCTCGTGTGGTTAGCTCTCAACAATAAACTTCTTACTGTCGAGGTCCTCAATAAAAGAAATATTGCATGGGGACAATTGTGTCCTCTTTGCGATTCGTCCTCCGAGAATGTGAACCACCTTTTTATCGAATGTGAATACACTCTAACTCTTTGGAAAATTTCCTCTCTGGCCTGGGGAGTGCCGGCCACTCCGATCAGTCTTTTCGAGTGCTGGTCTAAGCGTCCCCCTAACAGTAATTTCCACAGCTCTTGGATCCTCTTGTTCCAGATTATTCTTTGGATCACCTGGAGAGAAAGAAATCTTAGAATCTTTCAGCATTTGTGTTCTCCAGCTCGGTCTTTAGCTAAAGAGTTTATTCTATTATTCAAGTATTGGTCTTCGTCCTTAAATTCGGAAGCTAGGGATAACTTGAAAGATTATAGATTGGAGGAAGCTTTCACTTGTCTTATCAATCTCAATGCTATTTAACAACTTGCAGCAGTCTTTGAGAATGCTAGTTTGGTAGCAGTTTGGCCTTTTCGGTGCTCTTGTGGACCTGTATATGTTTTGCTTAGATATCTTGTTATAGCTGTTCGTTTATCTGGCTAACTTGGCGTTTTGATGTTCATATGTTATGAAGTGACCTTTCGATCTTTTCCTACTTGATTGTTCTGTTACAGGCCTGAAGGGATGCTTCGTGTCCCTTATTTTGCTTTTGGATGATGGTTTTGAATTAGTGACTGGGCTGTTCTGATTGGGAGTTCGTTGCTTTAGTGCCCAGGCCGTCTATGGTTGCATTGCTTATACTCTCTTTCTCTTTTTGAGTTTGGATGGATGCTGATGGGTAGATGTTTAGCTGATGTTTGGGATCTTTTCGTTCTTTGATGTTTAATTTCTGTCTGAGCTCAGATGTTTGAGAGCTCGTGGTTAGGCACTATCTCTATGTTGTTGTTCTTTTGTTGATGTATACTGATGTTGCTACAGCTGTTCTGTAGTTTGGAATGGTTTAAGTTTTTTATGGATCTACCTGCTTTCTGGGAAGCGTCTGTGCGCTATGCATTTGCTGTGGTTATCAGTATTTTGATCGTTCATCTATGATTGTGCTCCCCTATGCTTGCGTATGTTTTCCCCAAGTTGCTGTTGGTTGGGGTCAGATCTGTGTACTGTGGTTTCTTCCCTATGAGGTTAATCTGTTGATGTTGGTGTTGTAACTGTTGATATCTGTGAGTTTTCATCCCATTCATTGGGTGTAGAGTTCATTCGACTGTGGTTTCGTCCCTTGTCGGTGAACTCCTGCCTCTTGCATACTGTCGTGCAGTAATGCCTGCGCAGGTGTTTTTTCGATCCTAAGTAATGGGATCTCGAGGCTCTTCTATTGTCCCGAGAGCTCTTCCTCTAGCTTTGTTCTCTTCTTTTCGCTGGAGCGCTCCCCTGGAGCTGTCTGGAGCGACGCCCTCTCTGATCACCCGGCTGCTGAACGAGCTTGGCGATCTTTGGAGCTGCCGGTTGTCCCTGGGGTGATTTTGCTTGATAGATATGTACACGCCTGATGGGTGTGATTTAATTGAGATTGTATCGTTGTAGTTTATTTGTGGTCATTTTTGTTTTACACCTTGTAAGACCCTACTATCTGTTATATTTTTATGAATATATTATGGCTGGAGTCTTTAGACTCTATTCGTTTCATCAAAAAAAAAATGTGATCTACGATATAGAGTATAAAAAAAATCAAATGATGTTGACGAGTTTGAACTTGTGGTCACAAAATTAATGTTTACAAGAGAGAAAATTAATCAATTTTTTAGTTACATGCAATTGCAATTGCTTCCCCCACGATTGAAAAAAATTAATTATAACGACCTAGTACGAGATTACATTAAAAGCAAGAATTCAATGGCTCAGATCTTGTACTAATAAATCAAAGCTTCATATTTTTTCAAGACGAAAGCACATTTATGTTTTTATGATAGTATATAGATATAGATATATAGATAAATGGGAACATATCTTCCGGGGCTAAGCTGAGAGGAAAAAAGACTCATGTAATCAATAAAGACTCTGTTAAAAAAATGGGTGTTATAACACTATTTTAATAAACCAATTTTGAGACATACTGGCTATGAGGTGAATGAGAATTTTTCTCCTTGAAATAGAGGAAAATATATTGGAAAACTTAAAAGCTTTAGTCCCATATCGGAAAAGCTTGGAGAACTAAAAGAGTATATATTAAAACCCCTTACATTTTCTTGGTAAGAAAGTAAACAAAGAGGCTCTCTCGCGTATGCAGGGTGCGGCCATAACATTTATGGCTTTTTTTTTTTTTTTTGATAAAAGATGGATTAAGCCATCGTTTCATTAATGAACTATTAAGGAAACATAGTAGAACATACAGTAGAGGTTACATAATAGAGGAGATAATAAAAGTGACAACATAGCCATCAAAGGCATCTAATACTATCAAACCCCGAAGCTAGCCAAAAGGTATTGCTGGTCTGAATCAAAAACAGCCCCCAAAATGCTGACAGCGCTCCCCATCAAGCTCGATTCTGCTTGAAGATACGCTACAATCCCACTCTGTCTACTCTCCTTCAGCGGTCCTGAGCCTCTTTTTTGCCTCCATAGCACCTGCCCAATCATGGATCAAAAAAAATATTTTATTCATAAAGTGAGGAAATCTGTACGAAACATTGCAGAAAACGAGATCGTTTCTTTGAAGCCATAGAGACCAAATTAAAGCAGCAATTGCTATATCTCATGCCCTTCTATCATCTATTTTAATGTAGGCTTCTCTATATGACCCCCAAATTTCTGTGGTTGAATTAGGAACCTGATTACACCCAAACCCTCTACTGACAACCTCCCAGGACAGCCTAGTTCTAGGACAATGAAATAGGATGTGATTGACGCCTTCTTCCGCTGAAGAGCAACTCCCACAAATCGTATCAATCTGCAGACCTCTCTTTTTAAGGTTAGCTTTTGACAGAATCGTGTTTTTATTGGCTAGCCAACAGAACACTTTGACCCTGAACGGAGCTTGGGTTCCCCATATGATCGATTGTACCTGGCATCTAATTCCTCCGTCATTGATCCATTTATACATGGATGAAACCAAGAAAAGCTTAGAGTTGTCTCTATCCCACCACCTCTCATCTTCTGTCGAATTACCCTGCCCTTCTGTCTGCAGAATAAGGTCGTTTAAAGCCTCGAATTGTATCAAACTCTCTGGGCTAATATTCTGGGACACTATAAAGTTGAGTTTACCACCCAACATTTATGGCTTTTATTGACTGATATGTTTCCCCATTAAGCTTCGTAACAGCCAAATGAAGGCAATCGTTTATTTAAGGTCTGTTATCCCATGAATCCTATAATAAGATAGCCCCCTTCTCATTAAGTTCGTCAGTGATAGAGTTCTGCCACTTGTTCAGTTCGTTCGGCGTATCAACTGGTTGATTCTCGAACAAGTTGTTTTATCTTGGAAGACAAACACCGTCTACATTCCTTTAGCACTGGTGATGATGCGTAACTGTTTTAAGGAGATTATGTGAAACACAAAACTTGATTTAGATTTTCTTTTAGTTTTCTTTTCTTTTTTTCTTATATATATATATATATATATATATATAGAGAGAGAGAGAGAGAGAGAGAAAGAGAGAGATCTTCGGTTGCTCACTACTTTGGTGAGCACTCATGAAACAGAGTACCCATGACAAATCCGAACCGCTCATATTGTTCTATATGCCTAAGATAGCCTAACAATAAAAAATAAATTAATTTGAAATTCGTTTATCCATGATTTACATCATCACAAAATTGTATGGCTAAAAATTCTAACAACATGATGGATGGGAAAATGAACTTCAAATTACGTGATTTTTTATTGTTAGGCTATCTTAGGTATATAGAACAATATGAGCAGTTCGAATTTTTCATAGGATCTTTATTTCATGAGTGCTCACCAAAAGTAGTAAGCAACCGAAGGGAACTCTCTCTCTCTCTCTCTCTTTCTCTCTCTCTCGCTCTATATATATATATATAAATATATATATATATAGGGGCGCTTCAGTTGCGCACTTCCTCCACCGTTCGATCTCCATCATAGTCTTGATGGAGATCGTGTGGCTCTTATTTCGTCCTGCTCTCTTGCCTTTTTACAATGAGGGTAAAAGTCGACTTTTCGATCCATTGGCCCCTAATTCTGCTCTCTTCTGTCCCTCATCCCGCTCTTCTCCCCAAATCGCACCCAAAACCTAGCTCCAAATCGAAACCCCGACGCTTCCTGATTCTCTCCTTCATCCCGCTCCTCTCCTCCGCTAATCTCTTACTATTCGACCCCGATGCTCCTCTTAATTGAGCCGCTCTCGAAATCCCTCCAAATCGGAAAACCTTAACCCTAGTTCCAAATCCGAAGATCTGTACTTCCAAATCGAAATCATTAATTCGATTTGTGTTTCTTCTAATCTCTTACTACTCCACCCCGACACTCCTCTCAATTATCCCGCTCTCAAAATCTCCCCTAAATCGCCTCACCCTTGCTGTCTCATCTCCGAGCTCCCGACGTCCCAACCCCCGACGCCCCCCCTCTCACTGTTTCTTACACATTCCTTACCCCCGGCGTCCATAGAATTCACTTCGGTCACGCCCACAACCCCCGAGGCCATCTCCACCTTCTCCGACGAAACCCTAGATCGAAATCAAAACCAACTCCGCCCATCTTCTCAAACTGTCTTTGTGTGTCAAGCTCACTGCTACCATTAATTATCAAAACATCAGGTAAAATTAATTTATCCTATTATTTGAGCCATTTTTTTTAATTTCTGTATTTCTGGTTTGTTCTGTGCTTTGTGAAGTAATTTTTAGTTTCCAAAAATTTATCTAACAAGGTTGTAAGATGTTTGAAGATTGTAAGATAACTTGGTAAGATATTTAATCTCCCACTTGAGTATGAGATTTGTTACATTCTTTATTATGTACTTTGTCCATTGACCTTGTTCTTTTACTTTGATAATAGGTATGGAGATTGATGAAGGGAGCTTTAATGCCGGTGACCCTTTTTTGAGAGTACAAGAAGGTGAATTTATTCCGGTAGTTGACGATCACTTAAAACCACATGTAGGTATGACATTTGATACCCTAGCACAAGCCGAGATTTTTTATGCAATTTATGCCAATTGTGGGGGTTTTCAATTGCGTAAGGGTTCAAATAAACTAAAGGATGGCGAGGTTGTTGAAAAGACATATGTTTGTAATAAAGAGGGGGTGTCGATTAGTAAGAGTACGTCTAGAAAGGGAACTACATCTAGAACAGATAGTAATGCTTTGGTTCGTGTGAAACTAAACAAAGAATCAAACTCATGGGTTCTTTATTCATTTCACGAAGTACACAACCATGTTTTGACTTCCTTCGGTACAAGGCATTTATTACCGCGAAACCGTAATATGTCAAATTCCGATAAAGCAGTACTTGGGAAACTTACACAAGCTAATATTCCTACATGCAAAAAAATAATGTTTTTTGAAAGTTCTACTGGGGATCTAAATAGAGTTGGATTCACCGACACCAATGCTAACAATCATAAGAGAGACTTGAGGGAGGCTGTGAAAGGTCACGATGGGCAAATGTTGATTGATTTTTTCAAATGGCAACAAGAAAAAGATTCTTTTTTTATGATTTCGAGGTCGATGAGTTTGATCGATTGACTTATTGTATTTGGGTAGATGGGGTTGCTAGGAGGAACTATGAAGAGTTTGGTGATGTTGTAACCTTTGATGCACCACATAGTACGAATCACTATGGGATGCAATTTGTCCCATTTGTGGGAATAAATCATCAGGGCAATCGGTATTCCTAGGTTATGGGTTCATTCTGAATGAGAAGTCTTTTTCATTTGTGTGGTTATTTGAAAAATGGTTTGGAGTAATGAAACATGCTCCATTTGGTATGGTGACGGATGAAGATCGTGGGATAGGTGCTGCATTCAAAATCGTTTTCCCTATAATTCATCATAGGTATTGCATATGACATATCCTAGACAAGATACCAACAAAGGTGCCTCAATTGAATCAAAATAGTGAGTTTATGGATGCTTTAAAGGATAATATTTATAATTCATATGATTCTTTTGCATTTGAAGAAAGATAGAAATCATTGCTTATTGAGTATGGGGCGGAAAATAATAAATGGTTGAATGATAAATTTACTATTCAGGATAAATGGGCCCCCGTCTATCATAGAAGTCATTTTTGGAGCGGTATGTCGAGTAGCCAACGAAGTGAAGGGATGAATTCATTCTTAAAGCTCCATACTAAAAAAAAGCACTCACTACATGAATTTTCTCTAATCTTTGAGAGAGTCTTAGGAAGACAAAGAGAGAAAGAACTTAAAGAAAATCATTGTACACTAGAGAAGAAACCGAAATTGAAGGCTGAGTGGCCTTTGGAGAAACAAATGGCGCAAGTCTATACATTAGTAATGTTCTACACTTTTCAAAAGGAAATTCATTCAAGCTTAATATATAATGTTAATTTGTTAGTAGATGCAAAGAATGAGCCGAATATATTATACTTGGTGAAGCGGTATGGAAAATCAGAGAATGAGATAGTGGTTACTTATTCTAAAAGTAATCAAATGGATAGTTGTTCATGCAAGTTGTTTGAATTCATGGGTATTCCTCGCAAGCATATTTCTGCATATCTCAAGTACTCGGATCATAATGAGCTACCAAAGCAATATATTTTAAGAAGATGGACCCGAGATGTAATAAGAAGAAGCTTGACAAGGGAAGGCACATGTGAGAATTTTGGATCTCGCTTTTGTGAATTGAGTAATCTAGCCAAACAACAAGTTGATAATGGAATAGCTTCTAATGAAGGCTACAAATTCATGCGTAAGCAAATGTTCAAAAATATCAATGACTTTCATCTTATGCATCCCGGATGTAGTGGAGAAGCATATGACAAAAAGTTGAAATTGTCTTAAGTTGAAGTGGAGGAGCCGATACAATGCACAACGAAAGGAAGGCCTCGTGGGAAAAGAATGAAGCCTACAAGAGAAAAAAAAGACGGAAACCCCGAAAGTGCAGTGCTTGCGGTATTCTTAACGAAGATCACGATTCAAGAAATTGCCCAACCAAAATTGATAGGTCAAATTTATAACTTTCAGTTGCATTTGGAGTCATTCTCTTAAATATTGTGTTTTCAAACAAAAATGACTTGTTCTTGACTAACTCTTTACTTCCATTTGCTTAGAGGGAAAAATGTAGAAGAAGAAAGTTCCGATGACACAAATGATGATATAGATTGAGGTATGTTATCATGAATTTATTCATTTACTTAAACTATGCAGAATTTATTTGTTAAAACATCACTACATGAACACTATTAATGACTTTGCAGGTAATGGTTGAATTGAAGATCAAAATATTGAAGTTACTAGTGAACTGTGTGGACATAAATTAAAAAAAGAGGGAAGTATTTCATACTTTGGCATCTATTTATGAATTTGGTTAGAAGCTGTTGTGTGTGTGGGTGTAGGCAATGATGAAAATCACTTTTTTACAAATGTGGGTGACAGTGGGCTGTGATGACAATCACTTCATGAACATCGATACCTATTTAATCTTTGCTCTCTGTTAATTATGCTCTGTGAATTATGCTTAGTTGCTATTTCACTAGGCTAAGTCACTAACCTGAAGATCAACAATTTATTTTATTTGATATTTTTAACTTTATGGATATGAACATGAGTTCATACTTTGATTAATGCTGGTTGGCATGGTTAATGCTTCATTATAGACATGCGCCAATGCTTGATTATTGACCTACATTATTAACAGGGAGCATGGTTAATGCTGGTTGGCATGGTTATTTGTAACACCCCGAATTCCAAATCCAACTGAATTCGAAGTTCCACAGGATCTTTACACTTCTCTTCGTACAATTTTACAAGAAAATTTAAACTTTACTTTACATCAGAATTACATTTACATTTAAACTTAAACAGCGGAAGCAATTTACAATATTTACATAAATAGATGTACAACACTTGAAACATTCTTTAAGCTGCTTGCATACTTTAATCTTTGTCAATTCCTTTATCCTGCATAAAGACCGTGGGCACATCTGTTCATTCAACTAACGAGATATTATACATGACTATCCTCTCTATGCCGAAACAGTATAACGATTCTCAAAGCTTAACAAACCACAAACTTGTTTACAAACAAAATTAAGGGGACTATCCTATTGATGTCGTGTTGTGATTGTGTGTCTAGTCTTTAATGCAATTTATTATTATTATTAGATGACACTAATGCGCACTTATTCAGATTCTATGCATCCCATACTACATAGGTCCGAGGGCAAGCCCTTAATCGTTCTTCAACTTGTAGGGTTCGATCCCTCGCCATGACTTAATCTACTACTGTAACTACGGTAAGTATTCTAGATGTCCTATGAGTTACGAGCCCATGTCCAGACAACCTAGAGGGGAATCTCACGTCGTGACATGACGCATCATGCACAGCCTATGGTCAATTCAGCCTCCGTCATGAACCATGGCACCACCCGTAGTCAACAAAACATCCCACAAGCGTCGCCACGATCTTGATGAGTCAAGACTTGACTCATCAAGTAGGCAACCTATGAATCACTCTCACACCATAGACTCGAGGCCCTCATACTTGTGTTTTTCTCTCACTTTCATCACATCTTCACTATGTCTCTAGTCCTTAATTTTACTTGAATCATGAATAAAAATCAATCTCCTAGAGTTAGCACTCTCACTATACCGGTCTTAATCATTTATACCACATGACCCAATCTTGGTCTTTTCATTTCAAATTTCATTTCAACAACTTTCTTTCAATGCTGGTATGAGGCTTAGCTACACTCTAGTTCTCAATTTCACTTTATAATCACAAAATTTGAGTCTTCATACTCATAAGTTCTTTTTCATAATTAACATGATTTCCATTCTTTTCTATGAACCAATCTCATATATCAAGTTAGATTTCAATTCATGTATTTCATACTCAAAATTCTATTTCAATAATTCCATTAGATTCTCATACAATTATTCATTTTCTTTACTTAATTCGAATTACAAAATTATATTTTTCGTCAATCTTCAAAGTGCACACAAATTCAAACAAATGAATAAAAGTCCATGATCAACTCACTTAGATTTTTCTTCATTCAAACTAACTCTTTTATAACTTAATAAAATTTTCTTATGAAAGAAATAATCACTCTTTCATATTATCACTTTATGCAATTCTACTCAATTTTCACCACTAATTCACTTTATCTTAGTTAAAATAATGCTCTAATATTTTTTATAAGCTCTACGTAATTTTAGAATAAGTAATATATTTTTTTCCGGATTTTTAAAGGCCAAGAATCATTTTTTAAAACCCAAAAAATCAAATATTTTAAACCTGCCAAAGCCAGGTTTCGAACCCCAGACCCGAGCCAAGTCAATCGCCACCGAATGCCAACTGGGCTAAGGCGCTAATGCAATAAGTGAAGAGTTTTTATTAAGGTGAGTTTTAGTTTTGGCTTTAGGGTTTTTATTCAAACACAGTAAGAAAAAAGGCAGGGCCTAAAGCTTCGAACCCGAGACCTCTAAGGTCACTCGCATGCTACAGTAAATGGCCACGCAACTCGACCACTTGGTCTAAGGGGCCAGGTTGTAAAGAAAAGAGTTTGATTTGTGTTTTAATCTAGTCTCTATCCATTTCTAATTGTTTCACATAATCCCAAAACGTTTTGTCTCTTTTCTTCTCCTTTTGAAACCAAACTTTTCAGAACATAAAATATATAAAATTATAGTAAACTAATATTTTTATAAATATTATTTGCCTTATAAAAATGTATTTTTGGTCTTATTTTATGTTCTATGTCCATAATTTCGACATTGAGAACGATCTATATTTCTACATAATTCAAGAATTAGATTTTTCACAAGACCACAAATTTCTTTGTTCTTTTACTCATTAGTCAACCTACAACATTTTTAGGATACCAATTATCATTTTTCTATATTAGTATAACTTTAATTCAAACAAACAATTATCCATGATGCATTTAATTAATTATTGTCTCACAAGCACAAAATCTCTATAAAGAATAACTCATAAATATATAGCATGGTAAGGTGATAATTTATAACACTTTAATTCCCAATTTAGCAATCATTTATCAATCATTCTCTATTTTATCATTTCATCTCAAACCACTGTAAGTCCAAATTACTTAGTTTTTTCTTAGTAGCAATTCATTCCTAGCATGGTAACTAGATTAGAAGCATGAAAAACACCCACCTTATTTGGAGAGAAAATCAAAGAACTCTTAAAGAATCTCCTACAACAAATGAACAAAGCCTTCTCCTCCTAGATCAAGCCACAAGCCACCTCCTCCTTAATGCACTGCTAGAAACCGAGCCCTCCTTGTGCTTGATGATGATGGCCGACCTCCTCTTGAATGGAACACACACAAACAAAGCACTCTCTAATCTTTTGCTTACTAATACCTCTCAATCTTTTGCTCTCTTATCTTTTCTCTCTTAATGAATTGTTTAGCGTGCTAATGAGAAGTAATAAAGGGGTATTTATACACATTTTTGGGGTGAATGGAGGACTAGAATTAGATCCAATGGTTAGAGATTAAGGGTTTAGATGAAATAGGGAGTTATATAAACTACCCATGATGAGAGTAACCAACCCCATCTCTCCCACTCTCTCCATCACAATCCGGCCACTCCTAGAGTGTGCACATTGCACATGCTAGTACATGCACGTGCCACTCTAGTGTCCCCCATTTACAAATTTATTCATGTGACAAATTTAATTGTCCATGAAATGAGTCTACACTACAAGTTAGACCATTTCAAAAGAGAATTAAAGTAAATGGGCTCACTAATGGGCCAAACTAACTATGGCTCAAAATAATTAAATAATTAATAAATATAGTGGGCTTAAAAAGGAAAATTAGGCCTAGATTTAAATTAGACTTTTAAAGAGAATAATTTTAGAAAAATAAAGAGAACAATTACTATAAAAAATATTCTATACGAGAAATTTTACAAACGAAATCATACGTGCATAACACGTAAAATCACACAATCTTATAAATCAAATCTAGGGTGTTACATTATTTGTGTGATTATTTATGCAGCTAGACTAGTTGGCATGACATTAACATGCAGCACTATTGATTATCTTGCCTGATGCTTGAATTTTTGTGTAAATTGCTGCATTTTCTGCATTTTAAAACAAGTTTGTTCTGAGCCTATCACAATTCAAATTTTTTTCCATGAATCAGTAGGTTCTAATGGTTGCAACAACACTGAGAAAACTGGAAAGGTATCTTATCAAAAAAAATTATAAGAACAGCAGCATGTGAGCAGCAGCAACAACATCCGAGCAGGAGCAGCAGCAGCATTTGAGTAGCAGCATTTCCACTTCCAATTTTATTTTTGTATAGGAACAGCAACAGCATGCTCGCAGCAACAATGAGCGAAGTCAACAATGAAAGTGGTGTAACTTGTAGTAGTAGTGTAGGAACAAGTAGAAGAAGACGAATGTGAGCAGCATGTGAGAAGAAGATTAGATGTATATTTTAGATTGTTTATTTGAGATTTCATGTGAGAACAAGTAGTAGTAGTAGTAGGAACAAGAAGTAGATTGCATGTGAGAACAAGTAGGATGTATTTTTTTGAATGTGAGCAGTATTTGGATTTCTTTGATTGTGAGCTGTATTTGGATAACTGAGGATGCTCAACCTGCAGGGTGCAGTTGTGTTGAACTGAGAAAAATGAAAAGGCAATCTGTAGGCAGTGAATCTGACACTATGTGTGGTCTAGTATCATACCTTTATTCAAGCGAAACTGACAATGATAAGTACCATACCTTTATTCAAGCAAAATGTTTTCAACTCAGCTCTGCAAGGAGGAAGTAAAAGATGAAGAGGAAGAAGAGAAATAGGAGAGGTTGAAGCATGAAAAAGACGAGCAGGCTAAAACAGTTTTTCCTCAATAAGAGGTAATTTTTTTTTTTGGTGGGGGGGGTGGGATTGAGAAAAATGAAAAGACAAGTTCAAACTCAGCTATCACCAGAATGGCCAGCCAAATTCATATTTCAAACTAAAGTAGCACTACAACTATATATGCGCACAAGTAACAATTGAAAAGAGAACAAAATTAGGTTTCCCATCATAAACCCCACCACCCCAAAAGCTCATGACATCGCCTTTGCCATTTTAATGCGAGACAAATAGCATTCTTAAAAAACTGCAATGGATAGCCATAAAGCGAATAAAAAATTTACTTTACTACAAGAACACCAATTCAATAACACAAACACAACATATCTTATTGTCATCTGAAAATATGAAATGAAATTCAACAATCCGCTAAAAAAATATCACAAGAGTATTCGGGAAAAAACTAGAGTTACATCTAGTAAAGCTATAGGATACTTCACCAACAGTAACAAAATGATGGATAGATAAAAAACATATGTTTAGAAATCTAAGAAGTCTATTTCGCTGGGGCCGTAGGGAACTTCAGCTAGGGCAGTGGCAGCAGCTTCAGAAGGGTTGAGCTCATCCCAGGCCTCAATCCAGGTAACCATAGCATCTACTAGCTTGACGAAGTAAGGGTCAACATTGGCGAGCTTTGCCTTGACCTGCTTTGAGATCACCTGCAAATCCAACATAATGTTAGTGAATACCAACACTAATTCACAAAAATTCTGAAAGAAAATTAATGCAGAGTTAGGGATTGAGGACTCGGTCAAACTGAACCCACCTACATGACCCAATTTGTTATTATAAATCATGCACATAATTATGAAATGTGGTTGGATATGGCATTTGTATATATAGGTGGTTTGACGGATTTAAGTGTGCTTGATACAGACATTGCGTGCATGCCTAGACATCAGGAAGTAGCCTAACAATTTGATCTAGCTGCACAACCACAAATATTGAAATTGTGAATGAACTTTTAAAATCACATATGACAAATTTCAAATTTTTACTGAACTATTAGATTTCATTTAATTTCCACCTCATCTACATTCCCTATATTTCACGCTATTTTCTAATGATTTCCTTTTCAGCATATTATATATCAGTCATATCAAATCAGTCAAAATTTACAATATTTCATTTTGGTTCAAAGGAAAACACCCATTATTAACCTCATTATTTCAATACGATATCAAAAGAATCTCATGCATAAAATGATATTAAATTATATAGAAACATAAGGAAAACATGCACACCTTCATGCACCATCCTGCCCACATGTCGTCGTATCGACCAATAGGCTGGCCATCACCCATAAGGCCGAAGTACATTGCAGGGCCAATAAGATCCCTACGAAAGGCCAGATTCATCCCACACATGGGAAAAAAGGGGATTTAACTTTCAAATCACAGATCCGTACGGAAGGCCAGATTCTTCTTCTTCTTTTGCTGCTCGCAAAAAAACAAAAACAAAAGCAAAAGAGAATTAACTTTCGAATTTTGCATTGTTTTTGTATGAATTAAAACCTATTAACTCATGGAAAGATATTTGAAATGTTATAGGCCAGAACACACTTGGTTTAAGGAAGAAACATGAAAAGTTCATCAAATGCAATTTTGTGACAAGCATCAGGAAGGAAAATCAGAAAATGCAGCAATTTACAAAAAAATAATTCAAGCTTCAGTCACTAGGGTTGCATACTAATGCCATGCCAATTAGTCTAGCTGCATAAATAATCAGGCATTATCCAAATGCATAAATACACCCACACACACAAAAGCTTCTGACCAAACTCATAAATAGATGCCCAAGTATCAAATACTTCCCTCTACGATGATTTGTGTCCACACAGTTCACCAATAACTTCAATATTTGATCTTCAATTCAACCATTATCTGCAAAGTCATTAATCATGCTCATGTAGTGATGTTTGAACAAATGAATGTTGAATAGTGTAAGTAAATGAATAAATGCATGATAACATACGTCAATCTATATCATCATATGATAAGATACGTCAACCTAAATATTTCAAAGTCAAGTCGCCATGTAGAAGTTATTATAAGCTATAACTACTTAAAATGAACGTACTTCACAACATTTTACTACAACAATTCACAGGCTACTAGGGAAGAATGGGACACATATAATATATATGACTTATCAGAAATGCTTAGTCGCCCTCCCCGGGATCTTTCAAGTGCAAATAAAGGAAAACTTCAGGAACCAATATGTTCATCTACTTGCTGCTGCTATCACGTGCTAAATAATGTAGACTATGTTCATCTACTTACAAACAAAAAAATGTAGACTATGTATACTATGTTCATCTACATGCTATCACATGCCAATTTGTTCATCTACTTGCAACCAAAGCTAAACTATCAAATGACAAAAAATAACCAGATAGTATAATAATGAATTGAGTTGAAAACACCTGCCATCAGTGAAATGAATTCTAGGGACGTTGGGGGTGAGGAATGAGTAAGCAATAGTGAGAGGGGGGCTTCGGGGGTTGGGACGTCGGGAGCTCGGAGATGAGACAGCCAAGGTAAGGCGATTTGGGGGAGATTTTGAGAGCGGGATAATTGAGAGGAGCGGGATAATCGTTTTGTATGAGGAAATTTTCTTCATACAAATATGAGGCTCACTTTTCTCAATTTACAAAACCATTTTACTTATTTTATGAATATAAATTAACATTCAACTCGTGCTACAGTGCAGTGACATTTCACTTTAATAATAGGGTAGTGATTCACCTACAACTTATTCTTACAACATTTTTCTTTACAACCTTAGGTAACACAATCTTATTGAAAATGTCTTGTAAAGTCTTTTAGAGTAGGTTGTACACATCTCTAATGGGATTGTGCCACATAAGATTGTAAGGTTGTAAATGTTGTAGGTGTAGCACTACCCTTTATAATATGTGGAAATTCATATACTTGAAAGAGGGGGTTTCGGTTAATATATGATTCCTTAACATTTAATTTACATTAATAATGTATGAATTTACATTCATACATTGATAATGTATGAATTAAAAAGTATGAATTAAATGAGACAATCGCTAATTTACTTACTCAAATATTAATTGTTGCAACAAAGAAAAAAAACCACTAGACAAATATTAATTGTTGTAACTTTGGTTGTTTTTCTTATGACAAGCAGAAGAAATAAAACTAAATAATCATAAGCGGACCGGTGGAACGCCACGAGCGTCTGCTTTGAAAAAGTGTAGCTGATTCAACATCATTATTCAAAACAACTAAAAAATCACAAGAAGTGGACTTCCCTCATTTAGGAAGATGATCAGCACATCCTTATGATACGAATTAACCTTCACGGCATGGTCGATCTGATTTATAGTCACCTTAAATGTAGACATTGCCATTATGCACAATCAAGTGAATAGCTAAGTACCCCATCTTTCCATCACATGAATGGATCTTCTGAAGATAGGACCACCCCTACCAAGCGCAAGCTTACCCATCCAGTCCCTTACAATGAACCCATACCTTGCTACCTTCCCATCTTGAGACCCATTAAAGTTAATCTTAACTAGCCTGGAGGCGACGCCTCCCACATCACAACCATAGGCAGGTCTGAAGTTTTGCCTCCTAACATGTTAGAAGCCAAGTTTGCGAAGGCATGTCGCAGGGGACTCTCCTCCCTGTGGCCAACCGTGTGCCATCTAGAATTTCTGAACATTGTGTTGGGTTTATGTCTTGCATACTGGGTTTGATGTGAAGAGAAGATGGTGAAGTGAGAAGTTGAATGAAGCGTCATTGGAGGAAGAATGAGCAGCAGCAAATCATGAGCAATCGACTGGGATTGCTTTCTGACTTAACCAAGGTTCATTGCAATCGGCCGCCTCGCCTCCATTGGGCACTTCCTCTCCAAGTATGGGGGAGAAGTGCCTACCATTCTTCAAAGCTCTTCAAGGAGAGAAGAATTTTGAGTGGGGAGAAGAACAACAGGTAGCCTTCAAATGTCTCAAAGCACACATTGTCAATCCTCGACTCCTTAGAAAGTCCAAGCTGGAAGAGGTCCTCTGCCTCTACTTAGCTACCTCAGATCAGACCCTTAGTGACATCTTGGTAAGGGAAGAAGACAGGGCGCATAAGCCAATCTACTGTGTAAGTAAGGCACTCCATGATACCGAGCTCCGATACTCAAAGATGGAGAAGATGGCATATGCACTAGTCACAGCCACCCGAAAGCTCCGCCCCTACTTCCAAGTGCACTCCATGTGGGTCCTCACCGAACATCCACTTAAGGAAGTACTAACAAGCCATAAATCTTTGGGAGACTTATGAAGTGGTTTATTGAGTTGAGTCAACATGATATCACTTACCAACCGAGAACAGAAATCAAGGCCCAATCCATGACTGAATTCATTGCAAAAAGCACCATTCCTTATTCCCCCGAGGAAGGAGACAACCCCCCACTTTGGAGTGTCTATGTGGATGGGTCCTCTTGCCTCGAAGGGAGTGGAGCCGGAGTCATCTTGCTCGGTCCCGATGAGTTCACTCTTTAATACTCATTGTGCTTTAACTTCCAAGCTTCTAAAAATGACACCGAGTATGAAGCACCCATTGCCTGGATCCTCCTAGCAAGGAAAGTAGGGGCACAAAGAGTCAGAGTATTCAGTCACTCCCAACTAGTAGTGAACCAAATCTGGGTCGAATATGAAGCCTGAGATGACCGCATGATCAAGTCTTAGCCTATCTGAAGAAACTTAAGTTCAGTTTCAAAGAAGGCAAAGTCACTCGCATCCTACGGGAGAAAAATGAGCAAGCATATGCCTTCTCCTAGCTAGCCTCTTCATTGTTCGATGGACTCAACCATATTGTACTCATCGAGGTTCTACTCAACCCAAACATCGGAGAAGAAACATTGGAGCTCATGTACATCATCCCCCAAACACCCGACGATTGCTTGATGAAACCCTTGATTGACTTCTGCGACAAGGGAGTCCTCCCTACGGACCCCAAAGAAGCAAGGAAGATCCAGCTGAGGGCTAAAAGATATACACTTGTTGAATGAATCCTCTACAAGCACTCCTATACCCAAGTTGATGGCCAACCTTACCTATGATGCCTCTCCCCCGAAGAGGTCGATTATGCTCTCAAAGAGGAACTGAAGCAATAGGAGGCAGTCACCTAGGCGTGAGGTCTCTTCCACAAAAAATTCTCCACCATGGATTCTATTGGCTCACTCTCCTTAACAATGCCCAAGCATATGTCCACCAACGCATCCCTTGACAGAAGTACTCCTTCATTAAGCAGGTACCCCAAGCCAACCTCAGCTATATGCCAAGCCTAATCCCCTTCACAATGTGGGGAATGGACTTGCTCGTACCATTTCCTTCCGTGACTGGATAACAGATCTTCCTAGTGGTATTCATTGACTACTTCTCAAAGTGGGTCGGGGCAAAACCACTAGCAACAATCACAGACCATAAGGTCCAGCAATTCTTCTGGAAGAACATAGTCTGCTGGTTCGGTATTTCCTGCACACTAGTCAACAATGGAACTCAATTTGTTGGCAAGGGATCCTGCAAGTTTTGCACTGATCTAGGGGTTGAACAATGCTTCTCCTTTATCTCGCGCCCCTAGACCAACGGACAAGCTGAGAACACCAATCACCAAATCTTGGATGGCCTCAAGGAGAGATTTGGTGAAGCAACGAAGGGGCTATGGTTCGAAGAACTCCCAATCATAATCTGGTCTTACAGAACCACAAAGAAAATCCCAATGGGAGAATCCCAATTCAACCTCACCTTCGGCACGGAAGCACTCATCCCTCTAAAAGTAGGATTACCTTCCCCTCGCATTCTCTCCTTCAATGAAGAGCAGAACTCAAATGACCTCCGAGCCAATCTAGATCTCAATGAAGAAGTGCGACAGAAGTTTGCACTTCTTCTAAAACAAGAAGAAGACATATCTACCAGCAAAGGGTAGAGACGTTCTAAAACAAGAAAGTCCACCAGGACAACCTCAAAGAGGGGGACCTCGTCCTTCGAAATCCCGAGATGTCCACCCCATGTAAGAAGGAAAAGCTCACCTCCTAATTGGAAGGGATCATACAAGGTGTCAAAAGTGATCTGCCCAGGAGCTTACCGACATGAATACCTATGGAGGAAGAAGATATCAAGAACTTGAAACGCTGAGCACCTGATGAATTACAATGCGGGCGCTTAACGCCCTTTCCTAGTAGTTAGCTTCAAACATGTAATAATGTATCACTGCTCGCTTCCTAAAAATACGGAAGTACAGGCACGCAACTAAGACCCAGCAAATGATATACATCATTCATAAACTGTACAGTTAACTCAACAGTATAACACACCTTGATGTAGGTAGTAAAATAATCACATGAACAAGAAATAGCATGAATAATCCTCACAAAATAACCATCATTTGGAAACACAAAAAATTTTGGGTCAAAATGCTCGGATACACATTGTACGAGACCATAATAATAATAACATGAAAAAAAAAATACATGAAGCAAGATAAACTATTCCAGACTAGATCCGACTCCATATTTAGAAGATCTGGTCACCAAATCCTTTTGTTGGTTCCTCCTCGGTACCTGCAAGCTCAACATCTAGAGTTTGTTTTATTGTTTTTTATTTTTTTATTTATTTTTTTTAGGGGGGGGGGTTCAATTAGAGCAAGCTACGAACTGCGAGTAGTAACAAGCACTGGAATAATAAAGTATGATATTACCAGAAATAAGGAACTTGAACGATATGAACATGTATTGGGGTGGCATTAGGGTCGGGCTAGCCCGGGATCCTCAACCTGACCCGCCCAAACCCAAGATGAACCGGGGCCAACCCGCCTAACCAACCAGGTCCGGTCTGCTCCACCATTTTCCCCTAAAAAACCGAATCTGGCCTGGCCCGCAACCGGCTCGGGCCAGTCCGGCCCAACCCACGGGCCAACCGTTGGATTTTTTATTTTTTTCAGATTTTTTAATATTGTGTTTGTGTAATTACTAAAATACCCCCTAACGGATATACTAGCTAGTTTTTAAGGGTATTTTGGGAAATTCAAAAAAATGCAAATTCTATATTTACAACCTCATTTTAGATGCACAAAAATATGGACACAATAAAATTGAGGCAATGAGAGATTGTGTTCATTTTATTACGTTGAGTGGTCCAATATATCAAGCTTTCATGATTGGTGTCCACTTAGAGGTATTGTATTTAAACATTTTTCTAAAGATGTTAGACATCGTTGGAATTCTACTTATGTTTTATTAGGTATTGTTCTTCGCTATTGTTTTAATCTTAGAGAATTTATGTTGCAATGAGTAAACAAGACTGTATGTTAGATGATGATTTATGGTATTTTCGCGATAGTTTGAATAAATTTTAGAACGTTTTAATGATGCTACTTACAATTTTCAAAAACATATACATCTAAATCTAGTGGTATTTTACTTGCAATTGTCACTATGATGACAACAATTAAAGATTTGATAAATGACCATTTTATTGGAGAAATAGTTTATGCCGCTTATATTAAAATTTTAAAATACTTTCATCCACTTCATATGTTATATTGTGTTGCTAGTGTAATGAATCCCATGATTAAGTTAGAGGGAACAAAAAATATAATTGAGATCTTTTAAACTTTTGTTCCACACGATGAAATATAAGATTTAGATCATGTTGTTTTCACTACAAATTTTGAGCATATTTTGACTAGTTTATATGATAGTTATGATAGACTTTATTCAACTAATACTTCACAATCACAAAATGATAGTTCTTCTTCTTCTTCTATATTATCAAAGGGAAAGAGTTTTGCAACTAGTAGTGTTTTAAATCTCATAAAATCAAAAAAACCAAGAACCAATTCAACAAATGAGTTGAATTGGTATGATGCACAACCTCCTATCGATGATGTAGTTGATGTGTTTCATTTTTGGAAAACCAATGAAAATATTTTCACTATTCTTTCTCGTATGGCTAAATATTTGCTAACTATACCGGTGTCAACCGTTGCATCGGAAAGTACTTTTTCTCTTGGTGAGAGTATTATGAGCCCGAATAGGAATCGCTTGACGTCAAAGAATTTGAAGATGTTAGTATGCGCCGAAGATTGGATGAGAACATAAGAGATGACCCAAGATTTACATGAAGCACACAATGGCTCAACAAGTAGCGACGAATGAACATCTAATACAATGAAGTTAGGATAATGTACCCTAAATATTGAGGAAATTTAGGGGATGGGATTCTATATTTAGGTTAAGTAGAAGTGCAGACAATAGTCCATAGCCTTCTCTTCAATCTAAATAGAGGTCATCTCGATCTCTAAATACAAATGTTCCCCTCATATTGCAAGTTGATAAAATTTATATGAAATGTTACTAATTTATTCGATTGTATATTAAACTTTGTAATTCATGAAAACAGTTTAATTTATGAATATCTCTTTTACCTATATGTTCTTGATAATTCTTAACAAATTTTTTTCTTCTTTGTCTTTGTAAAAATTTATAATAATAATAAAAAATTTGTCCCGGTTCGCACCGACTTGGCGCTCGAGCCAGGGGCCAAAGGCCAGGTCTGGGCTAGCATTTCACCACCGAGGCAGGGCTCGGCCAGCGAAACCCGGCCCGGGTCAAACCTGTGGGTTCCGACCCGGCCCGGCCTGCTAGGCCCAATTGCAACCCCTAAACATGTACAATACAAGTAATAATGGTAAGATAAAATAATCTTACCTGAATCAATCAAGGTATGGTCAATCAGGAATAAGGAATAAGGAATAAGGAATAAGGAATCAGGAATCATGTGATCGGGAAACATGTCATGTAACTGGAAACATGCAAACGTGTAAACGGGAATCATGTAAACTTGTAATTAGGAAACATGCACGTGCTCAGTGTTAATCTTAAGTCTAGCAATCCTTTATCAGTCTGATCTAATGCACGCAATCCTATGTCTCATACCACAAGTTCGAGTGCATACATTCAAGTGAACATTTAATCTCAAGTGGTGAATTCTACAGGATTATGTACTCGGGGCTTGCAGTGATAGTAAACGGAAATACGTAAACATAAAATTATGTAGTCAAGTAATGGATTCTAGAGGTGACCCCCGTCGTCCCATGATGTGGCACTTATTTTTACGTGACACTTAGTTCCATGAACTTGGAAATGGGTAATATGTAAACTTGTAAATGGGAAACATGTAAATAGGATGTCACTATTATGGGAAAGACGATCCCCCTTCTGAGTACAATCTCCTATACAGTCCACTACTATATCTTACCCTTTATTACCCCCGGCTTGTTATTCTTTTACAATAATTACTCATGAACATGCAATTAATAGAAACAGGTATGAAGGTTGTATCAGGAAGGTATCGGGAGTTATGCACTGCATGATGTATTAGTTTAATTTCATAAAATGCAAAAAATAAACATGTATATATTTAAATACATAAAGATGCAATTCTGGGCAGCAATACACTATTGTACTAAAACTCACTTTTCCGCTGTTATGGGAAACCAGATCCGTTTCCATCAAGGATTCTAGAAAGTAAACTCCCTACCGGTTCCAATGCCTATTAATACTACACAGTCTAAGGACAATATCTAGGTCAAACAGTCAATTCTTTACGTGTCTAGTGTTCAGGCAGCAACTCAGGGTCAAATTCTCGTACATATAATTCCAATGAAAAGTAATTTGTAAATCTTATAAAAATTATGAATGAGCTACTAACATTATCCAGTAATATTCTAGTTAATCTCAGATCTCAATTCCGATAACAACCTATTATTTTAGTTAAATAATCAAAACGATACAAACTCAAACAATATTCTAAAATTTTAAACGTTATAGTACTAAAATATTAATATCTCACAACTCATAAATCGGTTTGTGAAACTGAAAGATGTTCTGGATTCTAGACTCAAAGGACTACAATTTTCATGTATAAAGTTATAAATTTTATTAAAGGTGTCTGGTTCAAATTCTAGTAGTAAATCAGGGGAGATGGCATGACAGAATCTAGTACGTCATCTTAAAACCACAATCTACATAAAATTTCACTTCTATAACCAAAAATGGATTGCATTCATACTCAGTAATCAAGACATGCCTCCACAATTAATCAGTCAAAATTTATTATTTCTACAATATTAAATCTAAAGATTAAACTACACTATCATACAACAATTAAAATAATTTAAAACACCATATATATATATATATATATATATATATATATATATATATATATATATATATATATATTAGAAAAATATATAACAAATGGTTCAAACTCAAACAACATGTGAAGGAATCATGCGAGATTGATAATACGATGGATCGAATAAATGAGGGTTACTTGTTCAAAGAACACTTGCATAACATGGAAAATAATGAAACGATAATCATATTTAAGAACTACTTGTGGGAGTTCAATAAATGCTTGCCTATTACGTAGCGATTACAAATGTTAACAAAGAAATGAAAATTAAAATATGTACAATTGGGAACGGGGGTTACATAAAGACCAACATTTATAACGGCTACAACATATAATAAAGGCTAGCAATCATATTAGCTGCTTAGTTTTATTTTTCCATAAATTTTTAGTCTTTTCTTTTGAAATTTTTTTTTTACAATTCTACCGGATCCAAACAATGAGTCAGACACATGGTATGCCCTGGAACAACACCAACTAGTCATTGAGCACCCCAACGGATAAGTGCGAAGTCTATACTCATGGTTCTTAGAGTCGCTCTAGCCACTTGCCACCGAATACGTGTGTAGGGCACGCCTCGCCATTCAATTGCTCTCAAAACTCATCGTCCACCTGTTTGGAGTCCATACACATGGTTCTTAGAGTCGCTCTAGCAACATGTCACTGAGCAAGGGCGGGGAACGCCTCGCCATTTGATCTGCTCCCAAAATAATCTTCGGAGAAGTGCGGAATCCGTACTCATGTTTCTTAGAATCCTTCTAGCCACTTGCCCCCAAGTTAGTGTGAGGGGCATGCATCACCATTCGATTGCTCCCAAAACTTTGCGTCAACCTTTTCGGAGTCCATACTCATGATTTTTAGAGTCTCTCTAGCCACTTGCCACCGCAAGGCACACATCACCATTCGATCTACTTCCAAAACAACCCCCGGACAAGTGCGGAGTCCATACTCATGGTTCATAGAGTCGCTCTAGCATTTTCTACTGAGTAAGTGTGTAGGGCATTCCTCGCCATTTGATTGCTCCCAAAAATCGGACTCAATTGCACTTATAGGATTTTTTTAAGAAAATATTTGCAAATATAGGACACCATCCAAACTATTTATAAAAATAGGATAGTTGAAAGTATTTTTTCAAGAAAGACCCTAACTTTAGGGATATTTACACAACACTAAAGCTAAAAATTTACATATCTCACTACCCCATTTAAAAACTAGATATTTCACAAAAAGTTAAGAAATTAAGATTAAAAAATCTTTCAAAATTTAAAGTTAGATACATTGATTGAAGATTAACAGAAAGAAAACATATTACTGATAGGAAAATATCAGAATATTTGTTAATAACAAGTAAAATAACTAATAAACTACCTAAGAAAATACAAAAAGAGATAGCATACAAAGTATTAAATTACAGAAACGGAGAAACAAGTTGGTATTACCAACATCTACTAGCATACAAAATATTAGGCTAAGTATGGCCAACGGAGCAATAGGATTAAATCCAAATACAGGACAAGAAATTTATATGATAAACATACAAGAGTTGGAAGTAGATTACAATGGTCCTGAGTTTGTAGGAATTATAAGAAAAGATTTAAAAATCATAAATAAGAACATAAAAGAACTAAGTAGATTTATAACTGATGGCACAAAGGAAGAATTAGGCATAACGGAAGAAGGTATGAAGGAGTTAAAAGCTATAACAAAACTTAATATAAATATTTTAGAAATAGAAGATTTAATAGCAAATCTCAATTCATTGGAAGTAGAGGAAGCCTAAAAAAACCTAGATATAACGAACAAAGAAATAAAAATGGATCAAGATAAAGAAAAGATTATAGCAAAACCTACAAAAACTCAAACTGACATGTACGAGTTCTTAAGACCACCACCTAATAAAATACCTTATCAATTACCATGGAAATGACATAACACAAAAAATCATAAGTTAGGAAAAGACAAAGAAAAAGAAACCCCAAAATATGTACCTACAAAACACTACGAAAAAGGAATAGCAGGAAATGAAGAATGGCTAGATCTAGATTGCGTAAAAGACATAGATAGTACAATAGAAAAATGGATAAAGGTCTCATTAATAGTAGGATTTTGGCAAAATCTTTCAGGAAACACATTTGAGAAATTTATAGAAGCAACGTTTATAGGAGTAGTAGCAAAATGGTGGAATGGACTAAAGGAAGAAGAATATAAGAAAATCAAGACCAATTGATGATAGAGGAACTGAAGAAACCTCAGCACAACGAACCTTAGGCCTAAAAGAAATAATTACAAATTACGAAATAGCAATAAGAACAGAATTCAATGTCTACGATAAAAGAGAAAAACACACTATACACAAAAAAATCAAGCAAGATGGAGACTAAGTAACTTAGAAATATGCGACATGTGTTATTTTGACAACTATGCTCGTGAATTCCGAGAATATTTTCAAAATAGTTATTATACAAAAAAAGAACGGTGTCCAATCTTGGACTCATTTTTTCTAAAACTACATGATCCATGGAGTATAAACATATATTTGCATACATAGGTGAGAAAGTAAAACAAGAAGTAGACACTTTAGGGTACAGAGCACAATTTGTAAAAGATTATAGGGACAAAGTGTGCCAAGATGCTAGAGCAACAATGAGATACTATAGAACTTATAAACAAAGAATTTATTGTGAAGATACAAGACCGAATCATTGGGGATGTAATAATAACTATAATTATACAATGAAGAGTAAACACAAATTTCAAAAATATAAACCAAAATATAGAAATTTTTTTAAGAGATATAAAAAACCATATAAAAAATAGTTTAGAAGAATAAATAAAAATAAAAATAGACAATATACGAAAAACCCTAAGAAATGTAATTGTTATATATGTGGAGTGGTAGGACATATATCATCAAATTGCCCTAAAAGAATGAAAAAAAAATGTAAAATACGTAGAAGAAATTGAAGAAATGAATAATATAAATTATGAACCTATAGAATATGAGAAAGACTGGTCAGAAATAAGTGAAGATGAAAAAATAATGGTAATGGAAGAAGATAGTGGAAGTGGTGAAGGTGAAACAAAAGAATGTGGAATAAACATGATGACAGAAATAACAAAAATAGGAGAAAAATTAGAAAGCGAAGAAAACAATGAAGAAGTAAATAAAAGAATGTGCTTTGACATACAAAAATACGATAAAATAATAGCAACCAAATTAGATATAAACCCAAAAGAGATATTTAAACTACTAATATTCGAAAGAAAGAAAAGTATCATCATAATAGCCAGGAATAATGAACAACCTATTGTCACGCCTCGCATTCCAAAAATACGGAATACGAGCACATGACATTGGCCCAACGAATGACTAACGTTGTAACATCCTTAATTTTATTTATAAAGAGTTTGTGATTTTTACGTATTTTGCACGTATAATTTCATATGCATTTTTCTAAAAAAATATTTCTTTATATCATGAAACAATAATTATTTCAAGTCTTTCTCTTTATTTTCTAAAAAGCCTATTTTTAAAAGCCTAATAAAGATTTAGGCCTAGTTATCCCTTTCTAGCCCACTATAATTAATTAATTAATTATTAATTAAGAGCCCATGGTTAATTGGCCCATTAGTGAGCCCATTAATTTAATTCCCCTTTTAAGTAGCCTAACTGGTAGTGTAGACTAATCTAGTAAACAATTAAATAAATTTCATGAACAAACTTATAATGGGGGGTACTAGTATTGCATGTGCATTGCACTAGCATGTGCATGGTGCACTTTGGGGTGTAGGCCGGATTTCACAAAGAGATAGGGAGAGATGGGAGTAGTGGGGAGGTGGTTGCTCCATCATGGGTAGTTGCTACAACTCCCAAACTCATCCTAGGCTTTGATCTTTAACTATTTGGACTAATCCTAGCCTTCCATATGCACTCAAAAATTCCATAAATACACCCCCCCACCCACATTCATATTTGCACATGAAAAGAATTGAAAAGAAATGAAAAGAATTGAAAGAAAGAAAGAAAGAAAGACAAAATTGTGAGTAAAATGTTAGGAGTGTTGTGAGTTAAAAGATTGAGTGCTAGTTGGTGTGTGTTCCTCTTCCAAAGTTGGCCGGCCTACCATTGGAACAAGAAGGTATGAGTTCAAACACCATTCAAGCTAGGAGGAGAAGTCAAATTGGGGGCTTCATTTGTTCATTCTAGGAGACTGTAGGAGTTCTTGTTTGTTTTCTCTCCATTAGAGGTGGGTAATTTTCTCGAACTTCTAACTAGATATCATGCTAGGGAATTGACTGGTAAAATTGTCAAGAAAACTCAAATTAATTTAGTCATGTGTTGTGAAAATGAGACAAATTGCAAATAGTATGAATGCTTGTTAAAGAGAATGTTAATTGATGCAAGTTATGATTGTTATCTTAGAAATTACCATGCTACGTACCATAATTTATATGTTGATATGTGCTAAATTAAGGAATTGTGCTTGCATGTTTAGTTAATTGAAACGAGAACCATGAAAATGTGAATTGCTTAATTGACTTGATATTGGCATGAAAAGGAGATTTTTCTGTAGAAATGATGGTAAAATGATAATAAAAATAATAAAAGTGATCTAGGGAAAATTGTAAGTGCAAAATTGTAGAGAAACTATACTTGTTTTCTAAAATACGAAATTGTAGAGACAAATATAAGTAGAGAGTAAAATTATGATTTTTGTGTCAAAAATCAAGTTTTATTTTTCTAAAATATTGTAATTATATAAAAAACTAACATCTGGAGTTTTTGAATGAAATTGGAGAAGGAGAAGATTTAAAAATACTTACTTTTATAAAAATTCGAAAGAACAGAGACCTGAATTATAACCCCTAAAACCCAAACCATATCAGGTTAGTCACTTGGACTTATTGGTCATCAGGTGCATTTGAGTGCACTTTACTGTAGCCGTGGGTTGGTTACTGGTCTCAGGTTCGAAACTGGGCTTTGGCCCTTTTTGTTTTCATTTTTAAAAATAACCCGAAACCCGAGAATTAATTCATATGAATTAAAATCCCTCTTCCTATCGCATTGGTGCCTTGGCCTTTCTGGCTTTCGGTGGCGCCACAGTGTGGTCACTGTTGCTGGCGGGTGTTGCCTTTGGGTTGCGGGTTCGATTCCTGAGTTTGGCACTTTAAACAGTTTTTGGGTTTTTGACTTTTAAATTTGATTTTGGACTTGTAAAAATCCGAAAGAAATATATGGCAATTATTCTAAAAATATATGGACTTCATGAAAAATATTTATACAATATTTTGACTTAAATTAAAGAGATTGAGAAGTAAAAATTGAGTAGAATGCTATAAAATTGACATTTGCATAAGTAAAAAAAAATGTGATTTATTTCATGAGAAAAATTCTACCTAATTTATAAAGAGGATCTTGTATGAGAAAAATTAAAGAGTGTTTATTTATGAAATTTTACTCAATAATTTGTGCAAGTCATGCATTTGAAAGTTAAATGAAAAAAAATGATTGTGATTTTGAAGGAAAGAAATAATAGTACGAGAATTAAATGGATCTATTGAGATTAATCTCAAATGTGAAAGATATAAATCGAAGTTGAACTTTATGTATGAAATTGATTCATAGAAATGAAATGAAAATCATGTTGAATTATGAAAAGACTTCATGAGTATGAAAACTCAATTTTGTGATTATGAAATAAAATTGAGAACTAGAGTGTAGCTAAGCCTCATATCGGCATTGAAAGAATTTGTTGAGATAAGATATGAAATGAAAAGACCAAGATTGGGTCGTGGTATATAAATGGTTAAGACCGGTAAATTGGGAAATGCTAACTCTAGAGGATTGATTTTATTCATGATTCAAAAAGATTAAGGACTAGACACATAATGGAGATGTGATTAAAGTAAGAGAAAAATATGAGTATGAGGGCCATTGGATTAGCGGCGTGAGAGTATTCACAGGATGTCCCATGATGCGTCATGAATAGGGCATGGATACTACTTCAGAGTATCGTCCCGGTGGCGACGCTTATGGGGTGGTCTAGTGACTAGGGCGGTGCCATGTCTATGGTAGGAGGTGAATTGACCACATGAAGCCTACATGATGAGTCATGTGTCAGTGCGTGGAATTCTCTCCAGGGTGCCTAGACGTGGGCTCGTAACTCATAGAATACCTAGGATACTTACTGTAGTTACCGTAGTAGACTAAGTCATGGCGAGGGATTGAATCCTACAAGATGAATAACGATTAAGGGCTTGCCCTCGAACCTATGTAGTATGGGCTGTATAGACTTTGAACAAGTACGCATTAGTGTCATATAATATAAACAACTGTATTAAGGACTAAGTGCACATTCATAACACGACATCAATATGATAGTCCCCGTAGTTCTGTTTGTGACAAGTTTGTGCTTTCCAAGTAAGAGAAAATTGATGTATTATATACTAGCGTCAGTTGAATGAACTGACATGCCCACAGTTTCTATGCAGGATAAAGTGATTGACAAGATTAAAGTATGCATGCTGCTTAAAGAATGATTCAAGTGTTGTATATTTTTATTCATGTAATTGTTGTAAATTGCTTCCGCTGGATACGTGTAATGTAAATGTAACTCTGATGTAACAAAACTTTTTAATTCCTTAGAAAATTGTACGAAGAGAAATGTAAAGATCCTATGGAACTTCGAATTCGCTCTTATTTGGAATTCGGAGTGTTACAAACGTTACCCATAAGCTGTTTATCCGATCAACTCAACAAAATAATCAATACAGAACAATTGCGCATGCAATAATAATAATCTCATGAACAATAATATTTGGAATAAACAATATGAAATATCCAAATACAATAATAATCCAACATCTGGAAACAATAATAGCAATATTCGGGTCAAAAGCCCATAATACAATGAAATAACAATAGTTCAATAATTAATTCTTCATGACAAAACAATTATTCATTAAGCGGCGATGCTATCAATTCCTTCACCAATGTTGTTCTCCCAATCCAACAGGTAATTCTCCATCAACGCCTGTAAACACTTCATCCAAAAAAAGGAGAAAAATTATCCTTAGAGCAAGTCATGGACAGTAAGTAGAGAAAACAAGGAACAATGAAATAACGGAATAACAATGAGTTCAATGGATTAATAGGAATCAATAACATGGCACGATAGCAATAATCAATATCATGATAAACGATGAAATAGTTGTAAACAATGATTCAATATACGATAACAATAACTAATGATCAATAACAATAACCTTGGTCAATATTCGATATCAATAGAAATAATGATGAACAATATACAGTGTTAATGTTGTGTGATTCCTAAGTCTATTAATCATTTTAATCCTAACTAATGTAGCATTCCATGCGATCCCATTTATATACCACATGGTTGCTACATACAAACAAGTTACGTTTAGACTTAGTAGTGGATTTTATAGTTCATGTACTCGGGTCTTTAAAATAACAATGTTCCATCCATAACGATAATTTATCCATAAGATGCTACAAGATCACAAGATCACAAGATCACAAGAATACAAGATCACAAGATAACGATATAGAGAACCACGAGCCCCTTATCCGAGTACAGTCCCTATATTGTCCACTACTAGAGTCAATCCTTAAACCCCGGCTTGTTAAATTATTTTACTGATGCAACAATACAATACAATATGCAAATATGAGACATTAGATGGACAATAGTAACAATGGGAGAACAATAGGACGATAACTTAGATATGAAAATTATAATGATGACAACAAGACTTTAAGATCATGCAATACAACATAAGCACTTCGATTCATGCAATACTACGATGAATGATTAATTAAAGTATTAAAAACTGGAATATAAAATTCTGGACAGCAAGAGTAGTCTGTACTCAAACGTAAATTTCCGCTGTTTCAGAACTCGAAAACTGAATCCGTCGGAAGTTCTAGAAACTAGATTTCCACACGGTTCCAATGCATATTTAAAGTAAAAAATCTGACAATAGTAGCTAGGTCAAACACATCATTCTTTACAGATTTCATGTTCAGGCAGAATTTTGACATCATGTTAATTTATTTTTAGAATAAGCAAAAACTCGAAGTAAAATTCATTAAAAATATTTTCTAAACTCCTAAACATGATTACTAACAATCTGTAAATTATCAGAGCAAAATTTTATCATTTGATCAGCCTTTTAACTGTTTAAACATGAAACGTATAAGAATCTGAAAATCTGAAAGTAACAACACAGCTGTAGTAAAACGGGCATAACTTTTGCTACACAACTCAAAATTTAGAAATTCAAGATGTTCTCGAAACTAGAAAGATAAGGCTACAATTATTATTCATAAAATTATTTATTTTAAGATCATTTGCTGGGTCAAAAATAGCAGTCAACATACAGCCAACAAGCAAGATACAGGTTTTGGGTAGTTTTCATGAAATAAGTTAATTAAACATGATGGGTATTAATTCTACTAGTCGATAAACTTCTCAATCAGCATGAAGGGTATAAAAACATGGTAAATAAGATTAAGAACACATACATACATCAATTTATCATCAATCAACCATCAATCGATCAAACAACATACAACCTAACGATTCTCTCTACAATAATTTATTTGTGTGATAATTATATGAACAATCCTATTATCAATTCTATATGCACACATGAAAGATTCAATCTTTGGATTCAAAAGTGGCAGGATGTCAAGTAAATTGGGTTAGCTCGTGTAAACTCTCAATATACCCAACGAAAGAGATGAACAATCTATAATACGATAAACGAAGGGATTACTTGCAGGAGTTTCAACAAAACTTGAATTTGATACAATTAACAATTCAAGAGGACAGTGACTTGCCTTATAGACGGTGAAAACGAATACCAAGAATAATAGGATAAGAATCCCATAGCAACGAACCCACGAACATACAAATTAGCATGTGTATAGTACGTGCAATAGAGTCCCAATAATCAATAGCAATAATAGAGACAAGAGCAGCAACAATGGCAAAAGAGAAATGTCAGCAAGATGGGGAAGAGCTCAGCAGCGGTGGTCTGTCGTCGATCGGAATAGGGGCGGCGAGGCGTCGTCGACTGGCGGCTACGGAAGAAGGTGGCGACGGCGATCTGGGCGGTCGGGGTTTCGGATCTGGCGTTGACGGGAACAGGGAAAAGGGGGGTCGGGGTCTGCTGTTGACTAACTGGAGGTGGCGACGGGGTCTGGGCAGCGCTCAGGAGGCGCCGGAGGTCGAGGGTCGATGGGAGAGGAGGAGGACAGGGGGGGCTCGCAGGAGATGGCACCGGAGAGAGGAGGTCGGGGTTTTGGGGATTTGGATGATGGGTTGAGAGAGAGGAGAGAGGAGAGAGAAACTAGGAGAGAGAATCAATGGCTCTTAGGGTTTTAATTGTACAATTTTTAGGGTTTACAATAAGATTGTATTTATAGTGTACAATTAGGGTGTTGGGTTAGTGGTTTAAGATCCAATAATAGCGGTTTTGGGTCTAGAACAATAGGGATTGGGTTTTTAGGGTTCAATAAGAGATGGGTTTGAAGGCAATAGGGTTCACAATCCAATAAAATAAAATCCACAAAAATAGATTGTCCAACAAGATGAAAAGAATAGCTCATGAACCAAAAATTGAAATCAGATTAGATAAATAAATAGTACAATGAAAACAATATAAGTTGGCCTAAAAATAATTTAGGGTTCGCCAAGAACAATAGATCAAAATAATTTGATAGATGAATTTTAATAAATAATCAAGTAATAACAATTAATAGTTGTAATCATAATACAATAAAATTATATAACAAATTAATATTCAGGTTTAACAATTTATTAAAATAATCAATAATAATAATATATTTATTTTCGGGCTCAAATATAAATAGTCGATCAATTAGAAATACAAAGTAAGATTAAAACACACCGTTATTCGAAGGAATAAAATTTTTCGATGAGAAAACACTTTAATAAAAGATCCGAAAAGAATTTAGCACAAAATAAATATATGAAAATCGAACTATAGAAAATACACGGAAAATACTTATTGTCGGGAATGGGGGCTTCACCTATAGACATTAAACAAGCACAAGGAAAAAACCATAATCCCATTAATAACTGAAAGAATAATAAGACAAGAGATGGAAAAAATAAGTGAGAAAAACAGAAAAACATTAAGACACATATATTTAGGAGTTGTACAAATAATAATAAAAGCCTATTTTACGGAAGGTATAAATACACCCCTAGAAATATATCTAATGGATGACAGAATAATATCAAGTACACAAGATGCCTTAATAGGAATAGTACAAGGAAACTTAATGTACCAAAAGCTAAAATTTACAATAAAATCTAATTTCTCTATAAGCATGGCCGAAGAAAATAAAGACAATCGTCTAGTCTTGTACCACAGATTATTAGGAATAGAAAGGATAGAGAAAAACAAATTTATGAGTATACAAATAAGAAATATTTATGCTTTTACTAGTAAGCATGAAGTAAAAAATAGAAATACGGATAATTTTAAAATAGAACCGCTATTCAGCGAAATTATAAGATACAAACCAACTAGAGAAAACCCTGAAATGACTATACCAAATTATATAGAACTCGACTTTAATAAAACAAAAGAAATTGCAAAAGAAAAAGCACCACAAATAATGTTCGGAAAAAGATCACTATCAATAAGAAACAAACAACAAGCATTGGAATTAATACCAATAATAAATACATTAGAACACCAGAACAATAACCAATTTAAAATAGAAATAGAATATTATGACAATGGTAAATGGAATAAACAAGTAGCCTTAGTAGATACAGGAGCTACTAATTTACATATTAAACAAACAAATATAAAAAAAACTGAATTAATGCCATTAGAAAACCCATATTACTACCTAGACTATTATAATAATAGACATCCAATTGTACATAAAATAATACTGGCACTAAGGATAAATGGTAGAAATGCAATGTTATTACATTTACATTTACACGTAGACCCAGAACACCATGTTAATGAAATATTTTTAGGAACTGACTTCCTTACATCGGTGCAACCTTACTCAATTCAAGAATAAAAATTTACAATAACAGTAAACAATGAAAGTTTCGTAATAAATAGAATATTGGACAAATGAATCCATTAAGAGCAACAAAGAACACATTATACGTACTAACAGAATTTGTTTACGAAGGATACAAATCAAGAAACTATCATAGTCTAATAGACACCGGAGCAGGCACTAGCCTATGCCGCGAAAATATACTACCAAAATGGAAACAAGATGGATATAATAAAAAAGCAATAACTAGATTAACTGGACAAACTATCATACTTGATAGGTATTAACAAAATGTTAATGTACAAATAGGAAATTTCATACTAAAAATACCAATAATATATTAGTTTGATGATAAGAATAATGATGTGCTATTAGGAAATGACTTTTTCTAACAATACTATCCTGTAACAATATCACATCAATTATTTGTATTTACAACACCTTATAGACACCAAGCAATAGTAATTAGAATAACCCAATCTTATTCTAGAACTGACCTGCCGCACCTCAGAGTTTCTTCAACCCAACGTGGTGAATATCAATATTTACCAAACAAAACTAGAATACAACAAGTCTAAGAAATAACTACAAAATTTTTTTTACAAAAACAATTAGAAGATCTGTGCGGAGAAGACCCATTGACAAAATAGAACTTAAGTAAACCCACAGCACATATAGAGTTAATAGATAAGAACAAAATAATAAAAATTAAACCTATAAGGCACACTCCAACAGATCTAGAAGAGTTCAAGATACATATAAAAGAATTAATGAAAAATAATTACATAAGAAAATCACAAAGTCCACATTCATCACCAGCATTCATAATAAGAAAACATTCAGAAGAAAAAAAAAAGGTAAATCGCGAATGGTAGTAAATTATAAGGAACTAAATAAAAATACTAAAAGATTTGGATGTCCACTATCCGATATGCAAATACTACTTAACACAGTAAGGACACGAAAAATATATTCGAAATTTGATTGTAAATCAGGATTTTATCATGTAAAACTAACAGAAGACTCAAAACAGTTAACAACATTTAGCACACCTCAAGAATTCTATGAATGGAATGTATTACCATTCGGTTATAAAAAAAGTCCAGAAATATTTCAGGAATATATGGATAAGATATTTGAAAAATACAACAATTTCATATTAGTATATGTAGATGATATTCTAATAGGATCTGAAAACGAAGAACAACATAAAAAACATCTACTAAAATTCATAGAAATAGTAAAAAATGCAAGTATTATACAATCAAAAAAGAAAATGAAATTGTTCAAAACTGAGATCGAATTCATAGGAACAAAATTATTACATGAAGGAATAGAGTTACAGCCACATATAGCAGAAAAAATAAAGACATTTCATACGTCCTAAATGAAAAAGAGAAGTACAATCTATAATTGGGATACAAAATCAAATAATAGGATACGTACCAAATTTATCAGCAGAAACAAATTGGTTACAACAAAAACTAAAAAAGTTTAAGAAATGGAAATGGACCCCAGAGGATGAAGAAAACCTTAAAATATTAAAACAACAGACTTCAAAATTAAATAAGCTAAGATTACATGTTAAAGAATGTTCATGGATAATAGAAACAGATGCATACAAAAATAATTGGAGAGCAGTATTAAAATTCATTGAAATAGGAGAAGAAGAGGAAAGACTAGCCAGATATACTAGTGGATCATACACCCAGACCTAACAAAATTACCACATAAATGAAAAAGAATTACTAGCAATCTTAAAAGCTATACAAAAATTTGAGTTATTCATAATACATACGAAATTCACAGTAAGGATAGACAATACGCAAGCAAAGAGTTGGATTAACAAAATAATAGACCCAACTATAGCAAATAAAAGATTGATAAGATGACAAATGGAGTTAGCACATTACGATTTCTCAATAGAAAATACAAAAGGAAAAGATATCATAGCAGACTTCTTATCAAGAAACTAACAATTTCATTTTACAGGATGGAAAATAGAATCGAGCATATAGAATATGATATAGTCTACCTAAAGGAGACTGTGGAGCAATTAAAAGGAGCATTTAACCAGCTATAGCTGCAAATATGTGGTTTTCAAAGTATATTTTACCAACATATATATGCAGAACATATTGAAAAATTGAGCGAAGGGACTGAACCTATTAACCACAAAATACTAGTGAGATTACAAAAATAGCCACACAAGAGGGAAACTCCACATCCATGCAGCCTACTATCTACAAAGAGAGTCTACTCTTAGATCCTCCAAAATACTCCAAAAAGGATTTATTTTTACAATATATTGAGAAATTATGCCAGACCACTCAGGTCAACCATTTCATCAAAACTATTTCTCAACAACATATGAACAAAGCGATCATACTAGCAGGAGAAAATCCAAAAACAGGGAGACTACTATTCGAAAGCGGACTTATCCACTGTATATACCCATCTCAAGAATGTGAAGAACTTAGTTAGTTACCCAAAAGAAGTATATAAATCTGCTAAGAGTTAATTTGGTCTTACAAAGGCTTCCAAAATATATGTCCAGGTATTTTTAGCTATTCCAGAAGTCCTTGAAGATGATGAAGAACTACTAGTTGAACATATTATAAAGATAGGGTTGACTACACAAATCCTATTTGGAGCAACCAATATTATACCATATAAAAATGAAGAATTTGAAAAACTGATTCTAGAAAGAAGAGTTACGGGATTTAGAACAATGTATTGTGAACTGAAGGACATACAAAATAGAGACAGTAACATATGGATCTAAGATAGTCCTGACCCACAAAAAATAAAAACTTATAGCATAGCAAAGATTAAACAACCACAGTCAAAGAAAGAAGTCTTTGACAGCTGGGACCGAATCATGCATAAAGGAGCCATGACAATGACAGAAGAGATAGCTGTCCACTATTGTAGATTGATGAGGATGGAACCACAGCATGAATGTGGACAATGCAGAAAAGAACAAGAGAAGGCTGACAAAGAGCTATTTCTGATGTGAAGCACGTGAAGATATATTGGCCAGAAAAGAATCTTTAAGTAAGTATTGACATAGTTGGCTCAATTATTTACCTATGATGTAAGAAATGATGTAATTAGAATAATAATTGTAACTAATATAAAGTCATCCCTTCTTCTATAAAATGGGAGGCTGGGTAAGGGAGAAGGCAGACTATCTCCATATAAGTTTGTAAGAAAAGTCTAGGTCTGTAAGGAGTTTGAGAGGAATAAAAAATTATCTTTCTATGAGTTCTGCTACAAGATCTTATACAAAATAAGGTATGAATAACTATTTTTTCTTACTTATGGAGAATTTTGTAAGGCTCTACCTGAAGGATCTTGCAAAAAGACCCATTTGCTACCTTCTATAGTTAGACTGTACACCTAGTAGTTGAAAATGAGCTAAGTTGTGGTTGCCTTGTATCGAAGTACTACTAGTTGTTCCAGACGTATCTCTAGGATGAAGCTCTCTTGAGAGCATAGTTTTCTTGAGGTGGGAGGAACGTAAAAGGAGTACTGAAATCGGGGTGCATACCAGAGGTATTTTATCCACTGGTAGTAACTGGTACAAAACAACTCAAAGAGGTTTAACTAGGTCAGAAGCATGATGGGCCGTTTTGTTTTGATTTTTAGGGTATCCTTACAAATCTCTCTCTACTCCTGATTTAATAATTGTTGTTGCTAAAAAGGATTAATGGATAATAATAGTTTCAGTATTGTCTTAGAAATTTTTGAATTAATGATTAATTATCAAGGAAGTGATTGAATGCTAGTTTTTTATGTTTATTATCCTCATTGAGTATCAAGCATGAATGATTCTTATGAATTCAAATTATTCATCTTTAGTATACAACGAGTATTAATTATAACAATAAATCAAATAAATCCTGGAGAAACTAGTAATATAAATGTCCAAATAATTGATGATCTAATTTTTTATGAAAGATCCTTATTATTTTATGAAAATGGTGAATTTAGTAGTTATATCTGGAGCCCTACTACAGCATATAGACTATTTTTAGAAGAAAATGAACATATTGAAGAAGGAAATAGACATATAGAAGAACTCGAAGAACTCCCATATGATAGTAGTAGTGAAATATCTAAGACAAAGTCAGAATCTATGAGAGAAATTGAACTCAAGCTTGATTACTTTAATATTTTTGAGATAAACAATGCACATTATTTAGAAGAATATTATTTTTCAGATCTTTGAAGTTTTTTGATACATTGTTTAATTCTATTTTTCAGCTGATTTCACGCTTCGCACCCAAGTTGGTATCAAAGCCACATTTTTAAGTAAGTAATTCTCATCTAGTTTCCTTAAAATATTTAGTACAATTTAAGTAGTTAAAAAATTAATTATATAAGATAAATAGAATATATTACAAAAACAAATTTTAAATTTGCAGAAAGATCACACATCCTATAGAAAAATCTATAGGATGGTAAGCATAGAATATTAATTAAAAACTATCCCTTGGTTGCAAATATTTTGTTCATTGTCATCTTTTTGCAAATATTTTCAAAATTAGTCCTAAAAAAATAATTAACTCCAAAACTCGTCGTCAACCTGTTCGGAATCTATACTCATAATTCTTAGAGTCACTTTAGCCACTTGCTACCGAGCAAGGATGGGGGACGCCTCGTCATTCCTTCTACTACCAAAATAAATCCCAGACAAGTGCAGAGTCCATACTCATAGTTCTTAGAGTCGCTCTAGCCACTTGCCATCGAGCAAGTGTGCAGGGCACGCCTCACCATTCAATTGCTCCCAAAACTCATCAACATGTTCAGAGTGAATACTTATGGTTCTTAAAGTCGCTCTAGCCACTTGTCACCAAGAAAGGGCGGGGCACACCTTACCATTCGATTGCTCCCAAAATTCATCAACATGTTCGGAGTTCATACTCATGGTTCTTAAAGTCACTCTAGCCACTTGTCATCGAGCAAGGATAGGGCACGCCTCTTCATTCGATCTGCTCCAAAAATAAACCCCAGACAAGTGCGGAATCCATACTCATGGTTCTTAGAGTTGCTCTAGCCACTTGCCACCGAGCAAGTGTGCAGGTCACGCCTCGCCATTCGACTGATTCAAAAACTCATCAACCTATTTGGAGTCTATACTTATGGTTCTTAAAGTTGTTCTAGCCACTTGCCACCGAGCATGGGCGGGGCACGCCTCGCCATTCGATCTGCTCCCAAAATAAATCCCAGAAAAGTGCGGTGTCCATACTCATGGTTCTTAGAGTCGCTCTAGCCACTTGCTACCGAGCAAGGGCAGGGGCATACCTCGCCATTCGATCTGCACCTAAAAGAACCTCCGCATAAGTGCAGAGTCAATACTCATGGTTCTTAGAGTTACTCTAGCTACTTGCCACTAGAGTCGCTCTAGCTACTTGCCACTGAGTAAGTGTGCGAGGCACGCCTCACCATTCGATTTCTGCCAAAACTCATCGTCAACCTATTCGGAGTCCATACTCATGGTTCTTAGAGTTGCTCTAGTTACTTGCCATTGAGCAAGGGCGGGGCACGCCTCGCCATTCGATCTGCTCCCAAAATAACCTGCTGATAAGTACGCAGTCCATACTCATGAAGTTCATAGAGTCACTTTAGTCGCTTGCCACCGAGTAAGTTTGTGGGCTCGATTCTCCATTTGAACACTCCCAAAACTCGTTGTCAACCCATTTGGAGTCCATACTCATGGCTCCTATAGTTGGTCTAGGAGCACGCACCCGAGCAAGGTGAGAAACTCAACTCGCAACTCGATCTACTCCTCAAACGCTTAAAAAACAAGCCCAGAGACGACGCCCCTAACACAAAATTGCTTGAGCAACATACAAACAAACGAGTTACAGAGCTTAACTTGCCATTCAGAGCAAACTTTCGCAACGCGATAGCCACCCTGATTAATAAAAATGGGGCCAAGCCCCTCCATATGGATACTCCCGCTACTTGCCACAACAACAACACAAGAGGTCCAACCCTCTACTAAAGTATCCACAACTATTCTATACACAAAGAGATACTACTTAAAGAGAACAAGAGACAATGCTTGAACACTTAGAAGATTTTCACATCAACATCTCAATACAAGTTCAAAAGAGATAATCAACAGGATTACAAGTCTCCCTTAGAGTCATCTCTACTCCCTCGTGGCAAGGATATATTTTTGTTAAGGGACACGCATAGCCTATGGCCTCTCCTGGCTATCAAAGCATCATCTCGAACTCTCATACAATCTGAAGGGAAGACCAAACCTGCAGATTGAGTTTGAGCCATGTGGCCATCAACACGCGCTGCCCCTCCAATCGAGGTAACACTTGATGAACCGACACACTACACTGAGCATCTCCCTGATTCCTCGAGATCCCATGCGGACATAAAGCCAGTTCATGAAATGACCTCCATTGATTTATCTCACCACAAGAACAAGAAGTGCTCATGGTCTGGGTCCCCTTCAAGAAGTCACTTCAACCGATGGATCTACACTTCTTGCTCGATAAGTCTCTCCTTGAGATAGGCATCTTTCACCCTAATCTTCCAACGAACCAAACCTGTGCGCACCGAATAGTCTAGATGAGTCTCTCCCGAGAATTCAGGGACGACCTTTTTCAGATGTGCAACCTCTAAGCATTTCTCTAGCACTACGTTCTTCAACTCATCCCTCTCGGTGGTAGCCGCAAGCAAAGAATGGCGAAGGGATTTAGTCTCTATGTCCCTCCCTGTGACTGTCTTAATAATAGGAACATCTCTGACACGTAAGCACCCCTCAATATTGGGCAGAGATGTCTCCCACGAACATTCATGAAGACGGTGCGCTTCGTTATTCCTCCTGGTCAACATTTTCCTCAAGTAGGCGAGCTCCACTTCCGCCTTATAGCTTCTCCCGTAAGCAAGTAAGTCCCAACTGCCACCGCGCAAAGCCTGGTACAGAGACAGGCAATCTCGCCATCGCGGAGATCACTCCCAACATACACAACAACCTACTAGTAGGAAATAGCAGGGGTCACTACAACGGTGGTAATCAAAGCTACTGAAGACGTTATGTAACGCCCTGGCCCTAAGCTCAGACAATTTATTTATTTATTAGTACAACTGCCCACCACAGGCTGCCTCTAAAAATGTGGTTAACCAATTAGGTGACTCTTGATCATAGGCAATATTATTTATTATTTAATTAATATTGCATTCTTCTAATGTGGGACCATTTAAATCTCACAATCCTGCTCCTGTGCATGCCAGCACATCACAAGATGCTCCTCTGCCTCCGGGACCCACCATCGCACCTCCACCTCACGTGTGTTGTGGGGGGGGGGGGTCAAGGTAGCCAACAACCCTTTTTAATCTCATCTCCACACACACACACACACACACACACACACACACAGATATATATATATATATCCATACTCCAAGCCTATAATCCAAACCTACAGGCCCAACTCTAATACTCTTTTTATATAATAATTCTCTCTCTCTATATATATACGCTCTTAAGTACGGGGTGTTACACACACCCCTTTAAGAATTTAGCATCCTCGCTAAGTATGGGGCATGCAACCTAATGCAGGATCTCCTTTTTAGCCGATGTGGAGCGGAGTACCCTGATTCAGCTAATTCTAGGCCATTACACTGACCTCAGCTCCCTCTCAGGCATACATCTTGCCGATGTGGAGTGAAGTACCTTGATTCAGCTAATTCTAGCGTACTGTCCCTTGCCAAACTGCCAGCATTCTGACCTCAGTTCCCTCCCAAGCATACATCTCGCCCACTCGTTACTCACAATCGGTGCCGAAAGTCAGCTCTGATACCATTCTGTAAGCCCCGGCCCCAAGCTTAGACAATTTATTTATTTATTTATTAGTAAAACTACCCACCACAGGCTTCCTCTCAAAAGATGGTTAACCGATTAGGTCTCTGGATCATAGGCAATGTTATTTATTATTTAATTAATCTTGCATTCTTCCGATGTGGGACCATTTAAATCCCACACCCCTGCTCCCGTGCATGCCAGCACATCACAAGACACTCCTCTGCCTCTGGGACGCACCATCCCACCTCCACCTCACGTGTGTGTGTGTGGGGGGGGGAGGGGGGGTCAAAGCAACTAACAACCCTTTTTAATCTCATCTCCATACGCACGCAGGCACGCACACACGCAGCACACACACACACACACACACACATATATATATATATACGCTCTTAAGTACGGGGTGTTACATGTGAATACTCAAGAATTTAAATTCAACACATCGAAAGCAGCCGTCGGCAAAAAAAAACACAAGTGTCAAATACCAAAAGAAGTTTTCATTGCAATTCAAGGTGATAAAGATACATCAAGCGGTGGTCAATCAGCTATTAGGTACATACAACAAGCAACTGAACAAAAACTGAAAAAAGCAAAGAAAATGAGTCAAGGATCCTCCTCAGTAGGCAGAGAGGGGGGGGGGGGGGGTTCCCAACAACCTCCTTCCCCTTCACTCCTACACCCCCTACGGGATCCCCCACCTCCACAACAACGGCTCTTCCTGCTACATCTCTTCATCTTCCTCCTCCTCATCCCCCAGTACTGGTTCCTCCTCTCTTGGATGCAAGCCCAGATGGTACCCCCTCTCGTCAAAGTGGGGAATGCACTCGAACATCGTTGATAGCTTTGCGGTAGGAATTCTTCATGTTGGCGGATATATGGTTCTCTGCTTCTATCCTGACACAAGCAACCACGTCCTTCGCCTGCCCTGATCGCTTCCTCATCCTTCCTCTTCAACCCCACCTCAAGCTGAGTAACCTGCTCACCAAAAGCCTCTTCCCTGATCTTGGCCACCTCCCAGGCCATCACAGCCTTTTCATTCTTTGAATTGGCCCTGTTAACCTCCAACCTCTAGTGCTTCTCATCCTCTGCAACCTGTATGAACAGGTTGCTAAGATGGCAGGTGATCTACAAAAAGAATACAAAAGAACTTCAGAACTTAGGAGATGCATACAACAACTTCAAGAATAAATATAAGAAAGCAAAACAATAGAACTACTGACATGTCGGCCCGAGCCAACTCCAAGGTTGAGGAGCCAGGCCCCTCAGTGACCATCCTAGCTCTGTCCTTTAGAGTCGGGAAATGCCAAATTGCCTCCATACAGCTATCTCCATCCCTGAGAAAACAATTGTGCAACTTGATCATTCAGTCCGGGGTGTAGATCATCTTCAACCACTCAGAGAGAGTCGCGTCAGCGATAGCGGTCAAGGGCGGGTGCTCTCGGTCGAGCATGGACGTCAAAGAAGCACCTCCAAGAGAAGGAGTCCTGGAAGATGCTCGGGGTGAGCCCGATCCGCAACAGGCGAAGAGGGCCACGAGCTCTTAGCCATCACCCCACCCACGGGCCTTGTCACCGTCCATTTCCTCTTCTACCTCTCAGGGGCTTTGGAACTAAGCCAAGTGCGCTTCACCATGATCGCTGCAAAGTCCATGCCCTTGGTATCTGCCAAGAGAAATTAAGGGGAGACGTCAAAATAAAATGTAAATAAAGACCTAAAACACTTAAGCAAATAAAGAGCTAAAGTCATACTAGGGTATATCGGGCTCAGAACCCCCTGAAAGAAAACCTCCTCCATAATCTGCCTCCACCTCAAAGGCTCTTCCATGTGACCGAGCATCTGACCCATCCCCGTCACAGCATGCAGTTCGACATTAAATGGTTGCCTGGCTGGGATACTCTGAAGGAGACCATATTGTCGAAGCGCTCTCTCAGTGAAATAGAACTCTACCATCCCAAAGTTGACGAATGGTGCTATTGTCAACCATAGCTCATGGTTCACCGTGCAGATAGATGGCAGTCTCTGTAATCAATCCTCCATATAAGGCTCCTACTTAACGCAGTCATCATTCAATGAATCGAACTCTTCCATATAGTATGTCAAGCAACAATTTGGGTTAGCCTTCCATGTGTGGGACCTAGACCAGTATACACCAATCGGAGGTAACATGTGTGGGTCCTTTGGGTCAAGCAACCACTTTGATGAATGGCTATTGATGCAAGGCCTGTCAATATGTATACGTTACCAACACCAAACTTGCAGCAATACCTTAGGCCCATTCATCTGAACCGCACCAAGAGCGCAGTTGCTCAAACTCCTATACAGTGTAGCCAATGCCGCACTACACCAACCATACATCCTGAAATTTCGAAGATCTGCGATCAACGACAAGTACATTAGCAGAACGGTGTGGCTAATCAAGTTCGAGAACATGATACTGCTAAACAATGATATTGTGTATGCCCTACAGTAGCACTCTACTTCGAACTCGGTGGAATCATCTTTCAGCTTGTGGGTTTAGTTCAACTGAACTCGCTATCCTGAATTGCGAGAGGGTTGGGAGGGAGGAAGTAAAGTGGAAGAGATTTTGGAGGGACTTTGTGGGTGAGATGTCAAATTTGGGAGCTAGGGTTTTGGGTTTCAGAGTTAGGAGTCGGAGTGGAGAAAGAGCTGTGAGAGATGAAGTGAATGGGTGAGAGAAAAGAGACTTGGTTTTAGGAAAAAAACTCAACTAAACTCGCTATTTTGAATAACGAGACTAATCAAGTTAGGGTCGCTGTTCAAAACAACGAGTCTAGCTATACTGTTTTGAGACTTGTCGAGATTTCTCCAAGTGTGGGAGACCTTCGTACAACTAAACTTGCTGTTTCAAACAACGAGCTCATTATCAAATAACCCGCTGTCTGAAACAGCAGTGGTTCAGTTTGGTAATTAGTTTCGAAAGTGGGTTTTTTTGGTATTTATTTTTGAAAATTGTACCATTTTGGAAAAAATCTCCGATATGAAGCCTTTTCTCTCAATATACTAATTTGAAAGGATTGGGATTTTGATTTGGAATTCCGATTGAAACTAAAATTAGTTGGATATTATCAAAAGAAACTGCTGGTTAATAATAAAATGTCTAAAAATTTACAATTTTATTTTTCATATACTTGAATATGATATACTTTTGAAGTTATACAAATTATTGAATATATTGGTTTCAGCGGTAGTCGCGTAAATTATGGGGAGAGATATTCCAACATCCCTAAATAATTTCATATAATGTCGGAATCGAACATATGAATAGTCACTTAAGAATGAAAAGTTTTGCCAACGGCACTAAGAGTTCTTGGCTAGTTCTTTTACTTTTCTATATAAATTAAGTTATTTGGATATCTCTACTACTATAATGGGAGAAGGCCTTAGTCCGTAACCCAATCCGTGCAACGCACGTGTTGGTAAATTTTTTTTTTTTGCCCTTTTCATTCCCCCCTCCCAAAAAAAAATTTTCTCACGTGCAAAGCATGTGTATAATACTAGTCCTTTTAATACTATTTCGCTTATCCATATCTGTAATCACAATGAACAAATATCAAATACTCCAATTAGTCAAAAATAGATAAACTAAATTCGAACATATCGAATTTATTTATATCTGCCAGCGAGTCAGCATACCTACATGTCAAAGGTCCATTCATCATTTTAAACTTTTTGATAATTTATTATATTTTGTTAGAATAAAAATATTCAACCCTCATCTTTACCAGAACTTTACCAGAACTTTGGAATTTTGGTTTACCGGTAGGATCTTTCACAGGGTATCAGGACAACCCAGATTCGAATCCTACCTGATGCATTTGGATCAGATACTGGCCATACCAACATTTCTATCTGCATTCCAAAAACAGATTCAGATACGAATACAGATATGAGTTGGAAAAAAAATCATATTCATATCTTCAAATTTCGGATAAGGATGCAAATCAGATATGGAGTATCGAATAAGAATACAAATTCGGACATCAAATTATATTTTATTCTATAAAATAAATGCATAAAAAAATCTAACATAATTTGACAAAATTTTAACTTAATATATTAATCACAAAGAAAATAGAAGGGTAGCTTAAAAATTAAAGAAAAATTATAGATGATTGAAATTTAATGTAGAATATGGTATAAAAAAGATTGATGATCATATTTTAATTTGAGGGGATATAAAAGTTTTTAAAGAATACATGAAATCTAGAGTATATACTCCCTCCGTTTCGAAATATAAGTTATTCTAGGTTTCCACATGCATATTAAAAAAAACCTAGGATTGACAAATGGTCGCCCCTGCCCCTAGCTCAGACAATTTAGACAATTTATAAGATAAATTAGATACTATGTAGTACAACTGCCCACCACAGACTGCCTCTCAGAAATTGGTTAACCGATTAGGTAACTCTTGATCATAGGCTATATTATTTATATATTATTATAATCATTGTAATTTCTGATGTTGGATATTTCTCAAATTCCCTTCACCATATGCACAGCCGAAGGGTTTTTACCTCCTTCATATACCAGGTGGGCCCCCTCCGATGCCACGTCAGTTCCATAACCAACACAGCACATTAAGAGCATCCACAATCGTTTGTATTTTTTGCCATTTTTGCCATTTTTTGTATACTGTAGCGCACACAGTCCCTTGCTATTTTGCCATTTTTTGGCAATTCGTCTATAGTAGAAAGGGATAAATAGCATTCGAAATAGCAAAATGCATATTATAGCAGACGAAATGTTTCATCTGGATTATTTAATTATATTTTTAATTGATCAGATGAACATGATGTTTCGTCTAAATTATTTAATTATATTTTGAATTGATCGGACGAAACATGATGTTTCGTCCGAATTAAATGGTGGGAATTTTATTCCCACCATTAAATTGTTTATTCCCATGTCGTCCCAATCCATTTTTCATAAAAATAAATAATTTTTAAAATTAATTTTGTAAAGCTTTAAATTGTTTTTGCAAATTTTTAAATTGTTTTTGCAAATATATTTTACAAACTATTTTTTAAAATTGTTTTTGCAATTGTTTTTTGCAAAAAAAACTTCCTTAAAACCCTCATGTTTCTTCCGGTTATTTTGAATTTTTTTTCTTCTTTCGACGAAACATCATGTTTCGTCCTGTATTTTTTATTATTAATTTCTAAGTATAAATTATTTTTTATTAACAGACGAAACAACATGTTTCGTCTGTTCCTTTTTTAATTTACGCATTTTTTACCATTCAACGACTGCAGCATCTCTTCGAAATGCAATGCTAAACTATGCATTTTGCCATTTTTTCCATTGAACGACTGTGGATGCTCTAAGGAGAAGCAACACATCTGTTTTCTCTCCCCACGTGGGGCCCCCACCAATGCACATTTCATTTATTCACCATGCATTAGTTCATACAACCAGCCATATATTAATACCAATCCATGCATATATTATATAATCAAACAGCCACTGTACATCATTTCAACATATGTTTATATATATATATATTTATATACTTTTGAAAACTACGGCGGTGTTACAAAAGGTACTAACATTCTTGATTTTTGAATCTCATAAATGAGCTATCAATTGTAAAATATCTAATTTTCCCTCCTCTATAAATTTAGTATTACTCATTTTATAAAAAAGGTAAGGGTAAAATTGGAAATCTCATAAAAAAGTACTTGATGGACATTAAGGAATGACAATACATTTGCCTCATTAACCTAAAGTGAGTTATATTTTGAAGGAAAAAAAAGGCTAGAATAACATATTCTAAAACGGAAGGAGTATATATATATATATATATATATATATATATATATATATATATATATAATAAAACACAAAGAAAGCTATCAAGTGACTCCCCTTCAATCCCCCAAAATCTAAGGGCCAAATCTACCCTCACAAAACACATTTTCCCTCCAAAAAGTTTCCCCCCCCCCAAAACTCAAATTCAAATCCCCCCACCCAAAACAACTCTTTTATTTATTTAATTATTTCTCTATCTCTCTTTCCTATTCAAAGAATAAGAGTTTTTTTTAAAAAATAAAATTAAAAAACTACTATATAATAAAACACAAAGAAAGCTATCAAGTGGCTCTCCTTCAATCCCCCAAAATCTAAGGCCCAGATCTAATCTCACAAAACAAATTTTCCCCCCAAAAAGTTTCCCCCCAAAACTCAAATTCAAATCCCCCCACCCAAAATAACTCTTTTATTTATTTAATTATTTCTCTATCTCTCTGTCCTATTCAAAGAATAAGAAAATTTTTTAAAAAAAATTAAAAAATTATAAAACTAAAAAACTAAAAAAATAAAAAAATAAAACTTTTAAAACTTTTAAAATAATTCAAAAAAAATAAAAAAATTATAAAAAACAAAAAAATTAAATAAAATAAATTAAAAATTAAAAATTTAAAATTTTGAAATTTTGAAATTTGAAATTTGAAAATTTGAAATCTCAGAGCAAATCCAAATCCAATGTCGAACTTCAATCAAGAGGTCGTCGCCAATATCTGATCCGCTGCTGCGTCTGTATCGGTGCTCCTCTCCACCAAATCAAGCGCGAATATCAAGCGACTCCGTATTAGCGACTCCCCTCCACCGAACCGAGAGCTTCTATATGCGATGCGACGAGTCTAATTTCATCTCATTAACCGAATTCTCATTCTAATTTTTTATTTTGTGTGTGCAGGGGATTACTCAGTTTTTTTTACTCGAATTTTGTGTGTGCATGGGATATAAGTTCAGAGAGGTATGGTTGTTTTATTTTTGGGTTTAAAAAATTTTAATTTGGTGATTTATTTGATAAGTTTTTTTATTGGTTTTGATTTAAGGTGTACGCAAGAAAGAGATGGATTATTTGGTGGCCTCAATTTGGGCTTCCAAACCAGAGTAGGACACGTAAGCTGACCAGCAAACTAAAATAACTTGGTAAATATGCAATATTAATTTCTTTACTACAAGAGAAAATACTATCGTGAACTGTTCCCTTCACTGGTTATTAGAAACCGTGGATAACATACCATATAAGAACTTTTAGTGTATGTTTGGATATATAGGATTGGGATGACTGGAGTTTACCAGTGAAGGGTGCAAACTCTCTACTCAAGAAAGGCATCTAAAGTAAATTTGTTATTTATCCATTTTTTGATTTTTTTTTATTATAAGGTGCAATGGGCAGACAAAGTGGAGATAAAAGAAATGATTAGCTTAGATTAGAGTTTTGAGAACTTCATGATCATTTTGATTGAAATAATAATAAGAGGTATTTTAATTGCAAACTGAGTCTTAGACAAACAAATATTTAGTTTATTGGTATTGTAGCTACCTTCACACCTGTACTTGCATTACCATTGTAGTTAGACCTGCTCATAGTGGTTATGGGATTAGAGTAAGCTCTATAAAACCTATATGATAATGTCCTTGCATAACGATTACAAGCATCTAAAAGTGATGCTGAAGTTAAAAAAAAAAACTCTATGCACTGTTTCTAACAAACTAATGCATTTCAGGTAAGTTCAAGCTAATGATCAAAAAGGCGATGGTTGAGCTTAAAAGTAGATATACTGCTTCCTCATATAATATGTTTGCTATTTCAATTAATTCGCTGGACCTCCAAAACTATTTTCTTTTATAACAGGATGGAATCCTAAGGGATTCCAGCCAACCCTCCAAAACTAATTTATATAATAAAATCAGGTGCATCGTTCCAAAGACGTGTCGTAGGCACGTGTCAACGGGCAAACCTAGTATATATATATATATATATATATATATATATATATATATATATATATATATATCTCCCATTGTGCACTAGCCTCCATGTGCACTCGGCCTTGAGCCTTCGTATCGACGATTAGAACCGTTCACATAGATTTACACATCTAAATTAGTCTAAATATGTAAAATCAAGCCATTTGAAATTGATTTGTCCATCCATCATGTCATTATAAAAAATAATATTCAGCCATACAATTTTGTAACACTTCAATGGATGAGCAAATGAATTTCAAAATGACTTGATTTTACATATTTAGACTAATTTAGACATGCAGATTAATGTGAACAGTTCGGATCATTGATATGAAAACCCGAAAGCTGAGTGCACACGGAAGCTAGTGCACAACGGAAGGGGACTTAATATATATATATATATATATATATATATATAGAGAGAGAGAGAGAGAGAGAGAGAGAGAGAGAGAGAGAGAGAGAGTCCCCTTCTGTTGCACACTACTTTTGGTGAGCACTCCGTGAGCACTCCCGAACTAGAGACCCTATGAAAAATCCGAACCGCTCATATTGTTTTATATGCCTTAGATAGCCTAACAATAAAAAATCAAGTAATTTGAAGTTCATTTGCCCATCCATCATGCTGTTAGAATTTTTAGCCATATAATTTTTTGATGATGTAAATCATGGGTAAATGAACTTCAAATTACTTGATTTTTTATTGTTATGCTATCTAAGGCATATAGAACAATATGAGCGGTTCGGATTTTTCATAGGGTCTCTAGTTCGTGAGTGCTCACCAAAGTAGTGTGCAACCGAAGATTTCTCTCTCTCTCTCTCTCTATATATATATATATTAAGTAAGAACTAAAAAGTATTAGGTTATATTAAGTAAGAACTAAAAAGTATTAGGTCAACCCAGGGCTCTAATTAAACTTTCCCTTAGCTTTAGTGAAGTATGTCGATATGGGTAAAAATAGAACCAAATCGGGACCGTTCAAATCGGGCATGCATCCTAAAGCTTTTAGGGTTAAAACAGAAAATTTCAATAAATATAGGCCCGTAAGAAGAAGTTGGGCATCTTTCAAGCCCAAAAACTCAAAATATACCTACCATACTGGGTTGTCAAAGCAGCCCAAAATGAAGGAGTCCAGTTTCACCCAAAGTTGTCATCTTAAATTCTTTATTTCTAAAGAATAACTACTTCTATCTCTCCATTCATAAAAGAGATTTTAAAACCTCTATCTCTTTATCAAGAGAAGAATCTTAACCAAACATCAGAATGAATAATCATAAATGGGAGAGAGATTTTACTTAGATTTGGAGGAAAAGAGACACGGTGACTTTGTGCTAGTTCACACACATCATACCGAAAGGTAGAAATATTCAACTTTAAAAATAAACTTGAAAATAATTTATTCAAATAACAAAAAGAAGCATGCCTTAGACGTCGATGCCATAGCCAAATCTCTTATTTCTTCTTCTCCCCCTCAGATCCTTCCACGGATAGAACTTGAGTCAATGTGCTTGAATTTTCAGATTCTAAATTCAGGTAATAGAGCTTCCCATGTCTAACACCATAACCAATAGTCTTGCGAGTCTAAATATCCTTAAACACACAATGGGAGGGCAAGAAAACAACAATATAATGTAAGATAGTAGTTATTTGAGTAACAAATATTATGTTAAAATTTAAGGATGACACAACTAACACAGTATCTATGGTTAGGTTTTGTGAGAGATATGGAACCCTTGCCAGTAACGGTGGCAGGATCTCCATTGGCAGTGGACATTCTTTGTAAGGTTTGGACTTGTCTAGAATAAAAAATCATATGATCGGTAGCACCCAAATTAATTATTCATGCATTATTCATAATAGAGGCAGAAACATTAAAGACATTACCATCATTACTTGCAGCTGTAAGTAATGCAAAGGCTTGTCTAATACTCTTCTCAGCTCCATCGACAACTCCAACGACGACAATGGGTTGATTGCAATTATTCTTCAGCGTATCTCTGTTATGATCTCAGTTCTTCGGGTAGCCGATAATCTCATAACAGCGAGCTTTCGTGTGACCGATCTTGCCATAATGAGTACAATTCCTCGACTCATACGATAGTTTTCGTCCCATGGTGTTGTGACAAACAAAGAACCTCATACAATAGGCTTGTGAGATATGGTAGACAAAAGATCCGATTAGCGGGAGGGACGGTAGCAGTGGTGACGGGTCAGCGCAAGAACAGCAACGACAGTAAGATGCACAACAGTAAACATCAACAACACCCAATCAGGTAATGGTGGACCACAACGATCCCCTCCTCTAGCCGAAACACGAAACAACAAAACTCAGCCATTGGAAACGTCAGATCCGATCATGCAGCAGCACAGCAGATCCAGTCCTCAGCCCAAACACAAAATAGGAAGCCCTCAGCCAATGGAAACGTCAGGGCTTGGACAGATATGGATCACGTCTAATAGGCTGAACACCGAACACTAACTCTCGACTAATGAAAAATTGGATTTTGGATCTGGATCTTCTGATTCGTCTGCGATCGATGGAGAAGACTATGGAGGCAGCGGTGGTCACGTAAGGCAATCGGTGAAGAAAGCAGGGGATCTGGTCACAGTAGAGGCTTGGTGGTGCGATGGGGGCAACAAGGTGGGAGGCTCGGGAAGAGAACGAGGTTTCAAGGAGAAGGATCAGTGGAGTATTCAGCTGGGTTTAGGTCAATCGCTGGTCGAAGTCAAGGAGCAATCAAAGTCTTCGATTAGGTTTCGATCAGTCGATGGTCGGAGGCAGGGCTGCTGCTTGCGGTGGGGGTGCGCATGCAGGTCGACGGCGATAGTGGGTTGACGGTGGTTGCACGAAGACAGTAACGACAGCAGGTCGACGGTATCAACAGGAAGAAGAAGATAAGGGAGTCAGAAGGAATCAGTGGCAATGAGGAGATTGGGGGTCACGTGGTGGCAATTTCAGGGATAGAGGATCGATGTGGTGGCGAAAGTGAGGCAAATGAATAGACACCTCTTCTTCTTCCTCTTCTTCACGGAGCCTAGGATATTTTATGCTCTGATACCATATTGAAATTAGATTTTGGGAAAAACCATGTTTTCTCGTTTTATTATTCTACCGTGAATCTCTTTATATACATATTACATTATTGGAGAAGGAGTACAATAGAGATTTAGGATAAGATTAAGGAGTGGAGAGATTTGAGGGAATCTGTTTCCTAATCTATAGGAAACAGAATATACAGATTTAATCTTATATTTTAACATAACCCACCCCACCCCCTCCTCCCCTCCCGTGATTTCCAACCAGGGATGCAGCTCTTAATGGGCTAGGGGGGAGGCAAATGTCCCTCTGAGTTGTAAAAAACTCCCTCC